>CM028134.1:256152500-256752500 GCA_016271365.2 Neoceratodus forsteri | reverse complement strand
TTTTTCTTATTTATGTGCTTGTTCACAGTATAGTGACCCCAAAAGTGGAATACATTTTTTGTCCAAAATAAATTCTGAACCACTACTAATTAACTTATTTACTTTGGCATAATAATTGGAATTTTGATTAAGTAAACTGATATGAGTTCAGACAAATTGCAGTAAACAAGTAAAGAAAGCTGCAGGTTCATAAGATAAACAGTTTGTTTGCAATTCATCAAAATTATTTGTCCTTTATATTGTGTTATGTTGTGTCAGAAGGACTGCACGTATAGGGCGCCCATGTTTGTTAAATTACACAATGCATGGGTATTATTAGAGAATGCAGTTTTCTTTTACTATAATTTTTCTGCCTATGAATACATTTGTTAGATAAAATTATTTTTCCTGTTGAAAATAGTGGTTTGGACATTATTTTGAATAGAAACCTTTGGGGTCACTATACTGTGATCAATCTCTTAAACAAATACGGTTATAGATCTACATGTGATTTCACTTAGAGATAGAGAATTGCATTTTAAAAGCCCTACATCCTGCCTGCATTGGTTTAGAGTTTCAAAAGCATCAAAATGTGGACACTGTTATACCAGTTTTGTGATCAGTAAACTCTGATAGTATTACTGTAGAGTGATTCACTCTGAGACAGGGTTACTTTTAAAAATAGGAATCCTCTTTATTGCATCTCACAACAATCCAAGGCTGTGGTTAACACAGATGAGAATGCAGTTTAGGTGCTTGTGTAACGCTAACATTACTTGTAGTTTACAGTGTAACAGCCTGACAATTAAAAAGCAACATGAGATTGGTCAGTCCAGTGGGGAAGAGCACTGAGGCACCCTGCACCTTTCCTTTTCCAATGCTGGCAGCCCAGGTTCAGGAACAAGATCAGGTCACTGGGGGTCAGCTGGTTGGGAGAGGACTGAGCCTCCAGAGGAAAACTCTCCTCTTCTAAGGTGGGGTGGCTTGCAGTCTTGGCCTTTGGCTGCCTCCAGCTGGAGGCCTGGGGGGAGTGCTGGAAGCTTGATTGACATGAAGGGAAGGGCCATGGTTCTGTAGGGGTGTGTATCTCCATGTACATGCCCACATGCCACCATGGCAGGGGACTAAGGAAAGAAAGTGGAAAATGGTTGGCACTGGTTATATGAAGCCCTGCCTACCTACCTCTATCCTGCACCATCGACCAGGATGAGTGTCATCAGGTGGGTCGAGGCTGGCTCTCCCCTTTCAGGCCCTGCAAGCTGACTTTAAGTGGTTAATGAATGAGGCAGCATTGTGCCCAACCCCAAACCAGTATATAAGCTTGCATAGTTTGTAACAGACTCTGCCCCGATGAAGCTCTCTGAGTAAAGTGTGGGGGTGTCTGGGATCGATCAAGTCAGATTAGCCATTACCTGAGATGCTGCTAACTTTGTTGATAAATTGCACTGCAATTTGCGCAGAAATTAAAGCAGCAGTACTAATTAACTAGGAAGTGTTCATCACTTCCCAGATTTTTACACTGCCTGGTTATTTAACATTTCAGATGTAATGTTTGCTATTTATTACTGTTTTCTGATAATTGATTCCCTTGATTTTAGTACATTTTCAATTGTGTGCGGATCCACAGGAAATATGGCAGCCCCCATACCATTTCCTGTTTTTCACCTTTGTTTACATTGCTTGTCCTGTAAACACTCAGAAGGCAAAGGAAGGAGTGGTACATTCCTGTTACATCAGACAAAATAACCAATGAGAGAATAGCAGCACACCATGTCCCTCAGAATCCAATATGGTGCACCCGGGAAAAGTCTGTGCTAAACTGTCAGAAATAAAGAATATAAAGAAAACAAAACAAATTTAAAAGCAGCAGATTCAAGTTGTGTCAGTTGTTGGGCTTGTTTGACATAATTATTGAAACAAGTTCTAGCAATAGCCAATACCACAGCAAAATAATGGTATTGTGGGCAGTGAGAAAGGTGTAAAAAAGAGGGTATGAAAAATCATTGAGAATGAAATAATATAGTTTTATTATGAAAAAGCTGAGCAATGCCGGAAGAGATAATATCAAAATATTATTGTTGTTATAAATAGTTTTGTACATGTTATAGGAGGGGATATAGCTATATATAAGAGAAATCATTGAGAATGGAATAATACAGTTTTATTATGGAAAAGCTGAGTAATGCTGGAAGAGATATTAAAATATATATATTGTTGTTATGAATAGCTTTGTACATGTTATAGGAGTGGATATAGCTACAGTATATGTGCATTCATAGAAGTTTGTGTCAGTGTGGTGAAGAGCACTGGCAATTGTTTTACATGCTTTTTGAACTGTCAGTTAGTTAGTTGGTTGGTTAGTTAGTTAGTTAAAAGTTTAACCAGGCAGGCATACTGAGCATGGTTGCTTGTTCCCAGATGCATCCTGGGGGAGAGGGGAAAGGGGTAAATAGAACAAAACAATAACAGTTTGCAACAATAAAATAGAATTGCTGCAGCTCTAGCACAATACTAGTGCAACAGAACACAATACACTTGTCATTTACAGTAAGCATAACAGTAACAATTATGTACAGCAGTAAAGTAGCAATATCCATGGGATACAAAAGATACAGAGTACAATCTGTAGTGGGTGGCCACCCAAGCTACATATGTCAGCAATTACTGTCAAGCTGGTAGTATTGGATATAATACTGAGAACTTGCAGTGCAAGGCCCCTGGAACACAGAGGGTAGATATAGAAGGCTTGGAGTGGAGGGAGTAGACATAGATAGAACCAAAATGTATGGACAGGAACCATGGTAGCTAGCAGGAGAGGGGGACTGCTGTTTGAACTTAGAGGTAGACTGAGTTAAGGCAGGCAATAGTAGGTGGAATAGGGCAGATCCAAATTGAGGTTGGAATTTGACCAAGAGTGTAGCTGAGGTAAGAAGGGAGAATTATAAAAAGTATGTACTATGGGTGAAGGTACCTGAGCGAGGCGGGGGGGGCGTTAAGGGCAGGTACAGACTGGGAAGATGCAAGCTTGGAGTAGGGAGGAGAGGGATGCAGGGGTAGGAGCATCTCAGATGGTTGGGTGGAGGGCATTCCACAGTTTAGGGCATCGGTACAAGAAGGCAGATTGATCAGCAGTGGATGACCTTTGGGGGAGAGCCAGGGATTTATGCCTGGAATTGCAGAAGAAGTAGGTGGGGAGGGTTAGAGTAGAGAGAGTAGAGGTCAGGTAGGAGGGGAGTGACCTGAACCAGAATTTGGCCATAAAGTAAGCAGAATGGATGAAGCATCTGGATTCAAGTGAAGGGAAGAAAGGGCTTTGTAGAGACCACAGTGATGGGTTTGTGTGGGACAGTATAGAGCAAAATGACAGGAAGAGTTAAAAAGGGAGTCCAGTCTGGCAAGGGTGGACTTGGAAGTGGCACTGTAGACTTTGTTGGCATAGTCAAAAGTGGGGAGGATCATTTTCCGCATAATTGTGAGGTGCACTGGTAGCAGAATACAATCACAGTTTCTGTATAAAGCGCCAAGCTTGGGGTGCAGTTTCTTCTGCATAGCATTCACATGTACAGAAAAGTCCAGGTGCTGGTCTAGCCAGACCTCAAGGTATCTAAAGGAAGTGACATTCTCTAAAGCCATCCCATCTAGGGTGTGGAATATAGTGGGGGTGGAGCCTAGCGAGTATCTGCCAAGTGCCAAAGATCATAGAGAAAACCAATGCTGAACCTTGTCGAAATCCAGTTAGAGTCTTGCTGCCACATCAGCATGGGAAGCACCAGAGGTGAAGAGGACGATGTTGTCCACATACATATGGATGGCTGTTGTAGCGCAGGCAGCTGGTTGATTGTTCAGAAAGATTGAAAATAAGATTGGGCCAAGTGCTGAACCCTACTGGACTCCAGTGTTGATGGGGAGGGGAAAGGGAGTTGACAATCTTGACATATTGTGACCTACCTTCTAGGTAGGAGCAGAATCAGGTGTTGGCAGAAATGGATAGTCCAGAGGCATTCATTTTGTGTAGGAGGAGGGAGTGTGATACTGTGTCGAGGGCCTTAACCAGGTCGACAAATATTGCTGAAGTGATCTGTCCTTGATCCATACTGGTGAGTATGGCAACAGTAAGCCACAAGAAGGAGGTAGTGGTAGAGTGGGATCTATGGAATTCATGAGGATGAGTCAAGGAAGGTAAAGAGTTGAGAGTACGATGTGCCCCTGTAGTTTAGCCAGGATAGGGAGAAGTGAGATTGGACGATAGTTACCAGGGTTGGTGGGCTCACCAATCAAAAAAACATAGCGTCATCCACCAACAAGCTGAAAAAAACAGGCACACACCAAACTAGGGTGTATAAATAGTTTAATAGAAAGATCTGTGGGTCAGATATCTCTCACGGGACACATTTTGGATATATACCCTAGGGGTCTTTGATATCCAGACCTAAATGATGCTACTGAGTTGTCCATTGTTTTGCAGAAATAATGTACAGTCCTTTACCTTTATTCCATTCAGTATGGGATAGGGTTTTATGGGTGGGTAACATATCCATGATTCCATTTTGTAACATGAGGATAACTATGCTGGCAGAAATTTATATTGACTGCATCAGCCATTACCATAAACCATGGATTTTTGCATTGTCCTGCAGAGAAACCTATAAAACAATATAATTGTAAAAATATGGGCCCATTTCTTTCCCTCATTATATCTTGTTTTCCCTTGAGACAACTTTGACAGTTTTCTTTATCTGATACAAGATATGAAATGGATGTTTGGTATGATCAGGAGGAAATAACCAAACTTAAACTTATTATGAACTAAACTTGTATTTTTTGATTGGCTGTATATATGTGTATTCATTCATGTATTGAGTTCATCTTGGTCTCATGAACTCTCTGTGACTTATATGATTAACTGTACTGAATTTATATTACAAATTCTACAGAGTTTAAGGTTTCATGTTTGTACCAATATATGTTAATATTATATTGTACTCAGTGTTGGATGACTGATCACTTTCATATTTATATTGGTGTTTAATTTATTAACACTAATATAGATGCAAATATTATTTGCACTGCTGGTGTTGTTCAACACAGTGTTTCATAAACATATTATTTATTTTTATATTTGTATATTTTTTGAAATGATTAGAAAGAGAAGAATATTTTTTTAAAACTTTATTCCCCACTGGTTGTGTGTATCACTTTAAGACGGCACTTTAAAACATGTGGTATGTTATTACATTTCCACTCCTTGATGATGCCTTGAGCGAAACTGGTCAGAGGACTTATTGGTGAGGAGCTTCTGCCAGCATTCCTGTGAGAGGCATCTGACCACATACCTTTCTATTAAACTATTTATGCACCCTTGTTTGGTGTTTGCCTGTTTTTTTTTTTCAGAGTGCTGGTGGATGGTGCTATGTTTTTTGGATTGTATTTAAGTTGTACTGTGCACATCCAGCTGTGGGGCAGCTTTCTTTTGTTTGCTACTTGATGGGATCACCACCTTTAGGTAGACAGATGACTGTTGAAAGGCTCCAGGCAGATGGGACATAGGCAAGAGAAAATGATAGGTTTAGGAGAGCTGTTAAAGGGGAGAGGATAGCGGGGCCAGCGAGATAAAGGAGTTTAGAACTGAGCCCTTCAGGGCTTTTGCCCTTGCAAGGGTTTAGGGCTAGGAGGGCATCGAGAGTGTCTATTGGGGAGATGGGTGAGGAGGAGAAAGGGGGATTATTATAGGGTTGGAGGTGGGAGAGACAACGGGGGGTGGAGGAAGAGGAGGTGGGGAGAGTGGGAAGGAATGACTAAGTGCATGAGGTGAAAAAGGTGTTGAAGGTTTCAGCCATCTTGGGGGTGGTCAAGTTAGAGTGGAATTTCCTACCTTGAGCAGTGGTAAATGGGGTTGGGTAGGAGGCAAGAAGAGGACTGGACAACTTTCCAGAATTTGGAAGGGTTGCTTATGTTTGAGTTAAAGGAGGTGGAGAAATATAGTAAGATATACACAGGGACCCAGATATTCAAAAGCGTTGTGCAGGGCGCAACCCACTGATGTGCTCCGGTGTGATATTCAAATGGGAAAAGTGTGTGGCACAAATCCCGATGCGCCGGAGTGCATCAGTAATGTATGCAGGTGCAGGTAGGGGGACGTGCCCATGCATACTCTGCACAGCCCGATATTCAGCCCGGGATGTGCAGAGCCATGCATGTGCAACCCCTACCTGCGCCAGCACAAAGTTGATCCAAAAAAAGGAACAATGGATGGCCACCCACGGGCAAGCTGCCATATTGCAGGGTGCAACATGGCAGCTGCCACCGGTGGGTGGCCACCCGAGCTTCGGCTGCACCTCCGTGGTGGCGGCCCCCCCATACTCATTGCGAGCATCAGTAGAAATAGAGAACTCCAATATCCCTGGTGGTCCAGTGGACCTGCCCGCCCGATCGCGGGCTTCAGTAGAATAAAATAAGATCCCTAATATCCCTGGTGGTCCAGTGGACTGCTGCCTGCCCGATCGCAGGCTTCTGTGAATTAAAAAATATCCCTAATATACCTGGTGGTCCAGTGGACCTAACTGCCCGATAGCGAGCTGAAGTAGAATAAGAAGAAACCCATCATCCCTGGTGGTCCAGCGGACCCCTCCCCACCGCCCACTGATCCCCACCGCCCCACTCCCCAGGTCAGCGGCGAGTGGCAGCATCCCACCCGACCGATACCTCAACACCCACCGACTGACACCGTCGGTAGGGCTGTATGCCCATTGGTCCACAGTGTGAGCCAATGGGTGTGCAGCCCATACCGTACTACACATTCAGATATTCACACTGGACAACCAGGGATGATGGGTTTCTTCTTATTCTACTTCAGCCCGCGTTCGGGCAGTCAGGTCCACTGGACCACCAGGGATATTAGGGATCTTATTTTATTCTACTGAAGCCCCCGATCGGGTGGGCAGGTCCACTGGACCACCAGGGATATTGGGGATCTTATTTTATCCTACTGAAGCCCACGATCGGGCGGGCAGGTCCACTGGACCACCAGGAATGAAATGATTAATCTTCTATTTACTTAGCCCGTGATCGGGCGGTCCACTGGACCACCAGGTATACAATGATTATTCTTTTTTGTACTGCAGCCCACGATCGGGCTATGGGGCACATTGCTGTGCTGCAGGGGGCGTAGGTCCCTGATGGCTGCTGCCTGGCAGGGCGCCAGGCACAAGTCATCGGGGATCGGAGCACCTGCATGCAAATGGGGCCATAATGACATGCAAATGGCCCCGTGTGCGCCTTGCATACATTATGGCCCCATTTGCATGTCAACTTTTGAATATCACGGGTGCTGCGCCTTGTGCAATGGAACTTGTGCTAGCGCATCCACATGCTCCACTCTGGCCACTGGCGCTGGCGCAGTGCCACTGCGCCATGTGCACTGCGGGTGGCCAGGGTGTGATATTTACTGATGCTGAGCCATGGTGCAGCTCAGTTGAATATTGTTCGGTCAACACCCCTGCGCAGCCATGTTGCACTGCGCCCAGGCTTGCGCCACAGCCTGGCACAGTTTGAATATCTGGGCCTGCAAGTACTAAGAAAAAGAGAAATGGCTGTGGCTCTTTTGTTTGTTTTTTATAATTATTCAATTTGTAGAAGTATTGAGGTTTGGACCTGCAATGTCCCAGTTCCCATGTCAGTGCACTAATCACATTACCTCCACATTATGTTTACACTCTGAGGAGAGCACTATTATTATAAACACTTGTTATCAATGTATATGTTAACCATAGGACACAGTTAACTTAATATACATATCCTGGAGCAACGTGTCAGAAGACAGGAGCAACAGACGTTCACATTTTTTTAACAACATATGCAATACAGTAACAATAAATGTAATGGAAACAGGTTAATTACTCTGGATAGCCCAAATGAGATCTTATGTTGTTGTGGTTCCTTCTAGAATTTGGTGACAGTAGCACAAGAAGGTCAACAGACTTGCTGAAGGTCACAGAGGTATTTTTTCAACCTAGTGCCCATAAGTTGCAGAGTTTTCCATTCAAGTCACTAGTCCACACTGCTACTGTTTTGGTTTTTACACTTCTTAACAATGACAATAAAAACTACAGGCAGTCATAACTGAAGCATTACTGCATATTTTTAATTTTTTCAGCTAAACCAGTGTTTCAAGAGGGACTGTAAGCACTCTCCTTTTCTCATTCCTGCATCAATATATTTTGTAAAACATTTTAATCCAGGGACAAATCTAGAAATGCAGGAGGGTAGGCTCAATGCATGGGGTGGAGGCCCTGCTGTATTTTCTAGGACCGACACATTATATTTCCTATGTACTTAAAAAAACGGCATCCCTGTCTCAACCTGTCTCCTGCATGCAATACAGTAACAATAAATGTCAAGGAAACAGGTTATTTACAGTGGCTAGCCCAACTGATATCTTATGTTGTTGGGATTCCTTCTAGAATTTGGTGACAGAGTCACAGGAAGGTCAGCAGACTTGCTAACAGTCACAGCGGAATTTTTTCAACCTAGTGTCCGTATTTTACACAGTGTTCCATTCTTAACAATGGCAATAAAAATTACAAGCAGTCATAAAACAGGACTGCATATTAGTATTTTTTTTTTAGCTAAACCATTGTTTCAGGAGGTACTGTAGGCACTCTCCTTTTCTTATTCCTGTATCACTATATTTTGTAAAACATTTTAATCCAGGGATAGATCTAGAAATGGAGCCTCTCTCCTGCATTCTGAACAAATTGAATATAACATTACAGCCATTTACAAACTGACTAGAAAAAGATTAATGTACCAGGAAAAGGTTAACAGAGTCACACACACACAAACACACACACACACACACAAATTCTGTTGATCTGAGGCATTTCCCAATAGCTTCTGAAATCTGAACCTCCTTCCTCAGTCTCAATTATAGCTTATGGCTGGGAAACACTGACTGAGTTGACATGTTAATGAGTTATGAATCATTCTTGAAAGAGAATACTACCCAGACTGAAGCTAGTAACCATGTTATCACACAAAATAGAGTGGTGCAAAATTGCTCAGCTGAATGAACACAGCAGACTGCTTCAATTAGTGAAGTGATTGCACGAAACCTCCAATTGTACCTAGCCCATTTGGAATCTGGAAAGTTCCCTTTCTTTACTGTGATAGCAAGACATCTGCAGGGCTCTGCCCACTGCAGCCATAAAAAGTACATTTTTTTAATAACTAGCACTGCTGCTTTAAACTGCACCTTACTAAAGGATTATACTGAAAAAGAGATTTGTTTGTTGTGATCCTTCCTTCATACAACCTTGTGCAATCCTGCAGGGGAGTGCCACTGTAGCTGTAGCTTTTGCAGATCTGGTGAGTGCACACAATTTTTGTTTGAAATGTATTCTGCTGACTAGAGTCAAATGTTGTGCTATAGATTCACAGGTTCATAGGTACAAGTTTCAAGTCCAGTAGCTACAACAGCCATGAGGGGACTTGTCACTTTTCTGTGGACACATTCCTATTTTTCTCTCCCATGTACTGATCCAATAGAATTTTAAAAGTTGTTAAATTACCAGCACTAGCCACTTCAATAGGGAGTGTATTCCATGTTTCTACTATTTGCTGATTGAACCACCTTCCCCTTTTGGTGGTTCTGTATTTCTCACCAAGCAATTGATATGGGTGAGCCCTAGTCTCCCTACCCAAATTTTTTTTCTGATTAGGCCCACAGATTCCCATAGTATCCCATTGTGGAAGTCATTATATACATAACAACATAACAAAGATCTCCTGTATTTTGTTCGGTATGCCACTGAGTATAGTCCCAGTTCCTTCAGTCTGTCTTGATATTTTTTTGTTTTTGACTATATTTACTCTCCTAGTGAGTCTTCTTTGAACCCTTTGTACTTGTGTTATGCTTCCTATACTCTGTGGGACAATAATGGGTGAACCATACTCCAATACAGGCCTCACTAAGGATCTGTACAAAGGCACAAGGACTTTGTCACTCCTGCTTTTAATGTTCCTGAAAATATTGCCTATTACTTTGTTTGCTCATTTTGCAGCCTCATTGTTATGTTTATCAAATGTTAATGTGTTTGAAACTATTACCCCAAGATATTTTTCATTTTCTGTACACTCTATAGTCATGTTATGTATTACATATTGAGCTTTGGTATTATTGTATCCAAAGTGCATTACCTTGCACTTTTATTCATCAAACCTTAACTTATGATGTCTTGTCCATTCCTCTAATTTATGTATCTGATCTTGAAACACTTTTATTGAAGCTGCATTGTTCACTATTGCCCCCACTTTGGTGTCATCAGCATACTTGCATAGCCATGCCCCTTGTGACAACTGCATAGTGGAGACAAAGATGTTGAAAAGCATGGGTCCCAAAATTGAGCCCTTGCAGGACTCCGCTAGTGACCCTACCCCACTCTGACAAATAACCTCTTAAATGAACCCTCTGGTATCTATTATAAAGCCATGAGCTTATCCATGCACTTAGATGTTTGTTTACCCCCTTGTCCTATAAGGAGTTTAGTAGGATATCATGGGATACTGAATCAAAAGCCTTAGCATAGTCAAGGTATACCACATCCATGGGTAAACCCTGATCCAGTGCCTGGCTCACTGATTCAAAGAAATGTAGTAAATTACTAACATATGATCTACCTGCTGTGAACCTGTGCTGTGATACATCAACTTCCTTTAATTGTCTTAAATCTTCCTCCAGAAAATCCTTAATGAAGGCTTCCACAACCTTGCCTATGACCGAAGTAATACTAATGGGCCTATAGTTGTCTACCATGGCCTTGTCTCCAGATTTGTAGATTGGAGTAATGTGAATCATCCTCCATACATTCAGTACCATACCTTCTCTTATGGACAAGTTAAATAACATTTTCAAAGGTCCAGCTATTTCTGCTGCCAAATTGTTCAGAAACGTGGGGGGGTGTATATCATCTGCTTGCCAACCATCATTTCCATTTACCATCACCTCATAGTTAATAGGATCCTCGACCTTCTGATAGACACTCAAAAAAATATTTGTTTAGGGTGTTATCCATCTCTTCCTCATTATCATGTACTCTGACTCCTTCTTTTAAATTAACAATTTGTTTCAGTCCATTTTTTTAAACTCCCAACATAACTATAACATTTTTTATAGTTGTCTTTTTTACTGTTTCCTAAGTCAAGTTCAGTTTTTGCTTTGGGTTTTCTGATGGCCTTTTTACTTCTCTTTAATAGTAACATGTACTTGCCTTTCCTGTCTTCAGTTGGGTTTTTCCCATATTTTTTGTATGCTCTATCCTTCCTTATAACCAATTTTCATATCCTACTATTAGACCATTTAGGGACACTCCCCTTTTTGTCATATTTCTCTATTAATGGTACAAACGTATCTATACATTCCTGCAATTTATTATTTATGCTCTCCCATACCTCTTCTATATTTAGGGTTTTGAGTTCCTCTTTCCAGTTCTGCTTTTGCAAGACATCTTTGATTTTTTTTCATAATCAGCTTTTGCGTAATTTCTAATTTTAGTTTTCCCAATTATTCTGGCTGAGCTTCCCGTCACAGAACATGCCACCATATTATGGTCACTAGTACCCAAGAGCTGTATGACCTTAATATCCCTGATTGATCCCTCTGTGTTGCTTAAAATGAGATCCAAAATGTGATTTTCTCTTGTATTTTCTTTCACATATTGCTCAAGACAATTGTTCAAGCATATTTCCAAGAATTTATTTTCTATGCAGTTGCTGCCATTACATAGGTTCCATTGTATGTTTGAGAAATTAAAATATCCCACCATAATGCAATTGTCAGTGGTTGCCATACTATCAATCATGTCCAGAAAAGCTTTATTCTCAATTTCCATCAGGTTAAGGGAACAATAACATAACCCTAATGTAATTATGTTAGTACCTGTGCTAAACTTTGCCTACAGTTGCTCTACTTTATTAAAATTATTATCCTTTGGATTTGGTATGTGGGCTTTTAAATGAGTTGCTATATATAATCCACCCCCCCCCCAATTTTTTCTGGTCTTGCCTTGTGAAAGAAATCATAGCCCTGTATCTCATTCACCCAATCATCTTCTTTCAGCTATGTTTCCGTTATGCCACAGATGTCTATATTATCCTTTGTCAAACTGTACTGAAGCTCATCCCATTTGTTCCTAATACTTCTGGCATTAATAAGTAACATTTTTAATTCCTGTTTGTTTATTTTCTTCCTTTTATCTTTGATTATCCCCTTGTTTCCTCTATGTGTACTGATTGCACTCCGATTTGGGCCCTTTCTCCCCTCAGGTACTGGTTTAAATATTTATCAATTTATGTTCTGAACAGCTGTCCTAATTCTTTGCTTCCTTTTTTGTTCAACTGCAAGCTATCTTTACTGAACAAGGAGGGCTGGCTATTACAAATCTCCTATGATTTTATACAGTAAATCCCCTGCATGAGCCAGTTATTTACCCTTGCTATTTTTGAGTTTATATTTGCACTAGCCCTGGGGACCGACAGAATTTCTGAGATAATGAGAGTACCACTCACATCTTTTGTTATTCTCCCGATTGCCTATAATCCAGGAACATTTGGTCCTCTCTAGTGTGCCTTATGTCATTTGTTCCTGCATGTACTAACACAACAGGCTTGTCCCCCTCTTTTTTGACTATTTTTGGCAGTAAGGCTACCACATCTGACAATGTGGCTCCCAATAAATAAGTACTAGTTACCTTTTCCGTAAGGTTTTTTGTGGTATATGTGTCAGTGTATTTCACTATCGAGTTCCCTACTACAAAGACCATATTGTTAGTTATGCAGTGAAAATCAGCAGCTGTTTCAAGATCCATTTCATTATTGTCACTTTATAAGGTACTTCCTAATTGTCCTTCTATTGAAAGGGGTTGTGTTTGTATTTTATTTATTTCACCTATACCATCTTGTATACTACATGTTGCTACAGTTTCCTTTGCATAAGGGGGTTCATTATTTCCATTGTTTATAACACTTTCTTGGGCTATGTGAAATATTTCTTCAACCTGACCCTCCACCCTTTCTGTCAAGGTTATTAAAGGTGCAAAAGAATTTTGGGGGAGAGATTAAAAGCCATTGCTCTTCTACCTTTCTTATGTTTGCTGGTACTGGCCTCATATTCCCAGTCATTTTCCTTTTCAAAAAGGCTCCTGTCCCTCTTTTGACAAGTTTCTTTAATTATATCCTGTGCGTCCTTGTTTACACATTCAGAAGTGCCAACTTGTTTATAACATTTCAATTCTGGCTAACCCCAGTATCTTGACCTTTAGATCTTTCATTTCCATACACTGTTTGCACACATCCTCTGCCAGCCCTGAGCTTTCCTCAAGACTGAACCTGTTACATTCTTTGCATTGTAGTCCATGTTCCCCAGTCTTGAGTGTCACTATTAAGTTTTACATTTTGAGTAAAATAAACAGCGTATGGATTCTATCCCACAATAACTTCTAATACAAAATTCAGAGTAACTTACTGTACAAGAGGTAAATGACTCCTGCTCCCTCTGTGAGTGTCTCAGTGTGTGGCGCCATGTGCACCACTCAAGCTCGCACCACTTACTTAGCTCCTGAGTTTTATACTGCTCCCCACCCCAGAAGTGCCACTAGAATCGCGATCAGCACAAATGCCAGAAACAGATGTTTTTTGGAAAATCCATTTCGGCAATACAATGCCTAAAATAAAACAAACTGCACCCTCCTAGTGGTGCTAAAAACCAAGGATGCTGCTCCAGGTTGTAGTTCCTTTAGCTCTCAAATGGAACTACCAGCCTGTGGATCACTTCCTGAGGCTCTGTCATTTACCTCCTTCCACCCCCAAGCAGATATCACCCCAGTTATTAAAAATTGCAGCAGAAATCAAGCTAGCAGGCTATACACAAGGTTTCAGCACCCTGTCCCACCACTTTTGGTGGTCTTACAGGTTCTGCTGTTGCCATGTTCCTATGAGTAGACAAACCAAACATGATTATGTCATACAAATTCAATGGAGAAAAGCAGGACAGAAACCTAGAAATAAATGATAATGAGGATGTAAGTAGGAAAAATCCTAGATAACTTAATGACTCTTTTGCAAAGTGCTATCAAGTATTATATAAATCAGAAAGGAATAATTCACTAATGCTGTTTAAGGATTTCTTTCAACAATAACACTTCCAACAATACCAGAAGAAGAAGTAGTTGGGTTAGATAAACCTTTTAATCTGGCCTCAGGCAAGACTCCTTGACCAGATGGTCTATAGAATTTTCATAAATGCATGGGAGATCTTTTAATTGGCCACTTACTGGAGATGATTAATTTTGCATTAGCTGCTGTTGAATTATTAAAAAAAACAACCTTTTATGAAGTCAGTATATCAGTCGATTGTGAATTATTACAGTATGCACTGCACGCCCATTGGTCCACAGTGAGGACCAATGAGCTTGCAGCAACTACTGCAAGCTGTCATTCAGCAGGCAGCTGCAGTGATATGCATGTGGGTATGCTGCTCACTGATGACTAGGGGAGCTGGGTGAGCTGGGGGTCCTGTGTGAGTGGGGGGCTGGGGGGAACCACTGGACCACCAGGGAAATTTACTTTAATAATATGACAGTGAACGTGGATTTGGGCAGGGAGGGGGTTACCACTGGACCACCAGGGATAATAAATATATTTATTTTTGGTGAACAGAGGGTCAGGATGGGGAGGGGGTTACCACTGGACTACCAGAGATAATAAAGATATTTATTTTTGGTGATCGGAGGTGTGGGAGTGGAGGAGGGGAATCACTTGACCATCAGGAACATTTATTTTAATAATATGATGGCAATCGGAGGTATGGGATGGGAGGGGGGAACCACTGGACCACCAGGGGAATTCTATTGAAGTATTTCATGGTGCTCAGGGTTATGGGTTGGGGAGGGGGTATTACTGCAGTCCCTGGCACAGGGACTGCATGCTGTGCAGGGTGCCAGGCATATTTCATTGGCTGGCCCTGCACAACATATGCAAATGGGGCCATAATGACATGCAAATGTCCCCATTTGCACCATGCATGCATAATGGACCCATTTGCATATTCAGGTCTGAATATCTGGATGTTGTGCATGGCACAGCTACAGTTGCACTAGAACATTCCCAGTCCTGGTATTCAGACCTGTCTGGGGGGGATGTGCCATGCATTGTATTTGCACAGAGTGCTGTATTTGATATATTCAGAAGAGATGTGCCATGGCACATCTCTTTTGACTATATCCCTTAGTTGCTCCAGTGCAGCTCAGTTGTGTAATGCGACCACTTGTGCCATTGCCAGGCGCAATTTTGAATATCAGGCATATGCAATATCATTCTCTAAATGTTTCAGATTTTTTTCTATTTTAATTTGAATGTAGTCATAATTGTATGCTATTTTCAATACTAACAAATAGGATAATAATTGGTTTTCTCTTGTGAGTTTTGCATGGGATGATGATTGTACAGTAATATCATGAATATGAAATAGCAGGAAATATTTTATTTTAGTCTTCCATAACCAGGTAAGGCCAACTAGGCACAAGTGCCTGCTTTAGCCTGGTTAAAGAACTGGCTGGAGAATAGGACACAGAGGGTAATAGTAAATGGAGTCCACTCTGAAGAAAGTGGGGTTACTAGTGGGGTGCCACAGGGTTCAGTATTAGGACTGGTCCTCTTCAATGTCTTTGTAAGTGACATTGCAGAGGGACTGGAAGGAAAAGTATGTCTCTTTGCAGATAACACAAAGATCTGCAACAGAGTTGATGCACAAGGTGGGGTGGAAAGGATGAGAAGAGACTTTGCAAGGTTAGAGGAATGGTCAGATGTATGGCAGCTTAGATTTAATGCTAAGAAGTGCAAGGTAATGCACCTGAGAAACAAAAACCCAGTGGAAGAGTACACAATGGGGAGTGAGATACTAACAACAACAAAAATGGGAAGGGACCTGGGGGTAGTCATATAGATGACTTAAAGGTGGGCAAGCAATGTGAGAGGGCAGTAAGGAGGGCTGGGGGGATACTGGGATGCATAGGGAAAGGCATCACCAGTAGAAAACAGGAAGTTGTTATCCCTCTGTACAGACAGCTGGTGAGACCCCATCTGGAGTACTGTGTGCAGTTCTGGAGACCCAATCTCCACAAGGACATAGACAAGATGGAAGCTGTCCAGAGGAGGGCAACTAAAATGGTGCAGGGTCTGCACCAGAAGACATATGAAGAGAGACTAAAGGAGCTTAATATGTATAGCTTCGAGGAAAGGAGGGAGGGGGGACATGATAGAAACTTTCAAGTACCTCAAGGGAATCAACAAAGTCCAAGAGGGTAACATCTTTCAAAAAAAGAGGTGTGCAAGATCAAGGGGGCACAATTTGAAGATAGAGGAGGGCCGGCTGGAAGGTAATGTAAGGAAGTATTTTTTCACACAGAGGGTTGTGGATGCATGGAACGGCCTTCTGGAGGAGGTTGTGGAGTCAAAAACAGTGATTGAATTCAAGCATGCATGGGACAGCCATAAGGCAATTCTAGGGGGTTGGGGTAGAAAGAAGTAGGCTGCTGGCTAACTAGGATCTGCAGCTTATCCATTAGATAGGGAAATGGGCAGACTGAGTGGGCCAAGCGGTCCTTATCTGCCATCAAATTCTATGTTTCTATGTTTTCAGGGGTGACCTGGGAGTACTGGGGAGGTTAAGTGACTTGCTCAGAGTCACACAGTATGCAAGTGGAAATCATGGGAATCAAACCAAGGTCTGTCTGCTGGATGTACCAAGCTCATTCACAACTCATTGCTCTAACCACTAGGCTATACTGCCAGCCCCATAGTAGTACTGCAGCTAGAAATATTGCTTATTTGCATTAGTGGACTGAGATTCAGAATTAGATGCAAAAGTCTCAAAACATTTTTGGGGTATCAAGCTTACCCACAATCATGATTCTATAGTAATATTAATTGTAACAAGTTTTAGGGAATGATAACAGTGTATTTATAAGTATCAATATTAACATTAGTATATTAGGATCCAAATTTTGTGCAGATTCTGAACTGTTTTCCACTAAATAAGGATTGTTTCCCAATATGTACATAAACAGATGCAAAGAAATGATAATACTGAGATTAAAAATAGCAGTAATGGACATTAAAGCATTTGGATCATGATTTAAGGTAAAGTTACTTAATTTTTTTTTTTTGTGTACAGTTTTTACATAAAACAGGATCATGTGATAATGGCCATAAAAAGATATTTCTGGGTTGAGAATTACAAACTATTAACATAACTGCTGTGGGATTATAATTACATGCAAATCATCAGTTTTGGGGGTTGAGTTTTGCATGCAATGATGATTGCAGGTTAATGTCAGTAATATACAATGGTAGGAAATTGTGGTAGTGCACTTTAAAATAATGTTTATCTACATTACTGCACTGGGATTGGTATTTCATGCAAATGTCCCAAAATTTTGCTTGGGTACAAAATTTACACATAGTGATGATTGTATTGTAATTTAAATACTAAGGAATCATAGGGAATGATAATAATGTGTTTACATACTGTATAACTACTATAACATTACCATATTTAGATCAAAATTTCATGCACATGTTTAAAAAATATTTGTCTTTATATTTGCATGGAATCCAGATAGCACGCTAATCTCAATGCTTAGAAATGACAGGAAACAGAAATAGTGCATTGAAAAATGCCAGTTATTGTCATAAGTAAATTGAGATAAAAACTGCATGCAAATGTACGTTTTTATGAGTCGCTCCACTTCTGCAGCCTGAAGCGGTGTGTATATGTTGAAGTGTGCATGTGTATCCATGGCTACAGAAGCACTGAACCAGGATAATGGATGTTTCTTGCGTAATCTGAAAAGAGCTGTATGTTTGTCTCACCTGATGATGGATATCTGTGGTTCATTGTGTTGTCTAGCAAAATAGCATAAACACAGGTGAAGTCCTTAGTGACTGCAGGATTGTTAATGTTACTCCTTTATTTAAACAAGCATTTGTCAATGCCGAACGTTCGCTTGCAGGTATTTGCAGTGGTGTTTGGCATGTATGGTGCTTTACCCTAATGCCCTGTGCGATTGCTGGTATTTGCACAATAAATTTTCAGCATGACCTTTTTGTTACCCCCATTGTGTGCTACATAGGCAGAAACACGTTTTGGGCAGGATGTGAAAAATGACAGCTGTACTGCTGATAAGGAAGTGTGGTAAAATGGCAATGTTGAAAATCTGGAGTGGAAATATTGAAAATTCGCAAACCAACGAGAGTGCATGCGAACTGTGCAACGCACACTCGTAAAACAGTTATTGTTAGGAATTTTTTCACCAAATTTTCAACATTGGCATTTTAAAACCTCTACTAATGAACAGTGTCACTGTGATTGTCTTACTGTGTCCCATACATTGATTTTGCACACCGACTGTGCCATTGTGCACTACATGGGCAGAAACACGTTTTGGGTAGGATGTGAAAAATGACAGCTGTACTGCTCATAAGGAGGTGTGGTAAAATGGCAATGTTGAAAATCTGGAGTGAAAATATTGAAAATTCGCAAACTTACGAGCATGCGTAGGAACTGCACAATGCACACTTGTAAAACAGTTATTTTTAGGAATTTGTTCACCAAATTTTCAGCATAGCCATTTTAAGATCCCTGCTCATGAACAGTGACACTGTGATTTTCTTAATGTGTCCCATACACTAAGTTCGCACACCGACTGTGCCATTGTGCACTACATGGGCAGAAACACGTTTTGGGTAGGATGTGAAAAATGACAGCTGTACTGCTCATAAGGAGGTGTGGTAAAATGGCAATGTTGAAAATCTGGAGTGAAAATATTGAAAATTCGCAAACTTACGAGAGTGCATTGGAACTGCGCAATGAACACTCGTAAAACAGTCATTTTTAGGAATTTTGTCACCAAATTTTCAACACAGCCATTTTAAGACCTCTGCTCATGAACAGTGTCACTGTGATTTTCTTAATGTGTCCCATACATTGAATTCGCACACCGACTGGGCCATTGTGCGCTACATGGGCAGAAACACATTTGGGGCAGGATGTGAAAAATGACAGCTGTGCCACTCATGAGGAGGTGTGGTAAAATGGTAATGTTGAAAATCTGGAGTGAAAATATTGAAAATTCGCAAACTTACGAGTGTGCGTAGGAACTGCGCAACGCACACTCGTAAAACAGTCATTTTTAAGAATTTTTTCACCAAATTTTCAACATAGCCATTTTAAGACCTCTGCCAATGAACAGTGTCACCATGATTTCCTTAATGCATCCCATACATTGATTTCACACACCGACTGCGCCATTGTGTGCTACATGGGCGGAAACATGTTTTGGGCAGGATGTGAAAAATGACAGCTGTACCACTCATAAGGAGGTGTGGTAAAATGGCAATTTTGAAAATCTGGAGTGAAAATATTGAAAATTCGTGAACTTATGAGCCTGCTTAGGAACTGCACAATGTACGCTCGTAAAACAGTCATCTTTTGGAATTTTTGCACCAAATTTTCAACATGGGGTTTTTGGGACCCCTTCTCATGGATGATGTCACTGTCATGGCATTATTCAGGCCTGAAGGGTGATTTCGTGCAGTGACTGTGCACTGACTGTGAAATCACCCTTCAGGCCAATAACGCCATGACAGTGACATCATTCATGAGAAGGAGTCCCAAAAACCCCATGTTGAAAATTTGGTGCAAAAATTCCAAAAAATGCCTGAGATATGCAATAAAGTTGAAACCCTATCTAGCCATTATACAGCTTACCAACATTTCCTCAGTTCACGGTGCGGCTTTGAAGAGTGCAGGCGTGTTCCGGTCCACGAAGATCATCGCGAGCTCCGGATGTAAGTATGGGGAATGAGGGGGAGGTATGGGAGAGGACAGTGGGTGGGCACAGGTTGTGGAGGGGGGGCGGGGCGGAGACGCGTGGGATGGTTTTAATTTACAGGTTTTTTTTACAATTGACGATGCAGGACATTTGCCATGCTGGGGTGGGCTCCCAGCATAGCAGAAGATGGCTGGGGGGGCCGTGGAGCCAATGGGGCATTGGGCACCCCCATCAGCTGACAACACGGGACGTTTACCATGCTGGGGTGGGCTCCCAGCATGGCAGAAGATGGCTGGGGGGCCGAGGAGATGACGGGAGATTGGGCACCCCCATCTGCAAACAACGCGGGACATTTTCCACGCTGGGGTGGGCTCCCAGTGTGGCACCAAAGCTTTGGGGAGGGCGGCGTGACACAGGGGGGCGGCTTGATGCGGTGCTCTGTATGACAGCGGTGGTTTTCTTTGAAGTGAACACCACTGCTGTCATACACAGCTCCTGCACCCATTGGTGCAGGACCACCATGCCTGCTCAACTGAGCAGTGGATTGCAAGGGAGAGGCACACCTCCAAAGTGTGCTACTCTCCCAAAACGTTCCTTGCGCATGCGCACAAATGAACATAAAAAGGTGACAGGCAAACTGTTGAAAATTATAGACCCATTAGCCTAACTTCAATGTTGTGTAAGATACTTGAGGGTATTATAAAGGACAGACTTCTTTCCTCCTTGGGAAACATCAATGCAGACCAACATGGCTTCACTAAGGGAAGATCAGTATAACAAATGTGTTATGTTTTTATGAAAAGATCAGCCACCAGTTGGATCAGAAGACTCCATGTGACATTTGTTTTCTTGGACTTTAGTAACACCTTTGATTTGATTCCACATGAGGCTATAATAAAAAAGCTTACACTCAGAAGCATTAACCACAGGACAGTAAACTGGATTTCAAATTTGTTGGCTAACAGAGCACAGTGTGTGGTGATCAATGGGTGTCCTTCTAGTGAGGGAGATGTAACTAGTGGAGTACCTCAGGGATCAGTTCTGGGTCCTTTTATCTTTTACATATTCATAGCTTATCTTACCCAGGGTTTGAATTGTTGGTCTATAAAATATGCTGATGATATGAAATTAGGCAGGGCTGCTGTGATGACTGGCAATTGTATCAGACTTCAGGATGACCTTGACACTATTACCAATTGGGATAAAAAGTTGGGTATGAGAAATAATTTTGAGAAGTGCAAGGTGGTGCATTTGGGCTGTAATAATAACAGTTATAAATATTACCTATGTGGAAAACAACTGACAGAAGCAAAAACCAAAAAAGATTTAGGGGATCTATATTACCAATGATTTATGTTTCACGACAGACTAATGAAACAATTAGTAAATCAAATAAAATAATATGTACAATAAAGAATAATATTAAATACAGAGATCCAGAAGTACTGATGCCCCTATATAGATCATATGTCCGGCCTCACTTATATTATTGCATGCAATTTTGGTCCCCTCACAAGAGGAGAGAAGCTAACTAACTGGAAAGAATACAAAGGAAATTTACTAAAAAGTTCATGATTTAAAAGATCTAGATTATACTAGTAGATTGGGAAAATTTTAAATCATATGTTTCTCAAAACAAGGAGATTCAAAGGCAACTTACTTCTGATGTATTATATAATCAATAACACATACTTGTTTACTGAGATGGAATTTGAATATAAGCAAGATATAATAGAAACTAGAGGTCACTCACTGTAGCTACATTATACTAAATACAATACTATTAAAAGCAGGTCATGGTTTTCTAACAGGGAAGTTCAGCTGTGGAAATCTCTTCCCCTGGATATAATACTTAGTAAAACCAAATCTACTTTCAAGCATAGTATCAAGGAGAATGAACTGCGAACCACAGTGCAGAGCTGGTGCAGCAGAAATAGATGGCCAGCCAGACATATACCAAAGAAGAATACTGCTGCACTCGATGAGGGCACTAGAAATTGAACTGACAATGCAATTAATTTGTTACAAATTCAGAAGAGCAAAATGTAGACCAAGCTGCTTGCCACAATGCTCTGGTGCTTCGAGTCTCTCACTCCTCATCAAGGAGCATGGCAGCTGAGGTCTCACATCACAGTTTATAAAATTAAAAGTCATGCTGATTTATTCTGACTTGGGGTGCAGAGGTTGGGCAGAGCCTCTGATACTTCTTTTATGTGTATTTTATAATTGCCACAGGAGCTACCATCTTACGGAGCACTTTTGAACCCTACTCTCCATACCAAAAGTAGGAAGAGGGGCAGTAGTTCACCTGAAGTCATGAGTGAACTACAAGTCCATTTTACTAATCTTTTATTTTACTTATTGGGTACTATTGCATTTCAGGTGTGCCAAATCCACGCATGAGTGGGTTTCACCCATTTAAAACAGCAAGTTAATTGTGGCAACACTCACCTGTTGGATTTGACCCCGAGAGTACTTCTGGGTCATTCTCTAATATCGTAGAATGCGAGCAGGTGTGTTTATTCTGCTGATTTATTCTGACTTGGGGTGCGGAGGTCAGGCAGATCCTCTGACACTTCTTTTATGTGTATTTTATAATTGCCACAAGAGCTACCATCTTACAGAAAACTTTTGAGCCCTATTCTCCCTACCAGAAGTAGAAAGCGTGGCAGTAGTTCACCTGAAGTCACAACTGAACTGCAAGTCCATATTACTAATCTTTTATTTTACTTATTGGGCTCTATTGCACTTCAGGCATGCAAAATCCAAGCATGAGTGGATTTCACCTGTTTAAAATGGCAAGTTAATTGCGGTGACACTCACCTGGTGGATTTGACCCCGAGAGTACATCTGGGTCATTCTCTAGTATTTTAGAACACCTTACTGTGAGCAGAGTGAGCCGAGCAGGGCATGTGTGGCATGTGCATGGAGACACATGTGTCAGTGCATGTTACATGTTTAGCATGTTCAGCATGGAGAACCTGGTAGCGTGGAGAGCACGTTGTTTCCACCATAAGGTAGGCCAGGATTTATGATATACCTGATTCCTTCTCCTGCCCCCTGTGAGTGTATTGCTTAGCACCTGCAAGCACTTATGTTTTAATATCTTTAGGTTCTCTAGCTCTTCTAGTACTATTCCACCATTGTCCTTGAACTCCATTCCATCATAATTTATTGTGCTTATTAACATCAGGGTATAACTGTTGTATATATCACCATTGGGAAAACAAGTTCCATTCCTTTACACTGCACTATGGCTGACACAATAATCACCCTAGAGGGGGATGTAGAAATTAAATGTACTAAATGCCTTATGTACTCTTTTACATCTGGTCAGCTATCAAAACAGATTTATGTCTGCAATAAATGTATCAAAAATGCTGGTATGCTCAAAGAAATCTCATTGCTTAATTCTAGGTTACTTTTATTAGAACAGAATCAGAAAGATATGGCAGCAAGATTTGTTGCACTAGGTTCAACCCTGGTTTCCTCTACTTCATCAGTAATTATTCTTGAGGAGATGGTTAATTCTCCACAGTTTTCACTGACATTTGAACACTGTATTCCTATAGATACTCATGTTGTGCTGTTTCAAATAGTCCTGGCCTTGGCACTAGTACAGCAACCATTGAACAAGGAAATACAAAATGCCCCAGAGAGGATGACAAGTGTGCAAATTCTGATGATCAATGGTATGAGGTCCAAAGCAAAAGAGTATTTAAAAAGGGACATATGGGTAGTGTTTTCTCTATCCCTACTGATAATAGATTCAACCCATTTTTGGGCTCACAGTGTGGTGATTCTGATTACATCCCTTTTAGCCTAACCCATGTACGTCCAACAAACAAGACAGCAGTAGTACAGCTGCTACCAGTGTTACTAATAGAGCTAGAGTTACAGGAGTTAATGCTTCCACCCCATTGCCTCCATTGGATACTACAGTGCTGACTGCTAGTGTTACCCCAGCATTACCCTCAAACTCTGATGGCTTATCTGCTACTCCACTGCTTATCCCTATATTAAATAACAGTGTTACACCAGTTTCTACTCTCACTCTGGGAGATATTCCACCCCCAATTTTAGTTTGCAATACCCAGGGTCTATCTGATGATATTACTTTTATGGCCATGGAAATTAATTTAGACTATTCAACTTCCCCATCTACTCATCAAAGGCAAATATATGTCCATAGGGATTCAACTGTTAAACATCTTGACAGAACAATCTGTGACCAAGATAAAGTGTATCGAACCTGCTCTAGCTTCTGAGGTGCTAAAATTGCAGATATTACTGCCATGGCTGATAATATTCTTTATGATTGTGATACCAACCCTCTTGTTATTTTGCATGTGGGAGCTAATAACATCATGCATGACAATTTATTGGAGATTAAAAAATATATAGTGGTCTTATCAAACAGATGAGTTGATTTAGGCTGCAAAATTGGTTTTTCAGAAATACTACCCATCCCAAGAGCATCTTTTGACATAAACCAGAAAATAAAGGTATTTAATGAATGGTTCAGGAAGTGGTGCCTAAAACAAAATAACTTTTGCATCACCCACTGGGAAAAATTTTCTAATAGATTTGAATTGTACTGTGGGGATGGATTACATTTGAGACGGTGAGGTAGCACTTTACTGGGCAAACATGTCATGTCTAGCATCAACCAACATTTAAACTGATTGAACTGGGGGAGAGGCAGGCATGTCCTACCACTCTGAATATACCTAGTGCAGAACAAAATAAATGCACTAGTAATAGGTTGAATTTGTTGTACTTTAATGCTAGGTGCATACAAAATAAAATTGATGAAGTTAAATTAAGAGTGATTTCCAATAATATTGACATCATGGCTGTCACTGAAACATCAGGAGTTGAAAAAGCCTCCTGGGATAACATTCTCCCAGGGTACACTTTCTATAAATTCAATAGAGTAGATAGAATAGGCAGAGGGGTTACTATTTATGTAAAAAATAACCTGCAAACTATTGACATTGCAGACAAAATAAAAGCCCCTGATTGTCCTACTGAAACATTGTGGATTAAACTAGCATTGAACAACTCCAATTGTATTATTATTGAAAATTGCTACCATCCACCAAATGCAACTACTGAAACTTTTGACACAATCTTACAAGAAATTGAACAGGCATGTGAGTTGGGGGATATCTTCCTTATGAGTGATTTTAATCTCAGCGACATCTCATGGAAGGACCAGACTGCCTCCATGGGGTTTGGAAAAAAAACTAATTTCCACATGCCAACAGTGTAATCTGATTCAAAGCGTTCATCAGCCCACTAGGGGCAAAAGAATTCTGGGCTTAGTAATACATTATGAGAACCTGGTCATCAAAAATATAACCATAAGTTCACCGATAGGCAATAGTGACCATAACTCTATACAGTTTACTATTGAAAACACTTTTTCTTACATTAGCTGTAACACTAAACTCTTTATCTATGATAAAGTTGATTTCCCTTAAATGAAATCAGCATTGAATAGTACTAACTGGGATCTTATTTTCACTAATTTACCCATAAAGGATAGTTGGGACATATTTCAAAATACCAAAACTCATCTTAGAGACACTTTTATCTCATTTAAACTTAACACTAACAATCAAAAACACCATCCCAAAATAGCTGGATAACTCTTTATGTAAACTCCTTAAACAAAAAAATAAAAAAACACTCAATGTATCTAAAATCACACACCCAAAATAATTGGGCCTCCTACTTAAAAATTCAAAAAAAATGTAAACATAGAATTAGAAAAGCAAAGACAAAATGAGAACATAATCTTGCAATTATGCTAACAAGACTACTAGCAAGTCCATTTATTCTCATATTAATTCCCTTAAAAAACAGTTTGTCAGGTTGGGCGATTGCTAATTAATAATAATTTGATACATGAACCTACTGAAATGGCCAACATTTTTAATAGTAAGTTTTGTGAAATGTTTCATTCCCAACAGAATGATGTTATACATACTACATTAATGGATGACCTTCTACTTATCCCTGAAGACTGTATCCTAGAAAAATTTTCAGCCCTAAGAGGTAAAACCAGCACAGGCCCAGATGGAATAGCTGGCCATCTCCGATTTATGTTAGCCGATTACCTCACCCACCCACTTAGGCTATTATTCAAAGAGTGCCTGCCTTCCAACTTTATTCCTGATGTCTGGAAGACAGCATATGTTATCCCCATACACAAAAAGGGACTGAGAAATAACTGGGAAAATCATAGGCCAATCAGCCTAACCTCCTCTATCTGCAAATTGTTAGAAAGCATTATCAAGGATTTGAGCACCCCTGCTCTAGATAATCTTGACACCGAACAACACGGGTTTAAAAAGGGTTGTGGTTGCCTCTCTAATCTTATGTGCTTTTATGAAGAAGTTAGCTTTAAACTTGATCATAAGATACCATATGACATTATCTTTATTGATTTTAGCAAGGCATTTGATGCAATGTCACACTGGGCTCTTGTTTCCAAACTTCATAATACTAAAATCAATAAAAATATCATAAACTGGGTTTCAAATTGGTTGAGTAACAGGTCACAAATAGTTTTGATTACTGGTCATCTATCTAACATTGGCAGAGTCACCAGTGGGGAACCACAGGGCTCTGTCCTAGACCCCTGTCTGTTTCAGGCATTTATTGCTGACTTAACAAATAACTGTATTTCTTCAGCAATAACGTATGTGGATGATGTTAAAATTGAAAGCCCCTGTGTAAATTCAGATTAGATTATTACCATTCAGAAAGATCTAGATAGAATAACTCAGTGGGTAACAAAGTGGGGTATGAAACTTAATGTTGACAAATGTAAGGTAATGCATATGGGTCCTCAAAACCCATCATCTTCATACTCATTAGGTGGTACAACATTAAAAATCACATCTAATGAAAAGGATCTAGGGATCATTATTTCAGATGACTTCCGTCAATCTACTCATAATAAATGAGGCCATTAATAAAGCAAATTGAGTCATCTGGTCCATGAAAATAAACATAAAATCTAGGGACAGTAAGGTGATGGTGCCTCTATACAGGGTATACACCAGACCTCACCTAGAGTATGCTTCTCAACTGTGGTGTCTGTTCAGGAAATCAGTTATCCGTTTATTGGAAAGGGTACAAAGAAAATAAACAGAGTATATTACTGGCCTATATAATGAGTCATATGAAAAAAGAATTGAAATCTTAAACCTTATGCCATTAACTACCTGGCATCTTAGGGAGTGACCTCCTCTTCATGTATGATATTATTCAGGACCCACACCTGTTATCTGTTTTAGGCTTTGAATTTAAAAATGACATATATAATACCAGAGGGCACCCACTGCAGCTATACAGTAAAAAATGCAATCTTTTTGGTCATAAATATTTCTTTACATTACAAATTGTGAACCCCTGAAATAAATTCCCCCTTGAGATTATCATCGGCAAAACGAAATCTGAATTTAAGCGATGCTTAAATAAACTCACTCCTTCCGGTTATAAAATTAGTTATTATTAATTCTACAGGAGCAATCATGGGCCTATACACCTCCTAGCTCCTTCATCACCTTAGTATGAACCGTAGTATGAATATTAAATAAAATAATTCAAAACAATTAAAAAAATTCACACATGATGACTTTAGACCAATAGTCTCAATGACGTTGGAGGAAGGACAATGCAAAAAACTCCACATTCAAAATAGCTTGATTTATACAAGTATATATTAAACAAAGAATGGTTCTTATTTCATTTTTCACTGAAACAATAGGAGTTTATCAGCAAAAAAATATAAATGGCAATATACAAATAGCAGTATAAAGAATTTAGAATGGTATATTGAAATGCATAGTAACAGAAAAAAAAATGTTCCTGGATGCCCATAGTTCTTAATATTATAGATGCTGCTAACACATATTGTATAATAAAATGATAGAAGATCCTGTGAAGAAATATAGGATTGCACCCAAATGACTCAGAGAGCAACAAGAATTGTGCTCACGTAAATTAATCAAGCCATGCCTGTCTAGAAAGTTAGAAAGTAGAGGCATAGGTAATCCACAAAGTGAATGTTCATAGCAAGAGTCAAATGGAAGTCTGAATAAGAAAGGAAGAGGTGCTGGAAATATGGTAGGACAAAACGGGGGGGGGCAAAGGAGCAGGAAATGAAGGAACATGAGTGTATTACAATATATTTGAAACCTACTAGGTATGAAATCTAATTAATACCCACATTCAGAAAACATTTAAGGCTGTCAGAGGTACAACATCAGGAGCACAAGTGTATGGTCTACAAAATGCTATCATAAAGAATAATGTAAACATCATTGTACCCCTATAATGACTGTATAAGGCAGCTTTATAAATTATGCTGAGGGAATGCAAGGAAAACAAGTGGGACAGATAGGTATAGGAAACAGAAATTATGACAGGATGAAGGGGGGGTTGGAAAATGAAAAGAAAGAAGTGGATCTCCTGGATTGCACTGCATACCATATCCAAGAGGGCAAAGAAGACAGGTACTGTAGGTGCTGCACCTAGAAAAAGAAACAGAAAGAAGATGAGAAAACAGCAAATTGTGATAATAAAAGGAATTTTAGCAATTTATAGTTCTGGCAACACTCAAAACAAAGACAGATAAAGGTGAAAATACTCCAGTTAGTGCATACAAGGTTTCAAGTCCTATTGATCATAAAGACTCAATGATTTTATGCTTTTTAATATGAAAATCCAGAAATTTTCTTTTATAAGCAGGGCATTAGTTATAGTATATCGCCTCCCTTGGATTGTGCCACAAGATGTTCGATACTCATAAACTTAATATGGTCTGGTTTTGAGTCATGGCAAACAGCAAAAAGTACACCAGCTGGGGTATCCAATCTCTGTTTTACAACAGATTGAATATGCTGTTGAATCGTCTGTTTCAGTGGTTTCACAGTTCTCCCTATGTAAATCAAATCACAGGGGCACCAAAGGACATAGACACAAAATGGGGTGTGATGAGTAATACATTCTTTGACATCAGCCCAGAATGAATTGTTTACTGGATGTGAAAATGTAATGCCAGGTTGTACATGTTTGCAAATATTGCATCTCATGCACTTATAAAATCCCTTGGGTCTAGTAGGAATCCAGTTTGTCCCTTTTATCCTGGGAGAGGTGCTCAGATGACTGGGAACAAGGCGATCATTCAAGTTTGGTGCCCTCAAAATGATTTACTGCCAACCGATGTTCCAACTTCATTGTCACTCAAAATAATGGGCCAGTTCTTAAAACAATGTATCCTATCCTGCCTTCCTTATTGTTAAATTCTGTCACAAAAGTGGTGGGTCTTGAATTCTGTTTGGCAATTGTGTTAGTTAATTCAGTGTTTACAGTTAACGGCTTAACTGCAGGGCCCTTTGTTTTGAGGGGTGCACTGTTTCCTTATCAAAGTCCCTATCAAGAAATTGCAATTCTAACTCTGAAGCTTGTAATTCAAAGCGTGTGACAGTTGACAATGTCATCGGAGCCTGACCATCTGGCTGTATGGTATGGGGTTCTTCAATTTCTGAGGGTAGACGCTATCTGCTCTCAATAGTGAATTAGTGGCAGTTTGTTTCCTGAAACATTTAGTGTGGACTGGTTCACCTGGTAAGGTGGAAAATTCAGTGTCTAGAAACTGTAATGTCTCCTGACTTGTAGTGTGGGTAAACCTCAAATTTAAATCGTTCTCATTAAGCCATTTGATAAAGCCTGGTATACCTTTTATATTCCCACACAAAGACAGTCATCAATAAATCTATACCAGTGTCTGATGGGCTTAAAATATGGATTGTTTCTAGGATTCAAAATAAATAACCTCTCCCACCATCCCAGGAACAAGTTAGATAACTGGGAGCCGTACTGGCCCCATTGCCATCCCACATGTCTGCAAATAATATTTCCCATTAAATTGGAATACATTGTGCCTCAAAATACATTCCAGGGCCTGGATAATAAAGTGACAGGAACATCATTGGAGTTACAATATTCAAGAAAACATCTGCATGCATGCATGCATGCCTTCTTCATGATGAATTGATGTGTATAGTAATTCATATGAATATACAAAATTTTCCAGCAGATAAAGGCCTAGAATTCTGTCAGGTCTGCTCGAATGTGCAGCTAGCACCCCATATTATGCAGCTGTCCCTCCCTTCCTCCCTTCCCCTTCATTGACCCTCCCCCTTGTCCTGTCCCATCCCTTTTTGAAGCAGTCCACTGTTCTATTGGATATCACTTCTGCAGTTAATGCATTCCACCCAGCCACCACCCTCTCTGTAAAAAAGTGTCTCCTCATCTCCCTCCTGAACCTTCCTCCCTCCAGTCTCATATCATGGCCCCTGGTGTCCTTCCCCTCCCTTACTTTGAACAGCCCCTCTGTATCTGTCTTTTTTATTCTTTTCATGTACTTAAAGGTTTCAATCATGTCCACCCATCCCATCTCTCCTCCAGTGAGTACATGTTCAACTCCCTCAGCCTCCTCTCATATGATAAGTCCCCCAGCCCCTTGATCATCTTTGTTGCCCTGCACTGCACCCCTCCAGTAACTTAATGTCCCTCTTCAGGTACGGGCACCAGTACTGCACACATTACTCCAGGTGCGGTCTAACTAATGACCTATACAGTGGCAGAATCATCTGCTCCCTCCTCAATGATATACCCATTGCAATACAACCCAGCATTTTGTTGGCCTTTGCAGCTGCATTCCTACATTGTGCTGAGTTGTTCATTGACTCTGTAATGAGCACCCCCAGATCCTTCTCCTCCTCTGTCTGGGCTAGCTGCACTCCCCCCCAGCTGGTAACTCCTCCTTGGGTTCTTCATCCCAAAATGCAACACCTTGCACTTTTATGCATTAAACCCCAGTTGCCAGGTGTCTGACCAGGTTTTAAGCTTTGCCAGATCATCCTGCAACCCTACCATCCCCCTAGGTCATCCACCACCACTCCTACCTTGGTATCATCAGCAAACAGACTGATCTTGCTCTTGATGTCCAATGATATGTCTGCATTGAATATCCCAAACAACACTGGTCCCAACACCGAGCCCTGTGGAACACCGCTCATCACTACCCTTGGGTGTGAGAGCTCCCCACCCACCACCACCCTCTGTTGCCTTCCCTGAAGCCAGTTCCCTACCCATCTCACCAGCTTTGCACCTGTCCCTGTGCCTACTAACTTACTTCCCAGCTTTCCATGTGGCACAGAGTCGAATTCAACATTGATTCCTATCCATACCAACCCCTCACTCCACACCATTTGGTCAAATTTGCAAAGCACATTTGTGGTATCCTTTACATATGATGGCAAACCAATTACACACTTCTGTAGGGGGAAAAAAATCAATGAATTGCCCTAAATTCTCTATTAGCTATCCATTACCTGAGACTAAGGGCCTACCTGGTGGTCTAATCATGTTTTTATGGATTTTTGGAAGAATGTAAAAGCCTGATACTACTGGGTGATCATTCCATACAAACCAATATTAATTTTCAATAATACTTCCACTACTTAATGACTGCTTTAAAATGTGATATAGTTGTTTCTTAAATGCAGGTGTTGGATCTCCTGGTAATTTCCTATAGTTGGCATTAGCATTTAATAGTGGCATCACATTATCAAAGTATTGTTGCCTTCCCATAAGCATCACATTACTCCCCTTTTCTCTGCAGGTTTTATAATAATTTCATAATTAGCTGCTAATTCATTTAGTGCATTAAGCTAAGATCTAGATGGTATAATGGCTACCCGCAAAACCTGCGGCACTTGTGTTTTATTTATTTAATTATTACACACAAGATCCTTTAGACAGAGCCTATTCTCAAATGATCTAGAGTCAAAATGCATAGCAGTATGGGGCAACAGGAGAGACACAAGATACACATTGAGGCTGTGAGGTATACAGGTCAAAAACAATTGTGAGAAAAAGAAACAGGATACAATAATTATACATATTATGTGGTAAGATTTTTATTTACATGTTTGTTCTTTTTCAAGATACTGTTCATACTTGTTCTCTCAAGATACTGTTCAAGAGTAGCTATGTAGGAAGAAGTAGGCTGTTGGTTAACTAGGATCTGCATCTTATCCAATAAGTAGGGAAATGGGCAGACTGGGTGGGCCAAGGGGTCCTTATCTGCCATGAAAGTCTATGTTTCCATGTTATATGTTAAATCAATTTCTCTGAGTAAGTCTCTCTAGTTTGATAAAGCAACTTTTAACATCACCTACTGAAGACTGTGGTGTGCCAGCACCTGAAAGTAGTTACTTTGCTCTCTGGCATTTGCTGACAATACTCTCTGTCATGTCTCAGCTGAAGCTTGTTGGATTTGATGAGGTGCCAGCTCCATCCTGACTCTTATCTGTTATGAGATTTGTTAGTTTCAATGAAACAATGGCTCCTCACTCTCACGATAATGTGGTTCCAACAAAGCTTATGAAAACAGCCTAGTGCCTTCCGGTGTCCTCAATGCCCACAATACCTGTCAGCTAGAAGCACATTTTCAGTGGTTCAAAAATGGCAAATAAAGAGGTCCAAAGAGAACAAACTGCGACTCATGGTGTAGAGTTTGTGCAGCAAAAATAGCTGGCCAGCCAGACATATACCAAAGAAGAATACTGACACACTCAATGAGGACACTAGAGATTGAACTGGCAATGCAGTTAGTTTATTATTTATTTATTTATTTGGAAAATGTTTCACCAGGAAAGACAACATGAGCTGTAAACAGCTCATTTCCAGAAGCCTGCTTGGGGGGGGGTACAAGTGTTGTGAGAACAAGCAAATGCATAGCAATACAAGTACAAGTACTAAAACAAAACAATTTAGTACAATTACAGAGTAGAAATAACCCAGACCAACTGGCCAGGGTAAACATAACCATATTCAGATATAACATACATTGCAACAACCCAAGAGCAGGTGGTAAAGGTAGGGTAAAGGTTAGAGGATGGATAACACATTTGAAATGCTAGAAGTAGTAGACTGAGCACAAGATTTGCTATTGCATACCCAAGGGAGGGCAGTTAAAAGACAAGTGGGGAAGTGGATGGGTGAGGGGTAGAGGGTGGGGGATGTAAGAGAGAGAGAGAGAGAGAGAGAGAGGGACAGCCAAGACCTATACCCATTCAGGATGCTGAGAATACCCTGCAAGGGGTACAGGGCCAGGCAGAAAGGCAGGGGAGAGAAAGGGAGGGAAGATGGTAAAGAAGAAAGGGGTGGGGGTACAGGAGGGAATGAAGGGGAGAAGGAAGAAGGAAGGTGGGCAGGCAATGGAATTGATAGTTGGGGGAAGGAAGAGGGGGGAAAAGAGAGAAAGAGAGACAATCTATACCCCTTCAGGATGCAGAGAACCCTGCAAGGTGGTCAGGATTAGAAAGTGGAGGGAAAGGAAGAGGGGTAAGGAAGAGGGACCCCATATCTATACCCCTTCAGGATGACAGAGAACCCTGCAAGTGGGACAGGACTAGGTAAAAAATGATGGGAGAGAAGGGGGGCAGGAAGGAGGAGTGGAGTGTGGTGGGTGACTGTAGGGAAGAAGAGGGATGAGGAATAGGGAGGCATGAGAAAATAGGGGTAAGCTAGGAAGAGAAAAAGGAGAGAGCATCAGTGGGGGGAAGAGGGTGTTGTGGGGGGAAGGACAGCAGTAGAGTGTCCAAATAGCACAGTAGTTGTGGATGGTAGTAGAGTGCTGAAATTGCACAGTAGGTTGTGGTAGGGGGTGAGAGGAGGAGGTATAATAGGAGGTAGTACATGAGGAAGTAATCAGAGAAAGGGTTCAGTTAAGAGACAGTAGGTAAGTCAGGGATAGAGGACTAGGGGAGAGTGCACAAGGGTGGGGAGGGTTGTGAAAGGGGGCTAAGAACAAGTACAGTTAGGAGAATAGAAGTGAAGTAGGGCTAAAGGATAATGCACCAGGCTGGGAAGTGTTGAAGGGAGACCAAGAACAAGTGCAGTTTGGGGAATAGAAATTGTGAAGGGCTAAGGAAATTAAAGATGGGGAAGATGAAAGTCTGATAGGAGGTGGCAGTGAGTTCCAAAGCTTTGGGTAGCAGTAGGAGAAAGCTTCCTGGCCTATTGAGATAGAGCAATGAGGAATAGCTAGATTGTTTGTGTCAGTAGATCTGAGAGGGTGGGAGGAGGGAGGTGGAGCAGAGAGTAATGAGGAGAGGTAAGAGGGGAGAGTCCCAAACCAGAATTTAGAAGTGAGCTTGGCACAGTGAGAGAGACGCCTACACTCCAGGGAGGGGAAAGCTAATGATACAAGTTACAGTGATGTGTGCAGGAGGGGGAGTCAAGAGCAAAGTGACAGAAAGCACTGAAGAGAATATACAACCTGGTAAGGGAAGACTTAGGAGCAGCACTGTAGACTATGTTGCAATATTCAAGAATAGTGAGTATCATTTTCTGAACAAAATCATGCCTACCCAGTAGTGGTAAGGAACTATGGTTCCTGTGAAGGGTGCCGAACTTGGGGCACAGTTTTTTCAGGATGGCGTCAATATGTACAGAAAAGTTAAGGTGTTGGTCAAGCCAGGCATCCAGGTATTTGAAAGAGGCGGTGTCCTCTAGTGTTGTTCCATCAAGGGTGTGGAAGGAGGGAAGGAAGGGCAGCTTAGAGAGTATCTGACTAGTGCCAAAAGTCATGGAGACTGTTTTCTTAGTGTTGCAGAAGAGTTGATGTGAGCTTAGCCAGCACTGAATATTATTGAAGTCAAGCTGTAGTCTGGAAGTCATGTCGGAGGGAGATTGGCCAGAGGTGAACAAGACTGTGTCATCATCATACATATGGATGGAGGATGAGGAGCAAACTGATTACAAATTTAGAAGTGCAAAATGCAGACCGAGCTGCTTGCCACAATGCCCCGGTGCTTCGAGTCTCTCACTCTTCATCAGGGGGCATGGCAGCTAATGTCTTACATCACAAGTTATGGAATTAAAAGTCATGAATATTAAACAAAATAATTTATAAAAATTCAAAAAAGTCACACGTGACGACTTTAAACCAATAGTTTCAATGACATTGGGAGAACAGGCTTAACAAATGGCTTCTGAGAAAATATAAAGTACTCCAATGAAGGATAATGGGATAGGAGTCTCATGGGCATATGCCTTCTTGCTCCTTTTTTCACCTCAGCATGAACTCAGTCTTGTCCCATTGGCTGCTTGTGGGGGGAGGAGGGAAGTTAGTGTTGGAAACCCTAATGCCACATTTCCCTATTGTTGTTGCTTTACGTCAAACCCTAACTGGTGCATTAATGCAGTTTTTGCAAAGAATTTTCTGTCTTTTTGAGATAGTATATAGAATGTATATGTTTCTTTTTGTTTGTTTTTACACCACACAAGTAATAGATGTTTATAGCAATGATGTCTATAACAGCTGTTCTGATCTTCACATTTCATCCAGCTTCATCTTCAGCATCAATTCTCCACATGATCAGTGTTGTTCTAAAGATTCAAGTAGGTCTTTCAACCATAGAAGTCACCTGTTTTTTTTAAATTGTAAATGTGATGTTTATGTAATGTTCATTTAGAACCATTATCAGTTGCCAATGACATTTCTTTACTTACTATTTGCGATGCAGCTAATAAACGTTGTTACAATTTATGTAGAAATAGACACAACACTGAAGAAGTTTAAAAAAAATATTGGAGAAAAGATGCCAATTGAATTAGTGCCAAACTGTTGCAGTTTTCCTGGAGTGGGTGAAAAACCAAGCACCACAAAAATGAAAAACAGCGATGTAAATCAGAACTTTAAGTTATCTATTAAATGTTAACTTATATGACTCTTTGCTGTGTATGTTATTAAACGTACATAACTGTTTGCAAGTATTTACAAGGCGAACTTGAAAAACCCCTCACTCATCCCTTTAATTAAAGCAATCCTGTGAAGAAAAGCAGGAACAGTGCATAGCCAGCACACTAGGTAAATCATTACATGTTATTCAACTTTTTTCAGCGATATACTGTTAAAAACATTAACGTTTTTGAATGATAAATCAACTCCAAAGAAATAGACAGTATTAAACCACTGTCACCTTTTTAGCATGAAATTCCCGGGTCAGCGGACTCTATTCTCACATCAATGGGGGATCCTTCCCCGCACATACTCGCCACACATTGCACTACTGTTAAGACAGAACAGGTTACGATTCAATACAGTAGGACTCAATCAGTTACACTGGACACTTCATTTGGAACACTATGTACAAACGTACTTGATCCTTCAACTGTTTGTGTACTGATGACTTGATCAGACAGTTCAGTAACATCTATAATATGTCAGGCATGATGGTGCATACTACCAAAAGTCACTCTCCACAATGCATGCTTGTACTTCTGACCTTTTGGGCCACTGTGTACACAACTCCTGCCTAGCCATGCTTATCGCAGCTCATTACTACTCAAAGGAGTGCCCAGGATGCCTTACTCTACATGATGCAGGGACCTTAACCCTGACGTTCCAGGATAGGTAAACCCCTACTGATATTTACCGACTACCTCACTGCATTCTCATCTAAGATCTCCTCCTGCAGCATTCTTCCTCCAACCGGCCTAGATGGAGGCCACTATACTGCCATCCTGACTCCCTCACTTCTACTCCTCTTCAGGTGGACTTACATGGGGGTCTTGCCAGTCCAGATAGCCTACATGGTGACCTAGCCTGACTCACTCACTTCTACTCCTCCTCCTCAGGCAAACCTATGTGGGGATTCTGCTGCTCCAGCTTGCCCACATGGGGGTCTAGCTCACTACTTGATCACCTCACATGCTGTCCTCTGTTGGACCTCTATGGGTCCCACTGGTGTACCGACCGTGGAACTTCATATCACCTAGATAAGTGCAATCTTCGAATCATGCAATCCTGCTGCCATGCCAGACAGCTGCACATTTACATTCTACACCTTTCTCGCTACACCTTGCGAGGCTTTCAGCTTCCAGCCTGGCTATATAGATGGCCTCTTGACATTCCATTCAACTCATCCAATCATCCTGCATAGGATCTCCAGTTTGGCTTGGCCCCCATGGGGACTTCAGGAAAGCTCACATTTTGTCCATGCTTACTACAATGATGGCAGACCCACGAGGGGGTCCCGTCTTCCCAAACATCCATGCCCACAAGATGGCATTTCCTCATCACTCAGAATTTTCCATATTATGGGGACTCACTTAGAGTCTTGTCCTCCTTATATTGGACCATGTGCCACTACTACAATGGTGGACCATTGGGGGGTCCCACTATCCTTTACTCAGAAAGCCCAATACTATGGCGATGGCGGACCACGTGGGGTCCCACCATCTCAAACATACACGCCCCATGAGGGGCCCTTCTTTTTAGCTCAAACGTACTTCAAGTCACTACAAGCAGACTCATGTGGGTGTTTCACCCCCTTACCTTGGAACATATCATATAATGGTGACAGCGAACCCACATGGGGGTCTCGCCATCCCAAATCCATCGTGCCCACAGGGGCATTTCCCCTTGCACAAACATCTATCCATCTTCACAAAAGCAGACCCACATGGGGGTATCTTCTTCCTTAAGCTGACCACCTGAGACCTACTCGATTGCTCGAGCATTCAAACACTGCATACTCCTGACCTACAGGGGTCCATGCATCATTCATGTACTTCTTCTACTGCAATCCATCTCCATTTCTGTTCCAGTTCCAACCAAATATCTACGCCGCACATCTCTAGAGTATTCCTCAATCCTTGGACATCTTAGGACAATTCTCTTTTCTGATAAAGTACTCAATTGTACCCTAATGTTTCACTGGATTTCCAGCTCCATGCAAGCCTCCAAATTGCATAAACTCCTACCTCATCATCATTCCCTGCTGGCAACACTTCCAACCATTTCGTCCTCTATGATTTCTATGTCCTCAAATATTTGCACGTTGGCACTCATCCTCAACCACGCTGATTGTACATGTATGCTTTACAGCTGTTTCACTCACAGCTACCTTGGTCACAGATTAACCGTCGTCCCTTGTCCAGACATCTCTCCTAGCTGGATGTCATCATCTGCCAGAACTTTCATCTTCAGTGTTGACTTCCCTGCTCATCATCGACCTCAACAAAAGGACTGAGAATTCTACCAGGGAAGTCTAGCCTTCACCTGCCTTTATAGATTTACTGTACATAGACAGCTGTCTTACCTTCTCACCAGACTGAACCTAGTTGCTCACTGCATTCTGATGTTGCCCTGCAAAAGGGGGCCTGGAGGTTTATCTCCACTTCACCTCACAAGGGGGCCTGGCTACCTGCTCAATGCACTACTGCTTTGCCCGCAAAAAGGGGCCTAACTGCTTTCTCTACATATTCCTGCTTCACCCTGCAAGGGGGCCTGGAGGTTTATCTCTGCTTTGTCCCACAAGGGGGCCTGGCTGCCTGCTCACCACATTCCTGTTTCACCCCACAGGGGAGTCTGGCTGCTTGCAAAATATGTTCCATTCCACCACAGCCGACCCATAAGGGATCTCACCTTCTCTTCTGGAACTTGCAATGTTGAATCATGTGGTATCTGACATTCTCTCCTACTCCGCCCCACATGGGGAGCCTGGCTGCTTGCTCTCTACACTCCATTACATCTTCCAGAATGGACTTCCTCCTTCATCGCACTCAAGGATCAACCATCGACCAGTTCTACATTCTTGCCTCGCCATGATATGATTCAGCAAACAGCCACTTGCCGAGCTGCCTGACTATGTACAATTCCTCACCTTCTATTCCTATAGATATTACAGACTTGGATTAACTAACCTCTTAAATTATTGTCTCTCCATGGTGGTCTTCCAGGATTATCTGCTTGCAATCAAACTCAGGATATGCCTCTTCAACCAACACCCTGGATCTAGTTCTAAGACAGCTTGTCAGTACTTGCCTAAACTTAGTATTACTCTCCTTTTAGTAGGCTGAGAGGATGGGCAGGTCAGTAGCCATGGATCCTCAGAGGTTCCCCCTAAGGGTTTTTTTCCTCTTCTGCATGCTACTGGCCACACTCTCCAGAGTTGGAGAAGGTAATCACATTGGTAATTAAATTCCTTTTGGGCCTTCAATACTACCCTTACCTAGCATCCTGCCAAAGGTGGGATATAGAGAAAGGCCAAAAGATCAAGTTTCTAACATCAGCCATATCTCATCCAGTTCAAACACTCTAAGCACCAATCATATCTCATCCAGTTCCTATGTACTACAAGCACTGACTTACGTACCAATCCAGCTCTAACGTATCTAAGCACCAACCATATCTCACCCAGCTCTTACGTATCACAAGCACTGAGCTATGTTCCACACATTGAATTGGAAGGCTTTGCCTGAAGTTTGATGGCGGAAGGAAATAGTTCCTCCCCATCCTCTTCTTAAACTTTCAGCTTCCGCTCCCTCTGCTTAGATTAAGTCAGACTTGCCCTCCATCCTCCCCTGCTTCCTGCTCCTTCTCCTTCTCTGGCACTCTTATCTCACCTTGCACTGGGCCTTCAATCCTACCCTTACCTAGCATCCTGCCAAAGGTGGGATATAGAGAAAGGCCAAAAAGATCAAGTTTCTAACATCAACCATATCTCATCCAACTCAAACGTTCTAAGCACCAATAATATCTCATCCGGTTCCTATGTACTACAAGCACTGACTTATGTACTAATCCAGCTCTAACGTATCCAAGCATCAACCATATCTCACCCATCTCTTACGTATCACAAGCACTGAGCTATGTACTGCACACTGAACTAATAAACATGTTCTTACAATTTATATAGAAATAGACACAACACTGAAGAAGTTTAAAAAATATTGGAGAAAAGATGCTAATTGAATTAGTGCTGATTTGTTGCAACTTTCCTGGAGTGGGTGAAAAACCAAGCACCACAAAAATGAAAAACAGCAATGTAAATCAGAACATTAAGTTATCTATTAAATATTAAGTTATATGACTTTTTGCTGTGTATGTTATAAAACATACATAACTGTTTGCAAGTATTTACAAGGCGTAATTGAAAAACCCCTCACTCATGCCTTTAATTAAGGCAATCCTGTGAAAAAAGCAGGAACAGTGCATAGCCAGCACACTAGGTAAATCATTTACATGTTATTCAACTTTTTTGTAAGATATGCTGTTTAAAAGTTAACATTTTTAAATGATAAATCAACTCCAATGAAATAGACAGTATTAAACCACTGTCAACTTTTTGTTTCTCAACGTAAATGTGTACAGTCAAATTCAAGAATAATTATGTACAGTCATGCACACACATACAAATTGCATTACATCAAACTATAAGTACTTTAACATTTGGTAATGCAACAGATTTACACATAAACAGTTTTTCAACATCAAATTCATATTAACATCCAAGTCGTACTTTGATAGTAGATGACAAACCATACATGTATGGCACAGTTCCAATGTTTTTCTGTGTCACACAGTGTTACATGATGAGCTGGTGTACATATGTGTATGGACTGGAGTGTGTATTTTGGGGGGGGGGAGATCTACATGTAATAGTTGTAAAAACTGATTATGCCCATAGCTTGGCACCCTGGAGCGAGCCTACTTGAAATGAAACTGCATCAGTATCATGATTATAACCATCCAGCCATTATATGTAGAAATGAAATTTAAGAAAATTGAATATTAGTGACTCACTGAGTGATCCAGACAGAAGCAGATTGATGTCAGCGAAGCATGTGTAGTGACTACCTCCTTTTAGCTTACTGAATTGACAAGCATATTATTGGTAACTATTCTTCTACAGTTCCTACAAACTGCTTATTTTGTAGGACAATCTGATATGCATCCTTCAGCTTCCATGGAAGCCTTTCCTTAAAGATAGATATTACATCATTGCACCATAGTTTACCTCCACTACATCAGAGCCATGTTACATACTGACCAGAATGCACAGAGAAACTCCATGGTGGCAAATTGTTGCTTGATTGTCAAAATGCTTACATCCAGACATGGCTTTACCTGCAATAAAGTCAGTTATTGGTGTCACAACTTTGACTCCCTGCAAATCAAATCATTATAGTATCAGCATGAGGTGGTTCACAGAACGGGTTACTCTCAGTGATCAGGTACTGTTCCTGCCACACCTTGTGCACTCCCAGACAGATTTAGCATTGGTAAATAACTGTGACTTTGATGGATGATTCTTGTGAGACATGTAGAGAAATCCAGAACATGTCATCAGTCTCTTCCCTGTCAATATTTCTACAGAAAAGACAAACATATCTGCTGACATATTTTAGTGTGAAGTACTGCCTTACTAGAATTCCATCTTCTTTTAAGGAGTTCATGATCACCACCATAAACTCTGTTATATCTTGCTGAACATTGTCAGCAAATTTGCTATGCTGGTCATAAGATGCTACAGCTCCATGCAGCAGCATCAGCAACTGCACAGTATTGTTTTACCATTGACTGACACTTGTAACTTGCTTCAGTAAATCTGTCAAAACAGTTGATTTTGAAGGAGTTATTGTGGCAACAAATTCAAGCAAATGTACAAACATCCACACTGCAGAATTAGCAAAGCAATTAGCTGTAGTACTGTTGTCAAATGAGGCCATTGCAGAAGACCAATTGTTTGTTTTTGTTTTTTGCTGGAGGGGATCTGGTATCATCAGTCACAGTTAATCGCTTACCACCTCCTAAAGTGGAAGAATCATGTACAGCACACTTCTTTCTCTTCAATTTCTGTGACATCTCAGAAGACACATCTCACATGACTACGTCATTTACCAGTGGAATCAAAGACAAGTTGGATTGGTACAAAGTGTTAAAGGTGACTACTTTATGGGGTACTTTTTCTCAGCACATATTTTATTGTGTGCAACACTGATAATGTACAATTTTGCTAGAGTTCTGATATGTGACAAAGCAACATAGCTTATGCTATCTTTGAAAATAGTACTCTCTATGTCAATCATTGTAGCATCTAAACTCAAACCTTGTGACTTGAGAATTGAGACTGTGTATGCAATACACAGTGGAAACTGTTCTCATGTTACATAAATATCTTTTGCATGCTGGAATTTCCAATTTTACCACAACAATTTCAACAAATGTTCTCTGAACATTGTATTGAATGTCAGCTATGTGCCCCATAGTACCATTCACTAGTCCATAATCCATGTCGAGTTTGCGACATAGTACCACATGTGCATTTTTATAGACTGTAAGAGCTGACTCTAGACCTGCCATTCATGGTACATCTACATTCAACGCTTTTAAGCAGTCAGTCATCTTCAAGATCATTGTCAGCCATAGACAAACTCCATCGATTGAATGAAGTAGGTCTACCATCAAATGGGCAACTGCAAATGAGCGATTGGGTTTTGCACAACTCATTTGCAGTGCCCAGGAAGAGAGTGAGCATGGATGGTTTGCGAAAGGGGTTTCAGTGACTGTTGGAGGTAGATAATGGTGAGTAAGGGACAGTGCTATTGTGGGAGGACATGCCATAGAAAAGAATATGAGAGGAGGTGTGGGCGGTGCTGTCGAGCTGCTCGCTTGGTGTGGTGGATCACACCACTGGCTACACCGCAGAAGGTATGGGGTTCAGAGCTGGGTAAGGGCTTGGTAACTTTTTATGATTTTGGTAGTGTGGGACTTTATTTTTTTTTTGGTGTCCTGTTCCCATGTCCCATTCCCGATCCCCTTGAACATGTGTCCCAGTCTGCAGTCTCCCCCCAGTTGCCCCCTCCTGAGGGTTTGCCTGTACCCCAGTGGCAGGCCCCCCTTGAGATGATTATGTAAAGAAAGAGGTGCAGGGGCATAGCCCCCTCATAAAATATTAGGTTTTTGGTGTGACAGAGTGTGGTGCACAGTCACTGTATCTGTTTTTGGTGATGTGCACTTGCCGATATGTTATTTGCGGTTCCTAAATCACTGTTATGACATGGAACCAGTCAAGTAATGACAATATGACAATTTATTGTTACTGTATCGGTTTTATGTGATAAGGGTGACTCTGTGTGAGTGAGTCCCCAAAGGGCAAATGCAAGATGCAGACTGCTGAAAGGGTGACTGGGGGAATACTGTGAGTGGTGGAGAGAACACAGACAGGAGGTAGGGGCTTCAAGAATGTGTCATAATGTGCAACAGTGCAATGGGGCGACAGATAATGGGAGAGCCCACCATGGTGATGGGCACAGAGCGTGTGCACCAATGCACCAGGAAAAGAGCACCCTGCGGTGGGTGACAGGATGGGGTGAGTGGCACAAGGTGACATGCCCTGGACATCCGGCAGGATGGTGCTGAGGTGGCCAGACATGGACAGCACAGCTGCAGGCACGAGACCTCCATGGGTGGATGCAAACTGTATGGCATACCCATGCACAGGGCAGGCAAGCCATGGCAGGGCTGTGTCAGGCAGTGCATGGTGGGGGGGCTGCAGCAGACTGCAGTGGACAGCCACGGGGGCATGGACACCTGGCATGGTGCCCATAATATGTGCAGCACAGTGCAGACCCAGAAGTGGCCATGTGGTTGGGCATCTGCAGCAGTGCTGCATAGGTGTGGACTATGGCCTGATCATGGTGGGGGCTCCCATGGGTCTGCTATTGTGGGGGGCTCTGCCATACTGGTGGTGGTCCACCGGGCTTGGGGGGAACTGAGGTCTGTGCAGTCCAGCCATGTGTGGCTGGTTCTGGAGTCCTGTCATCCTGCCGCTCTGCCCATGGCTGTTCTATGCCACCTGTCCACCCTGTGCAGTCATGGGCACCTTTGTGCTATGCGCCTTCCCAGGTCTGTTCTTGCTGGTAGTCACCATTCCTGTGGAACACACCCTGCACTCGCTTCTATGCTGCAGGGGCTTGGTGTGCTCACACAGTTGCCTGTAGCTGTTCTGGGTCTCGCCTTTACCTGCAGCTACAGGCACTCTTGTACTGCCGTTCTATGTATTGGGCAGTCCCTCTTTAGGCAGGTGCTCTGTAGGGATTGCCCTTCCTTACAGCCCTGTAGATGTAGCGCTCTTCTTGGTTGTTACCTCTGTATCTACAGCATTGTCTGACTGAACTGTGCTCACTGTTTAAGCTTTGACATCAATCACACAATCTGAGTGCTGTCACAGCCTGGTTTGCTAAACATATCACGTGCTTCAAATGTGGAACTCTCTCCATGCACTATCACCCATGTGTTCAGGGTACTAGGTTACAGCAGTGCCAACAACAAAAGTGCCATCAACAATAGCACCATATAAAGAGCACTGTCAACAACAACACCAGGACAAAACATCACTGGATCACAACAGTGCCAATGGTAGCTGTCCAAGTCCATAACAATGACCACTACCATGGCTAAAAAATACAAATAAACACTTTGGTTTTGCAGGGGTCTCTGTCCCCACACCCACCGATGTGGGGGCTCTGCCCCCCACACCCCAATAACTAATATAACTAACTCCAAGAGGGCACAGATCTTGGAGGAAAGGAGAAACTTGGGTAGGGGGGTTGGATTTTTGTCTCAGGTGATAGAAAAAATATTTCCACTTTGGGCAAGGGGAAAAGTGAAACTGCATGTGTCAGAAGACTAGGAACAGAACCCAGGTCTCCTGTTGTGTGCTGCTTGAGCTGCTGCTGCTGCCTTAACCCTCTCCACCATGGTAGCAGCTTGGCCAGCTACTGCACTTTTCTTTTACTTGTCCACCCTCACCTTTGCCTGAATAGCTACAGGGGTAGCGGTACTTGACATACGCTATTCTACTCCTGTCACTGTTCAGGCATTACATGGTTCTGACAGCGCAGTTTAGATGGTGCATTTCAGGTGACGCTCTTGTAACCAGGTACCTGTGTTCAGTATTGAAGCATTGGAAGCTAACAAATTTCCAATTCATGCATCATCAAGGACAGCCTTGTACTGTTGATCAGCACTCTGATGCATATTTTAAAAAGAGTTCAACATAGGTGAATAACTCGCAGAGACTTATTCCACCAATACACCCAATAGTTTCCTAGCCTCTTCAACTGTAAGTCTAGAAAATATATACTTTCCATTCATTGGTGCAAGTTGAAGTAGGTCACTGAACAAAGCAATGCTTTTGCCTCCAAAGGCAACTTCAACATCTGTGCCAACAATCACCTGCAGACATAAGTGAATAAAGATAGGCATAACATTAGAGACCATACTGATCTCATCAATAATAAAGAGCTGCAGTTTGCCAAACATACTGCATAGATCACGTGCAACTTCAGAAGAAAACTTGTGAGATTTATCAGTTTTTCCATGTTCAACAGGTAGAATAAAAATACGATGTAGAGCCACTCCACCAATGTTTATATGTTGCAAGTCCAGTCAGAGCAGTCACAACTGTAGATATTGTTACTCCAGTACAGTTCCTTATATTATCACTAACTGCTTGAGTAAGAAAACTTTTTCCTGTGCCAGCTGAACCACTAACAAGCACACATTGTGGTCTGTGTTTGTCACAACAGCATTCCTTTTTATGATGCTGAATACCATGGTGAACAGCATACATCACAGCAGTATATACAACTTGATGCTGTTCATTTAACTGCTGTTCCATGGCACAGATGTTAACATCAGGTTGGCATGTCTGTTCTATGGCTGTTCCAACCTCTGACATCAGTATAGTAGGATCAATCATAGGAAGAAGAGCTCCCAGTGCACCCTTTCACTCTTGATCACAATTGTCCTAAGAATTCACTGGAGTGTCTTCTTTCAGTTGTGCTATAGTTTTTTTCTTGTTGTTCTTTCTCTAATTCTAGTCTTTTATGTACACAACTGAACTATCAGTTTCGAAGGTCTCATAACTCAAATTGAATTGCTCCTCATATGTGTAAGATTTGCCTTTCAATGAGGTTTCAGGTCTCCATGGCTTGAACAGTAAAAGTAGAGCAATATAGTAATGCTCTCTTTTTCTCTGGAGGTTTGAGTCAATTTGAAATGATCAATCAACCAAGGCTTGTATCTTTTGATCAGACTTCCTTGCACACCAGTTACTTGAAATATATCCTTTGCTGGATTAGACTACAGGTTTATAGTCATACCACTGGGTGACTTTGAAGAGACACATGTTCTCCATGGCACTGTGTCGCTATTGAAAGCATGTGTCAATTAAATTGTTTTTTCAGAATGTTTGTGGAAGATGGCTTGTTTTCATTAAGTTCTTCAATGTGATCATGAGACTTTAAGACATGACATCTGCTTTGTTTGAAGTTGACATTCAAGTACCGTATTGCTTCAAATTTGCCTCACAGTCATGTTCTGGTCAAACAGTCACATGCCACATAGGCTCCACATTCATGGTGTCACAGAGTCTTCAACCCTAGAGACCACAAACATGAACTGATACATCTGCTGCTGTTGGAAAGCTCCTCCCATAGCTCTTGCAAGCATGTTTGCTTTTTGGGTAATGTACAATGTAACATACTATATGAGGGCCATGGAATTGTCAGCAACAAATTGAACATCTATGCTCACCTGTCACATCAACAACAGGATAAGACTGTAGTCATTTATGAATGCCTTGTTTTCTTTTCTAGGCAATTCATATACTCTCTTTGTAGAGTTCTCTTTTATATTGTGTTACATGACAGAGAACAATTCATTCATATGGCCATTTTCAGACACACATCTTGGAAATCCAAACTGACTTTTCATGTACCAATTGCCATGATTTTTCACCTTTCATCAACAGTGTTTACAACAGATGTGTCATTGGAACGTTTCACCCAGTTTCCATAAAGTTGTACTGTTGTAATTGTCAGGTAGTTGACATGTAACATACTGCATGATAAACCTGAAGATTTTACAGTCTTTATTATTGCTAATATGGGATGCATCTTTTATCCACAGTAGCAGGCGGCTATGAGTAGCACCATGTGCTTGGTATTCCACTCTCCAAAAGTAATGTTCTACAATACCAAGAAGCGGATTAGTGTTTGACAGAATGAACCTCGGTGGAGCATTAAATCGGTGATGAAAATATTATGACACAGACACTAAGTCTAGAGAGCACATCTCACCAAGAGTCATTACTATCAGCTTCTGCATTTGGCCACTTTAGCATGTCTGGCAGTTCCTCCCACTTGTATTCAGCACAGCTTAGATTAACATCCCATGTGACTGCACATACTCTTGTGGCATACACATTACTTCTGAATGTCTTTGGTACCACAAATACTTGATAGAATGGAGTTCAACTTTACTTCTAATGCCTAGCCCTTGGTTTTCAATTTTTGCAACAGTTCTACTGCTGTGAGACCATGCAACAATGTGGTCATCTGCAGTGTATGTGCAATAGGTGAAGACAATATAGACTCACTCTCCCACAGGAGTTGAAACAAGTACTGAATATTCCTTCTGAACTTACCATCAGAATTCAGCACTGTAGATGCTTGGTACTCAGCTCCAGGACACGTACCTCATGCTCATCCAGATAACCACCAGAATCATGTGGGAAAAGATCAGAAAAGTGTTGTGCTTCCAATATATTCTCTCAGATACTGACCGAACTGCCTTCAACCTGTTTCATTTGATACAAATCAGTGTTGTCACTTACTGGATCCTTGCCATCTGGAAGATGAATTGTGTACTGCTCATACACATTTTCATCTGTAGACATCAAAACCTTCTCAATCATTGCTTTCTTGGTGTCTAGTATTCTAAACTGAGTGTCAATACCACTCATATGGTCAGCATTTAAATTCTTGTAGAATGTATTTCGACCTTTTAGGTAATGTAGATCCTTTTTAACTTTCTCTTCATTCACAGCATGTTGCCAAATTGTTTTTGGTTTTGTTGGATCATCATTCACCAACATGACAATGCTGTTACACTGAGTTATGGCCTCAACATTTCCCTGGAATGGGAGTGGCAGGTACATGATAGATCCCTTCAATGACTTTATGAGTTCTTTCTTGGGCATGTTTTAAGCTGTGTGTTCAATCTCAGAATTGTTTGGAATGTTTCATAGTTTGGATCACACAGAAAAATATTTTTGTTGCTGTATTGGTCCTTGTAACAAAAGGTCAAGAGAAAAAAGATGATTTGATACATTTTATTGGACCAACCTAGATGTTTTAAAAGAAAACAGGTGCTAAAAGAGGACAGAAAACCATTTCTAACTGGCAGCTGTTTATAAAGTTCTTATTCTCAGAAATGATATGCATTCAACTATTTATTTATTATGTCTAGGATTACAAATACCTTTGAGCCTTGGCTCTTTTACAAAGGTTCCAAGTCAGAGAAATACAAATTATGGGGAACATCAAGACAGACATTACAACAATGTGGACATTGCAAACAGAGTACAGATTAATACAATTCAAGGGTAGCATTGTAACAAAGCAGCCAGCGGCATTTGTCAGAGAAAATAGACAACAGATAAGAAGTGCCAGAGTCATAGGGAGAGGAAGAGGGCAGGTGGGGAGAAGGAATGTAGGAAGGGTGGGGAGAGGATGAAAAGTGCAGCATTGGGTATACCAAGATGTGAGGGTAGAATCTAGTGGGGGGGGGAACCACTAGAGCAGGAAGGGAAGTGGATAAACAAGGTTAAGTTGGGCAGTCACAGGAGCTGTTGGTAGTGAGATAGTCCCGGAGCCTAGTTTTAAACATACCAATTGTTGGGGCAGAGGAGATGGTTGGGCTGAGGCCATTGAACCAGAGTGGTGCTCGATAAGCAAAAGAGCGTTGTCCCTGTGAAGTGTGATAGTGGGGGACTTTCAGTAGCTGTAGCGTGGATCTCCTAAGGCACAATTTATTAATTCGGTGTTGTAACAGAGTTGAGACCCCAGAAGGTGCAAGACCAAGGTAGATTTTTTTCACCATGGAGCAGGTGAGAAACTTTATGCGGTTTGATAGTTGGAGCCAGCCAGTCTGAGTGTACAGGTCACATGTGTGGGTGAGACGGTGAGCACCAGTGATGAGCCGACTTGCCTTATTTAAGGCAGTTGAGAGGCGTCTAAGGGTTGTGGTTGTGGCCAAGCCATAAATGATGAGACCACAGTCTATTACAGAGATCACAGAGCTCAGGACTGCAACCTTCAAAGCTTCTGGAGTGAGGTGTGGACTGTGTTTGTAGAGGAGACCAAGCCGTGTATTAGCAGCTCTAGCTACATAATCTACATGAAGTCCATAGGAGAGATTAGGGTCAAACTGTATCCCTAAGTATTTGAAGGACCCCACCTGATCTAAAGTGTTCTCCTGGGTGGTGGAGATAGCCAAGTGGTGTAGCTTGTGTGGGTTATGAGAGCTGCAGAAGAGCATAGATTTGGTTTTCTTGTCATTGAGGACCAGTTTATGATTAGAAACCATGTCTCTACAGAACTGAAACCAAGTTGAAGGTTGTGTTAAGAGTTGCAGGATCTTTGTGAGTGGAGAATATAACAGCATCATCGGCATATAGTATGATCTGCTCAGAGCAGTGGTAAGGGAGGAGTTTAAGAAAAGGCTAAAAAGGAGGGGGCCCAGTATGGATCCCTGTGGGACACCCGAGCCAACAGGCAGGGTGTCAGAAAGAGCATCCGCAATTATTACTCTCTGCAACCGGTTTTCTAAGTAGCTTTTAAACCAGAGAGAAGAGTCAGGTGATAGCCCGGCATTCAGTAGTTGGTGTATTAGTAATCCATGGTGTACTGTATCGAAGGTACATATTCATATTTTAGTGTACCTGAATAAAAAGTTATATAAAAAGCTATATTTTGCATTGTCTTGTTTTTATGGGCAGCATTCTGTTACAGTTCTCTTCATGGAACCAATGATTTGAAGTTTTAACTATGTCATGGTTTGTGTACAGAACTCTAGACAGGATTCTGATGGGTCAGCAACTCATAATTAACATTCTGTACACAAAACGTGATATAGTAAAAACTCCACATAAGTGATTCCATGAAGTGAACTGTAACAGAATGCTGCCCAAAAAAAACACCACAATGCAAACTACAGTTTTATCTATTAAATTTGATTTAGCTGCAGTTAAATATGAATACTTTAGGAGAACGCACATTGTTTCTGAGAATAAGAACTTTATAAACAGCTGTCAATTAGCACAAATTTCCCATCCCCTTTAAGCTTTCGGATTACACACAATCCTTCATCAGAAGCTAATGACAGTTGTTTTGGAAGAATACATCCTATTAAAGACCACTTTTATTCAGTTTCAAGAGATGCCCACACACAGGGTATGTGGGAGAGATGGGACAACCTCTCCACACCTGAATGAACTCACACAGACATGCTCTTAAAATGAAGATGACAGAAAATCCAGTGGGACAGCATTTCTCTCACTCCGATCACTCCATCTCAGATATGTCAGTACTGGTTTTGAAAGGACATTTCAAAAATACACAACCGAGGTGGGCTTTTGAGGGCAAGCTCATTTTACTTCTCAGTATGGTGGGAGATGGGATGAACATTGATTTGGGTTTTATGTTACATTACACTGCTTAAACTTTCACCTGCTTCAGGAACAGTAGATGGACATACAATGGGGTGGAGGGGATTGTGTTGTGGGGTGGAGGGGGGAATGTGGGAGTTATGGGGTAAGGCATATATATGGACACATGTTAATACATGGACATATTAGGATAACAACATCTCAATTACTAGGGAGTCCTTGTTTCTTATATATGCACAAACTCTTGACATTTAGTAGATGGACATATAATAGTGGTACATTGTGGTATTGTTATATGTTCTCATACATAATGGATATATGATTCCTTCTAATTAGATATCAGTACATTGGTTTTAAACAAAACATGCGGGGAGGTTGTAAGACGTGATTGTGGATCATAGATTCCCTCAGTTTTTATCTCAGATTTCTAGAACTGTTATTGTAAAAACAAAAGAATTGCTATACACTGGCACATTTTGATACATGGATATATTAGGACACAGTATCTCACTTACTAGGGAGTCCGTGTTTGGTTTGATTTTTAATTGTACACAAACACTTGAGATTGAGTACAAAGTTGCAGAGGGATCATGGTTGGGAAGTATAGGTTTTAATATTCATGAAAAATATTGACTAGTTGAGCAGAGGGATAGGACATGCATCTCCTGATAGGGCTAGCACTGCTTGAATGTGTGGACAGCTAGTGGATATTTATTGTTCACACTAGGGCAACATGTCTTTAAATCCACTAATTGCCATACATAAAGATAGTTTCTTATTTTAAAGACTTTTTATCATTATATAATATGATTTTTTATCCTATTCTAACTTGGTTTTAAAAATCACAGCTATTTTCAAATGTATGCACTAACACACACAGAAGCAAGGTCTGAATAGAATTTAGTGGGTTCTATGTTTTCTCTCAGATAGAGTTATTCATTCTGCAACTTTGACCTTGTAATGTTTCCTTTGAATGTGACTCTACATGTTTTCCTTAATAAACTTCTAGCATGTTTTTACGAGTTCCTCTTAGAAGGGAGTTCTCTGTTCGTCCACTATCATCTTCTCTGAAATTCTGCCAGTCTGGAAAAAAGGAGACTGCAGGCAGAAGATCAAAGAAGGGGACATCTCCAAGCTAAACACCTGGCTAAAGGACTGGTGCCAGAAGAAAAGATCACCACTTGGTTGGAAAATGGCAGAACTTCTGGGAACGGGAGTTCTTTAAATTCGAAGGCCTACACTTCTAAAAGAAGAAGACCCGGGTGCTGGGGGGGGAAATTTGACATTCACATCGGTCAGTTAAACTAGTGGATGGGGGTGGCACAGGCACCCCTAGCACAAAAAGGGTGCCAAATGCCCCTCCTCCATCATCAACTAGTTCAGTACAAGGATGCGTCAATCATGCTCAGACCAAACATCGCACCAAACATACCCAGACCAAGCATTTCAACAAAATTACACAACCAAAATATATTAAAAATGCAAATGACCAAAACAGAAGGGGATGGAAGGCAATGTGCGTCAATGCTCGAAGTCTGCCAAACAAATTCCCTGATCTCACAGCCATAATGACAGATGCACAAATAGACTGGGTCGCTGTTATGGAAACATGGTTCACTGGGAACCACTCCTGAGATGTCACCATTCCATGGTATGCATTATTCCAGAAAGATTGTGAAGGAAAGAAGGGGGGGTGACATATGCACAACAGAAATCCAGGTAAAACACAGTAAATCAGAGGCCCTTTGGGTTACACTAGGAGCCGGGAGCAAAGCCCCTATCCAGGTAGGAGTCATATACAGACCCCCATCCCAGGAGGCTACCATAAACAAGGAGCTCTTGAAAACCATCTCAATGATGGCGGACAGGGGTGAGTTGTTGCTGGTGGGGGACTTCAATCTACTGGATGTGGATTTGTCCTCATACACAGCATCCTCGGAGCAAAGAGTTTCTTTTTGCACTAAGGGGAACAGGTTTGCATCAACTGGTGAATTCACCCACCAGAGACAAAGCAATATTGGATCTAGTGTTGACAAACAGCACAAGGATCCCAGATGCAGAGGTGGGAGCCAGTCTAGGGACAAGTGATCACAGTTCAATCTGGTTTACTGTGAACAGTATGGAGGAAAATAGTCACACCAAAATCAAGGTACAGTATACACCACTTATAATGGACTGATCCATGTATGACTGATCCGTCCATCATAGCAAATGTCTGTTTTAGTGTTTTAGTGTTAAATTCAGAATTTTTTATTGTTAGTACAGTACTGCTAATTTAAGTGCTCCACTAGCCTTTATGCATAGCACTGTGGTTGTAAGAGTGTACTGCACAACTTCACTGTACTGTAACATTTTTTTGTTGTTGTTTTAGTTTTCTGTGTGTGGGTTTGTGCAGTACAGGTATGTAGTGGAGGTGGGGAAGTGAGAAGGTGAGGGGTGTTAATGGTGGGTTTTGAGGGACAGGGGTTGCTTAGTGCAACTGTACTGTACGTATTTATTTTTTAAAGAAATCATTGATTTCTGCATCACTTTGCTTGCACAGTCGTGTATTTCTGCCATATCTTTTCCATTTTGTTCAACATATCCCAGTCTGGCAGAATGTCTTCTCTCTGCTCTATGGCTCTATGGAGTGTAAGGAGAGAGTCACAGACATCTCTGCATGCAACTTGTGGTTGCACCTCTTCGGCATTATCTTCGGTCTCAGCGACTTCCTGGTCATTCTCAATCAAAGTTGCCTGGATTGCTGAAATCACCTGCTGAGTGTCATCCTAGTGATCCACAACCTCACTGTCCCCCAGCCTGCACAGATGATCGAACTCCTCTTCGGTTAGCCCCTGAGGTGTTGCCACTTGGTCTGCAATCTCGATCACTACTTCTGGTGCTTCCATTTCTTCAGCTGCTAATTCAGCAGCTTGTTCACCTGAAACAGTAGAGAACCCTCCCTTCCTGAAACAGTTCGCAATTGTTTCAGAGCTAACCGCGTCCCAGGTGGTTTTTATGAGGTGAATAGCATCCAACAGGTTCATTTTCTTAATGCAGATCTGTGCAGTCAGATCTTGAGCTAAATCTAAAGCCTCTAGCAACCTGCCATGCATAGCATGCACATAGTGATGTTTGAAGGAGTAAATCACACCCTGATCAAGAGGCTGAATGATGCAGGTTGTGTTCAGGGGGGAGAAATACCAGCCTGATGTTACATAGACCTTGAACATCAAGGTGTTCACTAAAGTTGTCAACAAGCAGTGCAATTTTTCACCTCCTGAGCTGGCGATCCCAATTTCTCAGCTAGTCAGTGAAAATGTCCCCCATCATCCATGCTGTGCGGTTGCTTCTGTACAGCACTGGGAGGTGACTCACACCACAAAAGCATCTTGGTTGGGTGGATTTTCTGACAATGACGGGATCTTTTTTTTCAGTGCTAGTCATGTTACAGTAGCATAGCACTGACACGTGATCTTTGACCTTTTTCAAACCCTGTGGGGTTTCTGATTTAAAGGTCAGAGTCCCATATCCAACACAGCAGTAAAACATGCCAGTTTCATCCATATTGAAGATGTCAGCCAGGTTGTAACCTTGCAGCAACCCTGGTAAGACATCTTTAAGCCACTGCTGGGCACTTTGCTGGTCTGCATTGAGCTTCTCCCCATGAGCAACTTTAAAACCTATGTTGTGTCGGTGCTTCCAAAGCTGTAACCATCCCTCTGACAGCAAGAAATCGGGTGTGCCCATAGTGTAGGCAAGTTGCTGCACCTTTTGCTTTAGAATTGGACCACTGAGCATAGCCGCTCTTCCTCTAGCATTTGTGAACCACCGGAGCAGGGCATCTTCAACATCGGCATCTTTGCCCTCCCATTTCCGTTTCTGCTCCAGTTGGTGTTGTCATGCCACATAGAGAGGTCTCCCATTGTTGACTTTGGGAGCTTGAAATGAAGAGCCATCTCCTGAACTGTCATTTTTGGTAGTTTCTCTAAGTCTGCCAAAATCTCCACCTTCCGTGAAAGGCTTAGGGCAGTGCATTTATTTTTGTCTTTCACGACAAATGTCAGGCTTCAATAAATGAATGAATGAATTAAAGGCCAACTTTTAACAGCATTCCCTAGCAACTGATGATGTGCCATTTCCGGTTGACTGGACGAGTAAAGTGGATGTAAGACGGCGCATGATATGCTCAGCAAAAAGTAAAAAGTTAGTAATGTTATCACATTTGTAGCTGCCACTTGTGGTCGATCTTGATTACATTTACATAAAACTACACTTTGGGGACATTTGGGACATTTACCACACTCAAAGTTTATGTGTATAACAAGAGTGGAAACCTAAGGAGCAACCGATATCTGCAGTGATCAAGGTATGCTGCTTACATCAAATTAGACAAGGCACATATAGAAAACAGCATTTGGTGTAGTGGATACGTTCAGTAAAACTGATTGTCCACCTAACTGTAGTCCATTTAAAGTGGTGCATACTGTACTAGATTTCAGAAAAGCCAAATTCCCCAAAATGAGAACTATGATCATATCCATGCTAGAAGGAGGAATCACAGGAGATGTAGAGGATTGCTGGAATACTCTAAAGGCTGCTCTGCATACAGTAACAATTGTATGCACTAAGCAGATCAGGAAGCCCAAAAGAAGGAAAAGACCTCTCTGGTTCTCGTACGAAGTAGCATCCAAAGTCAAAGAGAAAAAAAAAGACTTTTACACAATTCAAGCAAACAAAACATGAACAGACATGGAAGAATACAAGAACAAACTAAAGGAGGCAGGGACAGCTGTTAGAAGGGCAAAAGCACGTATGGAAGAGAAAAAAGCACAGCGTGTTAAGGAGGGAGACAAAACCTTCTATAGATATATAAAAGAGAAAAGAAAAACTAAGTAAGGGATAGTCTGACTAGCAACCAAGGAAGATAAGATGGCAGAGAGTGATGAGGACAAGTCAGAAGTGTTAAACGAGTTCTTTTGCTCTGTCTTCACCATAGAAGACAGTGGAAAAGGTCTCACACTGAGCAGGACAAAGGAAGATACTCAGAGAGCAGATACTAGCCCCTTCACAAGGGAGAGGGTCCTAAAAGAGCTTAATAAACTGAAAGTAGAAAAAGCCATGTCACTGGATGGCATACACCCTAGGATATTGAAGGAGCTCTGAGAGGAACTGGCCTCACCGCTGGCTGAGCTGTTCAATAAGTCACTAGACAGTGGGAAAATACTTCAGGACAAGAAACAGGCAACCATTGTGCCCTTGCACAAGAGCGGAAACAAGGAAGAGTCAGGAAATTACTGCCCTGTCAGTTTGAACTCAGTTGTGGGGAAAATGATGGAGTCACTACTAAAAGAGAGGATAGTGGCGTACCTAACAGATACTGGAAAAATGGACCCAAAGCAACATGGCTTCACAGCAGGATGCTCTTGTCAAACCAACTTGATCAACTTCCTCAACTGGGTCACCAGAACATTGGATCAAGGAGGGTCAGTGGAGGCTGTATACCTAGATTTCAGCAAGGCATTTCACACCATCCTCCCTCACAGAAGGCTAACCAACAAGCTGGAACATATGGGAGCTGGCTAGAAGATGGTCAGCTGGCTCAGTAATTGGCTGAATGATAGGACCCAGTGAGTGCTAGTCAATGGATCAATATAAAGGGAGGGTAGGGTGACCAGTGGCATCCTGTAGTGATCGGTACTGGGACCAATCCTGTTTAACATATTTATAGCAGACATAGTGAATGGACTAATGGGGAAGGTTTGCCTGTTCGCAGATGATACAAAACTCTGCAACAGAGTGGATACAAGGGAAGGAGCAGCTAACTTTAAAAGGCTAAAAGATTGGTCCAGGGACTGGCAGTTACAATTTAATGCCAAAAAGTATAAGGTAATGCACTTTGGAAAGAGGAACCCTGGAAGAAAGTATACACTGGGAGGATATCAACTTGAGGAAACACAAACAGAGCGAGATCTTGGCATAATCATCACTGATGAATTAAAGGTAGGAAAACAATGTGAGAAAGCAGCACAGAAATTGGGTGTATAAGTAGAGGTATTTCTAGTAGAAAGAGGGAGTTTATTATGCCCCTCTACAGGTCCTTGGTGAGGCCACACTTGGAGTACTGCATTCATTTCTGGAGACCTCACCTCAAGAAGGATATTGACTGTTTGGAAACTGTGCAGAGAAGGGCTACTAAGATGGTGCATCACAGGTCATATGAAGCAAGACTCCAGGAGCTGAACCTATACTCCCTTGAGCAGAGAAGAAACAGAGAGGACATGACTGAGGCATTTAAGTACATAAGGGGATTTAATGCAGCTCAGGTGGCAATCTATTTCAACAGAACACAGCAGCACACACGAGAGGGCTTGATATGAGACTGGTAGGAGGAAGGTTCAAAAGCAACCTTAGGAAGTACTTCTTCACAGAGAGAGTGATAGAACCATGGAACCGCCTGCCCCAGGAGGTGGTAGCATCAAAGACAATCAGGGAATTCAAACTCACATGGGACAGACATAAAGGACAAGTTAGGATGAAGGCTGCATAAGGAGGGGGTTAGTTTCTAGGGCAGACTAGATGGATCGCACAGTCCCCATCTGCCAACGCTTTTTCTTATCATAGAATCATGGAAAGGTACAAGCATATAGGCCAAAAAATCATTGATAGCTTGCCATTAAACATTAGTGGAGATACTCATGCTTATGTGCTCCTATATAGGAATCTAATCTATTTTTGAATGCATCCATTGTGGGGCTGAGTACCGCATATCCCAGCAATGAATTCCATCTTTTTACAACTCTTTGTGTAAACCATCTTTGTCTTTTCTTGATCTTGCTTATATCTCCTGACAATTTTAGGTTATGACTAAGTGTATGTTGTAGACCTATATAGTCTGTCAGGCCTGTGGTTTCCCATAAATATGTATCTCTGGTGGCTTTATACACCAGACATAGATAGCCCCATGGTTGACTATATTCCAAAGAGTACATCCCCAAACATCTCAACCTCTCTCCATAATGTTTATGTTGTTGCTGCACCACTAATTTGGTTGCTCATCATTGTACACCCTCAATTAATAGCTTTTCTCTTTTTGTCCCTGGAGTGCAAAATGGGGCACAGTATTCCAACTGTGATCTAACCAAGACTGTATACAAGAGTAGTATAACTTCATGGGATCTACTCTTAATATTTCTTTTAATACATCCCAGGATCCTATTACTCTGTACTACCTTGTTTATATCAAAAACTAGCCTATTGTCCACTATTACCCCCAGGTCACATTCATTTGTTGTAATTTGGAGATGATTACCATTGAGGGAGTAGGTAAACTGATGGTTGTTTCTCCCAAAGTGCATTACCTTACACTCGTCATAGATGAAATAAAGTTTATTATTATTTGTACAAGTTTCTATGTTCTCATGTATTCTTCCAAAACAACTGTCTTTAGCTTCTGATGAAGGATTATGTGCAACACAAAAACTTAAGCACCTGTTTTCTTTTGTAACATCTACGTTGGTCCAATAAAAGGTATCAAATCATCTTTTTTTCTTGATAGCTTGGATCAGAAACTATTCAAACAAGTTCAAGCAAGCAATCTCTGTGGGTGTCACTTCTGCCTGCATGTTGTTTAAAACAGATCTTGGAGCTAACACATCTGTTTTTATCTTTCTCAAACAGTTCAAGCACATGTGCACTATGTCATCTAACACAAACTCACTCTTAAGTAGCAAGTATGCAACCAAACATCCCTACATTTCATTCCACTTGGCTATTTGTGTCAGATCTACTGTCACCATTTGTGAACTATTTCATAGCCACTAGCATCAGTGCAGCCACAGAGTGGGCCACAGAGCGAGCCAAAGAAACTCCTGCTGCTCCCTTCAGTGGTCAGGATAATGAACCACTGGATGCCAGTGGCTCATCTGAGATGCAGCATCCAGATGATGATCCCCCCCTTGGTACTTCTGGTAAATCCTGCCCTGCTACAGGACACCTTGTCCACACATGTAAATGTAAGTACTGCAATCATTATTGCATACCTTTCTAACTAGGTTTTTATTTGTTCATTTTTTTTTCTTTTATGTTTACTTGTGAACAAGCACAAGAAACATTATGTGACATCTTAGGAGAGAAGCGGGTTGTGGAGGTGCGTCACTGTGGCAGCCAATGCCGGCACTGCATTTGTGGGCTTGGCAGTGTTCACCCAATGCAGGCCCAGTGTTCTGATGACACTGGTTCTGCAGAAGTGCCACCAAGTTGAAACAATTTCACTGCTGTAATCACAGTCCGCCTCATCATTGCAGCGTCAGCCATTCCACTGCAATGAGGGAGTGACCCGTCATTGCAGGGCGGTGCCTTGCCTGGTGTAACATTCCTGTCAACATGGCGGTGGCATAGCTGCCACCTCAGAGCCCCATGAAAGCTGAAGGGGGTGCCCAATCCCTCTGTCAGCATGCCCCCGACCCAGTTCATTTGCTGACGGGGGAGCCCACTCCCTGTCAGCATAATGTTCCCCCATTTGTTGTGTGCCAAGGGGGTTCCCAATCCCCCTCTGCATCAAGCCCCCCAAACAGTCTTTCTTTGCCAATGGGGGGGGCCCAATCCCCATCAGCTTCAGTCCCCCTCCCCCAAAATGCAGGTGGTACACTGGGAGCCCACCCCAGTGTGGAAAAAAACAAATCTGAAAAAAATAAACCTTCCCACGATGTTCTTAGTTTAATTTGTGTCCCTGAAACAAAGAAAACAGTCCCTCATGGTCTCTCATGCCCCCTTCCCCAACCAGCACCCACCGTCTGTGCACCCTACCTCCCCACACCTCTCTCACCCAATACTTACCTCCGGAGCCAGGCGTGATGATCTTCAGTGGACCAGGAACACATCTGCACTCTTCAAAGCCTACCACACACTGAAGAAATGCCAGTAAGCTGTATAATGGCATAAATAGGGTTTTTTCAACTTCTGTGGATATCTTGGCCAATTTTTTGACTTTTGGCACCAAATTTTCAACATGAGATTATTGGGACCCCTCCTCATGAATTCAGTCACGGTTATGGCATTATTCCGTCCCAAAAGGTGATTTCTTGGTCACTGCGTGGATCACCTTTTGGGACCAATTAATGAAATGACATTGCTACTGTTCATGAGGTGGGCTCCCAAAAAGCCTATGTTGCAAATTTGGTGAAAAAATACAAGAAATTACTGTTTTATGAGCGTGCATTGCGCAGTTTCCATGCACACTCACAACTTTGCGAATTTGTAATATTTTCACTCCAGATTTTTAACATTGGCATTTTTCCACACCTCCCTTATGAAGAGTACAGCTGTCATTTTTCACATCCTGGCCAAAATGTGTTTTTGCACTTCTGGCGCAGAATAGCGCAGTCACTGTGGGAAATCAGTGTTTGGGACAGATTAAGAAAATCACAGTGACACTGTTCATGAGCAGAGGTCCTAAAATGGCTATGTTGAAAATTTGGTGACAGAAGTCCACAAAATGACTGTGTTACAAGCATGCATTGCGCAGTTTCCATGCACCCTCATAGCTTCTCAAATTTGTAATATTTTCACTCCAGATTTTCAACTTTGGCATTTTTTCACACCTCCTTATGAACAGTACAGCTGTCATTGTTCACATCCTGCCCAAAATGTGTTTCCACACTTCCGGCGCAGAATAGCGCGGTCACTGTGGGAAATCGGTGTTTGGGACAGATTAAGAATATCACAGTGACTTTGTTCATGAGCAGAGATCCTAAAATGCCCACGTTGAAAAGTTGGTGATAAACATCCATAAAATGACTGTGTTATGAGCGTGCGTTGTGCAGTTTCCATGCACCCTGGTAACTTTGCAAATTTGTAGTATTTTGACTCAAGATTTTCAACATTGGCATTTTTTCAGACCTCCTTATGAACAGTACAGCTGTCATTTTTAACATCCTGGCTGAAATGTGTTTTTGCACTTCCAGCAAACAATAGCGTGGTTGCTGTGGGAAGTCAGTGTTCAGGACAGATTAAGAAAATCATAGTGACACTGTTCATGAGCAGAGGTGCTAAAATGCCTATGTTGAAACTTAAGTGACGAAAGTCCATGAAATGACTGTGTTACGAGCGTACGCTGAGCAATTTCCGCGTGCCATCATTATTTCATGCATTTGTAATATTTTCATTCCAGATTTTCAACATTGGCATTTTTTCACACCTCCTTATGAACAGTACAGCTGTCATTTTTTATATCCTGCCCGAAATATGCATCTGGCGCAGAATAGCGTGGGCACTGTGGGACATCAATGTTCGGGACAGATTAAGAAAATCATAGTGACAGTGTTCATGAGCCAAGGTCACAAAATGCCTCTGTTGAAAATCTGCTGAAATAATTCCACTAAATGACTGTGTTACACGCATGAGTTGCGCAATTGCCTCCATGTACGCTCAGAAGTCCAAGTATTTTTAATATTTTCACTACAGATTTTCAGCACAGCCATCTCTTTACACCTCCCTATGAATGGTACAGCTGTCATTCTTTACATCCTGCCCGATCTGTGTTTTCATACATCTGGCGCAGAATGGCACAGTCGCTGTGGGAACTCAAAGTTTGGGACACATTAACAAAATCACAGTTCCACTGTTCATGAGAAGAGGTCCCAAATGCTTTCATGAGGTGTGGGTCACAAAAAGGATATGGTGAAAATTTGTAGTGCAAATACCAACAAACACCTGGGGCATTAGGGTTTCTAACCATAACGTACCACCCTGTACAGACTGACAGGCATCAGGGGTGTGCCTTTGGATTGCTGACTGTAATGCTCATGCCATTCCACCCCCGCCACCCCACTCTGCAGCAAGTGACAGGCATCGAGGTGTGCCTTGGACTTTTCGATCCTGGAGTTCACCCCATTCTCCTATACTGCACCTATTTCAGTGTATGTCATAATGGAATGGGGTGACTATAAAGTCAAACACCCCAAGGAACACCTCAACACTTGTCGGTGTCTGCAGGATAGGATAAGGTGAAATGGCACTAACATTATGGGCAACGACCCAAACGCACACCCCAATGCCTGCCCATCTCTACGGGGTGGAGGTGGGGTTGGCCTGAAGTTCAATATTTCACTGCCATTCCCATTCTGCATCTGTCTAACTCCTGCATTCCCAATACTAATATCAGCAAGCAAACAGTCAGCATTGACAAATGCTTGTTTATTTTGTTTTTTGGTATTTTACGTGGCCAACTATGTGAGACAGGTATTGTGATAATACATTACATTTGCTTGTACTGTATACAGAGGTCTACCTGTGTATGGAAGTCCAGTCCATACACACATATGCATAGTGCAATGACCATCCATTTCACTTTGTGGTGTATTCCACAATACACTTACCTCTAGCCACCTGCAGTTAGTATGTTGAACCTGTGTGGTGACCATTGCTCCTTTTATATGCTCCAGGTGAAAAGAGGCATGCAAATGAATTAAACATTCCAGCAATGACATGCAAATGTGGATTCTGCCTGTGGAATGCAAAATTAGCTCATTTGCATGCAGTGTCTGAATATTGCAGTTCTACCCCAAGCTCTATTATATTTGCACTACTGCAAGTGCTGATAGTGGGCCCTATGCACATAGGGGTGGGAAGTGTGTGCCGGAGGTGCATATCCTGCCCATGAAGGCCCACACCTGTGAAGAGGTGTGTGTACCCAGGGGTATGCACTACCAGTGCACACCTGTCTGAGGCCCCGCCCCCTGGTGCACGGGAGCACGGAGGACAGATATGTAGACTGGGTGGGCATCCAATGGGATGCCCAATCCAGTTGGCCAGTAGATCCCTTGCACCCATGGGCACAGAGAAATTGCTGCCACCATGCCGCGCATGGCAACCAAGAAGCGGGTTGGTGCCCAGTCAGCTGTCCACAGACCACCTGTCATTGTCCGCGGTCTGTGGCAGCATAGTGTGGGGGAAGGCATGCCCCACCTGACATTCGATGACCGGGGGTGGCATCCCAGAGGGTGTGTAGACCTTATGGTAGGGGTTCCCCCTGTGTACTGTGGGTCCACCCCACATCCAGTGTTCCATGACTCTGTAAATGTTGCAGAGTGTGGGCACAACCCCGGCACACACCTGCTTGCCCCAATCACATTGTCCTCCACACAGTCTGGCAGAGAAGGCTGTGCACCCCATAGATGAACACCACAGCTAGCAGCATAGGGGACACAATGAGTGCAGGGTGACTTTGAGCCCCAGATATGCATGTGTAGCCACTCAGCCCCATTTGTGCATAGGGCCCATTGTGCTAATGCTACTTCCATATGCAGTGCAGACATGACATCACATGTCGTGGACCATATCATCATATAACATCAGCATGCATGCTATGATGTCCTGGAATGTCATTGCTCATGTGCTGCTCTTGTCTGCACAAGTGCACCAAGCTCACATGCCACTCCATGCCTGCCACATGCTGTCAGGCCCATCCCCACACCAGAAATATGCTTAGCACTATGTTAATCAAGATTAACACAGTGCAAATGCTGCACAATGCTGCACAAATATACACTGTGTTATACAGCATGGGTTGCATTACGCATATGCCATATAATGCATGGTGTACTATTATACTGCACAGGGTGTGCCACTCTTGGCCCAGCCACTTTACAGTACAATGTCATCCACAGCTTTTGCACAGGTACACTTCCTGTGCCCCTGTTGTAAGAGACCTGGGGCTACAGACATCCTACTGCATACTATGAAGTGGACATGGCCTGTAGCCAACATGTATGGGTATGTTGGAGAGAGGTGGTGAGGATGGTTGTATAGGGACACTACACAGGCTAGCATACACTGTGATAGGTCATAGCTACAGCAGTGGGATTCATTCTGGGTTTCCCTGGGCCATGGCACATAGGTCTGTGTGGTGTGTCATGGCATTGTACAATGGTAAGACATGGCCCTGCACGGTCCTCTCCATCCACACCATGCACACATGACTGCTGGTGCACAGTACTGGTATATGAGTGTGTATACTGTTTAGGGTTTATGGTACTGTGCCATGTGTTCTTCTGCATAATACTGGTCACATCTAATTTGTCTTCCTCCACAGATACCAGGGTCCAGCAGGGCCAAACCAGGACTGGGGGGCATTGATGGTAGTGACAGGATCAGCAACAGGAGACATCAGCCTGTGATGGGCCCCAGTATGGCAAGGACGTGGAGGAGCATATGCTGACATGCACCCAGGTAAGTACCTTGCATTGTGTGTTTCACCCTCTGGGTTTCATGTTCATACTATGCTGTGTGCTTCTGTGGTAGGATACAGATGTCAAAATGTGCATAGCCATGTTACATGTATGCCTGTGGGGGCAGCACCTATACAGATGTAGCTGGCTGTACTCTCCCAACCCTTGGGGCATTGTCCCTCCACTGACACTGTGGTCGTCAGGATATGTGCAGACTACTGTTTTTCATGTCCTTATCTCAGGCATGCTGCGGTGTGTGTGTGTGTGTGTGTGTGTATGTGCATATTTGTGTGTGTACTGTACCTTGGCATGCATTACACCATGCAGTGGCATGTACTCTGTGTCACCAAATCAGTACAGCAGGGAGTTGGTAGTAATGCTCACATCCCCAGTTGGTATGCCTGTCATTGGTGGTCAGGTCTGTTGTGCCACATGCTCAGGACTGAGTATGTGTATCTGTCTGGTGGAGGTAGGTACAGGCCAATGTTGTATCAGCACACCACTGTGTCTTGTCATATGTGTCATACAACACCCATGACAGTCTGCCAGCTGTATGCAGTGCTATATGCACTGGGTGGCACACCATTACATCTCAAAAGAGCTGGGATTATGCGGCATGGGGTCAGCAGCAGGGGGAACATTGGAGGACATTGCATGTGCCTTACCATATGTGATTGACATTGTGATGCATCATTGGTGGTGTCTAACCAACACAGTGATGACCAGATTATTCCACAGTACCTGGGCAGGGCCATGCACACACAACTTGGTCTTCACAGGGCCACTGTCTTGCACTGGCTCTGTATGAGTGTCAACCTTATGTCTAGGGTAGAGCTAGCAACTACTGGGATGAGGGGTGCCTTCAGGTGACTGTGCATATCACACCACTGTTGTGCTGATGAGGTCAAGTATGTAAGGTGCCTACATACATACAACACCACTGCACTTGCATGCTGCCCCGGCTGCTGCACACAGTGCTGCATTATGGTGCCATTCATATGCAGATGTGCTGTGGGTAACACATGTATGCCTGGGCCTGCCCCTTTGGCTGACCATGGTGGCTCATGGATGTCTGTTGCCCTGAATACCTTTGTTGTTCTGTGTGCAGGATGGCTGATGTGCAGGGTACTGGGTGTGTGGGTGCTGCTCCAAGACCCTTGGGTCATTACACAGCCTATCGCACTCTGGCTTTGCACTGCTGTTTCTTGTGCAGTGTTTCTACATCTGGCATGCCTGCTGGTGTTATGTGTCCCTTGCACAGCACAATCACACTCAATTGCAGCACAGCACACTCATTGTATATGCAGTCTTCTACTGTTCAGCTTTACAGTTGTGTATACAACACTGTCTCTGGTATGCCATGCACATTCCATTGTGGCTGTGTGACTCCATCCACCTGCGTGTGGCATGTTTCACTATGTGTAATGTTATGTCAGGTGTGCTGCTGTGTGTGTGTGTGTGTGTGTGTGTGTACTGTACCTTGGCATGCATTACACCATGCAGCGGCATGTACTCTGTGTCACCAATTCGGTGCAGCAGGGAGCTGGCAGTAGTGCTTACAGCCCCAGTTGGTGCCGTAGATCAAGACCCTGACTGCTGTTTCATATACAGCCTAAAGTGCCTGACATGGAGCAAGTTACATGTCTGGTACGGTCTGCATTACCATGCAGCTGTATCATCTGGTAGTATATCTGTTATGCACATACTGCCACTTCTGTGTCCCTCATCCTGTGAGCACAGCTGGCTGAGTTCAGTGCATTTCTTTCTATAGGTTCCTGGGGGCCGCAAGAGGCAGAAGGGATCCCATGCTGAGGGAGGGCCAGGATGACCTGCTGCACAGGCAGATCTGCCTGCAGTGCACGCTGATTCTGAGGGTGCAGGAGAATACATGGGCCATGCAAGGCCTGGCTGTGGTGTTACAGCAGCAGCAGCCACCACCACCTACTGCAGCTCCTTGAGGGGTGGATACTGCTGTACTGGGCGGTTGGCCCCTTTCTTTCAGTTGTTTCCTTTTCTATACAGGTGGTTGGCCCCTTTCTCAATGTTGCCTCCTATTTTATATGGGTAGTTGGCCCTGTGTTTTAGTTGACCCCATTTTATGTGGGCGGTTTCCCCTTTGTTTTAGTTGCTCTACCTTTTATACAGGCAGTTGGCCCTTTGTTTTAGTTCCCCACCTTTTTATATGGGTGGTTGGCCCCTTTGTTTTAGTTGTCCACTCCTTTTTATATGTGTGGCTGTCCCCTTTGTTTTAGTTGTGCCCACCTTTTTATATGTGTGGCTGTCCCCTTTGTTTTATTCGTCCCCCATTTTATATGGGTGGTTGGCCCCTTTGTTTTAGTTGTGCCCCCCTTTTTACATGTGTGGCTGTCTCCTTTGTTTTATTCGTCCCCCATTTTATATGGACAGTTATTTTTTGTCCCTCCCATATTCTCCTGATGGGCAGGTGCCTTTGTTCTTCCACTTCTTTTCTCCTGATGTGGAGGTACCCATTTTCTTTTGTTCCTTCCCTTTTCTTCTGATGAGCAGTTGCCCTTGTTCTTTTATTTCCACCCCCATTCAGTTTTCTATGGGCAGTTACATTTTTTACAGTATTGTATATTTCTTTCTGCTTTGTTGATATGCAGTTGGCCACACTACATAGTAACTTTTATTTTTGATACCTATGCTTCTGTGTTTGCTGTCTTTCAATGGTGCCCTCCTCTCACACCCACAGCTGTCCCCTGTGTTCAGCACTATATTCGGTGCTGTACTGAATACTGCGCATGTGCATTATAGTATATAGTTAGGGTTTATTGTGGATGGAAAATGATGGTCTTCCGAATCCTGTTGTAGGATAGTTCAAAGGTCAAAAAAGTTGTTGTACTATTGCTCTGATGTCACAGCGATAGTACAACAACTTCTTAACCTTCAACTGTTTCCTGATTGACTGAAACATTGGCTTTTCAAAAAATACTGTACAGCATGGCAGTGCAGGTAAGCAAGCGGCTGAGCATGAGCTTTTCAGATAGTTTGGACACGGACTACCATAGTCGGGACCCTGTTTCCAAACTATCAGTTTGTCAGCAGTTTTTTTTTTTTTTTTTAAATAAATCAGTGGTCCCTCCATACAAAGCTAAGCTGGATGACAGTGAGCAATGGTTCCTTCGGGGTCGGCAGCGGAGCAGAACTGCAGCGAGGACCCGGGAGAAAATGGCAGTGTCTGGACAAGGTACAGAAACTAACAAATCCTTGTGAAATTAATGTGGCACAGTTTGTGGGGAACCATATACTATACCAAATAACAGATAGGGAACTGTGCACGTCAAGGCCGTGTTTCCATCTCAGGTGTTTGATGACATCATAGGGACCTCTCGAGCTTCTCTCTCGAGGTCTATGATGTCATCAAAACCCTCGCTGGGAACACAGCCTTGTTGTGCACAGTTCCCTATCCGTTATTCTATATGTGCTGCACTAGCACTATGTGCACTGCACCAGAGCTATAAACTTGTGCTGCATGTGTACACTTGGCCCAAGCCCAATATTCAAAGGTACTGGTGCTGGGGCAATTCATCTGAATGTCTTGGTGACAGTGTACTGTCACTAGCCCAGCACAAATGCAAGTACATCACAAGCTCTGCTGGTTGTATATGGAGCCCCCTAATGTTTCCTCCAAATAAGTGAACAGTCCTATTTTTAATCAGTTTCAACTTTTTAAAGTTCTTCATTTTATTTATCTTATTTTTTAATGCTTTTTCACTACTATTTTGATGCTTTATATATGTGGTTGTTTAAAGCTCAGTGTCAGGTTGAGACTTTCACTATAATGTGCCTTTCACATCTTTAGCTAATTCCAGAAGGTTTAATTAGTCCATAATTGATAATAACTGGCACTATTCACCTTAGGCATTATCTTCCTTCCAGTTTCCTGTTTAACTGGAGAAGGGCAGATGTAGTCCCACTTCACAAAAGTGTTAGCAAGGAACAGGTGGGTAGTTACAGTATAAACCCATCAGCCTGACATCAGTGTTGGGTGAGTTAATGGAACACTATTAAAGGAAAGGATTGTGGGGTATACTGTATCCAATGGATTACAGGACCCAAAGCAGCATGGTTTCACAGAGGGAAGGTCATGCCAAACAAATATGATAGAGTTCTTTGACTGAGTGACCAAGAAGCCAGATCAGGGAGAAGAAGTAGACATGGCTTACCTTGATTTCAGCAAAGGCTTTCAACACTGTTCCACATAGGAAACTGGTAAGAAATTTGGGTAACTTGGGGGTGGGTAATGAGGTAGTAATCTGGGTAAGAATCTGGTTAGTGGATAGAACACAGAGGGTAGTGGTAAATGAAGTGCAGTCTGAGGAAGTGAGGTTGACCAACAGGGTACCTCAGGGATCACTGTTGCAACCAGACCTCTTCAATGACTTTGTAAGTGACATAGCAGAGGAACTAGAAGAAAGTGTCTGCCCCTTTACAGATGACACCAAGATTTGCAACAGGGTGGATACTCAGTGGGGATGGGCAGGGATCTGAAAAGATTGGAAGAGTGGTAAAGGGTATGACAGCTAGGTTTTAATGCACAAAAGTGCAAAATAATGAACCCGGGCCATAGAAACCCAGGAGCAGAGTACAAAATGGGTGGCACGGTACTGACAAAGACCAAGCAGAAAAGAGTCCTGGGGTAATCATATCAGATGACCTAAAGGTGGCCAGGCAGTGTGACAAGGCAGTCAGAAAGGCAAGTGGGAAGCTGGGGTACATAGGAAGGTATCACCAGCAGAAAGAGGGAGGTGGTGCTGCCCCTAAATAGATCACTGGTAAGACCCCACCTTCAGTACTTCGTCCAGTTCTGGAGACTACATCTCAGGAAGGACATAGACAGAGTGAAGGCAGTCCAGGGATGGCTACCAAAATGGTGCAGGGTCTATGTCAAAAGTCCTATGAGGAAAGGCTAAATGAGCTGAAAATGTACACCCTGGAGGAAAGGAGGGATATGATAAAAACCTCTAAATACTTCACAGGAGTTAATAAGGTACTGCAGGGGGTATCTTTCAGAGGAAAAGCTGCTTTAAAATAAGGGGGCACGCTATGAAGCTAGAGGGGAGTAAATTCAGGTGGGATGACAAAAAGTACTTCCTCACAGAAAGGGTGGTGGATACCTGGAAAAGCCTTCCAGCACAGGTAGTGGAGGCAAAAACAGTGGTTAGGTTCAAAAATGCCTGGGACAGGCACAAGGGAATCATAGAGGTAGGGAAGGTGAGGAAGAGTTTGTGTCATAGATCATGTAGGGTCTGCAGCAAAGAATGAAGTTTAGGAAAAAAATGGACAGACTGGGTGGGCCCAGAGGCCCTTATCTGCCATCACATTCTGTTTCTATGTTTCGGTTCTGATTTATTTCACCTTCAAGGTACGATATTTAATTTAAGGGAAGTTAGTTTTATACAGTTACTCATTCTCCCCTGCTAAACAGTAATAGACACCTAATAGACACCACAGTGTACTATAGTTACCATAAAAGTTATAGATGCCACATTAAATGCACTATATATAAACTGCTACAGAGGAAATGGGTCCCTCCCCCCAGTGAAGCCTCAGAGCAAGGCAAAGCACTGCATATTTGTATCCAGCTCATCGATGTGGTCCACAGAAAGCTGATTCTTTTCTGCAAGCTCTCATGGCATTTGTTTTCTGGAAAAAACAAACATTTTCTTTCAGGCCCACTGCTTGTGCATCTCTTTGTTTCACCTTTGTGTGTTTTGGTTGGAGTTCTTTACTTGAGACTGACAGTGGTGCATGTACCAAGAATGCACTGGTTTCATGTAAAGTAAGTAAAGTAAAACTTTATTTTTAAAGCGCTTTTCAAAACCAAAGCACTGTACAAATACATTAAAACCATACAATTAGATTAAATGAAACAGTCATTTTTAAAATCCTTCAAAATAAGCTTTAGAGAACAAATATGTTTTGAGCTCAGATTTAAAACTCGAGACAGTCAGGCATTCTCTCCCTGAGTGATACTGTACAAGCTACAGGTCCAGTCCTGTACCCTGACTGCTGTTTCATATACAGTCTGAACTGCTTGGCATGGAGCAAGCTACAGGTCTGGTGCAGTGTGCATTACCATGCAGCTAAATTATGAGTGGCTCGCAGGACGTTAGTGAAGCAAGCCATAGGTCTGGTGCAGTAAGCAACACCATGCGGCACCATGCAGCACGTCTATGCGTGGCCTGCAATGAATTTCCTTACTTATGGAGAAAGTAAAGTTGTAACTTGCTTCTTGAAGGACCCATCAGGCCATACTCAAAACAAGAGGTGAGTCCTACAGTAACTTGTTTCATGCAGGGCCCTGCGTGAAAAGAGAGTTAAGTCCTAACTTGTTTTATGCAGGGCCCTTTGAGCCCTACAAGAAGTTTGCATGAGTCCTTTGTAAAGGGTCTTGCAGGCTGTGCATAAAGCAGGAAATGAGGCATAACTTTTTTATAATCTTATTTATGTACAGCGGAACCAGCAAGGATGCAACGCAATGCCTTGAGGTAAAGACATGCCACAAAATACTGCATGACAGAAGGGCTCAGTTGTCATTAAATTACATTGCTCCCTGCAGCATGTTCAGCATTTTGCAGCAGTACTGAAATGTATTGCATTGCATCCTGGCTGGTGTTGCTGTATGACTTTAATTGTAGTACAAAATGCATGCAGTGTGGGATTTTTCCATCGTCTTCTCTACCATTTTTCATGTTTCTCATCTTTAAAAATGTTGTTCATGTAGGATTTAATACATTGTCATCACTGCTTTAATCATTTAAACATTTTGTTCATGTAGACCTTAGTATATTTGTCACAGTGATTTTAGTTATTTTTTGTTCATGTTTGACTTTTTCATGATGGTTTATGTTATGAAATGCACAAGCAATCTGTTGTACATGCACTGAGTACTTTGAAGTTCATCTCAGTGAGATTTCAGCTGAATCATGAAAACTTTTTCTAATTAAAATTATAACTAATTTCATTAAGGTCAGCTGAGACATTTAATTAGACTATCTTCTGACAAACCATATAACTGTCAATTTCTAGAGTTAAGTATTTTCTTCAGTTTTCAATTTATTAATTTTTGTTGGTGCAAAACTTTAACTCAGCAAAACATTTTAGTTTTTTTCAGCTACTTTTTTCAGTGAACCAAAAATGCATCTGACATTTATTTATTTATTTGTTTGTTTGTTTATTTAGTTTTTGTTGACCGGGTAAGTGCACAAAACAACAACATTGTCTATTTTCAGGCATGACCCTGGAGAGTTACAGACAAAACCAACATATTATAACAGGGGAGTTCCAGACAGCATACAGCACAGAAAACAGTGGGGTACATGATAAACACAATGAATATACACAGAGATTACAAAGAATTCAATAGGCAATTATCACTGTAAGGAAAAAAAAAATGCATGTAAGTGCAGATGGCTCCATGAAACAGGGTGGTAAGAATTACCCAAAGGACTACTAGGGGAGTCAAGAGTTAGTGGCCAGCAGCTTGGTTCTAAGAGCAGCAAGTTGGGATAGGGGAGTCTCAGAAGTGCTAATGGGGCCTTGGGGAGAGACAAGAACTAGGTCAGAACTCCATATATTTTAGGGTCAAGAGCATTTGTCCTTGACCCGTAGGGGGCTTTTAAGGCCATTTTTAAAGATATGGTGTGACTGTGCATGTTTCAGTTCGTTAGAGAGACAGTTCCACAGTTTTGGTCTAGATACTGCAAAGGCATACTTACCCATCCTAGTGTTGCATTTGGAGATATCCAATAGAGAGTTGTCCATCAAGCACAGGGAGTAGGTCAGTAAGGAAGGTTTGAACCCGTAAGCAATAGACTCAGGAAGTCCTTCTCTGATTATTTTGTCTATGGAGCAACCAGCGACATATGTCCGGTATGAGGGAAGGGAGAGCCAGCCAAAGTCAGCATAGAGCACACAGCAGTGGGTTTGCCTTGGCATAGATAGAGCAAAATGACAGATGCTTTTATAACATTTTAAAACCTTATAAGTTAACAAAGAAAAATGATTTAGCTTCTAAACCATGATAGGGCCCTATTCTGGCATGAGACCTAACAAACATACAAGTTTCATAATTTAAATCAGTCTAGTTTTTCCACTATCTGATGACAAAGTCTTAATTTGGGGCATTTTACATAATTTCACAAATAAATAACTTTCAAACTGCCAAACGAATTAGTACTTAACTTGAAAAAAATTAGCCCCTAGGGCTGAAAAGGTGCACAATAAATTTTGCAGTCATATGGGGCTAAGATTACCAAGCTATAAGATGACAAAAACGTTGTTTTAGGCACAGACACAAATTAAACCCTAAAATTATACAGGCAATACAATGTCTTTATTCAGGCACTTGTCTGAGTTAGTTTACTGCATAAATTGATCAAAGTTTTATAAATGTTATCTAATTTATTGGACTGTGGCTGGCTGGAAGGTTTTGCTCTTCGGAGGTATTTTTTTAAGTTGATTGTGCTTTGTTTTCTTATTTATTTTTACTGTATTTTGTATTTATTTGTGAGTTTGTTTGTTTGTTTCTGTACAGCACCCTGAGCCCCAGGGTAAGGGCGTCTAAAATTAAAATTGCCCTGTCTTGCCCATTTGAGGATTAGTTAAGCATAACACTGGCTGCAAACTGAAACCTGAATCTTTCAGGTTCATCAAAGTTTGGTTCAAGAATATTTTAAGATAGATGGTTTTACTGCAAAGTGTATATTTTTTAAATTATTTCGAATACAAAGTGCCATCTTTTCAAAATTCAAAGGATAAATGCAGTTTGCAAAACTGACATACAGCAGATATGTGCACAGGAGTCATATTTTGTTGCTTGAAACAAAAGGCAAAAATTGCCATCCCATTTACACAAACCATCAGCAGGAATCTAGCAGCCCCACTGGTGCCCACTCCTGCAATCCTGATCTTTGAATTCACCAGCAATGGGCACCCAGCCCTGCTGCTAGTATCTCCCATCCTGCCTGCCTGATTTTTTTAATTGACTGGTGGGGGGGTGCCTAACCCTACCACCAGTTCCCCTCTCCTGCCAGATCTTCAACTGACTGCTGGCAGGTGCCCAGTCCCACTGCTAGTATCCTTCCACCCGCCATACGCTCATTAAAGTTTCCAGCAGTGGGTGCTCAATCCACCTCTGGTATCCTATCCTGCCATCTTCACATTATTAAATTGACTAGTGCCTGATCCCCAACAAAACCACTGTTATCCCCTCTCCTGGTTGCCTGATCATTAAAGTTAACAAAACTTGGTACCCAACCCCATCACTGGTATCTCCCTCCCATCTGCCACATCTAATTTGAGATTGCCCTTCAGCCACCTTCAATCACCCACACCACCCTCCATCGGTGGCTACCTCCAGTTCCTCATCATGGATCCTCAATGACCTTCAACATGATTCTGCAATGTCTCTTGTGCTCCTTTACCTGCAATAAGGAAAGTACTGAAAATTAACAAAGTCTCAAAATGTACATATTGTGCATGCAATTGGGCTTAGTGACCTGTTCCAGATTTTTTTTCTTTTAGTCGTAACACGGCACATGTTGGCCATTTTGACACCAAATTTTCAGGGAGACCAAGTTGCCACACAACCTCAGTACCACATATGTGGCTTCTTGTAAATCTGACCCAAAATATGTATTTTGAGGTCAACTGCCAACAAAATATTTTAGGTCAGATTTACAAGGGACCGCTCATGTGGTTGTGAGATAGGGTAGTGACATTCCCATGTATCCACTATACTCGTATTTCAAGACTTAGGCTTTTTCACATGGTTGTTTTCTTCTTTTGCTTACAACTTAGCCATTTTTGAGAATTCTGGCCCTAGCTTCTTAGGGTGGCAAAGTTGGCATCCTACCTCTTGAACACATAACATGCATCTTGTGAATGTGACCCAAAATGTGTTTCCGAGTGTCAACCCCAAAAACAAATTTTATGTCAGATTTACTAAGTGCACTTAGGTGGCCATGAGGGATGTGGAAGCTTGTGCACCTTGAAAAGACTGTCCCCAAATGGCCAAAAATAGCTAAGTTATGAGCAAAAGAAAAAGCCTGGAAAAAATGTAAATCCAGAAAGGAACATATTGTGCATTTGTGCGGCCTTCCAATTTTTTTCATAGTTTAGTAGTCAACATCAAGCTGAGGTGGAGGGAGAATTGTGTTGTGTATTCAATACTGGATTTTATTTACACACCCTTCCCCTGCCACCATCTTTTTAAATAAAATCCAGTATTGAATACACAACACAATTCTCCCTCCACCTCAGCTTGATGTTGACTACTAAACTATGAAAAAAATTAGAAGGCCGCACAAATGCATGCACAAATTGGTGCATAGTGGGATGGGGGATGTTTTACTTGCATGGGGGAGGAGAGTGGCATGGGTGCTAGTGGGTGGGGAGGTTGTCTTTTTTTGTATGATTGCTTGACACTGGCATTGGACAGATGGATAGATAGACAGACAGACAGACAGACAGATGGACAGATGGATGGATGGACAGAGAGACAGACAGACAGACAAACAGACAGATAGATAGATAGATAGATAGATAGATAGATAGATAGATAGATAGATAGATAGACAGACAGACAGAGAGATAGAGAGAGAGCGAGGGGGAGAGAGAGAGAGAGAGAGAGAGAGACAAAGACAGAGACAGAGGCGGAGATAAAGATAGAGACAGAGAAAGATATAGAGATGGCAGATGCCTGCTATTTCATGAATGGTTCCTGACCCCATGACATCATGAGTGGTGAAGCCAAGAGGGGTGTAGCAGGGATCGCAGATCACATATTTAATCTCAGGCATATTTTAGCAGGACTAGGCCATTTTTGACTTATGCAGCGGCATGAGTTTGTGTCGTAAAACAGTTGAATGTGCTGCTGTCTCCAGGAAATTACAGTTTAAATTAAATAAATAGAACTTTCTGGCCCAAATATTCAAACTGCGCCCAAAAAGTGTGCAATAGCAGGAGCAAGTGCAAGTCCATTGTGCCCATGCGCAAGAGGCACGATATTCAAAAACTGAGCCGGCCAACCTGCACCTACAGCCGATGACTGAATATCGCACCACCTGCACCGTAGCGCAACTAGGGAGGGGAAGCTGAGCAGATCTGATGCGCCATAGCGCAACTAGGGAGGGGAAGCTGAGCAGATCTGATGCACCATAGCGCAACAAAGGATGTTCAGCTGAGCAGTCCAGAGGTGCTATAGTGCAACCAGGGATGCCCCACAGCAGCAGGGCAGCAATGCAACTGCACGGCCAGGGAGGTAGGGGCCCACCACCCATGCCACAGATGGGCAGAGGAACACACAGCAGAACAGACATCGTCCCCCCACACCCCATGCACTGCACAACTGGGGAGGGCTAGAATAACCACTGGCCCATGGAGACAAGCAACCAACCCACAGCCGGGCCATGGTGCCCCATCACACCCCATGGCAAGCTGTGACTGGCACACAAGGAGGGCTGACCACCCCGTGCCACACCATCCCCCCAATGCAGAGCACACCCTGCACCGTGACCCCCAGACACCCTGCCCAGGAGCAGCGTCCACCACTGCAGGAAACCCCATGCATGCCACCACCCCCACTGTGACAATGCAACCCTGTGCAGCACAGAACCATGCAAGGCAGCCCCACCATGAGCACCCATCAGTGGGTGGCAGCACACAGCGATGCAATGACGGCATACGCAGTGCCACCATGCACAGCCCCTCCCGAGGTACAGCTGAGAGACCGACCATGTGTTGGCACACAAGGTACCCCACACGGGACAGGGCATGCCCTGGACACCACCACCAGTGGTACAGCACCCTGCACACCCTCCCAAGGACACACCCTGGCCCAGCACTGGCCACAACAGCCAGTGCAGACACCCACAGTGGTGCGTGGAAGCATGCACCACACCGGATGCCACACAGTGCATGGACAAACACCCACCCATACCCAATGGCACAACAACACAGGGACACAGTAGCGGGGCAACCAAGCCCCCAGCGTGGGGCCCATGGAAACCGTGACCACACAGCCTGCAGTCCTCCATGGCAGCCACCCTGTGCAGGCACTGTGGACCTGTACGCCACCATCATTTGCCCAGAGTACAAGTCACAGACAGTGGTGCACATCCCCTGCAACACACACAAGCCACAGCATGGAGGTGGGACAACAACTGCGGAGGCCACAGTGTCACCTGAGGCAGACATGCACCGCACCAGTGATAGGAGGCAACCCAGATTTGTGACGGGTACAGTGGCTGCCCTGCATGGACAGCCAGCACTGACATGCCAGCAGACCATGCAGGTCACAGACATGCAAAGGTGACAGCTGTACAGGCCATGGATGGGCTGACAGGGGTGCCATGGACACAGAGCATGCACCATGGACCACTGCACACAGTCATCCAGTGCACAGGGCACAACACACACACCACAGACACTGACTGATAGCTACCCCCACACCATAGTCACCTCCCCATGGACACACACACATACATACCCATGACTGCACCACCCCAAACACCATGCACACCACTGCAGCTGAGCACCTATAGCCCGCTGCAAATCAGAGACCACCACAGTATTCATATCAAAATATTTGTATTCAAAAAACATATCAAAAGAAACTATTTACAAAACTATGTACAAAGTTGGGGGGAGGGCCACAAACAAGGTGGGGGCAGGTAAGGGGTAGGGGTGAACAAATGGGACAGGAAAGGAGGGGTGTGAGGGTGGGTCCAGGGGGTAGGGGATATCAGGGGAAGAAGGATGATCAATGGTAGCCTCACTCCCCACTCTGGCTGCTCTGCCTCCAGTGCCTTCTCCGGACCCCAAGCTGGTCAATCCGTTGCAGGCTCTCCAAAGGAGCCCTGGCCACATTGAGGATCTCCCTTAATGCCTCCCTAATCTCCTACAGCTGGCGGACACCTAGGACAAGGGAGCACAGTCAATAGGTGTGAATGCACAGCCCCATACAGACCACCCACTGTGCATGGCATACGGCCATGGGACATGCCTCTGTGATGGTGTGTGACCACCCACAGTGATCACGTCCACAAGACCTGCCCACCCAGGTGCATACAGCCATGTGAACCACTGCACACACCCACTGGCCAAGTCATGCACAGCACCACCGTGGCCATTTAGTGACATCGCTATGTGGTGCGAAGGCAGTGGCACAGCCATGTACCCGGTGCATGCATGGACCACCATCGACACACTCCCAGACATGCAGTGCCACTGGACAGTGCTGACTGTAACAAGTTGCATGCATGGCACTGGTGTCAATGGATGGTGGCCATGCCCCGCTGCCCACCCTGTTACACAGCATGCAATAGTAATCATGGAGGTATGGCACTCACCATCATTGGGCTGGTCCTTCGGGTGCTGTTGACCGTCGCCCCTCCTAGCGGCCCTGTCTTCCTGCTGGCACTGCATCTCCCAGGATAGACGCCTCTCCTCAGGCCCTGTGGTGCAAACATGGAGAGAGGAACATCAGTACAATCCTGTAGCAAAGTCCCCCTGCCCCCATGTGTGCACTCCACCCAGCCGGACCCACCCACCCCACACCCTGATAACACCACCACAGCCAACACCAGATGGTCCGCACCCATGTTCCAGACACATACAACCGTGATACCCATATGGAAGATAAAAGTGTGTGGACATAACACCTACCTGGCCGTGGCACTGTGCCCCTCCTGGCAAATGACCACAGGTGGGCAAGCAGGTCTGGTTCCCTCCTCTGCAGGTCGCCATACCTGTGGCAGCACTGCTCCGCTGTCCGCCCCTTCCTGTGGCCTCCTCCAGTGCATTGGCCACCTCCTCCCACACCTGGCTCCTGGACCTGTCCAGGGGTGCCTCCCCAAACAGTGGGCCATAGAGTGGCTCTACTATGGCCACTAGGTTGGCCAGTTCTACTTGGGTCCACTGTGCAGCCCTCCTCCACACCATTCTACTTGCTCAGTCGGCTCAAAATGGTACTCTGCAGCGTGGCTCCACCACGTGCAGATGCTGCACGGTACAATGCTGCCATTCCCTATTGTGCTGTCACCAAACAGCACAATAGTGGTGCACCCATGCCTGACACATGGCACCTAGGGGGCAAAGGTCGGGCACAGGGTCAAGGGGCTCTGGCGCACGGACAGGCACAGCACCATTGGAACCCAATGCGTGTAATGTGATTGGATGCCTGTGTGCTACCTCCAGTAGCGGCCTACCACGCTGTTGCCCCAGTGTGCCTATGATGGCCCAGTGCCACAGCGCCATATAGGTGAACATCACTGTAGCACCACTGGCACAATGGTGGCCGTGCCCTGCATTGCTTCCCATGCACAGCACATCAGCAGCATGGCAGACGCCTGCATCAGCAACCCGGGGCATGCGCAGTGAGGTGTGTACTGCGCATGTCACAGAACTGCACCCTTGGCTCAGCACATTCAACACAATTGCGCAAAGTGCAACAGCGTGATATTCAGTCATCATATGCAAATCATCTAATCAGCCATTCAATGGTGCAGCACTGCAATTTGCATCCACTTAAAGTTGCACCTCACCTCATTTGCATGGGTTGCGCTATAAAAGTGAGACATTGGGCTGCACTGGCCATAGTCGGTTACTGCAGTCTATTGGTGAGTTGCATGCTGTTTGGGAGTGTGGACTGTGGATCTTGGGACATGCATGGGACTGCACAGTCACAGGTAACAACTTTCATTCTTACAGGCTAAATAATGACCGAGCGAGTTGTGGGAGAGGAGGAACACAGTGGTGGGAGGAGGAGGAGGCCTAATTTCACCAAGGCCAAGACCGATGCCCTGTTTGATGCCTACCTGGATCAGGAGCCGCTTCTCAGCGGACGGCAGGGAACACCACAGGCCCATGCTGCTGCATGGGAGGAGGTGGTGTGTGCAGTGAAACTGCATGGCAGCCACCAGCACTCCATGCAGGAGTGCAAGAAGAAGATGGGCACAGACAGGAGGAGGATAAAAGAGAAGGTGGCAGCCATCAGGGCAGCACGAGTTGCAACAGGTGGGGGACAGCCGGCGGTGGTACACCTGACCTCACAGGAGGAGAGGGCTGCTGGAAGCATGCAGTGAAGTGCCATTGAGGGTGTTCCGGGTGGTGGCTTCCAGACGGGTGGTAGCCCGTCACTGCATGGTAGGTCAGGGTCTGTCTATTGGGGGGCAGGGTTGGTAACATGCAGTAACGCACCTCTGTTTTCCCTTACAGATCCTGAGCATCTGCATGGGTCAGCAGTGGTGGGTCTGTCCACTGAGGACAGTCAGATGGAGATGGAGGAGGGCCCTTCCACCTCCACAGGTATACGTGGCTCAGTGCGACAGTGGGCCCGCCTGGCTGTCCAGACTGATGTTGTTGGAACAGGTGCAGAGGAGGCCCTGCCCGTGTCCCAATGTGCCAGCGTCCATGGATGCCAGCATGCTGTGACTCGGGCTGGTGCCGGGTCCGTCACCGATGATGATGTTGCTAACAACATGGGCAGTGACACGTGTGTGTTACGGGATGGCCACACAGCAGGTAACATCGCGGCTATGGCTGTGAGTGGTGCTGCCATGGAGGCCTTCGTGTCATCACAGTTCCAGCCTGTGCCTGTCACCATCAGTGGGGCAGCACTGGTGTGTGTACAGGACAGTGGGACTGTTGCGGCCACTGCGGCGGCACCAGTGAGCCCTGGTGAGCAGAAGCCAGAGGGGCAGCATCAGCAGTCGGCCAATGGGCTTGGGGGTACAGGGTCAAAGGGTGACATCAGTGCACCGCCTGTGGACATGCCCAGACCTGGTCCTGGTGTGCAGCGCCCACCCTCAAGGGGTGCTGGGCATCAGGGCCATGCACACCCTGAGGGACAGGATGCCAAGGAGGCAGATGACCTCTTGGACAAGCACACCTGCATACTACAAGCATCAGTCCACCAGCAGATGCAGCTTGCGACATCGGTGGATGCACTGCATGTGACTCTGGAGCGGGCAGAGGAGCGTCGCAGCAGAGACACCGCTCTGATCCTGGCAGGGATGGACCGGTTGTGGGAGGATGTGACCACTGCCATTGACAGGCAGACACAGGCATTCACTGCTGTCATGGCCACAATGGGCACACAGTCGTGTGCCCATGCATCGCAGACACCATGCAGTGCACTGTCCACCCCCCGTTCCCGGTGTCATGTGACACCATCCTTGTCGACACTGGGTTCAGCTGTGGGCATCCCAAGCACGCCTGTCGCAGGCATGTTTGGTGTGCTGCAGACCCCTGCGCGAGCACAGTCGTGTTCACACAGTGGAACCCCTGGGGGAATATCAGTGCCACCCCATGAGGCCAGTGGTCAGCCTGTCAGTGCTGGCAGGTCTCGGCAGGGCTGCCCACGCATCCGTGGTGGCCGGAGCACTGTGGCACATGACTGACCTGTCTCCCAATGCGGCTACTGTCTGGTGCTGCCCTGTGTGCATTGTGTCTTTCAGCAGGCATTGCATGGGTGGGTACCTGGCCCTGCACGCGGACACACAGTCCATCTGCACACCCTCCCAGCTGCTGTCTGCATTTGTGTGTGCATGATGATGCCTGCATTGTGCTGTACACCAATGTGCAATGGTGCTCAGCATCTGACACACGCACAAGGACAGACAGTGGGCTTGGTGGTCTATGGACGTGTGTGGCTAGGGGTGGCATTCTGGGTCGGTGTGCCTCCTACCCTTTGTGCATGTCTGGTGTATTTTTTGTGTGTGTGTGTGTGTGTGTGTGTGTGTGTGTGTCCATCTGCATGGCATGTTAGACCTCACCCATCCCTGGTTGTGTGTGTGGTTCCATGCCCGGCCACTTCCCTTGATGGAATGCACCCCTGGTGTGTGTCCATGCGTGTTTGTGGGTTGTGCCTTAGCCACTGTTGGTTGCACATGGCCCCATAACTTACCTGGGTTGGCTGAAGTGCTCCTCTGTGATGGTGTCCCGGTGCAGCTGTGCCAGCCGGAGCAGTCGGGGTCCCATCACCAAGGGGCTGCCCATCACCATTGTCACCGGCATCCTCATCGTCCCCATCGCTGTCCCCTCTTCGACCTGTACGGCTATCCCACATTCATTGGCCATGTTGTGCAGGATGCAACAGGCCAGGAATAGCCCACAGGCCTTTGAGGGGCTGTACTGTAGGGCACCCCTGGAGGTGTCCAGGCAATGGAAACGTGCCTTCAGCATCCCAAACACTGGCTCGATGACATTACATGTGGTGGCATGTGCCTCATTGTAGCATTGTTGCGATGGGGTCATGGCCCACTGGTAGGGTGTGAGCAGCCAGGGACAGAGTGGGTATCCACTGTCACCTGTGTGTAGAGGGTGGAGGTTAGTTTGGTGATCAGCATCGCCCTGCCCCGGGCCATGTAGGCCACTACCCATGTCATCTCTGACCATGCCCCCCGAGGCCCTATGATTGTCCATGTGGTTTGCATACTCACCCACTAGGTGGCCAGTGGGGATATCCCCACTCTCGAATCTGTGGCACAGTGCTGACTGGTGTCAGATGAAGGCATCATGTGCTCCCCCAGGGTGCATGGCACAGACATTGATTATGCGCCTCCTGGCATCGCACACCACCTGGCAGTTGATGCTGGCATAGCCCTTGCGATTGAGTATGTGGCCCCTCGGGGCCAGGTGGTGTGCGGATGGCCACATGGGTGCAGTCTATTGCCCCTAGCATGCCAGGCATATGTGCTACCCTGTGGAACTCCTGTATGTTTGCTGTGCGCTCCGCCGGTGTGCTGGGGAAATGGATGTACTCCACAGCATGTGGCAGCAGTGCGCTGAGGAATTGGGTGAGGTGGCGTGACGTGGCCAACTGGGTTATGCCTGTGGTGTCCCCAGTTGGTCTCTGGAAGGTACCCGTGGTGAGCAAGCACATGCAAGCTGTCACTTTCATCTCCACTGACAGGGCATGGCTCCGTCGTGTGGGTGCCTGCATCACATCACTGCACAGCTCACAGAGCCACCTCAGAATTGCCCGATTCAGGCGGTACCAGCCCACAATCTCGGTATCACTGTACAGCTCAAAGCTGGTGTGGGCTCGGGTACTGCCTGTTGGGGGCATACCACGGACGGGCCTTCCACGGCCACGCCCCTACTGCCCTGCCTTCTCACCCCCTCATTATGGCCTCCATCTGAATGGTGGCACTGGCCATGTCCCTGGCTTGTGTTCACCCCCCCCGGCAGCTGTTTCTGTATTCCCCCCACTGTCCTGGCTGCTACTTCCCCTGCACCGGGAACACCTGCCTGTGCTGGCCTCATTGCTGTGTGGTGTACTTCCCCCTTCTGCACTGTGGCTCCCCACACCTTCCCCTGTGCCTGTTGCTTCCAGGTGCCCTTTCCTGCCTGGCCCTGTGTGTCCATGCTGCCCAGTTTTCCCTGCTCTCTTTGGCTCTCATGTGGCTTCCCTGTAGCGTTCTTGCGCCTCTCCCTTGCTCCCTTTTATTTTGGCTCATTTCCGCTATGGTGCAACTTCCGCTTGCTCCTCTATTGCGCATGGCGCATGTTGTTAAATATAGCACTGCGCCATTTATGCATGGTGCCTCCCCCTTCAGTTGTGCATGCATTCATTATCATTGTGCTCTTGCTCAGCATGATTTGGGGGGGCGCAACTGCCTCCTGCTGAATATTGCAGAATGGCACATTTTTGGACTTGCGCAGGCGCAACCCTATTGAGCATGGCTCAACTCTTTTGAATATCTGGGCATCTGAGTACATTCATGTCCAGGACTAAAATTATGTCAGGCTTCTATTTTAAAGGAATTACTGGAGTATATTTGCTTTGTCATCCAACTACAGTGAGACTTGTGATATTCCCTTTGAAGGTACCTGACAACTGAGCATAGCCTTAATAAGTGTGACTTTTTATTTAATCTGCCATTACATAATGATAGCTATGATAGATAAATATAGATAGGTCGATGGACATACGGATGGATTGACAGACGGACAGACAGACAGACAGATAGAGATAGACAGACAGACAGACATAGATACATAGATCAATAGATAGATAGATAGCTGGATGTGCATGTGTATTTATACAGAGTAGTGCAGTAAGAAATGCACAAATAAATGAGCCATTTAGTTGATGACTTACAGTATGCATAACAGGTTATTTTAGAGTCTGTATATGTCACAACCACACATTCTAAAGCTACTGTGCAGTTTTCATAAGAACCAGCGAGCAGCTTTCACTATGCTAATTCTATACCATTAGCCCTATCCTGCCATGAAGCCAGGTTGGCAATATAGACTAGATGTTAGAGTAATGAGCTGTGAATGAGCTTTGTAGATCCAGCAGACTTGGGTTTGATTCCCACAACCTCCACTTACATACTGTGTGACTCTTAGCAAGTCACTTGATCACCCCAGTGCTCCCAGGTCAACCCTGAAAACAGGCACTTCTGTCTAGTGGGCCTTACCTGGTTACCAAAAGAATGAAAACAGCTGTTTACTGAACTGAAGCAGATACAAATAAATCCTCACAGAAATGCTTGATTTCAGTTTTAAACTGATATTGTATTTATTGAACACAAAATGGCTTGACTCAAAATGAATAGTTTATCACCACTTGACTAAAAGGCTGAGTAAAATGTATGCTGAATCCTTTCCCAAATTGAGGTCAAGGGTATTTTAGTCTGGCCAAAGTGTTGTTATAAAAGAATATACTCATGTCATTAAAGTGGGTTTGATCTGTTTTCCCTTCAACTAACTTTGGGAGAATTTTCCAAAGCTTGATGGGCATTCCAAACTGGCTGACCATTTCTGAGGATCCTAGAAAATCCTGACCCCTGCTGCTGAAACAGTTCACACTCACAGCAGTGTATCTCTGGTTCTTTGATTGCACGTCAATATGGCGAGGTAATAAGGGTGAAGACATAATGGCGCAGTCAGAAGAGTGAAAGCTGAAATGGTGACCTACAATTAATGGCAAGCAATAGGAAATGGTGACTCTGGTGTTATAGCCTACCGCTGTGTCAAGGAGCACCTCAGAGAAGGATATTTAGAGATAGCGGGGGGTCTGGGGGATGCAGACCCCCATGGGGGGTGTAGGGGCAGAGCCCCCCCACATAGAGAAAAGGCCAGCAGGTCTAGGTAGCATAATCGCTATTAATGCCAGTCGCCATTATTTTGGGGTGCCGTCATTGCAGTCGCCCTTTCAGAGTCACCATTTTGCCATCTGCCCTTGTTTAGTCACTGTTATTACTTGGAGCCAGTTGTTTTTAATTTCAATACTATAATCCAAGACAGAAAAAGTTAGGACACACATTGATAAGTACTTTGACATGGCAGTGAGCATGGCCATTGGATTCAATGTTCTGCTCAGCTATCATGGATACCTGGATGTGGTGCTGGGCATCATCATTTGTTTCAATTCAAATCCATGGGCGGAAATACATCTGAAATGGCTTGGCAATTTGCTTTCCAGAATAAACTATTTTGCTCTGTACATGTTATCAGCATTTATTTTCACTCCATTTGTGTCATTATGGTATACTTAACATATGGGAGAACATGGGGGGTGAAGCCTGTTGCCTACCATGCAGTATACGGTTTTATGAGCTCCAGTGCAGAACTTAAAATCTATCTGATAAACCTGTTAAATTCAGACTGCTTTTCTCAAAACTCAAGTTGTTCTAGCAGCTTTATCATTGGTTTGGTTCCGGCTCATTTGGTGCAGCTTGAAATCCCCAAGGACAGCAGGGTAAGAGGATTCATCAGGAGCAAGGCCTTCCAAACTGATCACAGGACAGCAGCCATAAATTCAGGAGATCTGCTGGCAATGCTCAATATAGTGCAGAGAGCAGTTAATATGCTCACTTAGATGATCCAGCACCTTGATATGAAATTGTACCAGCAAAATAAAAGACTAGCTATTGTGGAGCAAAGGCTGCATGGAATGTTTGATTCCCTGAAAGTCAGGTAAAATGGTGGAGAAAGTGTTAGCCACAGCTACTACAGTGATTGCAGAGCAAGGGTTGGAAAAATGTGGATTGAATTATCTGGGATCTGGTTAGGTCAGTCAGCATTTGGCTACTGGTTGTCCCAGAGGGTACTGAGGAGGATTCACCCAGTAATGTTCCTTGGGCATGGCTACCACAGGCAGTTATCCTCAGTCATGCTATCCCAATCCAAAAAGCCTACAAAATTAACAGAAGAAGGGTCCTGCACCATCTTATTTGTTACACCCTCCTCCAGGATGAGAGACCGGATCCATAGGGCAGCCAAACAGCAAGCAGCAGTCAAGATTGAGTAGAACAAGGTTTCATTTTTCCCTGACTACTCATATGCCACCAGAACGTGGAGAAAAGTTGTTGAGGGGATTGCTGCTAGTCTCAAGAATACTGGAACTGTGCACCATATTAGTCTCCACAGATGCTTTCAATTTACCTACAAAGAAAAAAATGTTTAGTTACCCTAACCCAAAGGCGGCAGGGGGATTTGCACCTAAATTACCCAAACTAGTAACAAACATGGTAGAAGGTGCCAAACACTCATCAAAGGAGGAAATCTGAATAGGCTAACTTTTTGAACTGCACTGTGCTGCAAGTACTGTTTTCATTGACTGCAGCTTTGAAGCATGTTGCCATCGTATACTGTCGCAACAATGAAACTTTCACAGCGAAGACCATTACAGTGACAAATATTGGCAGGTCACTGTAATGGTGCTGCTGTACACCAGCACTGTTTCTCCCAGTGTTACATCCTCACCCCAAAACAACTCTGACCTGGAGTTGGTTATTTTAATAAGCGGTGGTGTGGGGTCAAAGCCCCCCACAAAAAAACATTTTCTTTTGGGCGGCACAATGCCGACTGTCGGCATTGTGCCTGTCACTGTCCTGGATGTCGACAACAATGTTGTCATTGTGGCATTGTACATCCTGTTACCATCGCTGAACATATTCAACCATCGGAATAATGAGATAACATGGACTGTGATCCAACTGATAAGTGACTCACCATAATATTTGTTGGCAACTAAGTTTATTGGACATTGTGGGGGGAGTGCCCTTTTGTCTCTGTATAAAGCAATAGCCTAGGGTGATGCTAGGCACACTATGCAGTACTTTGCATGGGGACTTATGTACCTTTTTTCCCCAAGTGTTTTGATAGCAATAATGAGACTTAACCTGCAGATTCAGCAGAGATGTGGGGGAGCCTAAAATGGTTGTTAATGATATTTGTGGCAAATCACCATGTGTGCCAGATAAGATGGCAGGGTAGCCTTTCACCAGCAGCCTTGGACATATGTTATGTTTTTTTAAGTAATGCCACTAGGCTTAATAAAGCCCTCACATCCTGACATGGTATGTCTCCCAAGGTGAGCAAAATTAATGCTTAAACCAGTTCTCTAATGTAAATGTTACAATAATAATTCAGCGTTCACTTGCTTTATTGTTGTGCAGCATAAGCCTGGGGACATTGTGTAGAGCCAACTGAGCTGAGAATTCTTTATCTTTTCTAGGAATACTGTCCCACATTTTCAAAGGAGATGCACGGCGCAAAGTAGAGACATGCCGCCCATCTTGAAAATGTGCCAAAGTGAGATATTTGAAAGACAGAGATGTGGAGCACATCTCCGAATGTGACATTGCATGGAAATAATGTATGTGGCACAAATAAAGGGGGCGTTTCCATGAATATGCCATGCATCCCAATATTTAGCCAAAATTTTGCTGTAGTCAGTCCTTACCTGAGCCTGGAACTCACCACATGGTGTGGCATCTCTTGCTGCAGGTCTCACAGGGCACCATCTTGTCTTGGCTTTGTTCTTCCCTTCAGGACCTCCTAATTTGGTGCATGCGCAGACCAGAGCAGTGTTCACACATGCGCAGCAGAGCACAGTGTCCAGAATAGCAGTGACTATGCCTGCAAGCTCCCGCTGCATACTAATCAAAGTCTTTGTTCTCTCTCCCTATATAGGCCAGGACCCCAGCCCACAGTAGCACATACAGCCAGGGAAACCTGCACACAGCAGGGGTAGTGAAGTCCACCAGAGCCCTAAAGGTAACTACTCTCCTCCTGCAGCTGAACTCTGTGAGGGGTATTAGCCGATCGATGCTATACATTGACTGCCCTGCCCACCCAAGGCCAGCCCTCCATTTATAGTCCCTCCCTGTCACGTGACTTCCTGCCACTGAAATTACTTTATTATTTGTAGCTTATATGAGCTGACCACCAGAGGGAGCTCTCCTGCCTACACTCTCAAGCCACTCTAGCCTCCCCACTGCACTGTTTCCCCACAGACCCTCTTGCCTGATTCCTCCTCTCTGCTGCCTAGGTTTACCTTCCCCTGGATAGCTAGCCCCCCCTTGCTCCTCTCTCCCCTGGCTCCTACACACTCCCCTGTGTGGCCACTAGGAGTTGCTATTGTAACCCCTTCTTTGTGCCTCTGAACCAGCACCCCGCAGCACTCCAGCAGCCCTGGGACTACATTTTACCAGGCTATTTGGACTTCCTTCCCAGAGTCTTGAACCTAGTACCATCAATGCCAAAGTCAGCAGCCCTGCCACTACTCCATTGTGGCAGTCTCACTTATGAAAAGCCAGTTACAGTTCTTATACAAATCTTACCGTACAACAATAAGAGTAATGGGTGCCTGGGGGGGTCACGTGATGCAGACCACCTAGAAACAGCACTACTCTGGAGCTCCCGCCTATCGACCTCTATTAATCCACTTTTTCACCCTATTATTATTAAAAGGTATGATCCAGACTTCGATTTTACGCTACTTTAATATTTTGACCCCCAGCAGTCGTTCTTTTGCCAGTTTGTAGCATCGCAACTGGCTTTACAGCCGAGATGGAAGCTGAGATGAAGCAGGCCGGAATTAGACATACTCCACCGCCTACCCCAGAGAAAACGTCCAAGAAATCAAAACATCAAAGTTCTGGGAATATTCCTAAACCAGGCTCCTCCGGCACTTCAGCGATTCCCCTAACTGAAGACCGTTTTCTTCAGGAACTGCTGCCATTTAAAGAAACCCTGGCAGACATCTCTGCAGAGCTAAAATCTATCTGAGGAGACCTTAGCTCTTTGTCGTCAAGAATGGGGGACTCGGAGGTGAGAACCTCCTCTCTGAAGAAGTGGAGAGAGAAGTTAGATCCGGAAATTGTTCACCTGTGACAGCAGATCAGCAAACTCCAATTGAAAACTGAAGATTTGGAGGGGAGAAGCAGGAGGAATAATGTGCTGATCTTGGGCCTACCTGAATCGGAGGAAGGAGCTGACACTACCGCCTTCCTACAGAAATTCTTCACTAAGATTGTTGGCCCGTTCTCCCTCAATCCACAGTACCACATTGAGCGAGCCCATCGTTCCCTTAGACCGAAACCCCCACCTGGTGCACCTCCAAGACCTATAATAGTGAAATTTTTAAGCTTTCTGGAAAAGCAGCATGTGATAACCAAATCGAAGGAGCTCCAGGCCATTCTGTGTGGTAATTCCAAGCTGAGGATAGCCCAAGATCTTCCTTTTGAAACGTGTCAGAAAAGATCTGCATTCCACCCTACGGTCAGCAAGCTGATTGCTGCAGGAATACGTTTCAAGATGATTTACCCTGCCAAGCTACAGGTGGCAATCAATGGCGTATGACACTCTTATGAATCCTTGGAGCAGGCAGCCACGGATCTCGCCATCAAATTACCCAATCTGTTCAAGACAGGATGAACTTTTACTGCAGCTACCTGAGGATTATTGGTCTTTCATTCTGTGCGGGTTAATTATTTACCTGCTTGGGGTCTTCTCTTTTCCCTGCTCCTTTTGTCTCTCGGGGGTTGGTTGAGCGGGGTGGGGAGGCTGTTGTGAGGCCTAGTGGGCCTGGTTTCGGCTCAGCGGAGTGTCTGTGTGCTCCAGTAGGGGGGAGGGTGGGAACCTTTGCTCAGTGAGCATTTTCGCAGGTTGATAGCAGGGATGGACCAATTGGTCTCATCATTTTTTTAGGTCCCCTGGTCATTCCTTGCTTTCTCGGAGTTGTAAGTGCCCCGGAGATGGAGGAAGGCGCAATGAGTTAATTGGGGGTTTTGGGGACTCCGCCCTCCTGACCGTCGGACCAATTTGGTAAGTCAGCCTTAAAACGAATTTACCTGGAGCAACAGCCTCATCGGAAAGTAGTTGGACTGTTAAGGCTTGTGACAGGGCTAATTTTGCATCCTAATTACGGGGAATTCACAACCCATCCCAACTTGCAAAGCCCTTACTACTTCGAGCTTGGATACACTAGTTAGGGCTTACGTTTGCTGTTTTTCTAAGGGGGTTGGTGGATGGGGAGCTTGGGGATGGAGCAAGCTCAGGGAGAGCTGCATAACGCACCAGGGAAGGGGGAGAAAGGTGCATTTCCTGGGAGGCATAGTGACCAGAGAGCACTCTGAATTCTTTTGACACACCTTCCAGAATTAGATCATGGCACTTTAGTTCAGATCTGGCACTTAAACTTAGATTCTGCCTCTCATGGGAATGTAGCCTATTGGGTTTGGTCCTCGATATCAGCTATAAAGAAGCCCAAAACTGTTCTCACATTCATCTGGGGACCTTCTGTATATAGTTTGAGTGGTTTATGGGGGGAGGGGGGTTTTATTGTTCCGATGTCTTTCCCGCTGATTATACTGTCCGAGTTCACAATTGGACAGTTAATACTATCTACATTTTCAGCAACCCAAATATTTTATGAACCTCATCGGAAAGGGCGTCCTTTCTTTATTAGTACTCCTTCTGAAGGGTTGATGGGGACAGGGGGTGGGACTGGAGTGTGCCTTTTGGGGTTCTTTGGTTAGTTAGTAGTACATGTTTGTCTCCCTTTAATAAGAAAGTACATGACCTTGGTGCCAATTAAAATTGCCACGTGTAATGTCAGAGGCATCAGGGATATGACTAGAAGATATCAGGTTCTCAAAAACTGTGCTCTTTTAAATATTGACATTCTTTTGATGCAGGAAACCCACCTCCTGGTCACTGAAACAAACGTTTCTCCCAGATTTTTACTGCCTGTGGGTCGTCATCTAGCAGAGGGGTGGCAATTTTGGTCAAAAGCCACATATCGTTTGTGGCAGAAGAGAGTCTAGCAGACCCGGAAGGTAGATTTATCATTGTTAAAGGCATACTCAATAATATTACGGTAGTACTGGGTGCAATCTATGGCCCAGTCGGAGGAGATGCGGATTTTCTCATGAGGCTGTCTGATAAGCTGAGCGGATTCCTGCCCTCCATGCTAATTCTGGCTGGTGACTGGAATATTGCCCCGTCACAAGACCTGGATAGAACTTATAGACCATTAAAACCCTTATCCTCTCCACAACTGGCCCTGAGGCATTTTATGGAGTTATTAGGTCTATGTGATCCATGGCGTCTGCTCAACCCCTCTAGTTAGCTCTTCTCCTTCTACTCTCAGGTCCACCAGTCATGGTCCAGACTAGATTTCATTTTAACCAGTACCTCTCTTTTAGGTGGCCTTCACCAGACAGGAATTGAACCAATTGTTATATCTGACCATTCAGCTGCATGGATTTCGATTTCCCCTGACCCGAACCTTCAAAGGGATACTTCCTGGAAACTAAACACACAACTCCTAAAAGAGGAGCGAATAATTTCCCACATTAAGACGCTAATCTCCTCCTTTATAGATTTTAATAAGGGCTCCACAAATAAGGAGGACTTATTTTGGTGCTCTTTTACATGTTACATCAGGGGAGAATTCATTAAGCTAGCTTCCAAAAGGAAAAAGCAAAGAGAGGTTAGAGTTATTTCACTGTCGAATCAAATAAGGGTTGCTGAAAGCAATCTGTCTTCTTCTTCTTCTCCGAGCTCCTTGGAAACCTTATTAAAGCTTAGAAATGAATATGGGGACCTGCTAAGGGAAAAGGCAGAATATGCCATCCTTAAAACTAAGGCTCATTATTTCTACCAAGGTGAGAAACCGAGTAGAATGCTAGCCTTTCGCCTACGGGAAGTAGAAAATTCGAGGTTAATCCCCTCACTGCAAGCCCCAGACGGCTCTATTAAAACCTCCCCACGAGACATTTCCCAGGTCTTTGAATCCTTTTACAGGGCTTTATACAGTAAATGCTCCTCCCAAGCCTCTCTTTCTTACATAGAACATTACCTGGATGGCCTCAACCTCCCCTTCCTGCAGGCCCATCATTGTTCGATTCTGTCTTCTCCAATCACTTTGGGGGAGGTAGAGGATGCAATTAATGGGTTGACACTGGACAAGTTGCCAGGTCCTGATGGTTTTCCTTCCAATTTCTACAAAACCTTTTGTAAGGAACTAGCCCCCCTCCTCTTGAAATTATTCGAGTATATGTTCACCTCGGACCCCCTAGACCCTAACTTGCTGGAAGCCACGATAGTCCTGATCCTGATACCAGACAAACCCCATAGTGAGCCCGTTAGTTACCGTCCAATTTCATTATTAAATTACGATATTAAAATCTTAACAAAAATTCTATCTCTTAGACTCAAAAGGATCTGGTCTCATTTGCTGAGCCCTGAGCAGGTAGGGTTTGTGCAAGGATGAGCTTCTGCCGACCACCTGCGAACCCTTTCACATATTCTTCAGGCTGCCCAAAACTCCCAGATCCCCATGGCTTTAATCTCATTAGATGCAGAACAAGCTTTTGATAGAGTAAATTGGGATTTTCTTTGGGCAACTCTTAAGAAAATGGGTTTCCAGGCAACTTTCATTCAATGGGTACAGACGGTATACAAAGCCCCCACTGCAAAAATTTATTGTAATGGGGTTTTCTCTTCTCGGTTCTCCCTGTTCACTGGCACCAGGCAAGGTTGTCCTTTGTCTCCCTTTTTATTTAATTTATATCTGGAACCCCTTTTACTCAGCATCGTCCCAGGTTATAGGTTGTTCAGTGTACCAGCAATCTCTGACCCTCTCAGTGTATGCTGATGATATTCTTCTACATTTGGCCTATCCAGAAATTTTGCTAACACATGCACTACAAATTATTGAGCAGTTTGGACGTGTATCTTACTATAAATTAAACTTATCCAAAACAGTAATATTCCCTTTAAATGCCCTCACTCACTGGGTCAGTTTCACTCACTTCAGTATGAAGTGGCCCCCTACTCAATTAAATATCTAGGTATACATCTCACTAGAGATCCAGAGGCTCTCAGGAGACTCAATCTGGATGATTTAGGGTTGAATATCCAGCAGGATCTCCAAAGATGGGTCAAACTCCCGCTTTCGTTATGGGGTTGTATCAGCATTATAAAAATGAATGTTCTGCCCCACCTTTTTTATCCTCTAAACTTACTGAACCTTTGGCTCCCAATGTTCTATTTTCCGGCAACTCCACTCCACCCTCTCTAAATTTATCTGTCAGGGCAGACATCCTAGACAGACTTTCCTAAAACTTAACCTCCCTAAAGAGCGAGGTGGACTCCGCCTCCCCAACTTTATCTTTTACTACTGGGCGAGTCATTTGTCTAAAATGGGGAGATGGTTCTCGGTTACACCTGACGAACATCTTCCTATTTGGCTACAGCTGGAGAGAAGGCTTCTGGATTTGCATAACCTTAATTCATCCAGAATTTTTTTATTCTACTACCTCTGTATTACCAACTCTCATACAAAATTCGGTTGTGGGTGTCTCTATTAAAGTTTTAACCCAATGTTGGAATTTCTTCAACATTTCACCTAAAAAGGATACTGCTCAATCCCTTACTCCGAATCCTAATATCAAAATAGGGGACTCACCGCTTTCTCTAGAGTGGCTTCCCCAGCTACAGGGTATCCTAGCAGAGAACCTGTTCTCCCAGTCTGCTCTCCTCTCTTCCCCCGAAATAATAACTAAATTTAATATACCTCAGAAACATATATTTAAGGTTTTCCAGCTGAGACATCTTATGGTCTCTATCTTTGGGACCACATTTAAGCAGTCCCAAGTCAGGCCCTTCTTGGACCAGATACAGGACTATGCAAACCAGCCCCATTGAATTTCAATGATCTATTCCTTTCTTCTGGGTATCAAATTCCCTAATGCCCTTCCAGGCTCCAAAATTTGGACTTCTCTTCTGCCGGACACTACTCTGGTTTGGAGTCAGATCTGGGAGGATATGCATAGATATCTCACTCAAGATAGGCACAGGCTCATCCAGTATCACATATTAAACAACCTGTACTATACACCAGTTAAGCTTGCCAAATTGGGCAGGCTACCTATGGCTGTCTGTACTCGGTGTGGTACAACTGAAGGGAACCTGATACATATCTTCTGGCATTGTGACAAGGTGGCTCCGATATGGAACACAATTCAATCCAATCTAGATCCTCTACTAGGATTGGATGAATTGTTTACCATAGAAATATGTATCCTAGGGATGTTTTCCAATATTAGGGTTTGGGAACGCAGATTTCACATGGCTCTAATTTCTATAGTAGTCAAAAGACTGGTTCTCAAGCATTGGATGGACCAACTGGTTATATCATATGCTGAATAGTTGAAGGAAATGTCACTTTGTTTCAATACTGAGAGGCTAATAGCCAGCTCCCAGAACTGTATAGACTCATTTAACTATAAATGAGGTAAACTATATGCTTTATATTTGAACTACGATCCATGTAATGCATGCCTCTGATCGCTTCTGTTTGCTTTACCTTTTTTCTGGTACTTTGTTACTGCTGGAACCTTAACTTTTTGTTACTTCCCTGTCAGTGTTGTGTTTGTAAGGCACACCCAGGGAGGGGAAGGGGTAGTGAGATGGGGTGGGTGGAGGGGGTTTTAGGTGTATTGGAAGCCATTATTATTTTGGTTATATCTGATCCAGAGACAGTCTGGTGTCATGTTGCCATTAACCTATTGTAGTTGTTATTTGTGTGTGGTTAATTTACCTTCTTGTTTTGTAGTTTGTGTTATGATATAAAACTAATAAAGATGTTGAATTTCAAAAAGAGTAATGGGTGCCTAAACGCCCTTGCTAAGCCTGACTATACTGATCTTCCTGATACCAGCCTCTCCACAACCAGGGCTCGCACCCCTCATGCCCAGTACCATACCAAGTATCAACGCCATGGTACCCCGACCCATCCCCACCCTGGACATACCTTCTGCCCCACCACCCTCCTGCCTACACTCCCATCACCTCTTCCTTCCCTCATACCCTGTGGCCCCCACTCTTCCCCACCATCCCCGCCCTCCAAGCCTTACCTAACCCCTGCACACCAGTAACTAAATCCTCTTCCAGGCGCCCAGTGAGCTGCACCAATTACTACCATTCACTGATCAGAGTAATCACTCTCCTTCTGTTACTCTCTAGGAACATTCACCCAAACCCAGGCCCTATGTCTGCCAGCCAAAACAACCCTCTTCCTACATCAGGCCTCCGCATTGCCTCACTTAACATTTGCAGCCTCCTGAAAAAGTCGACTACGCTCCAGTGCTGGGTCATACAACACCAGCCAGACATTGTTGCCCTAATTGAGACATAGCTCTCTAAATCCACCCCTGATTCCTTTATCACCATCCCAGGGTACACCCTGTTCAGGGAAGACTGGACAGGTAAGTGTGGGGGTGGATGTGCTGCCTACTCACGCAACACCCTCCTTGGCCACATGCTGCCTGCCCCCAAGCTTGATAATGGAGCTCAAGCTCTCACACTAAAAATCACCACAGACCCTGCTAGGGGTCTGCTCTGTCTCACAGTTGCCTACATGCTCTCAAGGAACCAGAACCCTGCTATTCTGTTTCTCATCGACTGCCTTACAAACCTGCCACACAAAGTGAAGCAAGTTGTTATTGGGGACCTCAACATCAATTGGCTTGCTAGTTCTGTGTTCCAAACAAGAGACACCTTTGCCGCCCTCGATATGACCCAGTTAGTCTCCCAGCCCACTAGATACAACTCCTCATCAGGAACCAGCACTCTCTTTAATGTCATTATAATCAACCACCCTCAAAAAATCTAGGATATCAACATCCTCTCCAATTCGCTAAACAATCACTCCCCTGTCTTATTCACATGGTCCTCTACCACTATTAAACCAATATCAAGAAAAATACTGCATCGGCATTTCTGCCCTGGTGGTCTTGGAAAACTTAAACTTTATCTTGCCCAGATAGACTGGTCCCACATCAGCTGTGCCCCGAACATTGACGTAGCTCTCGACCTCTTCACGCATGCCTTTAACAAGGCCTGCGACCTCTTCACTTCCTTTGCCAGGACCTGCTCCAAAAAACAAAATGTGCCATGGGTCACTGCTTCCCTCATCCAAAAACTTAAAGCAAGGGATAACCTTTGGCACATTGCTACAGAGTCTGGCAAGCCAGTGAACAGGCAAACTTACAGTGCCGAACGGAATAAGTGAACCTGGGTTATCCGACAGGCTAAGGCTGAGCACTACCACACGGCCCTTGCCTCCTCCTGGGGGTCCGACAGGAACTTCTGAAAGAATATGAAAGAATTGAATGGGGAGTCTCAGGCCCCACCCATTCTAACTCTCCATTAGTGGTACTATCATCTCAGATCCTCTTGGCATTGTAGACTGCCTAAATGCCACATTATCTGACCTTAGCTCCATCCTCCCCAGTAGTTTCTTTGACTCTGTCCCAGCATCTTAGTCCCCCACCCTCCCATGCCCACCATTCTACCTTCACACAATACCCTCACTTGAAGCCAGGCCATATCTATAAAAAGCAGTCAATAGTAACAGCCCCAATAATGACCCCCTGGACACCAGGATCCTATGTCAGGTCTTGGATGTTATTCTGGTCCCCCTTACTGACCTTCTAAACTGCTCACTATGTCTGGGTCAGTTCTCTAGTGCCTGGAAAACAGCCAAGATCGCTCTGATACACAAGAATGGGGATTGGTCCTCCCCTAGCAACTACCAGCCGATGTCTGTCCTCCCCCCACTCTCAAAAACCCTTGAAAAAGTGGTAATAGACGAACTCATGGAGTGCCTGACCAAGTATGATACCATGTGCCCTGAGCAGCACAGCTTTCGCTCAGGTCATAGCACCACTATGGCTCTCCTGGAATTTTCTAACTTCCTGCACACTGCCCTAGACTCTGGCAACCTCGCTGGAGCCGTGTTCATTGACCTCTCCAAGGCCTTTGACATGGTCTGCCATCCCCTCCTGCTTGACTCTCTCCTCCAACTTGGTTTCTCAGCTGGTCCTCTCACATGGTTCACCAGCTATCTCTCATCCAGAGCCAAGTGTGTAAAAATCAGCAGCTCCCTGTCCAACACCTGGCCTGTTCACTCCGGAGTACCACAGGGCTCCATTCTGGGACCCCTTATCTTCAGTCTCTATCTGAACACACTCCCCACCATCTATTCCAGAAGAATACTCCTCTATGGGGATGACACAGTACTATTCTCTTCACACCCCAACCCTGCTTCACTACAGGCCTCCCTCCAGCATGCCTTCCATCAATCTGCCCTAGAGCAAGTGTCCTCCTATAAATACTTGGGTATCAATTTTGACTCTGTCCTCACCTTCCAGGACCACATCAGTGCCCTCTCTGCCATCACTAACTCCAGAATTAGGCTTCTATGCCATCATAAGGACTGCCTCCCCCCTGAGGCTCTCAGGCTGGCCATCACCTCATCCATCCTGTCTCTAGTGGACTACAGCCTGCCTATCTATGCAGCCATTGACACCACTGCACTCGCCAAAATCCAGCTCTCCATTAACAAGGCCTGCAGGCTCCTGACTGGAGCTTCTAGGTGCACGCACACCTATCTACTGTACTCCTCAGCCAACCTGCTCAACCTAGAGGAGAGAATCCACTATCAGACTTGTCTGCTAACCAAAAAAATGCCCCTCAGACTCTCCCCTCCTGGGGTAACCACACCCTTCACTGGTCCACCCCCACAGTCTCCACCCATAGAGTCTGTAAGGCTACCTTTCTAGTACTAAGATCCAGGATGTCCCTTGCCCAGAGATCCTTTGGCTACAGAGCACCCTCCTAGTTCAACACCCTCCCAGCCAACGTCACCAACCTCACTAAAATTGGTCCCTTCAAGACAACCCTCAAGAGCCACCTCCTCAGCACCCACTGCTGTAAGTGTACCTAAATCCAGTCTCCAGTGCTTCTCTGGACCGCCCCATGGGGACTAATCTACCAACCCTAAGTGACCATCCTGCTTAGGATCATGACAAGGTCCCTCAGACTGCTTTTCCTGCACTTATGCCACGTCACAAGTCCTCCCCCTTGCACAAATACTACAGTCCCCCTCAGGGCCTAATGCCTGCATCCCTTCCTGCTGTTGTCATCTGGCGATACGTTGTGTTGCACCATTATTCTCACAGCTCTACTGACCAGAGACCATATTTCACTGTACACTGCTTAACTGTTTTGCTATTCATCTACCACTGAGGCATTGTCCTCCTGTATAGCCTCCTTCAGTCATGTTACTGTATTCTATTCATGTATCACTGAGGCATTGCCCTCCTGTAACACCTGTTGAAACCTTGTAACTATTGCTTGAAACCTGCAACCTGTAACTATTATTGTGTATTGGACTATGTAACACTGTCTGTCTTTGTACTCCATGATGAGGTGCCTTTGTAAATGAGTCCTTGACTCAAAGGTCTATAAATCCAATATTCTAAAATAAATAAATAAATGTGCATCCCATCTGCCGCGCAACTCGGAAATGAGCCACCCACAGTAAGGCATACAGAAGAGTGGCCTAAATCAGCCAGCCACCCATAGGCAAACTGCAGAACTGCAAGCAGGCCATCTGGAGACAGCATTCGGAGGTGAATAAGAACATGCTCTGGGCACCCACACACAGCAGTCATGCCAGGATGGATGAACCCTGAGCCATAGGTGTCGTATCACCATCAACACCATCCAGGGAGCAAAACCCCACACTGTACCCTGAATGTAGACACCCAGCAGCCACATGCCAGTGTTGTCATATGCCCCCCAGACACACCAGTGGGGCAGACAGCCACACTACAGCACAGGTACCAGTGGCCATAGCCAGCACCCATGTGGCCTTCAGGGTGTCACCCAGTGGTGGCATGTGCCCAGGGTGACATCTGTGGCAACAGTGCCAAGGTTGCCTGATGGTACTAGTGTCTGCATGGCATGGGCCAGGGACTGACCATTGGCACACACACATGGTGGTACTCCATGGGTGCACACAGCTGGGACCCACCCACCCATTTACCTGGTCACTGTCTGCACACTGCCATCCCTTGCAGTACCCACTAGGTACCTCCCATACTGGGGTGTGTGTGGTATTACAGGTGATTGTACACAGCATATGGAGCTGGTGTATCACATGCATGTGGCATCCCAATCAGCCTGTGTCACCCTGTGCCCACCCCTGTTGTATGTCCAGGTGGCCCCTCTGGCCACTGTCCAGGTGGGCCCCCGTACCCCTGTCCAACCCTGTATATGGCTATGGGGTGTAGCACTGTGCCCAGGCCAATGCAGTCCACTCACTACTGTCTCAGCACACCTGCCTACTAGGCTGCAGTACCTCCTGTTCACCTTTTGTGTGGCGGTGGGGTAACCCTGCAAAGCTAGAACTGAGCATGCCCAGGGTATGCAAATGACCTGAATACATTCCAGTAATGAGCTCCAGCATGTGGGGTTTGGGCTCAGAATGTGCAGTGAGGCCATTTGCATATCCTGGCTGAATATTGCAAAGTTGTGCCATGCTCATCTCACCTGCCCCTACGCATTTCCCTATGTACCTGCCTGTGGTGTGCAGTTCCCCTGCCTGGCATGCCCTGCACATCTTCAGATGTGTGATCTTGCATGTTCGGGATATTCAGCCAGATAGGCATAAATGCATCTTCCTGCGCATCTTCTGAATAAACCATATTTTTGGGCCGGTGCATCTCAGATGCGCGGCGCAGGCACTTGCGTGATTTTGTGGGGGACTTTTGAATATGGGGGCCACAGTTCATATCTGGAGTTCGGGTGAAATATCCAAAACTGAGGTCTATGCTTACTATGATTGAAATGTTCAGTAGCTGGAATTGAGATGAGTGGACAAGAAGTTCTATTTTTACAAGGCATTGGCTGTATATGTGGTTCTAATTGTGAATAGCCTTCTCTTTATTTACTTATATAATGTGCTGTTCACCCCATGTGTTTGCAAAAAGAAACAAGCCACAACTGCACCTTTGTTAATTATTGTTCTTCGTACCATATTGCTATTTCTTGGATGCATTTATTAGCTTGTAATTACTCACAAAATGCAATAAAAAATCAAATTTAAAACAATTCCAAGAATTACTTTCACAGTGCTGAATTACATCACAAATGTCCTGTTGTGCTTTCTAAATTAGATAGTAAAAGCTTAGCAGAAGCAGCTAATTTAAAGAGATAGTCTCAAGCCATGTCTCTGATCCTGTGGTTGATCATTAACTTTCCCTGATTTAGGTTAGAAATTAGTTATCTGTTTATTTTGTTATTATTTGTAATACTACAGATGCAACTTCAGCAATAAATAAAGCTGTCTTAATGAAAAACAGAAAAAGGTGGCTACAATGCAGCAAGGCTGGTGCCAGCAAAAAAATGAATAGAGTTGAAATTGCATTGTCCGATGTGAATTGACTGTTAGATGACTGACAGATTCATCAGGAGTTTTTATCCATAACAGTGAATATCTATAGGTCTTAGGTTAGAGGCAACTTTCCACGCAGTCCGCAGAGACTGGGCGTGGGGTGGTTGCACACCTGTGCCTGTGACCCAATTTTTTACCATGGATTATTCACTTATTTAAGGATTAATAAAGAACTTCCTGATGGGATCTATGGTTCTTGTCCAGTTCATCTTACGATTGTGTTTCGGTTACATCGGACGAAAGTGGAGCTTGTGTTGCCGACTTTTCTACTGTGGGTATTGAAAGCTGTCTTACTGATTCTGCCAACATTATAAACCTGAATATACAGTTCTATCAAACTCTGACTAGATAAATGTTGACATGCCTTCTGTTCACCCAAATCAAGCAAATATGATGGATCAAGATATTAGTCTAGACAAACTTAAGGCTGCTACAGTATAGTCAATCTAGACTATAGGAAGGCCCCAGATCCTAGCATATTTAGGGCTAGATTTTCAAAAACTGAAGTTTGATGCAAGATGCCTGCACCAAAGGTATATGACACAACATAGAAACATAGAATTTGATGGCAGATAAGGACCACTTGGCCCACCTAGTCTGCCCATTTCCCTACCTAACGGATAAGCTGCAGGTCCTAGTTTACTAACAGCCTACTTCCTCCTACCCCCCACTAGAATTGTCTTATGTCTGTCCCATGCATTCTTGAATTCCCCCACTGTTTTTGCCTCTATGACCTCCTCAGGAAGGCTGTTCCATGTAGCCACAACTCTCTCTGTGAATAAATACTTCCTCACATTACCTCTGAGCTCCCCCCCCCCCATCTTCAAATTGTGCCCCCTTGATTTTGCACATCTCTTTTTCTGAAAGATGCTACCCTCTTGGACTTTGTTGATTCCCTTGAGGTATTTGAAAGTTTCTATCATGTCCCCTCTCTCCCTCCTTTCCTCAAGGCTATACATCTTTAGTTCCTTTAGTCTTTCTTCATATATCTTCTGATGCAGACCCTGCATCATTTTGGTTGCCCTTCTCTGGATAGCCTCCACCCTGTCTATGTCTTTGTTGAGACTGGGTCTCCAGAACTGTACACAGTACTCCAGATGTGGTCTTACCAACTGTTTGTACAGAGGGCCAACAACTTCCTGTTTTCTACTGGTGATGCCTCTCCCCATGCATCCCAGTATCCCCCCAGCCCTCCTTACTGCCTTCTCACATTGCTGGCCCACCTTTAGGTCATCTGATATGACTACCCCAGGTCCCTTTCCATTTTTGTTGTTGTCAGTATCTCACCCCCCATTGTGTACTCATCCCCTTGGTTTTTGTTTCCCAGGTGCATTACTTTGCACTACTTTGCATTGAATATAAGCTGCCATACATTTTACCATTCCTCCAACCTTGCCAAGTCCCTTTTCATCCTTTCCACCCCACCTTGTGTATCAACCCTGTTGCAGATCTTTGTGTCATCTGCAAAGAGACATACTTTCCCTTCCAGTCCCTCTGCAATGTCACTTATAAAGACATTAAAAAGGACTGGCCCCAGTACTGAACCCTGCGGTACCCCACTAGTAACCCTCATTTCTTCACTGTGGACTCCATTTACTATTACCCGCTGTGTCCTGTTGTCCAACCAGTGTTTTACCCAGGCTACCACCCTAGGACCCACTCTCAGGCTGGCTAATTTGTTTATTAATCATTTGTGCGGGACTATGTCAAATGCCTTGCTAAAGTCTAGGTAGGCCATGTCCACAGCCCCTCCCTGGTCTACTGCTTTGGTCACCCAGTCAAAGAAGTCAATTAGATTTGTCTGACATGACCTTCCCACTTTGAATCCATGCTGCCTTGAGTCTTGTGCCCCACTTGCCTCTAGGTACTCAACAATTCTTCCCTTCAGAAGTGATTCCATCATTTTCCCTACCACTGAGGTCAAACTGACAAGTCTGTAGTTTCCTGCCTCTGTCTTGCTCCCACTTTTGTGAAGGGGAATCACATCTGCCCTCCTCCAGTCCTCAGGTACCACTCCATCCCCCCATGATTTATTAAAAAGGGTAGTCAGTGGTGTTAGAAGTTCTTCCCTTAGTTCTTTTAAAATTCTGGGGTGAATCCCATCAGGCCCCATTGCTTTATCCAGCTTCAGTTTTAAGAGTTCTTTCAGAACCCTTTCTTCTGTGAAAGGGCTAATATCAACCCCCTTATCCAGAGCGCTTCTATTGACCGGTTTAGATATTTCCCTTGCTTTTCCATTGTGAATACTGGAGCAGAAGTATCTGCTCAGTATCCCTGCTTTTCACTGTCGCTCTCTGCCCAACCACCTTCCTCTTTGTTCAGCCTCAGTATCCCTGCCTTAGTCTTTCTTTGCTCCCTAATGTACCTATAAAAGGTTTTATCCCCATTCTTAACTGAGTTGGCTATCTTTTCCTTGGTTTGGACCTTTGCTATTCTGACTCCCTTACCCGCTTCCTTCTGCTTTAGCTGGTACAGTTCTCTGTCCTGCTCCTTCTGTGTTTCCTTATACTTCCTGAATGCTGTCTTTGTTTCCCTTACCTTCCCTGCCACTTCTTTTGAGAACCATAGTGTTTTTTTCTTTCATTTTGATTTGTTTATTTGCTTCACACAAGGGCTTGCTGCCTCTGTGATGGCGGTTTTGATGTTTCCCCATTGTTGCTCCACCCCACCTTCTTGCCTGTTGTGCTAGTGCTTTTCTGAGGCACTCTCCCATTTTGACAAAATCAGCCCTCCTGAAGTCCAGTACCTTCACTTTTGTGTGGCTTGACTCTACAGCTAAGTTTATCATGAACCACACTGTTTGGTGGTCACTTGTTCTCAGATGGCTACCCACTTCAAGATCAGAGATCCTCTCTCCATCCCCATTTGAGAGTACCAGGTCTAAGATTGCTCTCTCCCGAGTGGGTTCCAAAACTAGCTGTCTGAGGCATGCCCCCTGCAGGGCATCGAGAATGGCTCTGCTCTTGGATGTGGCTGCAGCAAAGGTGCTCCAGTCAACATCTGGCATACTCAGATCCCCCATCAGCAATATCTCCCCTTTCTCTGCCATACCAAGGATGCCTTCTATCATTTCCTTGTCCATTTCCTCCCCCTGAGATGTGGGTCTGTATACAACCCCTTTGCAGATTGTGGAGCATTTCAGTCTCCAGGGTGACCCACAGTGCCTCCTCTCCTCCCTGTTTACCCTTTAGTTCTGTTGCTTTTATCCCTTCCCTTACATAGAGAGCTACTCCTCCTCCTCTTCTTTCCTCCCTGTCCCTCCTGTAGATTGTGTACCCTGGTATGTTGACATCCCAGTCATGGTTCTCTGTGTACCATGTTTCTGTGACTGCCACAATATCCAGGCTTCCCTCTTCCATCAAGGCCACCATTTCAGGGAGCTTTTTACCTAGACTATGGGCATTGGTACTCATTACCCTCCATTTTTTTATGGCTTTATTTCTTTGTGCCCCATCCCTGTCCCTACTGCCTTTGTCTTTTTCTCCATTTACCTCTGCCCTTCTCCCTATCGACTGCTCTATTTGGGTGTTTACCTCACTAATTATCCTGATTTTTTTGGGGCTAGATTTACCTTCTACTCTTCAGTGCTCCCCTTGGCTAGTTTAAATGCTTGCCACTGAAGAATTTAAACCTATCACCTAGGATCCTGGTTCCCCTCCAGGATAGATGCAGACCATCATGCCTATATAGGCCTGCATCCCTCCAGGTGGAGCCCCAGTCCCCAATGAAGCCAAATCCCTGAGCTCTGCAACAGCTTTTCAACCAGTCATTGAATCCCATGGTGCAGAGTGCCCTAGTCTCATCCATGCCATAGACAAGTAGCACTTCTGAGAAAGTTAGCATGTGTGCTACTTGTCCAAGGCCCCTCCCCAACTCCACAAACTCCTGTTGCACTGCTCTGAAGTGGCACATTGTGTCAAACTGTGGCAATCCTGATTCTCAAATGCAGGCTGGGTCAAAATCAGGATGCCTTGCATCCAAGCCAACCTACACCACCCTCGCAACAGAAGTACTCATGTGTCAGGTTGCAAGGGGACTTGCACCATGGTAGGACTGCAACATCACCTTTTTTTGCTATTTTGGAAGCACCACTATGGGCGCAGCAAGGGGCTCAACTTAAACCAGCCAGGAGATAGACTAAGGGATCTGAGACAGTGCTGCACACTGTGGCAAAAGGGGGCAGGGTATGAAAGTGGGATGCTAGAGGCAGAAGGGGCATGGGGTGCCATATGGGGCATCAGGGAGACATCAGGCATGAGAGGGAGTGATGTGGCACCTGACAAGGGTGCCATTTGCATAGCTATACAGCCAATGGGATGGGACTGCTTTGGGGGGTCCAGAGACAAACAGTGATATGGTCCCAGGTGGGCAAAGTCCTGGCAGCTGTCTCATAGGTGGGCACCTTGCATAACCCTGTAGGCAGTAAGTTGGAGCTACAGGATGACAGATGCCATTGGTGGGGTAACATTCTCCTGGCACCATCACAGTCCCCTCATACACACCATCCCATGTTGTTGCAGGCTGCCACCTGCCTACAGGGTTATGCAAGGGGCCACTGATGGAGCAGCTGCCAGGGCTGTGCCCACCTGGGTCACTGACCAGAGGGGTGCACTCCATCCAGGAACAGATCAAATAAAACTCCCATCCATGGATAACTCCAGTATTGCAAATGTTATTGAGAAAGCCACAACCAACTTGAACAAAGCCATCATGGGCAATGATCTACAAGCAGGATTATTCATTGCCTAGGGATCTGTCATTCTCAGATGCATAAATGCCTGAAACAAAAAAGATGAAGAAAATGGTAAGTTAGCAGCATGTGCTTTGTTTTCATTTTCAAATGTTCTAACAGTTGCTAATACAGAAAAAAGGGGAACCATACAAAATCATAACAAAATACAAAATAACTGAAGGCTTAACATAGAAAAAAGCTTAACGAGGAAGGAATCCCTTAAAGTTTGCAACAAAGTTCTCCAAGTTTTACAACAGCCTACAAACAGACCCTTATAAACACTTCACATGTTAGATTGTTAACTTTTTGCAGTTGGTAGGGAGGGTGTGGGGGATTGGATCTTGAAAGGGGCTTGACTCTGTGAGTAACACAGAGAGCTTGTGATTTTATTTCTTCAAGTAGGGTTTAAGATCCAATGTTTTTTTTTGGCTCCCCTGGTGTCAAACTTGCCAAGCTGAAGATCCAGTATGTTTCTTTTTGTAACAAACATCCCAACATGTCACTGTCTCTTGGACTCACTCAGACACATTCAAGGGCCATAAACTGTACATAGGTCAGATCACCCCATGCACTTCCCTGAAGTGTATACTGACAGTGGTACTGATGTTATGATTGTTTATGTTTCTGACGTGCTCCTAGACTCTTTCTCTAATAGTTCGTATAGTGCATCCTATGTATGTTTTACTACAACTACACCACATGGCATAGACTACATGTTTGGAGCTAAAGTTTAGGAATTCCCTTACATGTTCTTTTCTTCTTTTTTTGTTTATCACCTGTTCTGCACCCAGCTGCCCCTTCTAACTGACCTCCAAAGCCCCATCACCCTGGTCTCACCAGGACTTACCCAGAGCCCACCTAGGGTTGCCACCTTTGGATGAGGCAAAAACTGGATCCTAAGCTCCGCCTCTAGCCCCACCCCTTTTTATGACTCATCATGCATTGCTCCTCCTAGAAAGCCAATGGTTATATCAGTAAAATACAACACTTAAAGCAGTTCAACAAAAATCTTAAGATACTGTACTGTACCTGTTAAAGTTACTTTCCTAGGTTCTTCCTAGTTATTTATTTACTTATGTATGTATTGATTGATTTATTAACATTAGTTTACCAGATAAACATACAGAGATAAAATAAATCTCATTTACAGATATGATATGGGGGAGACAAGGGAAATACTTTAAATACAGCAGTATACTTGGTATATAACAATACATAATAAAGAAATTGTTTTAAATAATGTGTACTATATATCTTTCTGGCTCCATTTCTTTTTCATGTCCACAGTAATATTTAAAAGTCAAAGAAGTGGCCACATTTTTTGCTTGCGGAAAAACACAATTTAAAATATTTAAAATGCCTAAATTCTGTTAGAGATTGAATGTTTACCAGCAAATGAAAGTGGAAGACAACTGACTGTGTTGGTGTTACAAAAGGTGGGGCAGCTTTGCTACTATGCCTCTTTAAGATGCAGTGGAAATGGTTAGGTTAAATAAGTCTAATGTATTAATGGCCATACTTTGCACCTCCCAGGTTGACTGCTTTCACAAACAAAAGGCTATACTGACAACAGAACTTGTTTATAACCTGGACATGTAGTTAAAACAATGAATGAGATGACAAAAGTATGTGAGCACTCAAAATGGCTCAAAAACCTGACCAGCACAGAGCAAAACCGGATTACCTGATAAGGACCCTGAAAACCAGGTAAAAAACCTGACAGTTGTGATGCTGCCCTGGTTAGTTGGACAGACAGCCACTGAAATGTACCCAAACTGCGTGCGCCTTAAACGCATTGACTTTCTTCGCAACGATGTGGTTTCCTACAGCTCTTACACAACTGTCTTCACCATCTTCACCCAAACTGTTATCCTTCTGTACTCGTTAGGTTGGAGTCGGAGTCCTGGAGCGGAGGAGCACGGAGGGCAGGTGGCGCGGCAGATGGAGTGACGACTAAGCAACTTGCAAGCCTGGGAGACAGCTGCTTGACCCAACGACCGCCCGGTACAGACTGAGGGAGGGAGCGACTAGCGAGTGTTACTGTTCTCGTGGCTCACCTCGGGCGGCTGATGAAGCAGCGCCCGTGGACTTGGGGAGAACCTCCTCTGTACTGTGTGGGCTGCGCGGACATCTGCACGGTAGGGTGATGGGGGTCAGTGGATTCAGTCAGGAGTCGGACTGGAGAGGAGATCGGATTCGAGAGACTGGATTTGGATGGGAGGGAGACACATCTGCGCTGCTGCTGGCTGCCTGCATTAATTTCGGGATTTCGGAGTCGGGGGCTGCCTGCCTGGATGGAGACCGTAACACAGTTTCAGACAGTAAGTGAAGTGAGTGACAAAATGTGCTGCTGCTGGTGCCTTTATGTGTCTGGGCTGGCTGGGGAAGTTGAAATGGGGGATGAAATCTGCAGCCGGCTGCTGATTGTTGCAGCTGTGCTTGACTGCTCCGACTCTGCTCCGACTGCGGTTTAGGCAGGCTGAGGCTACTGGTGTTGTTCCTGGTGTTTTTGTAACAGCTGTCCACCAGCCCTCATTACCGGACTCGAAGGGCATAAAACCGGGTAACCGGAGTAGAGGGCTGATTTCCGGACGATCCGGAAAATTACCGGGTAGGTGGCAACCCTAAGCCCACCCAGTCACTGGGTGTGGAGCCTGTGAGAGGCTGGTCATCATCCTGCAGCTGGGAGTGTTTTTCCTCCATTTTTTATCCCTTCCCTGATGCTGGGGTGCACACACAGGATGTGCGTATGTGGAGGCATGCGCGTATCTGCAGAAGTCCCCCAGTGCCCTCCCTTCCATGGTGCCCACAATCCCCCACTTCCATCAGGCCTCCACCTGGGGCAGTCGTTCAGTGGGAGTGCCAGTCCTCCCTCCCTAGGAGAGGAGAGCTGTCCTCTGAATGTTCGATCCTCTCCCTCCCCTGCCAAGCCCTAGCAGCCCCTTGCTTATTCCCAAACACCAGTCACCGGCGTGGTGCGAAGTGTGACATCTAGTGCCTCAACCCTCAGGACCACCAGGCCGACTCTCATGTTCTTTTCTTCTTAAATTTTGAGGTTCAAAAGTGTCAGCTTGGCAGTTGTATTGACAAATACAACAATTACCACATTTAAATATCCCTTTTGGTTTAGGTGATAACCAATTTAGATGTGTCTGTTGTTTTTGTGGCTGTTTGTACATACTATGCACTAGACTGTCTTTCAAATTTCTGCCTCTTCTAAATGTAACTCTTAGATTTGGCCCCACCACTTTTTATTTATTTATTTATTTATTTGTACATCAGTTTACAACCTTTGAGCCAGAAGCTCATTTCCAAAGGTACCTTGTCACAAAGAGGACAGATACATTACAACATTTACTTACATCATTGCGGTTACAGCTTTTACATCGTTGCGGTTACAGCTTTGGTAGTCACAAGCAGTTATTTCTTTGTTACAATATGTGTGTTACAGGTTTGGCATTCACAAGCTATTGCAGTTCTTTGGATACAGAGTGACAGATAAAGCATACATTGGTAAGGCAGACACGTAGTCTTGAGCAGAGACTGCCAGAGGTAAAAAATTCAGAGGGCTATGGGACATGGTTGGTGATTAGTTTGGGTGAGGAGCCACTCAGTGAGTTTTGTCAGGGCATAGTAAGCTAGATCACCTAGAGACAAGCACAGCTACACATGTTAAATAGCTGACTCTGTAGTGAAATTTTGAAGCGGGAGATTGTAGGGGTATCAGAGATGGAGGTGGGGAGAGTATTGTACCAGGAGGGAGCTCTGTAACAGAAGGACCTTTGTCCATGTGTGGTCCTGAACCTAGGGACTAGCAGGGTGGCCTTGGAGGAAGTATGAGTTTGGACTAAGGGTTGTGCTAGGTGGATGGAGGCTGTCAGCCCAGGCGGGGATAGTCCAAGGAGGGTTTTTTTCATTGTCAGGCAGGTTTGGTATCTGAGCCGTTCGTCCAGGTTAAGCAGCCTAGCCATGTCATATAGCTGGCAGGTATGAGTTAGACTAGGGGCTCCCATAATTAACCTACAGGCCTTATTCAAGGTGAGTCGGATTTTATTGAGGGCGGTCGTGTCCGTAGCACCATAGATTGGCAGGCCATAGTCCACAAGGGACATTATTGAGGAGGTGACTGCTAGTCGGAGGGCTAGTTTATCGTCATTAAGGATGAGTGGTCAGAATTTTTTGATAACTGCTCCCACATTTCCACTTATTGAGCTGTAGTCAGTTATGAAATTAATCTGCTAGTTACTTTCCATTTTCTTTCTTCTTTGAGTTAATACTGCATGCATTCCTATCTAGCCCTCTGACTTTGCTCAATGCTTCATCCAAAATATGTTTTTCGTAACCTCTTTCCATAAATCTATTATATTACTTTTGTGCCTGTTCCTCAAACTCCACATTTTCAGAACCATTTCTTTTCAGCCTGAGAAATCGGCCATAGAGGATCAATGAAATATGTTCCTTAGGGTGTGTGCTATCTGCTCACAGGATCATGTTGGTAGCAGCGCTCTTTCTAAAATTCCTCATGCTAATTTCCACTTTGTCATTTACATTAATTTTTAGGGTCACATCCAGAAAGTTTAATGCCTCAGCACTAATAGTATGTGTAAATCTTAAATCCCAGTTGTTGATATTTAGCCATTCCATAAGCAGCTCTGCCTCTGTCTGTGTCCCATCCCACACACAGACCACCTCATCAATAAATCAAAACCAGTGTTTGATGTGGTCTGTGTGGGTTTATCTCTTTGTTAAACACCACAGCCTCCTCCCAATTACTGAGTACCAGACTGGCATAAGAGGGGACCACTGATGCCTCCATAGCCATGCCACAGACCTGGAAGTACTGTAGGTTTCCCTGTTAAATTCAAAAATGTTATGTGTTAAAACAAACCATGATGCTTCTAAAATAAAATTCATAGGTATTTGGTCTTTTAAGGTGCTTTTTTCAAAAAAATGGTCAATGCTTTTTAAACAGCCTGATGTTCTATGGAGGTGTAGACTGCATCCACATCTATACCTATCAGGCGGTAGTTCTCCTCCCAGGTAACTTGTCTCAGTTTCTGCAATGAATCAGTTGCATCTCTCACATATGAAGGCAGTATAATAATGCCTGGGTTAGAGAAAAAAGTCAACAAATTTATTAGTTTGTCTGTCAGAGAAGCAGTCCCCGATATTATGGTTCTGCCCAGAGGATGTTCTAAATTCTTATGCACTTTTAGTAGTGCATAAAACGTTGGCATAACTGGGTTCTCTTATCAGACAAACTGAAATTCAGTCTCAGTAATGTGACCCAGAATTTTAGCAGTTTGTAACAGACTTAGTAGTTCCTGTTTGAATTTTGATATGGGGTTAGCAGTTAGTTTTTTATAATACCTTTCATTTGACAACAAGTTCATCACCATTTTTTCATAACATTCTGCTGACATTGCCACCACATTGCCAAAAGGTAGATGTATTTTTAAAGTACACATTTCTTGCTCATCAAGTTCTTTACAAGTGATTTCAGCATGCAGAGCATTAAAATCCAAACTGAGAGAGGTTTCAAGTCTTCCTTCCTCAATTTCAGTTTCCAGGAGTAGTTCCTCTAAAGCATTTAAATTCTGTTGGTCAAGTTCATTCCATACTGCCATCATATCATTAAGAAAATCTTTCCCAGGTGTCTGTAATATACCAATTGTCTCAGAGTCCATTTCAAAATCAGGGTACCTTATTCTGTTAGTCTCTTGATTTTTGTTTGAAAAGTAATCCTTTAGATGTAATTTTCTAAAAAAAATTGAATATATCAATTTTTAGTTTAAACAAGTTTGAGTTTACCATCTGATACAAATGATAATCCTTTCAACAGAATACTCTTCTGTGCTTCTGTTATGTTTTCCTGTGATAAACTGATGATTTTTTTTCCTCTGTTTATTGAATTTCCTCAAATTGTGATGGTTGTTTTCTTGCTCTCCTACCCCTCCTTGTTTTTATTTTGCATTTGCAATTATTTTTCTTTGATTTATTGACTGTCCTTCTGAATGTGACCCTAAAATTGATGTAAATGACAAAACAAAAATTAGAATGAGGAATTTTAGAAAGAGCACTGCTACCAACATGATCCTGCGAACTTGATAGCACATACCCTAAGAAACGTATTTCATTGATCCCTATGGCCAATTTCTCAGGTTGAAAAGAAATTGTTCTGAAAATGCAGAGTTTGAGGAAGAGACACAAAAACAATATGCTATATATTTAGGGAAAGAGGTTATGAAAAACATATTTTGGATGAAGCACTGAGCAAATGTAGATAGATAGATAGGAATGAACTATTAACTTGAAGAAAGAAAATAGAAAGTAACAGGCAGATTAATTTCATTACTGACTATGGCTCAATAAGTGGAAATGTGGAGCAGTCATAAAATATTCTGGCCAATCTTCCTTAATGACGAGAAGTATCAGAAGTGATGGGGCCAAATCCAGAAGTCACATTTTGAAGAGGCAGAAATTTGAAAGACAGTCTAGTGCATAGTATGTACCAACAGCCACAAAAATGACAGACATATCTAAACTGGTTACCACCTAAACCAAAAGAGATGTTTAAATGTGGCAATTGTAGTATTTGCCAATACTGCTGTCAATTTGACACTTTTGAACCTCAAAATGTAAGAAGGAAAGTACATGTAAGGGAATTCCCAGTTGTAACTCCAAATATATAGTCTATGCCTTGTGGGGTACAGCAGTTGTAGTAAAACATACATAGGTTGCACAATAAGAACTATTAGGGAAAGAGTCTAGGAGCATGTCAGAAGCATAAAAAACCCTAACATCAGTACGCCTATAAGTATACTCTTCAGAGAAGTGCATGGCAGCAACCTGACCTGTCTACAGTTATGGCCCTTGAATGCGTTCATGTGGGTCCAAGAGGAGGTGACTGGTTGGGATATTTATTACAGAGAGAAACATATTGGATTTTCAGCTTGGCTAGCTTGAAGCCAGGGAGGCTTAATGAAACATGGGATCTTAAACCCTTCTTCTATAAAAAAAGATCATAGATTCTCTGTATCACTTATAGAATCACCTTCCTTATAAAATCCAACTGCCCCACCAACCAACTGCAAAAAGTTAACAATCTAACATGTGAAGTGTCTATAACAGTCTGTTTGTAGGCTATTGTAAACACTGAAGAACTGTGTTGCAAACTTTAAAGGATCCCTTCTTCATAAAATGTTTTTCTATGTTAAGCCCTCAGTTGTTTTGTATTTTGTTATGATTTTGTATTGTTCACCTTTTTTCTGTATTAACAACTGTTAGAAAATTGTAAATGAAAACCAAGCACATGCTGCTAACTTACCATTTTCTTCATCTTTTTTGTTTCAGGCATTTATGCATCTGAGAATGACAGATCCCCAGGCAAAGAATAATCCTGCTGGTAGACCATTGCCCATGGTGGCTTTGTTCAAGTTGGTTATGACTTTCACAGTAAAATTTGCAATACTGGATTTATCCATGGATGTGAGCTTTATTTGATCTTTTCCTAGATGGAGTGCACCCCTCTAGTCAGTGGTCGACACTAAGTGGCTTTCTTGCTTAAAACCCTGAGGTGTACCACTGGTATTCACTGTGCATGGGGCTCTCTTTGCTTGTTGTTGCTGTGCCTACCTGGGGCCATGTCACTGTCTGTCCTTGGACCCCCCAACCCCAAGCGGTCCCATCCCATCAGCTGTACAGCTATGCAAACAGCACCCCCTCCCCAAGTGCCACGTTGCTCCATCTCATGCCTGGTGTCTCCCCAATGCCCCTATGGCACCCTCATACCTCTTCAACCTCCAACTCCCTCTTGGCATGCAGATTCACCACACCCCCAACAATCCCAGCTCCTCTAGTGCTATATCGGGCAAGAAACCGTCATTCATGAAAAACATTAAGATTGAGTTAAATGTCCTTCATATAGACCAGTTTCTCTGCTCAGAGCAGACTACAACATTTCTGCCACAATTCTAGCATGCAGACATGAAACAATTATCACCTAGCATCCTGGATAAATACAAGATTAGCTTTGACCAAGGAAGATGAGAGTATAATAATAATAATACTAGAATTGCCTTATATATTATTTATAACTGCGATAACACATATGGTAAGGGGGGGTCCATGGATGTAGAAAGAGCACTTGATTGCTTGCAATGGCCATAGTTATTTCAGCTTTTATAAAGAGTAGAGTTTGGATCTTAAGTATATTAGCTGGATAGAAACTATATATTCTTCTCCTAAGCAAAAAATCAGACTAGTTATCTTATATCCTGCTTTTCTAATTTGCATTGAGGTACCTGCCAAAGTTGCACACTTCCCCCCTTTGTCATTTGTACTTTCTTTATAACCCTTGGCTAATGTTATCCATAATTCATGTATGATCAAGGGTTTCAGTGCCACAAATGTACATATTAAACTATTGTTCCATGCTGATGACATTCTAATACATATTGCCAGTCCCACGACTGAACTTCCTGAACTGCTTAAGTTGATTTCCATCGATGGGTGCTATTCTGGTTTTAAGATAAATTGGTCTAAATCAGAGGCAGTGGGCCAGATTTGCAAAGCCATGAGAAGGACACAAGATGCTTGCATCATACATGTCTGATGCAGCTGGCACCTTGTGTCAAAGTACAGGCCCAGAGCTACTTCACAAAGCATCCTGCGTCAAATGCAGGCTTCACATGCCAAAGTTGGCTTGCACCAGCTGTGTGTCACAAAATGGGCTGCGGCTTGGTGCTATGGGGCTTGCAGCAGATGCAGGCTACCATATCCCCTAATGTTGCATTCTCAAAACCATCCCCAAGGAGAAAGGGCTAAGCACAGTTAGACCATCCAAGGGCTGCTCTAACGGTACTTAGACATCCTCTGGGAGGGTTGTCAGCCAGACACCACTGTGTCCACGCCCCCCCCCGATATGCCTGTAATGTAGATTATTATAAATGTAAAGCCATTCCTTGATGATCTAGCAGCACCCCCCTAAAATCCCTGATATGCCCATAATGTACTTTAGTATAATAAAATTCATACCCTGGTGAGCTAGTGGCTTCCCCCTCCAATCCCTGATATGTCCCCAATGTTAACTATTATAGTTAAAAGGTCAGTCCTTGGTGAGCTAGTCACCCCCCCAGCCCCTGTAAGCTGGTAATGCACAATACTATTGCATAACAGTCAGTTACCTGTGATACAGGGTCCCTGCCCGAAGCCCCAGATGCCTGAATATGGAAAGGCTGATAACATCCCTTCCTGTGGTCTAGTGGCCCCCACCCCACCAGGTAGTGCCTCCCACCCTGCTCCCCCCATCCAGAGCTCTGATCAGGCAACCAGCACAGCCCCCCTCACATCACCACAGCCAGCCACCAGATGAACTGTCGGAGCGTGTACTATATACAGTATGCACTCTGACAGTTTATTTGGTGGTCGAGTGTGGTGGAGTGAGGAGGGCTGTGCTGATCACCTGATCAGGGTTCAGGATGGGTGGGAGGAGCGGGGTTGTGGGCACTACCTGGCAAGGAGGGGGCCACTAGACCACAAGAACAAGATGTTATTGGCCTTTCCGTATTCGAGCATATGAACCATCTTCCCTTTACTATTCATACATACACAGATGGCATAAAGTTCACTAATTATCAAGATTGTAGTCTGCAGTCTAACTGCTTCCTGCTAGGCTGCATTCAAGCCCCAGTAAGAAAAAAATTGAATTGACTGCCTGAAACCCTACACACCAGTCCCATCACTGGGTCTGACATCAGCAAAACCGAATCACTCAGAGTAAATGTGGCACTGATCTTTAATAAATGTAGAAAAGAGTACACATGACTACAAGAGGTGCAACAAGCTACACTTGTTGGCAACTAGCAACTACATCTACAAACACCAATGTCAAGTGCTTCTCTAATTTAACTGGGCAAGTTGCATGAAGGTTTTATATGAATATCCATGTATAAAAAAGCGTGTTTCTTTTTGCATAAACTTGCGTTCTTCCTAGTATCTGTATTATCTCAATACAGTGCAGCCCCATTTTAACAAAACCCATTAAACTGGAACTCCCTCTCTAATGAACTGGGATTTTGTTGGCCAACAATTCGTAGTTCATGATCAGTTGTTCTGCTGCACTTCCTATTTGGCTTGTCAGCTGTTTTACCTTTTTCAGTTAGTTTCAGGTTTGACAGCTAGAGCATCAGATTGTCAGTGCAGTTAGTGCAAAGAGAACATGGACTCTGCTTATCTTTTAGCAGAAACTAAGAATCATTGAACACATAGAGAATGGTGAGCATGCTGTTACTCTGTCTGCAGAGTACAGGGTGGAAAAATCAACAGTCAGCAGCATTAAAGATGCTAAGGACAAGCTCTGAGAATTAATTATGGCTATGGAGGGGTCCTCAGTCACAGAGAATTGAAAAAAATATGAGCGCCTGCAAGGATGATGAGTGAGATGAAGCAATTTGCCTGTGGTTTTGACCAGAGAGGGAGAATAGCACACTTGTCTCTGGCTCTCTCCTTAAAGAAAAGGCTATCCAGGTCCACACAAAACTTGGTGGCCATTGTGGTAGTTTTGTTGCTAGTGATGACTGTCTGGATCTCTCCAAGAAGCGTTATGGCATCCGATAATTGAGGCTATGTGGGGAGTGATTAAGTGCTACTGAGGAAGGAGTGGCTCCTTTCATGCAGTAGCTTACAGATCTGATAAAGACTAAGTTCCTGTCAACTGCATGAGGTTTACAATACAGATGAAACTGGGTTGTATTGTCAGTGCCTCCCAGACAAGACCCTAGCCTACAGTGCAGAAAAGGATGTTCTAAGGTTTAAAAAGCGAAAGGACCATGTTACTTTTCTTGCTTCTGTCAGCACTAGTTGTTCTCATAAACTGCTTCCTGTTTTCATTGTCAAATCCCGAGAGCCCAGGTGCTTTCGACATGCTAACATATCGGCTCTGCTGATGGTGAACACAAACCAATGGAATGCATGGATGGATGGTGTGCCAGTCACCAAATGGTACAAAGATCACTTTGTACTGAGTGTTAAACTGCATCTTATGTCACTCAGTCTCCCACTAAATATTATACTGCTTGTGAACAATTTATCTGAACACCCTGAAATGTCAGTCATCTGATATGGCATGGAGTAAATCATTCATTATTTTAAACAAGGAGCTGGGAGCCAAGACGTTCATGAAAAGAGTGAGAGAGAGAGAGAGAGAGAGAGAAACACACACACAATGAACCAGATAATGATCCTGAGATTGTGGTGCTGGCAGAGGACATGATCAGCAAAGGTAATGTTTCCCTCACCAAAGATGACATGGAGGAATGGGTACTTTGTGACAGTGCAGAAGAAGGACAAAGATGAAAGCGACATCAGTAAAGATGAAGCAGAACCCATGCCTACACATTCAGAGGCTGTTGAATGCTTTATCAACTGCTTGACATGGCTAGAAAATCAGCTGGACTGTCACTCTGTACAACTGATGTTATTAATTCATCTCCAGGCAAAGGCTACAAAAAGAAGATGACTAGCCTTCAACAAGCAACAATGGAGTTTGCCCTTTAATGGGCAGACCAGGTTGTCCTGGTGCACCCCTTCCTTTTTCTTCAGGATCGTTGTGCTCAGAAGGGGAGGGGGGAAGGAAGGGGAGGAGACAGGGGATAGAACAATGGCCAGGGAACAGGAAGGGGAGGGGCAAGTGTAGGTACATAATGGACAGCACTGAGGGGCTTCAGCCACTTTTTGCTGGAGTTTTGATCTACATTGAAACTGCAGCACTTCAGATTGGTGAACTAAGACCTTATTTTGGAGCTGAGGTTTGTGCACTAAAGACAAAGAAGATAAGGCAAAAACAATTGTGCTATGATGAGATACAAAAAGAATAATAATAATGTGATACTATAGGGCTAGTAGTACTGTTTTGTGATGCAGGAGAACAGAATGAGTAGAGAATGCATTGTGAGGACCAACACGTGGTTAATAGGAGCGTTGGCTAAAATGGCTGGTTAACAAACCTTGCATGTGTAGGGTCAGGGGTTTGATTCCTGGAGAAGGTATAACTTTTGGGGGCCATCTGCATCGTGGGGAGTTGGAGGAAAGACTGTACAGCACGCAATAAGTGCCTGATGCTATGTGGTAGATGTGGGGCCTTGCTTGAAGGCATGGAGAGTGGTTTGCGAGCAATGTGGAGTGTTGTATTGACCTGAGAGCAGCTTAGAAGGAAGCAGAAGAGCAGGAGTCTAGCGGAGAGTTAAAAAAAAAGATGGAAACGCTGGTTTGCCTGGGAAAAGTCTACCCTTCTGTGGTGATTTATGTGGTTCTAGGTGGAAATCACAAGCTGAGTAAAATGTAGAGTGAGGAGGCAGAGGGGGTCAGCATGGACAGCACCCACAAGCGACGACCACGTGGTGTGATGTCAGATGCCGCGGGTGCAACTCGGTGAGAGGTAGCGCTTTCTAAGCGTGGAGGCCAGCAGGCTGTTGAAGGACAGCAGGGGGAAGCAGGACTCTGGGCACGGAACTTTTTTTGGGAAAAACATGCCGAAAAGGGGAAAATACTTGATGCCCTCAATGGGAGAGGGTGGGGGGGTTTGAGGCCGAGACACCGAGTGGCATGAGTGGAGGTATATGGGAGCGGTGGGGGGAATGAACAGGCCTCCAGGGCCTGCAGCTAGAGGCATGTGAGAGCATGTAAGGGGGGCATGTACAGGCCAAAAGGCTACAAGAGGCAGCGCAAGGGATGCAGCGTGGCCATAAGTGGTCAGAGGCCAGCTGGGGGGCACAAGAGAGAAGCTAGGCCCTACAGGCCAGGAGCATGGTGGCAGAGCGGTCGGTCGCCGCTGTGGGGCACAAATGAGATGAGCCTAACAGGGCAAGAGCATGGCAGTGGAAGCTGGGGAGAGGAGGGTACCTCTTAGAGGACCAAATGGAGCCCCTAGGGAGAAGGGGCAGGTTTTTGCTGAAAAGGACATGTGGCACAGCCGGAGAAAAAACGGGACAATGGGGAAGGGGAATGGATACGCCTCGGAGGGTCAGCAGCCATAGTGAGGGCATGCAGGGGGAAAAAGGTTTAGGCCTGGAAGGTCACAAGAGGTGGCGCTTAAGACTTTTTGATGGCCATGAGCTTTTGAGGTCTGGGGGGGCACAGAGGGGACCCTGTTACTGAGGGGCCTGGCCAGGTGGCGTGACGTCATACGCCAGAAGGGCCAAATGAAGAAGGAGGCCCAAGAAAAGGTTTGTTATTCGGGAGCAAGGTTTCAATAATGGGAGGAAGGGATTTGCCATGGAAGGGGACCGTGGCCTAGAGTGGGAGGGGTACCATTTTGGGGACAAACAGCACCCAGCAACCGGCAAGAGGGCTGGGGGGGCAGTGCATGGGAGGGGGAGCGGAGAAGCCGGGGAAGACTTAGCAGCCATAGCATGGCAAGGCATGCAAGGGGGGTAGAGCTAGGCCTGGACAGCCACAGGAGACAATGTTTTTAAGCATTTTTGAGGCCTGGGAAGGGCCACACAAGGTGACATTGGTTGACTGCTTCTCTTGAAAAACTGGGGCCGGGTCATAGGGGAGGTTTATGGGACAAGTTGTTTAACGGAATTTTCGTTTCTTGTCTATGGGGGGGGCTTCCACATGAAGGCATGCTGTAAACTTAAATTAACAGCAGAATCTTGCTCTCTTCCTGTCAGTTGTCTTCACAGTTAAAAGGAGCAAAGGACATGGCACCAAAGAAGAGCAGGCCATCAAAGGAAGATGCTTACAGGGCTATAATTGAGTTGGCAGAAAAAGCCAACAGAATGTGGGAACTGGTGGAAGGGGAGGAACTGGGGAGACCCGGGGAGAAAAGGAAAGCGGGACCGGGAAAAGGGGGCAGACCAACTGAAAGGCCACACAGTCCCACTAGGGTACAACCACTAGTAGTGGGACCCACCAAGGTGGCTGATCCAGTACCTCTGCAGCCCATAGACCTGGTACCACCAGTACCTCCTCAAGAACAAGTCAGGATCCCCCTTGGGGAACCCAGAACAGATTCCCAGAACATAGTGATTCCTCAGCAACCCCTAGTGTTTCACCCAACCCCTCAACCACAAGGTGCTATAGTGGGGTACCAGGAAGATGCCAGGAAACAAGGCTCAGACAAGGACACAGATAACACTCCCAGCGCAGTGGGTGACAGTATAAAAGAATATGTAAGTCAAATTGTGTCGGCACTGGGGACGGGGTTTAGGGTAAATGGAATCGGCTCTGGCAGAGATTAGGATGGAGAAAGAGGTGCTGAAAAGAAATGAAAGGGGTACAGAGAAAGAAGGAAAAGGTACAAGGGAGATAGGTACCCCCGGGATGAGGGTAGGCAAGCATGTTCCACTGGCCACAAAGGAAAAAATATGGAAAGGAGAGTATGTGGATATATTCACTTTGGTGAGCCGGGAAGCGGCAGTGAAGTATGAGGAAGCAGAGAGAATAGGAAAGAGTGAAATGGCAGCAGCAGTAGTGTTGTTAGGGAAGAAGGAGGAGGAGGACAAATTCACAAAAGGGAAGACTTGGGATGGGTGGTTCATAGGTTTTGCCACCTTTTCAGCCATTGTCCTGGAGAAGAAGCTGGAGTTGGGCAACGAGCTCATCACATACTCCCTAATAATAAGGCGGGCAAAAGCAAAAGGGAAGTGGGGCGGATATACTATGACAAATTTTTTCAGCAGAGAATGGCAACATACGAGGATGTAAGATGGGATACGAAGCAGCTAGACTTATGGACAGATTATGTAATGGATCAGTCCACACCTGAAGGGGAGTGAGGGAGGAAAGGAGTTACACCCCAGAGGTGCTGCTGGGGTTACAACAGGGCCTTTTGTTCATGGCCTCAATGTCATTTTTGGCACGCATGTTCAAAATGCGGGGGAACGCACCTGGCAAGCAGATGCAGAATGACATGCGCCCAAGGGGCACAGGGACCCGGGGGTCATAGTTCAGGTCAACAGTTTTTTCAAAAGGGACAGGGGTTTAAAGGGCAGGCATGGAACAGGGGAGGGAGGGGTAGGGGGAACACGAGTAGAGGAGGTCAGAATCACTGACCGGGATAACCAAGCACTGAGTGAGAGGGAGGGACCAGGGAGGGTAAATGGTTGGAAAGACAGAGAGCAGTTTGGGGTGGCCAGAACCCCCATCATGTTAGAGGCATGGACAGTTTGGTTGGACAGATATCCAAACAAAACAGTGGCGGATGTGATCATAGAAGGTTTTTGTACAGGTTTTTCACTGTAGTGTGAGGGTCCCAGAAAAGCGAGAGAGGCGAGCAACCTGGGGCTGGTCAAAGGGAGGGAAGAGATGTTAAGCCAGAAGATAGAGAAGGAAAAGGCAGCAGGGAGAGTAGAAGGCCCATTTGATACCCCCCCCCATTGTGGAACATGCGGATTTCGCCATTGGGCTTTGGTACCCAAGAAACAAGAAGGGGAATACAGGGTGAATCACCACCTGTCCTATCCAGAAGGGAATTCGGTGAATGATTTCATTGGGGAGGAGTATAGTAAGGTGACATATGCGATATTAGAGGATGCAGTCCAGATAATCCGGGCTACTAAGGACACATGGATGGCAAAAATGGATATTGAATCCGCATTCAGACTGCTGCCAGTTAGGAGAGAAGATTGGGACCTATTGGGTTTTAAAATTGGGGGGTCAGTACTATTTTGACAAAGCCATGCCCATGGGATGTTCTATAGCATGTGCAACATTTGATGCGTTCAGCACTTTTTGCTGTGGATATTTCAAGAAAAAACTGGTTATAGAACGGTCATCCACTATTTGGATGATTTTCTTTTCATTGGTAGAGGGAAAAGGGAGACACAACAAATGCTGGTCAAGTTTCAAGAGCTTTGCAAAGAATTAGGGGTTCCACTGGCACCGGAGAAAATAGAAGGGCCCAGCAGGGTGCTTGAATTCCTGGGGATTGAGATAGATGCCCCAAGGGAAATATTCAGACTACCGGACAAAAAGGTGGAAAAACTGAAAGAACTGCTCCAGGTACACACCAGCAGGAGAAGGGTACAACTCAAACAAGTGCAGCAGGTACTGGGGCACCTGAACTTCGCCTGCAGGGCTATTGGACCAGGAAGGGCATTCACAAAAAGGTTAGCAAGGGCCACAGCTGGGATCACCAGGCCACAACATTGGGTAGACCTGACAAGAGGTGTCAGGGAGGATTTTAAAGTATGGGAGGAATTCATCAGGGAATATAATGGTTGCTGCTTCTGGCAAGAGGAGTGGGTGTATAACACAGACCTCGAGCTTTACACAGATGCAGCCGGAGGCCTGGGCATGGGGGGTTACCTGAGGGGCAGGTGGTTTGCAGAACCATGGCCCACTGACTGGGTAAAGCAAGGCAAGGCAAGGTAAGAGATATAACATTGTTAGAAATCATGCCCATCTGGGCATGCACCTTGGTTTGGGGGGAAGAATTATGGGATCAGAGAGTGACATTCTGATGTGACAATAGAGCAGTGGTAGAGGTCCTAAACAACAGGGGAGCCAGGTCAGAAATGGTCATGCAAGTGTTGTGCCTGCTGGTGCTAAGGGCATTGCAGTTGAACATGTCATTCAGAGCGAAACACATAGAAGGGGTACACAATACCCTGGCTGAGAGCCTTTCCAGTCTGCAGCTGGATCATTTCCAGAGGCTGGCACTGACTGCAGAGGAGAAAAAAATGCCCATACCAATGAAAATATGGGACATTGGCAAGAAGGGGCAGAACTGTTGTTCCGCAGCTCATGGGTACCACGGACTCTGAGGGCCTATGATGGGGCCCTGGTGAGTGTTTCAAACATTCAGGGCAACACACCATATGGAGGTAAGTAGGCCGCTTATGGAGGAGCAATTGGGGAAGTTCACCATAGAGCAATGGCAAAGAGGCACAGCCCACACCACAATGGGGGTCTACTTGGCAGGGATTAGTGTTATTTGTAGTCTAAAAGGATGGAAGGACCTGACAAAATCAATGTTCATTAGAAGAATGATGCAAGGTTGGGGTAGGTTAAAACAAGGGACGGTAGATAATAGAAGACCAATAGGAGAACAATGGCTGGTGAAACTAAATGGTGTGTTACCGGCAATATGCAAATCAAAGGCAGAGGCCCATCTATTTAACACAATTTATGTGGTAATGTTTGCAGCGGCCATGAGAGTGAGCGAGGTGGTAGGCCATGGCAAAAAAGACAAGGAAGGGCGATTAGAATGGGAAGATATAAGCTAGGGGATGGAAGAGATACAGATCAAGATTAAGAAGTCAAAGATGGATCAAAGGGGAGAAGGTTGCATGGTGACACTAAAGAGACAGGTAGCGGGCGCGGTATGCCCAGTGCAGTCTTTGTGGGCTTTTGCCACACAGCATGGGACCAGGACAGGGAGAGTATTTGTTCATGGTGATGGAAGTAGGGTCACCGGTTATCAAGTCCAGCATTGCTCAAGAAAGGCATGCAATTCCTGGGGGAGGACCCAGTTAATTATTCGTCCCACTCCTTGCAGATTGGGGCTGCCTCACAGTGGGCAGCAGCAGGCGAAACTGTGAATAGTATTTTGGAAAAAGAACGTTGGCGGTCTGCCAGTTATAAGAGATACATTTGAGCACTGAAATAAGAAAATTAACGTATTGCCTATCTTTTGTTGCAGACCTGGAGACAAATGGGGGGGGGGAAGGGCAAGGAGAGGGATATTATGGTGGGAAACTAAGACCATATATAAGATAATTATTTTTGCTTAAACCCCCATAGGAAAAGGGAGGATCACGGAAGTCGGGATCTGCGGCCACTGCTATATTTATTGGGCAGAAAGGAGAGCAGAGAAAAAGGCTGGGGGAAAGCAGCTGTACCAAGATGTGAAACAATGTAGGTTGGTTTGGCATGGCATCGGGGGGATGAGATGGGCACAACTGCTTCCCACCTTGAAGGAACTTAAGGAATGGTGACCCAGTCCAGACTTAATTATTATACATTTGGGGGGCAATGACCTTACAGGCAAACCGTGGGTTGACACATACTTACAGATAAAAAGGGACCTAGAAATAATACGGCAGTGGTGGCCTCGGGTAAGCCTTGCATGGTCAGATATGATACCAAGGAGGGTGTGGAGACAGGAACACAGCCATAAAGCCATGGATAGGGCCAGGAAAAAGATGAACAGAAGGGTAGGGACATTGGTAAGGAGTATGGGAGGACAGGTAGTACTGCGTGGGGTAGAAGAATGGGTCGAAGATTTCTACAGATCAGATGGGGTACACCTATCAGATCTAGCCATAGACATGTTTAACACAGAAACAATGGGATTTATAGAGGCATGGAGAAGGCATGCAAAAAACGGAATATAAAAAAAAAACATGAATAAAAAAGGGGAAGAGGTTTAGGAAGGGGTTTTCCTGGAGGTAAGGGAGAATAATACCCTAGGTGAGTGGAAAGCCAGTCGTCCAAAGCAAGCTGGAGACTGGCTAATGGGAAAAAGGGGGAGGAGGGGAGAAAAGAATAAGACCAAAGAGGAAGAAGATGAAGAAGAAAGTGGTCTCGGTTTTCACCGTTACCTAACAAAAAAGGAGAAGAAGAAGGCACCCAGGTTTTCACCTGGGGGAAGAAAAAGAGGAAGAAAGAGGGATGACCAGAGATTGATATATGGATGAAAATAATTGAAATTGTGAGAGATATAACAATAAAGGATGATGAAATGGAATATGGAATTATGATATATAAATAAATTAATTGCCAATCTGAGCACAACAACAAGCAATGGTCTCTGTCCCTTTGTGAGGGAAAAGGGGGGAATCTGAGACAATGCATAAATTTTCACACCACTGAAAAAATAAATCAGCGTAGTTCAGTACTGTAATTAAAAAGTTAACAGCATAAGCATAACATAAACAAATTGCATTCCTAACTCCCTCTTACAAGTACACTATACCCCAGCACATCCCACACTATGTCAGTCTCTCCCCATTCTGTCCTGCATTCACAACCCATCCCGATAGCAATATAAAGTGAGCACTTTTGCTACAATGAACTCCTGTTTATCCAAACTAAAGTTTTGTCGCCCAAGAGGTTTGAATAATGAGACAGTGCTGTACTGTACTGGATAATTTCACATTTGCTTAATTTTTCACAATGAAAAAGGAATTTCTGTACTTTTCTGGCAGAAGGTGAGTGGCTCTTTTTGGTCAGTTGTGATGTGTAATTCAGTAAAGTGATGATGTTAGTGAGCTATGAATGGGAATATAACTAGTCCTGTTAGACTCAAAGGCTCAAGTAGGACTGCTTTTCCATACACTACACCTAGTTCTCTCAGGTGCAAAATTCCTCAGAACAAGATTTGATTAACTCCAATATAAATCCCTGTACTGCCTGGGTGCATTTTACTTAAGGGAAGTTCTCAATCCCCTATTCATGTGATTGCTGCCTTCTTTAACCCCTGATTCAGGCATTCTGTGAGTTTTGCAATTGTCTAATGTCAGGAAATGTTTTCAATTAATAATATAAAATTCCTCTATTTTTGTCTCCTTGAGTTCCATGTTCCCCCATGGTTCTGCAGTTCACCCACACTTCTGTAGACCAGAGTGTCATTGCATTGCACTAAACAGTAACCATAGGAAATATGTCAGACTGCTGCAGTTGTTGACTGCATGCTCATCCAATAATCAGGGAGATTAGTGTTACAGTGAACTGACCAACCTGCTGAAAATATGATGACACTTTTTTGACATCATCAACCTAGTAATAACTTGCATTCTGTATTTTGAAACTCTTTGCCCACAGTAAAATACCACAGCAAATACTATAAAAATGTATTATCAGCCACTAAAGCAAAACAGCAGGATTGCACTGAAACATAATCAGGCCCCATAATTCACTGTGACAGTCAGTTTATGACAGCAGTAATGGTGCCAGTCACTTTTTTTCAAATGGGGATAGAACAGAGGAAAAGTAAATATTTTTCAAATATAACCCAGCATAATGAAGTGAATGCAATAATCACATTTATTTACAAGTGCTATAGATTGCTAATTTGTGATGAGAAAGCAGCTGATGAATCCTTTCCTTTAAAAGTATTTTTTTCTTTATCAATGATGTGATATAAAAGGCATGCATAATCAGCTATAGAAGAGTAAGAAGGAATGGCTATTCACCTGTAACTGTATTTCTTCTAGAGTATTACTAATCCATAGCTACACTTGTTGCATTGTCCTGGCTAAAGAAGCCAAAAACAGGAACCATCCATTCACATTCAAAACTCAGCCACATGACCAGCATTACCTCTCATGAGCAGTTCATCCAGCGATCAAAACTTTCTTCCTGAAGAGTAGTGCTCCTGCAAGTAAATAATAAACTCCAGCAACAGCCAATATGGCCGCAAAATAATGGTATTGTGGGCAATGAGAAATGTGTAAACTAGCAATTTTTGCATTAACCACTGAGTCACCTAACTACACCTTCTAATTGTTGTGATACACACACAATGACGAATACATATACACATATATGCACACATATTTCAGTGTAATATAGCAGTGCACTGTCTACACACATTTTTAGAGAAAGAAAAATACATCACTGGACCATTTTCTTCTTTTAAGGCTACAAGGGACATTGGAGGGTGGGGAGTTGCCACTAGACACCTCATTTAAATCAATAATGACATGCATAAGGCTGAAATTGATCTAGATAGCGGGGGAATGTAGACTAGAAATGTTGGTACTAACCACTCAGCCACCTAACTGTGCTTTTTAATTGCTGTGATACACTCACACTGATTAATACATATACACACATATGTATATATATTGCAGTACAACATAGTAGTGTACTGTCTACACACACAGAGCATTCACACACACACACACACACACACACACACACACACACACACACACACACAGTACACTGCCTTTTTTTAAATACAGTATATTTTTCATTTTTTCAAATTAAAGTAGGTCATACATTCGTTTATCATACACCATTAAACAATTTCCATGTACAATAATGGGGTATTTTATGAAAACTTAAATACAACATTTAGCTTAAATCATATAAAAAATATCTGATAAATGGATAAACAAGGATTTATGCATATGTTTGGCAAAACTTAATTTGTGTCTGAATTGTCTAGATCTAATACATGTATTAAATTTAGACCAAACTTCATTAAACAAATTTGTTCTCTTTTGCGGTACATGGTGTACTTGCTCTGTTTTATAGATATCTATCATTAAGTTCACCCAGATATTAAAGTCAGGTGGGTTTATATCTTTCCATGATTTTAGTATGCATTTATGTGCATTGATTATCCCAATTTGTATTAATCATTTTTGATAAGGGTTAGCTTGTTGATTTAAACAGCCATATGTTAAAAGTAACTTTATATTGTTTTTGTTTTTTTCAGTTTTATATTTGTAATTTGTGTTATGGTATCTAATACTTTGAACCAAAAATTGTCTAATAAATGGCAACCCACCAACATAAGTTCCAGTGTACCATTTTGAGATCCACATCTGGGGCAGAGACTGGAGCAAATGGCATTCATCAGATTTAACCGGTGTGAGGTATAATAAATTCTATGCACTATGTTAACGTATATTTGTATTCATTTAGTTAATATTATGCCCAAACTAGATACATTAATAATTTGATTCCATTGTTGTTCTATGATGTTTTGTTGTGTTTTTGATTACTATTTTAACCTTAAAGTTTATAGATTGCTACCCATTTTTTTATATAATGGAGTAAAATATAGAGATTAATTTGACATTATCAGTTTTTTGTCAGTTGTACTTCCCAATGAGTTTTCTGTGTTTTTTCCAGTCTATCTCCCATTTCATGATATAGTTGTAGACTTGGAGATATCTGAAAAGATGTGCATGTGTTAACTTGTACTTATTTTTAATAGTTGCAAAATCCAAAAGATCATCATGATCATACAGGTCTGATATCTCGTTAAGCCCATCCTTGTACCAAATTGTAAACCCTTTATCTGTCCTTGATGGTAGAAAATATCCATTACAGCATATAGGTGAATGTAATGAGATGTTATATCTGGTGTTTGTGGAGTGCATAACTGTTTCCCAAATCTGATATGTTGTTTGTGTGGATATCCATAGTTGAGTTTCCTGTTTCCACTGAGGGCCTGCATATAATAGATGTTGCTTTTCATCATATATAATGTCACTTTTTTCAATTTGTGTTAATAGCATATCTTGTTCTTCATGAAACCAATTATATGCTGTATGTTTCCTATATTTGCTGCATAGTAGTACAATTTCAAATTTGGTAAAGCTAGGCCCCCTTTGTCTTTTGTAATGTATAATTTATCTAGTTTAAGTCTGGGCTTCTTACCTTTCCATAAAAATGTTTTAATTAATGTGTCCAATGATTTAAAAAAAATATCATTCATGATAATGGGGATGTTTTGAAATAAGAACAGAAATTTTGGTAAAGTATTCATTTTTATCACATTTATGGGGCCAATCAAAGTTAATGGAAGTTGTTCCCAGGTATTGAGTTCCCTTTTAGTTTTATCCATCAGTTGTTTGTAGTTATTTTTGTATAGGTTTGTGTTATCTTGATCTAATTGGATCCCTAAATTATTTAGTTCAGTTACTTTTTTTTACATTAAGCATTTGTATTTCTGTAAAAGGTTGCATTTGTGTCTTAGACTCCATTAGTTCTGACTTATCCCAGCTGATCCTATCTCCTGAAATTTTGTTAAATTGTAATAGTGTGTTTTTTTAATTCTTTACAAATATGATTTAAGTTGTCTGTATAAATTAGAGCATCATTTACATATAGACTTATTTTGTGTTCCATATTATCTACTTGTAATCCTTTTACATTATTGTTTATATGTATGGAGATGGCTAAAGGTTCTATTGCCACTGCAAAGATTAATGGTGATGGAGGGCAGCCATGACATGTACCTTGATAGAAGGGTATAGATGATGAGATTCACATATTGGATTTTATCCTGGCTGTTGGATTGGAATATAATATGTCCATCCATTTTCTGAACTGAGGACCAAATTAATTTTTTTTAAGTCTTTTGATGTATGACCATTCCACCCGATTGAATGCTTTCTCAGCATCTAGTGCGAGCATAGAGTAGTTTGGATTTTTGCATTTGTCAATTCAATTTTATGTTATTCTGATATTTGCCTTTAATTGGCATCCTTTAATAAAATAATTTTTGTCTGGGTGGATTATGATTGGCAATATGTTTCCCATTATTTTAGCCAGAATCTTGGTTAATATTTTATCAACTGAATTAACAAGGGAAATAGGTATGTAAGAAGTTGGATTCTTAGGATCTTTATCTTTTTTTTTAATAGTAAAATTGTGGTTTCTAGGCCCGAGGTATATAACTTTTTTTTAATTTTTATTTTTAATTTAGTTGTTTAACCAGGAGTAGCACACTAAGCTGAAAGCTTTTTTACAGGAGCGACCTGGGAGCACAGGGAAGTTAAGTGACTTGCTCAGGGTCACACAGTATGTTATGTAGCAATATATCATCAAATAGTATTTTTAAATGTGGAGTTATTTGATCAGAAAATGTTTTATAAAAATATCTATTGGGACCAGGGGCTTTACTATTAATGGCTATTTCAATCTCTAAAGTGGAGATATCTTTATCCAAAGGTGTTGTTTGGGTTTCATCTAATTGGAGTATGGGTATTGTTTGAAAAAATGAGTATATATCTTTATCATCCATAGTTCTTTCTGATGTATATAGTTTTGTATAAAAATCCACAAATGTTTTATTAATTTCAATTGGGTCTGAGGTTAAGTCACCATTTTCTTTTGTAATTTTTGTTATTAGATTTGCATCTTGTTCTTTTCATAGTTGCCAGGCTAATATTTTATCTGGCTTGTTGCCCATTGCATAATATTTTGTTTTAGTTAACAACAATTGTTTTTCAGTTTCATATGTGGGGATTGCGTTATACTGATTTTTTGCTATTCCCATGTCTTGTAGTATGGTACGGTCTTGACATAACTAAACAATATTTCTTTGTGATTTATTATCCAATCCAAAATAATACATTCCTCCAGGTAATTTAAACCCAAAGCTTTGGAGTCTAATTTTTCAAAATACAGTACTGGATCCCCCATTCCTTCCACACCCTCCAGAACTTTAATAAGTTTTAAATTGTTTCTTCTTGATCTAGCTTCTTACATAGATACATACATAGATACATAGATACATAGACAGTGTCGGCAGATAAGGGTCTATGGCCCACCCAGTCTGCCCATTTGAGCTTGTAAGTTCAGTTTGTTTTCCTAGAAGTCTGTTTCCCCTTACCCCTGACCTCTAGAATTCCTTTATGTCTATCCCATGCATTCTTAAATCCTGTGATTGTTTCAGCCCCCACCACTTCCTCTGGCAGGGTGTTCCACTTGTCCACCACCTGTTCTGTGAAGAAATTCTTTCTCATGTTTCCTCTGAATCGTCCTCCCTCCAACTTCATCCCATGCCCTCTAGTCCTGGAACATCTTTTTCGCTTAAAAATAGTGTTTTCCTGCACTCTGTTTCTCCCTGTAAGATACTTGTATGTCTCTATCATATCCCCTCTCTCCCTCCTCTCCTCTAGGGAGTACATGTTCAGTTCCTTCAGCCTGTCTTCATAGGACTTGTGATGCAATCCATGCACCAGCTTTGTTGCCCTCCTCTGAACCTTCTCTACCCTGTCTATGTCCTTACATAGGTATGGTCTCCAGAACTGTACACTGTACTCCAGGTGGGGCCTCACTAGTGTCTTGTATAGCAGAATTATGACCTCCCTTTTCCTGCTGGTGATGCCCTGCCTCATACATCCCAGCATCCTATTTGCTTTACCTGATGCCTTGTCACACTGTTTCCCTACCTTGAGGTCATCAGAGATGACAACCCAAGATCCCTTTCCTGCTTGGTGCATGCTATATCCTCACCCCCAACTGATATATTGTGCCAGGGTTTTGTGCCCCATATGCATTATCTTGCACTTCTTTGCATTGAATTTCAACTGCCAAACCAGTGACCATTCTTCAAGTTTCTGCAGGTCCTTCTCATTCTGTCTACACCTCTGGTGTGTCTACTCTGTTGCAGAGCTTTGTGTCATCAGCGAACAGTGAAATTCTGCCTTCTAGATCCTGCGTAATGTCACTGATGAAGATGTTGAATAGGACCGGTCCCAGCACTGATCCCTGTGGTACCCACTGGTCACTCTTCCCTCTGTGGAGTGACAGCCATTTACCACCACCCTCTGTGTCCTGCCACCCAGCCAGTTACCTACCCACCACACTACTGTCCTGCCCACACCCATATTCCCAGTTTGTGTAATAGTCTTCTATGTGGCACAGTGTTAAAGGCCTTGATGAAGTCCAGATAGGCCATGTCCACTGCCCTCCCCTGATCCACCTCCCTAGTCACCCAGTCAAAAAATTCAATGAGATTGGTCTGACATGACCTCCCCCTGGTGAAACCATGCTGCCTTGGGTCCTGTAGTCCATTGACAACCAGATGTTCCACCAATCTCTCCTTCAGAAGTGCTTCCATGATCTTTCCCACTACCGAGGTGAGGCTGACTGGTCTGTAGTTCCCTGCTTCCTCTTTGTTCCCACTTTTGCATAAGGGGACTACATCTGCTGTCCTCCAGTCTTTGGGTACCTCCCCTGTTTCCAGTGATTGGCTAAACAGGATAGCCAGAGGTTCAGCCACCACCTCTCTTAGTTCTTTAAGGACCCTGGGTGCACCCCATCTGGCCCCATTGCTTTGTCAACTCTTATTACTTCCAGTTCCTTCAGGACCCTTTCTCGTGTAAAGGACTTGTGTCCATTTCTGCACCATTCTCACCCTTGTACTCCCTTCAGACCCATTACCCCCTCTTCCTCAGTAAAGACTGAGCAGAAATACCTGTTCAATATGTCAGCTTTACTGTTGTCATCCTCCACGCGACTCCCATCCTCCCTTCAGTCTCACTATCCTCCCTTTGTCTTTTCTTTTTTCACTTATGTACCTGTAAAAGGTTTTGTCCCTTTAACCACTGATTTTGCAATGTGTTCTTCTGTCTGAGCTTTGGCTTCCCTTACTGACTTCCCTGCCTCCCTTTGTTTCTCCTGGTACTTCTCCTATCCCCTCTGCCTGTGTCTTTTTGTATTGCCTGAATGCTATCTTTTTGGCTTTCACTTTCTTTGCTACCTCTTTGGAAAACCATAATGGTCTCCTCTTCCTTTTCCTCTTGCTAACCTGCTTAATGCATAATTCTGTTGTTCTTATAATCCCCATTTTAAATACTGCCCACTGTTCCTCAACCCCTGATTCCTGTCCCATTCCCTTAATGCCTCTTTCAAGTATTTCCCATTTTCCCAAAGGCTGCCCCCTAAAATCCAGGATACGTGTTTTTGTGTGGTTTGGTTCTGCTCTTTCTGTGATTTCAAACCACAATGACTGGTGGTCACTGTTTCCAGGTGCTCCCCACTGTTGCCCCATCACACTGTCCCTGTTTGTGAGCAGAAGGTCCAGTATTGCCTTCTGCCGAGTTGGTTCCATGACCAGTTGCTTGAGGAAGGCACCCTGAAGGGAGTCCAGGATAAATCTGCTCCTAGTTGATGCTGCTGCTGGGATGCTCCAGTCCACATCTGGAGTATTGAAGTCTCCAACCAGTACTACCTCACCCTTGTCTGCCATCCTTTGGATGGCTAGCATCAGCTCCCTATCTGTTTCTTCCTCCTGGGCTGGTGGTCTATAGACCACACCTGTGTGGATGGCTGGCCCCATTTTCCTTTCCAGCTTAACCCACAGTATCTCTCCCCCATTTTGTTCCTCCTGGATCTCTGTGGCCCTTATGTCATTTTCACATACAGTGCACTCCTCCTCCTTCCTGCCTGCTCTGTCTCTTCTGAATATGTTGTAGCCAGGTATGGCCATCTCCCAGTCATGGTTATCATTACACCAGGTTTCAGTGATGGCCACAATGTCCAGGTCTGACTGTACCATGACAGCCTCCAGATCTTCCATCTTGTTGCTAAGGCTCCTGGCATTTGCACACATGGCTTTCCATGATTTGACCTCCCTAGTCTGCTTCACTGTTCTCTCCTGCCCCTTCCTTGGTTGTCATTTATCCCTGGTTCTCCTTGCTGTCTGCCCTTCTGCTGAATTTTGCCCTTTCTGCTTATCCACCTTTTGGACACTAATCTCCATCTTTTGCACACCGCTTTGCAGAGATAGCCACTCCTCTGGTTCACTGGTTCCACTGCTAGCTGTGGGGGTGAGCAAGTAGGTACTCTCCTTGCTGGCCTGCCCCCCTTTGCTAGTTTAAATGCTTGTCAATGTAGCATTTAAACTTATCATTGAGTACTTGATTCCTCCAGGATGGATGCAGGCCGTCAGGCTTGAACAAACCTCCATCCTCTCAGGTGGGTCCCAGTCACCAATGAATCAAACCCTTCCTCACAGCACCAGTTCTTCAACCATGAGTTAAAGTTCCTGGTGCATGCACTCTATGCTCTCCTTGCCTCTCACAGGTAGTACTTCTGAGAAAGTGACAGAAGTAGCTACTTGTTTGAGACCCTCCCAGTTTCCTAAACTCTTCCTGAACTTCCTTTGGCTCCCATTTGCCAAGTCATTAGTACCTAGGTGGATAATGACATCCAGCTCACCCTCCGTCTTGCCTTCCCAGTGATCCCCAGTACTTCCTTCCATACCTCCATGCCGTGGCACCTGGTAGGCACCTCACCTCCCTGTCCTCTCCCTCCTGTGTTCCTAGCTGGATCCCTCTTACAATGGAGTCCCCCACCAGGATTCACTTCCTCCTCCTCTGGGGTCCACTGCTTTCCCCACTGAGGTCACCTCCTTGGCTAACCTCCACATCCTTTCCTTCCACTTCTCTGGGTACCTCTATTTGGTTGTCCTCATTTGCCAGTGTGGCATATGAGTTCTTGAGAGGAATAGGATCTGGGATGTGCCTCTGCCTGACTGCTCTAACCCTCCCTGAGCCCACTGTCATCCAAGTGCTCCTCGTTCTCGGCATCCTTTGAGGCAGCTGCATTGGACTGGGTGGTCCCTGGATAGGGGTGATGGTACTCCTGACCCAGTTTACTTCCACTCTGAGTCTGGTTACCTCATCCCACAGTCCAGAGAGATGCATGCAGATAGGGCAGCACCTCAGTGTCCAGAAGGTCTGCCTGAATATGGCTGCACCACAGCCACTGCATTGCACCACTCCCCACATTATACTGCAATTCCACAACTTGTCTGCTACTGAAACTCTCTTAGTTCTCTTTTTATTAATTTACAGTACTAAAAATCCTGTAACTGATCCTCAGATATTTTTTTAAGGAAAAGAAACCAATAAATAAATAAATGAGTCAAACACTTGTCATGCTGAGGTGGGCTTCTTCCCCTTAGGCCCTCCTACTTCACACCTCTTACTATACCCTGTGTTTAGCTCCTATCAATCAGATTTATCAGGGCATATAATTAAGAGTTGGGGGAAGGGAGGGGGGGTGAAAATTTGCAGCAATTAAAGACAGCACAGAATTACACCACCACTATGTTTTAAATTTTTCAACAGCCCAAAAACAATTATAAGTAAAGACAACAAAGAAAGAAAGTATAGTGTCACTACAAGCCCACAATCTAAGGTTAAAAGAAAAATACCAGTTACCAGTTACTCTAAAGCACTGAATTGAATATGTTTCCTTCCTTCTCCTTCTGGCTTCTTCTTGTTATGTGACTTTTTTTCTGTAGATTGGCCAATAATGTAGTGTGAGTTTTAACTGTTTGTTGCAGTGGGTTTATTGTGTCCTCTAAGTCTGATACTTGTTGTTCAACCTCCGTAATATGAATTGATAGTGTTTCAAGTTTTGTACTTAACTCAGCTATTGATTTGTTTACTGTGGCAAGAGATGATGTTATATTCTTGAAGCCTTTTTGGATATCAGTTTTTAGTTCATCCTTTAACTGAACAAGCAAGTCAAAAGTCTGAGCTGGCTGTACTTGTGGTTCCATGCATACTGTGTTTTCTCGGTGTATGATTTTCATTTGTTTTATTAGGGTGGGTCTTTCGTGTCAAACTAGGATTTGGTGCAGTGTAGCTTGTATTATTATCATTTATGTAGCATACAGTGTCATTTATTGTGCTATTAATATCTTGCAAGTTACTGACCTCCATTGCTGTGTTCTGTATTAGTTCTGATATTGTTGCAGAGCTGGTCGGTTTCAGCAGGTCTTCGATGTCAGCTGAGTTCTGTAGTGGTTTCAGTACTGCCTGTGCATTATCCATCATATTTTGCATTGGTAGTAAGCTTTGTTGTCGGATCGTCATATCTTTTATGTGATTAAGGTCACTAACACTGTTTTTTCTCTTAGTTGGAGTCTCAGGTAGTGGTGCTAAAATTTCCAGTATTGCCAAATTTGTTTTAGAAAAAAATTGTAGCGTGCTTTGTTTTAGACGTCCATGATTCATTAGCCCAGATGTTGAAGCAGCTAGATCTTCTTCTTCTTCAGTGCATTGTTTGGAATGAATATTCCTTGTTTTCCTTGCTTGTAAGGTATCCTTTGGCATTTCTTTTAGTCTTCAGTAATTTTTTGACATCCTCTCCCCTGTTATTATATCCGTTTTTGGTAACCTAGCATTTCTCTGTATTTTCTGACTAGAGGCATGTAGTAGCATCTGAAATAGATGCTGGTGGTGTCAGAGCTGTTAGCCAAGCAGCTGTCTCTCAGGCAGCCATCTTGGATCTACCCACACATACACTGCCTTATATGGCATTTATTTACTTATACATCTAACTCTAACTTTTACTGTATTTAGGATAAGCACTGTGTTTTTCACTAATTCATTGTACTAATCTGTGGCATGACTGGGTAACTAAGGTAGAGGACCAGGAAGTTGCAGTGGTTGTGGCCTATCTGGACTTCAGAAAGGCATTCAACACCATCCTACATAGAAGGCTGATTAACAAACTGCACAGCCTGGGGTGGATCCTAAAATAGTTCTGTGAGTGGAGAACTAGCTGAATGGCAGGAGTCAGAGGGTTATGGTAAACAGGGAGTACTCTGAAGAGGGAGAGGTGATCAGCAGGGTGCCACATGGGTCAATGTTGGTGCCAGTCCTCTTCAATGTCTTTATTGGGGACATTTCAGAGTGACTGGAGGGGAAAGTATGCCTCTTCACAGATGATAAAAAGGCATGCAATAGGGTGTGCATGCCAGGGGGTGTTGAAAGAATGAGAGAAGACCTTAAAAAAACTGGAGAAATGGTCTAAAGAATGGCAGCTGGGATTCAATGCAAAGAAGTACAGGATCATTTACATAGGGCACAAGACACTCATGAGAGACCACACCTGGAATACTGCATCCAGTTCTGGAAGTCCCATCTGAGAAAAAACATAGACAGGGTGGAGGTGGTGCAGTTGAGGGCAACTAAAATGTTGCAGGGCCTGTGGGATAAGACTTATCAGGAAAGACTAAAGGAGTTAAATATGTATTCCCTGGAGGAAAGGGGGGGGGACATGACTGAGACATACAAATACATATTTGGTATAAAAAGGGTACAAGAAGGAAGCATCTTTCAAAGTAAGAGATGCTCCAAGTCAAGGGGCAAAAAATTAAGTTAGAGGGGGAAGGCTTAGGGGAAATGTGAGGAAATATTTTTTCATGGAGATTGTGGTGGATGCTTTTAATGCCCATACCAGAGGGTGTGGTAGGAGCTATAATGGTCAGAGAATTTTAGGAGTGACATGAATTAGGTTAACTGTCTGTACTGAAAATGTTGTTTTTGTTTCATGTTTAAAGAGCGCTACAATGAACTACATGTTTTTCCTTTGTGATAAGCATATAGCATTGTAACATAGTGACTTCCTAGCAAACTTGGGTCAGGTAATTATTTGTATTTGTGACTGGTGAAGGTTTTGATATAGCATTTAAACATGAACTCATTTTGTAGACAATTGTGTGGCCATTAACACATTTTAATAACATGTTTTAGTGATTTAGCAGTGTCCATATTGATATTTAGGAGCATAATTTAATGTATGTTCATGCACACAGATTTTTTTGGAAAAAATGTTTAAAGAAAGCAGATAAGGAAGTGCATACGTTGTGGAACTATTCAGGTAATGTGGACACTATTCTACTCCATATTACAATTGAGGCTGGTAGTATAGCCTAGAGGTTAATGAGCTATGAATAGGCTTGGCAGTATTAGATTTAAATCAGTAAATGTAGATAAATGTTGATTTCACTGCTCACACACAAATAGATGAAAAAGTATTTCCATTGATAATAATCTAAATGTACAGATAGAAAAAGTAAGTTCTGTTGCTATTTTGACATGTGAAGATAACAATTTGTGCTTTTATCAGTTTGTAAATCCTCAACATTTGCTGTCATTAACTGCAACAGTGAAAATTAAATCGATACAAATTGAAATAAATGCTTAAAAACCCATAATTTCATGCAACTGGTAAAGTTTAAATTGATAAAACTCGGGAAAAAAGGTTTAAAAATAAAAATCAATATTTTCCACTGGAATTATAAAAAATAAAAATAAAAAACTGCCATCCCTAGCTATGAATGAGCTTGGTACATCCAGCAGACCTGGGTTTGATTCCCACAACCTCCACTTTCATACTTTGTGATTATGAGCAAATCATTTAACCACCCCCAGTGCTCCCAGGTTGCCCTTGAAAACAGGTACTTGTTCCTAGTGGGCCTTACTCAGTTATCAAAAGAATAATAAAAAAAAATGATTATATGAATTATTTTGTGAGGTATGTTAGCAGTGAAACACTGCATACTAATTTTATGATTATTATGTGAATTTCAGCCAATTCCCTGATGAAGAAGTCTTTATGATCTTGAAATGTTGCATGATTTGGAATAAAGAATATTGGCTGATGAAAAATAAACTATGCATTTCATGTGAAAGTAGATCTGTGGTCTGAGTTCTCATTTCTGCTTCAGTTTTTGTCTGGCCTCTCTGAGGCCTTTCAACATAGCATCTGAAATCAAGCACCTCCTTCCTCACTCTCAGTTACCCTTATGCTTGAGAAAACCTGATTGACTGACATGTTTATGTGCTAGAAACTTTCTTCAAAGATAATTCTACCCAGATTGAAGCTTAGCACACAAAATAGTGCTTTGAGACTCTTCTCAGCAGACTACTACAATTAATTAGTGTACTGATAACACAAAACTTCCAATACTATGTAGTCCATTAAGAAACTGGACGGTTCAGATTTTCTACTGAAATAGCAAACTTTCTGCAGGGCTCCACCCACTGCAGCCATAAAAATTAGTTCACCAATAGTATACAGACCAAATAACCCAGACACAAGAGGATGGGTAGGCAGTGTATGGTTACAGATGAATACCTCAAGAAGAAATGCAGTTTGATATTTATTTGAAATTTCTTTTTAACCAGGAAAGGCCCACTACACTGTGATAGCTTGTTTCCAGATGTGTCCTGGGGGCTGGATAATCTTAAGAATGGCTCTGTGAATCAGAGGGATAGGAAAGAAAGTGTACAGAAACCTTCCTCCCAGTACAAGGTGAGCTTTCTCCCATATGGTTCCTGTTTCTGGTGGTATTGTGGAGAACAAGGGACGGGTTCTGTCTTCAAAATAGGTAAACAGATCAATCTGTAGAGTTAACAACTCCTTAAAGATGCTGCCTATGACTTCCTGGTTCAGAGACCGCTCAAGAGTGACAGTCTGTACTCAATATGCAGCAGAATGTATCTGCCAGGCAGTTCACTTCACCCACCAGATGAACTGCAAGGAGGTGAGTAAAAGTGGAGATGGCTAGCATCTGCTGACTCAGGGTTTCCTGACCCTCTTGCTTGTTCAGGAAAGCACTTCAATGGCATTGTCTGTTTTTGCCTGAATTGCCTAATCTAGCCACAGCATACCAAATGTGTGAAGGTCCATGGTGAATTATCTATATCTTCTAGACATTGATTTGTAGCGAAGCTTCTTGTACAAACCAGTGAACTGTTGAAATACTAAATGTAGCTCTGGTGAACTTGGCACTTTGCCAGCAATTTGCTGTGCAAAATGTTTTTTTCCTTTCCCCCAACTCTTGAATGTCCTTACTAACTGCCTCCTCCCACCCAGCTCTTCCCAGATGAAGAGCAAATACACCCCTTTCCTCAACCTAATGACAAGAACCATCCACAAAACCATACTTCACCCAGCCCTGACCACAGTGGCCAAATTCTCAAATAAGTAATAACCTTTACGAATGGCTTCCATCCACACACTCACATGACACACCTCAGTATCCCACTGAATGAATCCCAACCTCCCTCCACCAACCCCAGCCACATGGCAACATTGAAGCTAAGTCATGGCAACTAGGCTAGCCCCCCTTCCATACTCAATCACTCTACACTCAATCCACCCTCACCTTCCTCATGTCACTTGAAGTAAAGGATACATTCAGATTCCATCCAGAGTTCAGCCTGATCTCCCTTGGTCATCTGGAGTGGTGCCTGGATAAAGAGTGGAGCTAGAGGATGGTCATCACAGGAGGTGCAGACTCTCCTCTTGCCACCTTAGCCCTCAGAAAGAATGGGAGTGTGTGTTCTTTGTAATTAGCTACTGTAATTACTTAGAGTGCACACTCCCACTCATTCAGGTAGCATCTGGTTGAGGCAGAGAAGGAAGGTCTGAGCCAGTTTCTGTCTTCTTCCCATGATGACTGCCCTCCAGCTGTACTCTCTACCTGCAGACACCACTCCAGATGAGAGAGACCAGTTTGAACTCTGAAAAGAGTCAGAATGTATCCCTTACATTGGGTGACATGGGTGGGTGTATTGGGTGCTGAGTAGGTGGGTGAGAGAGGGGAGCTAACCTGTTTGCCAACTTACTTTCCATATTGTCATATGAGAGATGGTGGGGGAGGAGACTGGGAATTTGGGATTCATTTAGTGGGATACTCAGAGGTGCAAGTTGGTGGAGGGAAGTCACTGGTAAGGTATATTACTTATTTTAAGAATTTGACCACTGAGTCCAGGCCTGGAAGGGGAGGATATTGTGGACCCTTCTTGTCAGTGGGTGGGGGTAAGGGGATGTTTTATGTGCAACTGGATAGGGCTGTGTGAGGGTTAGTGGGTAATAGGGACATTCATGAGGGTGGAGGGAAGAAAAATAATTTAATACCATAAGCTGCAACAAGCACGCTGCAAAGTGGCCCATGGTAGGAGAAGTGCCACTTCCTGGGGTCTTTGCCAGGCTAAATCCTATGCAAAGTAGCACTTCATGGGCAAAGTTCCACTTTGCAGAGTATTCAAATGGTGATGTTTACACTTTGCTATGCATAGCACTACATTAAAGGCTCTTAAAGTAGTAGTACTTCACATAATGCTACATGTAGCAAAGTTTGCTTCACCTCACACACACTTAACAACCTACTGACGGAGTCCACTCCGAAGAAAGGGGGGTTATTCATGGGGTACCGCAGGGTTCAGTACTGGGACTGGTCCTCTTTAATGTCTTTATAGGTGACATTGAGGAGGGACTGGAAGGAAATGTATGCCTCTTTGAAGATGACACAAAGATGTGCAACAGTGCTGATACACAAGGGGAGTGAAAAGTATGAGAAGGGACTTGGCAAGGCTGGAGGAATTGTCAAAAGTATGGCAACTTAGATTCATTGCAATGAAGTGCAAGGTAATGCACCTGGGAAACAAAAATCCAGGGAAAGAGTACACATGGGGGGGTGCTAACAACAACAAAAATGGAAAGAGAACTGGGGGTAGTCATATCAGGTAACCTAAAGGTAGGCAAGCAATGTGAGAAAGCAGTAAGGAGGGCTGGGGGGATACTGGGATGCACGGGGAGAGGCCTCACCAGTAGAAAACAGGAAGTTGTTATCCCTCTGTACAGACAGTTTGTGAGACCCCATCTGGAGTATGGCATGCAGTTCTGGAGACCCCATCTCCACATGGACATAGACAGGATGGAGGCAGTCCAGAAGAGGGCAACTAAAATGGTGCATGGTCTGCAACAGAAGCCATATGAAGAGAGACTAAAGGAGCTTAATATGTATACCCTCGAGGAAAGAAGGGAAGGGGGGGACTTGATAGAAACTTTCAGGTACCTCAAGGGAATCAGCCAAGTTCAGGTGGGTAGCATCTTTCAGAAAAAGAGATGTGCAAGAACAAGGGGACACAATTTGAAGATAGAGGGTGATGACTCAGGGCAATGTGAGGATGTATTTTTTCACAGAAAGGGTGGTGGACACATGGAACAGCCTTGATCAGGAGGTCATGGGGTCAAAAACAGTCAGGGAATGCAAGAATGCATGGGACAGACATAAGGCATTTCCCCCATGGGGGGGAATGCTACAAGTCTCGATGGCTGAGAGGGACCTAGGGGTGGTGGTGATGGATGTCAAGATGAACAACTCGGAGACTTGTAGAAGGGCAGTGGCAAAGGCCAACAGGATGCTTGGATGCAACACTAGGGGCTCACCTCCAGAAGGAGGGAAGTGATACTCCCACTGTATAACTGCTTGGTGAGGCCGCACCTCGAGTACTGTGTGCAGTTTTGGAGGCCACATTTAAAGAGGGACATTGAACTCCTGGAGAGGGTCCAGAGGAGGGCAACCAAAATGATTTGGGGCTTGGGGGATAGGACCTATGGGGAGAGGCTCAAAGAGCTAAATATGTATACATTGGAAGAGAGAAGGACCGGGGACATGATAGAGGTATTCAGGTACATGAAGGGTAAATAGAGAAGGAGCAGTCAGGGTGCTCCAAAGGAAGGGGGGGCAACTAGAGGCATGGGTGGAATCTGGAGGGGGTGGAGATTCAGGGGAGAAAGGAGGAAGTGCTACTTCACTGAGAGGGTGGTGCAGCCATGGAATGCATTGTCCAGGGGGCTGGTGGAGGCAGAAATGGTGGAGGGGTTCAAGTGGGGGTGGGACAGGTACAGGGGAAGGGTTCTGGAAGCAAAAACCAGTGCAGCGAGAATATCCGGGACTGGAAAGGTAGAAGCCAGAGAGGGAGAGGAGGGCAGCAAGGTCAGCTCCCAGGGTGGGGGCTGACCAAACGAGCAGACACGAAAGACCGTTAGGCCTATTCTGCTGGCATTTTATTATGCTAGTATGTTAGTGTGGTAGGAGGAAGTAGGCTGTTGGTTAACTAGGATCTGCAGCTTATCAAAAAGATAGGGAAATGGTCAGACTGGATGGGTTAAGCAGTCCTTATCTGCTGTCAAAGTCTGTGTTTCTATGTTTATGTTTCCAAGATGGGCTTCTCAACCTGGCAGTGAGACATCTGTGGTCAGGTGGATTGCAAGGTAAGAGAATTAAAAGAAACCCCACACTGAGGTTCTGTTCCACCCGCCACCGAAATATAGTGAGATTTGCATAAAACTCTTTAAATTTGTCAATGCATATGCAATTAAAAGTGTGTTGTTTTGCAACACTTTGCCAGCTCAAGAGTAAATATCACTAACATTTTTTGCAACTCACCTCAAATGTATCAGCAGCTCTGTAACAATGCAATACAAAACTGAATTGCAACTCTCTGACAACAATTTTTGTAATGCTTTGAGCCAGCAACACCTATGTAACTTCTTGAGAAATGTAAAAGCAATTTTGCATTACATTATTAAGGACAATAGGGGGCAATACCAAACTGATTCTGTCCTCCTGCCCACTCAGTGGTGGTAGTAGCCTATAATAACCCTTACTTTCTTGATCACATCTGACTTCATCTTGAAGCTCCACACTGTGTCAGACTCCATCACCTTCACTGACAGGGCATTCCACAACCTCACTACCCTGTTTGTAAAGAAGTTCTTCCTCAAACCCAACCAAAATCTATCTGCCACAATTTTAAATTGATCTGTCTCAGTTTTAACCATGGTGACAGAGGGATTCATCCCAGACTCCTCAGCTGACATTATTTGTGTTATTGAAACCTGGCTGAGTGATGACACTGGCCCTCTGTTGGAGTTGTCTATGCCTCCTGGGTGTTCTGTGGTGCATCTCTCAAGGTGGAAGAGGAGGGGTGGCATGGCCATCTGCTTTAGATCTGCATTGGGACTCATGGAATATCCCATGGGAACAACCAGGTCATTTGAATGCATGGCTGCAAGGCATGACAAGGTGCAAGGTACTGGATCAACCTTGTGTATTGGCTTCCAGGTCATGGTGGTCAATTCCTGCAGAAACTGGTGGACTTCATGATAAACCTGGTGTTGGATGTACCCAGAATGCTTGTGCTGGGAGATTTCCACACCTGTGTCAAGGATGAAGCCTAGCCCCTTGGTCAACAGTTTTCCAGTTGATGTCATCACTGGGTCTTGCACAGTTACCTTTGGCACTCACCTTCATAGTCATACCCTGAACCTGGTCTTATCATTGGGTTTTGACATAAGGGAGGTCAAGGTTGATCCAGTCATTTGGTCAGATAATTATACTGCATCATTCCTTTGCAGGAACCTAATATTAATAATCTATGTGGATGATTCAGCACTAACGTAGACATAATCTGGAGCCTAGAAAGCTCCTGGTGGTATTGGACATCCTGGGAATGATGGCAGCCTGCACTCAGTGAGCCAAAAAGCCTGTAAAGTGCAATAACATGGCTCTCATTGCTTCACTGAACTCCCAGGCACCTTACTGTGTCCATCTCATTACATCTCACCGCATCTCACCATGGAAATGTGATGAGCTGAAGCAGATGTAGACCAAGGGATGAAAGCTGGAATGTTCTCAGCAGAGGACCTATTCAGAAGAGGAAAAATTGGTGCTGAGAACTTACAATGGTGACTATCAGTGAGCAATCACATGAAAAAGACAGAGTTCCTTTCAATGGTGATTACAGCAGGAAGCAGTTATCCAGCTCAAATCTTCCACACTGTTGCAGGTTGATTAACTGCCTCACCCCCATCTACATTCTGAGAGTTTTTTTTTTCCTGCAGAAAAGTACAAGGAGTTAAACCAATTCTTCCTTGACAAACTGTTCTCTATCCTGACTGGACTGTCCTCCAGTGGTCTGTCATGGGCCGGTGGTAGCCTGTTGTCACTCAGCTTAAACAATCTGCCATCCTGGGCAGACTGCTACCCTGTTATGGACAAGGAGGTGCTCCAGATGGTCTCTGTGCTATGCCCCGCCTACTGTGCTTTAGACCCTGGACTACCTGACTACTTCTTGACTGCTGAGAATCCTTGGATCTCCATTTCACTGAGATTATCAGTTGTTCTTTGAAGGAGGGGATGTTCCCTGTAGCTCTGAAAAGGGCTGTAGTGAGAACCCTCCAAAGAAGCCATCTTTGGACCCTGACAATCTCATGAATTACAGACCAGTCTTGAACTTTCCCTTTTTGAGGAAGGTTATTGAGAAGGTGACAGTGCCACAGTCTGAGGCTCATGTGTAACAATTTGACATTTAAGAGGCTCTCTAGTCAGGATTTAGGCACCACCACAGCACTCAGATAGCTCTCATCAAGGTGTCCCATAATCTCCACACTACAAGAAACAGAGGGTGTCAGTTCATCTTGGTCCTTCTAGCTCTTTCATTGGTGTTTGACTCAGTGGACTATGGAGTGCTGTTGGATCACTTGAGGAATGTCATGGGACTCATTGGCATGGTCTTGAACTATTTTGAGTTCTACCTTACTAGGAGGGAATAGGAGGCTCTAGGTAGTTCCATCTCTAGAACAGCTGTGCTCAACTACAGAGCGCACCATGCTGCAAACTGGCATCCATGTTGTTTACCATGAACATGTTGCCATTGGGTGAGATCATAAGGTGGTATGGTGTTGAGTTTCACTGCTATGCAGATGCCACTTATCTATACCTGTCTTGTGCACCTGATGTGAATAATGTGGCATTGGTGTTGGAGCAGTGCCTTTAAGAAATCAATGACTGGATAGCCTCCAAGCAGCTGAGCTTCAAACCAGGTAAGATAAAGATGATGATGATTGTTTGAATCAGGTCCCCCGTGAGTCAGCAATGGGAAGTGTAGATGGTATGTTGCCATCTTAAAATGGCAGTATGCCTTTTTAACATCTATCTTGAACCTCTTCTAAGGGCCCTCTCGAAGGACACTGGGGTACAAGGGATTGAGGTCTTGGGGTTAGAGCTTAAGATGTCAGTCTTTACGGATGATATTTTGCTACATCTATCTAATCCAGCAGAGAGTTTTCAGTGTGCCCTGGGAATCATTGGTAGGTTCTCTAAGGTCGCCAATTATAGGCTAAACCTGGCTAAAACCCAGGTCCTTCCGCTTACAGTGCATACTCATAGGGCAGATTTCAAACATTTCCGGAGTTAATTGGGCATCTGACAAAATCAAGTATCTTGGGATCTGGATCATGGCTAGGTCGGAGGATGGGGTGGATGAGAACCTGGGCAATATTGTGGTTAAAGTTAAGCAGGATATTGTAAGATGGAGGAGGCTTCCGTTGAATTTCACTGCTAGGTTGGGTCTTGTTAAAATGAATCTTTTGCCTCGCCTGCTGTATCCTATTTGTCTCTCCCCTTATCCTATTCCTAGGATTAGATTTGTTGGCATCCGAAAGATTATCTAGGATTTCCTATGGGATTCGAAACCTCCCAGGAGGAAGCACAAGATTTTAAGTCTTCCTTATTCCAAGGGTGGGGTGAAGCTCCCTGATTTGTTCACTTACTATGTGGCAGGTCAATTAGGATATATGGGCCGATGGGACGGCGGTCCTCGTGAAGGGGAATATACACCCACCTGGCTACAGATTGAGCAACTACTCCTGGAAAGGGCTAAGCTCCGGCCAGGGGCATTAATACATGTGGACCCAGAGATTCTGCCGGGCATAGGTAGGCACTCTCAATATATAAATCTGTTAGAGCTTGGTGGGGTGGCTGACTCAGCCCAGAAGAAAGCTCAGAAAGGGCAGAGGAACAGCCCTGTGGGAATCCATTTCGCCTGGCAATAATATCTTGAGGGTCAGTGGGAACTAATGCTTCAGGATCTCTCCGTCGCAGAATTGGTAGTTGAGGGCAAAGTTTTCTTGCCAACTCAAGCTAAAGGATGGGATTTTTTTAAGAAGTTCCAGATCACCAACTTACTTCAGAAGTTTCTACGGGACCACAAGGATAGGGGGGAAGAGTCCGTGTTTTCTTGGGTTAATTTAAAGGGATTGGATCTTTCACAGCACCCTCTCTCCAAAGTCTATAAGGTATTAATAGACTATATGGGTTCAGATACGGAGTCTCAAATTGTATATTGGGAGAAAGCTTTATTCCCCCAGAGGCCTAACTGGTCTGAAGTTTGGAAACATATGAATGTCCTGCCTATACCGAAGTATAATATGATGCAATTTTTTATTTGTTCAAATATTTACTATACCCTTGTTAAATTATGCTCCAGAAATCTCAGACAGACAGACCTATGTTTTCGTTGTGGTTTGCTCCCAGGGGACCTCTTGCATATTTTTTGGAATTGTTCTCGCATTCAGCCACTTTGGGGTCAGATTGTGGATAAAATGGACCCGGTGTTAGATTATTCGGAATATATTAGTCCCAAGATATGTATTCTAGGGGATCTGGAAAGGATTGGGGGGAGTGTGGCTAAGCATCATATCTCCCTATTGTCAGCTGTGGTTAAAGCACTTGTTTTGCGATATTGGAAGGAAGATTTAGTTTATGATTATGATCAGTGGGTGAGGGACTTTTTACAGGTCTTAGAGAGAATTAGATTATTTATGCTGATGGACGGGAAGGAGAAGGTTTACAACCGGATCTGGAGGACCTTAGAGGTGGTCTATGCAATCCAGCTGAAAGGTCCGAGGGTTCAGGTCTGTCTGTCTGAAGAGGAGTAGTGAGAAGTATCATCAATGTTGTAGGGTTCATGGGGCTTTTTGGTGATGGAACCTGGGCGATGATGGTCTGATAGGCCTTATACAGATTTTACTTTCTTTCCCTTGTATGGGGGTTTGCCTAACTGCAAGGTTTCTGCTGCTGATCGGGTATATGGGGTTCTCTCTCTTTCCTAGGGACACAGTTACCTATGGGTGGGCTGGGTTAGTGTTCCTGGTTGTTTTTTTCACCTTATTTAAAATCTAGGTGGTTAGGTAGAAGGGTCTAACCGGGCCTAATTTGGGTCGGGGGTAGTGCATACATTTTTTGTCCACCACAATGTGTTGGGAGCTTTGGGTATGGTGTTTGATTGGGTAACTGTGATTGTATATAGTTAAGGGGATGTACATAGTTTCCGCACCCAGTTTTGGGGTGTGGGCCTGGTCTTTTTTCCTTTTTTGGGCTGTATGTGTGTATGTATCTTGCATCAAAATTTCAATAAAGAGGTTTAAAAAAAATTAAAAAAAAAATTAAAAAAAATGGCAGTATGCCTCAAGCTGTGGATGCAGTGAGGAATTTGGGTGTCGCCCTGGACTACAAGCTTACATTCAAACACTAAGGGCTCGATTTTCAAATCCCAGTGATGGACGCAAGGTGTTTGCACCAGAGAACAATGACACATGGAGCCAGCTGTGGCAAACCTGGCATCAAGGGTGATTTTTTTGTTCTTAATGCTTTTCATTTTTCCAAAACATACAGTTCAACAAGTAGTAAACGTGTTAACCATACAGTTAGTACTGGCACATGTGGAACATAACTGCATACAGGCTGAGGAGATAAGCATCTCAACTAATCGTACTTAAGAGTATTGATGTACATGTGCATACATATGAAATGGCATACACCTACCAGAAACACGCTGAGATTGCCTCTAAGAGGTGGGAGCATCGCAGTATATTTCATAGTCCAAGTGGATGTGGTTTCTCCCTACCTGCAAAGTGAAGAGTAATACCACAAAGAACCAGTACATAAACATGATAGACAAGTGTGTTTCTAGGTGACTAAACCAGTAGCCATGTTCTAGAGGGATAAAGTCAAGTGTTCTATTTTGAAGAGAGGTCTGTGCCTCAGGGGGAAGGACGTCGGTATCTAGAGGGGCTGAAGGTCTCTGGGTAGCCTTTCTGCCAGTTACTGTACTGGGTTTCAGGAAAGTTAGGAAGGGTCTCCAGCAGGAGTAGCAGGTGCTTAGGGTGTTCATTACTACATGTGTTAGGTGGCACAGAGTGGCTACTTGGGCTAGAGAGTTCAGGACCTCGGATAAGGATGTGACCTCATTTATTCTCCATCTGCATAAAATAAGTCTCTTAACCTGGAGGCTCAGAAATGCCAACCATTTTTTCTGGAGGGGAGTAAGTTTGAGGGCCAATGGGGGGATTCCTATTATCCAGAGTGCAGGATCTAGTGGGAGAGAGGTGTCCATGATTTCAGCAGCAAGTTCCTTTGTTTTGATCCATAGTTGTATTAGGGGGCAGTCTCATAAAATGTGTTTTAGATCACCTGCGTGGGTCTTACATCTCCAGCAAGTGTTGTTACCCAGCAGTTTAGCCTTGTGTAGGGCCACTGGGGTCATGTACCAGTGATGGAGGATTTTATTTTGAATAAGTCTGCTTTTGGAATCTGAGTATGCAAAGTGGGATTGCATCCAGCAGGCTCACCATTGTTGATCGAAGATGCTGATACTCATGGCCTGCTCCCATTTTATTTTGGAATTGTTAGATTGGGAGGGGATTGCCTCCCTGAGTGCTGCGTATATATGGCTGGCTAGACCTTTATTAAGAGATAGCCATCTGGGGAGTATCTCCACCCCTGTGGGAAGGGGAGCCTCTTACATAGGGCAGCACTACACTACGCAGCAGAAGATGCCTTTGAAGTTATTTTGGGGGATCACTTTGTCTTGTTTTAGGATTTAAAAATCTGCCATGACTTTAGAGTGCTCAATCAGTATATCCTTCCTCAACAGGATTCCTTTTGCTTCTCAGTGGGGCCAGAGGATAGGTTTGTGGTCGATTTGCACATCCCCATTGCCCCATATGGGGGTCAGGGCTGCTGGGAGGGGGGTAGTCTTGAGTTTTTTATTCACCTTAAACTAGTATTTAATTGAGGGGCCTATTGTGGGGTAGCTCTTGGCAGATTGGGGGGAGCAGTTATAAAGGAGTAAGGACAGGTGTTGTGTTGTGGCATAGGTTTTTTCCATGTTGAGCCATTGAGGGGAGGATGGTGTAAGAGGGAGGAACCATTTAAATGTCTGGGTAGTTATAAAAGCCCATTTGTATCCTTCCATCCATGGACGACACCAACCACCCTCCTTCCAATGTGCTCAGAGTTTATTCCAGCTGTATCTTGTTTTTTTTTTCTTTCCCATAGGAAGTTATCAAATAGTGCATCTATTACAGCGAACCATTTGGGGGGGGGGAGTCCAGGGGTATATGCGATAGAATGTACAGCAGTTTGGGAGTGGAGATCATTTTGATTGCCAAAATTTTGCCTGCTAAGGTAAGGTGCAGGGATTTCCATCTTTCTAGTTCAGTTTTAATGTCCGCCAGCAGGGGTTTCAGGTTTATTCCCATATTTTAGCTAGGTCAGGGGTTATTCAGATGCCAAAGTACATCAGGTCTGATGGCACCCATCTTAGACCGTAGGGGGTAATAAGGGAGGGGGTGCAATGGGAATTCAGGGGAAGGACCTTAGTTTTTCCTTGGTTCATGCTCAGACCAGAATATGTCATAAAGTCGGAGATCAGGGATAGCAGAGAAGGCAGTGAAGTTTTGACATTTGCCAGGTGGACCAGTAGGTCATCACCATACATAAGTGTGGTATACTCTTGGTCTCCCACTGCAATGCCCTGGATATTAAGATGTTGTCTAATGGCCATGGCCAAAGGTTCAACTGCCAGTATCGATATTGCATTTATTGTTTAGCCAGACAAGGCCATTACAAAAAGACAAGACATGCATACAGTATAAATTACAAATATCATAGTAAAATTTCCTTGAATTCGACACTCACTGTGTTTGGATATTAAATATATATAAATATTGTAATGAAGATATTTACAACATATTTTTCACCATATATTCACATATAAAAGTGCAAATGTGCCAGCAATTTCACATAAATCTACACTAAAATAACATGGTTAATGAATTTAACACAATAATATCCCAAGCGAACTTATTTCACTTTTCCAAAGGGAATATATGAATTACCTATGGTGCATTTTGAACATCTGGATCATCCAGTAGCTCCAAACCTGACTGATTGCACTGACATTTTGTATATAGGGTATCAAATCATATTTAAAAAAATTATAATTTGTTAGATTAACAGCATCATCTCTCTGTTTTTTCTTCCTAATTTTGAATGCATATTTGAGATAATTTACAATTCTCTTAACAGTAATTTCATCGCTTGTGTTCATGACAATATATGTAAGTTCGCTTTTTGTTATTTCAGGCCAGTTAAAATATGGCTCTAGCCAGTACTCAACTGCCAGTACAAACAGTAGGAGGGGATAGCAGACAGCCCTGTCTTGTGCCCCTCCCCAACAGGAAGGGGACCAAGAGGATTGAGTTGGTTAGAACTTTTGCCACTGGCTGAGTGTAAAGGGCTGAGATCCATCCCAGAAAGTTTTTTTCAAAACCTAAATGTTTAAGTACTTCTCCTAGGTAGTCCAACTCCAGGGGAGTCGAAAGCCTTTTCAAAATCATTATGGCAATTGCAGCTGCTGGAGTGGGAAGTGGTTTGTTCAAGTTAATTAAGTTGATCAGGGACCTGATGTGATCAGCACTATAGCGACCGAGGATAAAACCCACCTTGGGGGGGGTGGATTAGCATAGGAAGGAGGGGGTTCACTCTGGTCAACATAATTTTGGCAAAAACCTTGCTGTCTACACTAATGAGGGAGACTGGCCTATAGCTAGAGGGTGAGTGGGATCCTTCCCCTTTTTTGGAAGGACTATAATGATGGCTTCTCTCAGGGTAGGCAGAAAGCAACCTGCGGCAAGCGTATCATTATAGACCGTACAAAGCAGTGGGCAGATGGTATTAGATAGTGACTGCCAGAGCTCTACTGGAACTCCATCTGCCAGGGTGCTTTGCCAGCTTTCATGGACTTCATAGCTAATTCAATTTCTGCTATGGTAACTGGTGCTTCCAAGAGAGCAGCTTGTGCAGCTGTGAGCTTGGGGAGGATGAAGGAAGACAAAAACCTTTCAACTTGGGTACCATCCATTTGTCCAGATGATCAATGGAGCTTGGCATAAAATAGTTTCATTATGTTATTTATAGCTTGTGCACTGGTTTATGTCTTCCTATTGTCATCCCTCAGACCTGCAACGTGGCATTCTGCCTGTTGCTTCCTTAATCTGTAAGTTAGTATCTTGCCCCCCTTCTCCCCTCCCTCCCAGTATTTGTATTTCAGTCTGAGTATAGCTACTTCTGCTTTTCCGGATAGCAGTTCATTAATCTCTGTGCAGAGGCTGAGTATTGTACGGTTTACCATGGGGTCACATTTGTGATGAGGGGGCAGCTTTGGGTATCTTTTCTGCTCTCATGATCTGCATCTCCATGTTTTTGAGATGTTCACCTTTCCTGTGCCATCTGGTGGCAAAACCCATTATTTCTCCTGATGGTGGCCTTAAGGGACTCCCATGTGATACCTGCAGATGTGTCAGAGATGGGGATTTTCTTTCAGGAAAAGAGCAGTCAACTTATTGAGCCAGGGTTGGAAATCTGGATCTCTGAGAAGTAGAGTATCCAGCCTCCACATGGGGGAGGGTGTGTGCAAGGGACCCCACAGAATGTGCAGGTGTACTGGGGCATGATCCGATATAACAGTAGAAAGGATCTCAGACCCCATCAAAAGGTGGGAGATTTGGGGAGAGATCAGCCAGTAGTCCAGACAGCTGTATGTCCCATGAACCAATGGGTGAAAGGTATACTCTCTCACTCGTGGGTGGAAAACCCTCCATATGTCCAAAAGCACTGTGTTCTGTATTAATTGACACAGGGAGGGCCATGCCTTCAGGTGGCAATCCTGTCCATAGGAGCTATGGTCCATTTCAGGGGATGACATAAGGTTACAGTCCCCTCCTAGGAGGATAGGGGTATTTATTTCAGCTATTTCTCCCAGCTCCTGTGCTATTTCATAAAAAAAAGCTGGAGGGTCTTCATTAGGGGTGTATATGTTGCCCAGGAGAAGGTGGCCATCTGGAGTGTCCACAAGGGCTAGAACCCATCTACCCTGCTCATCCCTTTTGGTTTGGTTGAGGGATTCATTTGAGGGACTTGTGTACAAGAATGGCCACTCCACATTTCCTTACAGAGGAGCAGAGGATGAGAATATCTGTCCAGCCCAATCTTTAACCTGCTTGGCATGGTCAAGAAAGTTTAGTTTGGTCTCCTGGAGGAAGGCCAGGCTGGCTCGTAGCTTTTTTAAATGGGGGAAAACCTGTTTACATTTTTCCAGGGTGTTTAGGCCCCTAACATTCCAGGTATAGCAGTTTATGTCACCCATTATCCTTATGGAGTTTAGGCGTGTGGCAGGGGGGCTGAGTAAAGGGAAATTCTAAAGCTGCAGTTCAGTCTGGTACTCTTCACCCAAGGCAAGACATCCTTACTGATCGTTTTCCCATAGAACACATCTTAAAAGACATTGTGTAGTCATCCTGGTTACCTAAGAGTATGTATTCTAACATCCTATTAATAAACAAACAAAACAGAAACATTCCATATATAATCATGTAACTTTTTACAATGGCAATCACCATGAAATCTTTGGTGTGGTACAGGTGGTTGGCCAGCATCTGAAGTGCCTTGGACTTGCCTCTCCACTCCTGGGGGTTGGGAATAGATTTTGTTCTCTGGGGTATGGCTAAGACATGGCAGGGCAAGCACTCTGAGGGGTGACACCTGAGGGTTGGGGTAGCATCCAACCACTGGGGCATCATCATGGGGAGTAGTAGTGGTGTTTGCAAAGCTTCAGCAGGGTAGCGGTTAACCTGGAGGGAGGACATTACCCCTTATGTTGCTGCAACAAGAGGAAGGCTCTTTATGCAATGGGGAATGAATGGACAAGCACTACAGTATTGCCATGTGTATGTTCAGAACTTTTTACCCGGACTTAGTATTACTCATAGGCCCATGTAGTTAAGTGCCCTACACCACGCGCATGCCCATCCCTGGCCCAGAAGGCCTCCAAGGTATATGCCATTTGTGGGTTTCATACAGGGGCCGGACAGCAGGGTACCTTTAATATATCACTAGCCACTCTGTAATTGCCCTCCTGTACAAAAACTATCTAGAAGCCCAGGACCAACATGCACAGCAGTTCTGTCAGGCAACCCTGATGATAAGAGTTTGAGTCTTGCAGCAGATATGTAGGGTCTAACTGATTCATACCACAGAAGAAGTTGGATAGGAGAGAGGAAAGAAGAGTGTCATTGGAAGAAAGGATGGGAGTAATGAATCAGCATAAAGGAAGGAAAATAAGAGGATGGGGCATATAAACCACAAAATACCCATGGAAAAGCCAAAGAGGTGAATAAGAGGAGTCCAAGTGAAAACTAAGTTGTGGATTCTCCTGCTACGATATGGGCTTGCATTTTGTAAAAGGGTTTTTTCCTATATTTTTTACTAAACAAATACAGATCTATTTAGTAGCTCTTAGAATTTTATATTTTTGCTATACTGCATTTATTATCTTAAGTCTTTTTTTTAAATTTCATGCTTGCAGTGATCACATGGGACTCAAAGCGCGCAAGCACCAGTGTTCTGGAGTTGCTCAAGCCAGATGCCAGGTGCCATCACAACACACTGCTAAGTGAAAGGGAAGACTCTGGTTGTGCAAAATAAGTTTGGAGGCCTCCTCAGAGATAAGATGTGTGTTTTTCTTTTTAAATTTAATTTAAAGTTTTGGCTATTTGATTGAACTAGCCTAAGGGACAGTGGCTCAGATATTCAAAAGGGTTGCGTCATGAACAATAGGGTTGCTCCAGCGCAAGTCCGAAAATGCACCATTCTGAAATATTCAGCGGGAGGCAGATGCACCCCCAAAATCACGCTGAGCAAGAGCGCAATGATAATGAATGTATGCACAACTGAAGGGGGAGGAACCATGCATAAATGGCGCAGTGCAATATTCAACAACATGTGCCATGTGCAATGGGGAGCAAGCGGAAGTTGCGCGATAGTGGAAATGAGCCAAAATAAAAAGGAACAAGGGAGAGGCACAAGAATGCTACAGGGAAGGCACATGAGTCTGAATTCTAGCCACACAAACTGGGCAGGAGGGACACACAGGGCAGGACAGGGAAAGGGCACCCTAAACACACAGGCACAGGGAAGGTCTGGGGAGCCACAGCCAGTGCAGAAGGGAGAAGTGCCACACAGCACAGAGGCCACCACAGGAAGGTGTTCCCGGTGCAGGGGAAGTAGCAGCCAGGACAGTGGGGGGAACACAGAAACAGCTGCCGGGGGGGAACACAAGCCAGGGACATGGCCAGTGCCACCATCCAGATGGAGGCAGTAATGAGGGGGGTGAGAAAGTAGGCAGCAGGGGCGCAGCCATGGAAGGGCCCATCGGCGGTATGCCCCCCCAACAGGCAGTACTGAGCCCACACCAGCTTTGAGCTGTACAGCAATACTGAGATCGTGGACCAGTACCACCTGAATCAGGCAATTCTAAGGAGGCTGTGTGAGCTGTGCAGTGATGTGATGCAGGCACCCACACGACAGAGCCATGCTCTGTCAGTGGAGACTAAAGTGACAGCTTGCATGTGCTTGCTCACCACAAGTACCTTCCAGAGACCAACAGGGGACACCACAGGCATAACCCAGTTGGCCGCATCATGCCACCTCACCCAATTCCTCAGTGCACTGCTGCCACATGCTGTGGAGTACATCCATTTCCCCAGCACATCGGCAGAGCGCACAGCAAACATACAGGAGTTCCACAGGGTAGCACGTATGCCTGGCGTGCTAGGGGCAATAGACTGCACCCATGTGGCCATCCGCACACCACCTGGCCCTGAGGTGGCCACATATATCAATTGAAAGGGCTATGCTAGCATCAACTGCCAGGTGGTGTGCAATGCCAGGGAGTGCATAATCAATGTCTGTGCCACGCACCCTGTGGGAGCACATGATGCCTTCATCTGGCACCAGTCAGCACTGTGCCACAGATTCAAGAGTGGGGACATCCCCACTGGCCACTTAGTGGGTGAGTATGCAAACCACATGGACAAACATAGAGCTTGGGAGGGGCATGGTTATAGGTGACATGGGTAGTGGCCTGCATGTCCCGAGGCAGGGCGATGCTGATCACCAAACTAACCTCCACCCTCTACACACAGGTGACAGTGGATACCCACTCTGTCCCTGGCTGCTCACACTATACCGGCGGCCCGCGACCCCATTGCAGGAACGCTACAGTGAGGCACATGCCACCACACGCAATGTCATCGAGTGGGTGTTTGGGATGCTGAAGGTGCATTTCCATTGCCTGGACACCTCCAGCGGTGCCCTACAGTACAGCCCCTTAAAGGCCTGTGGGCTATTCCTGGCCTGTTGCATCCTGCACAACATGGCCAATGACTGTGGGATAGCCGTACAGGTCAAAGAGGGAGACAGCAATGGGGACGATGAGGACGCCGGTGACAATGGTGATGGACAGCCCCCCCTTGGGCGACGGGACCCCCGACTGCTCCAGCTGGCACAGCTGCATCAGGACACCATCACAGAGGAGCACTTCAGCCAACCCAGGTAAGTCATGGGGCCATGTGCAACCACCACTGGCAAAGGCACAACCCACAAACATGCATGGACACACACCAGGGGTGCATGCCGTCAAGGGAAGTGGCCGAGCATGGAACCACACACACCGCCACGGATGGGCGAGGTCTAACATGGCACGCAGTCATACACACACACACACACCTCACAAGACATGCACAAAGGGTAGGAGGCACGCTGACCCAAACCGCCACCCCTAGCCACACACATGTCCACAGACCACTACACCCACTGCCTGTCATTGTGCATGTGTCAGGCGCTAGGCACCATTGCACAGTGGTGTACAGCGCAACACAGGCATCATCATGCAACGCAACAGCGGACAGCAGCTGGGAGGGTGTGCAGATGGAATGTGTGTGTGCGTGCAGGGCCGGGTACCCCACCCGTGCATTGCCCACTGAATGACACAATGCACACAGGGCAGCATCAGACAGTAGCCATGCTGGGAGACAGGTCAGTCAAGCGCCACAGTGCCATGGCCACCACGGATGCATGGGAGGCCCCGCCGAGACTCGTCAGCAGTGACAGGATGACCACTGGCCTCATGGGGTGGCACCAACAGTCCCCCAGGGGTTCCACTGTGTGAATGCGACCGTGCTCATGCAGGGGTCTGCAGCACACTGAACATGCCTGCGCCAGGCATGCTCGGGATGCCCACAGCTGAATCCGGTGTCAACAAGCATGGTGTCGCACGACACCAGGAACAGGGGGGGTGGACATTGCACTGCGTGGTGTCTGCGACACATGGGGAAATAACTGTGTGCCCATTGTGGCCTTGACAGCTGTGAATGCCTGTGTCTGCCTGTCAATGGCAGCGGTCACATCCTCCTGGAACCAGTCCATCCCTGCCAGGAGCAGAGTGGTGTCTCTGCTGTGCCACTCCTCTGCCTGGTGCAGAGCCGCACTCAGTGCATCCACCACCGTCACAAGCCACACCTGCTGATTGACTGATGCTTGCAGTATGCGGGTGTGCTCATCTAAGATGTCATCTGCCTGATCAGCATGCTGTCCCTCAGGGTGTTGACGGCCCTGATGCTCATCACCCCTTGAGAGTGGGTGCTGCACACCAGGGCCAGGCCTGGGCATGTCCACAGGTGGTGCACTGATGCTGCCCCCTGACACTGTACCCCCATGGCCATTGGCCGACTGCTGATGCTGCCCCTCTGGCTGCCGCCCTCCAGGGCTCAATGGTGCCACCGCAGTGGCTGCAACAGTCCCACTGTCCTGGACACACACCAGTGCTGCCCCACTGGTGCAGACAGACACAGGATGGGACTGTGATGACACGCAGGCCTCCACAGCGGCACCACCCACAGCCATGGCCACGATGTCACCTGCTGAGTGGCCATCCTGTGGCACACATGTGTCACTGCCCATGACGTTAGCTCCATCATCATCAGTGATGGATCCGGCACCAGCCTGAGTCTCAGCATGCTGGCATCCATGGACGCTGGCACGCTGGGACATGGGCAGGGCCTCCTCTGCACCTGCTCCACCAACATCAGTCGGGACATCCAGGTGGGCCCACTGTTGCCCTGACCCCCGTATTCCTGTGGAGGTGGATGGGCCCTTCTCCATCTCCATGTTACTGTCCTCAGTGGAGAAGCCCTCCACCGCTGACCCATGCAGACGCTCAGGAGCTGTAAGGGAAAAAAGTAGCATTACTGCATGTGACCTACCCTTCCCCCCCAATAGACAAACCATGACCTACCATGCAGTGACGGGCTACCACCCATCTGGAATCCACCACCTGGAACACCCTCAATGGCGCAATTCTGTATGCTGCCAGCAACCCGCTCTTCCTGTGGAGTCAGGCGTAACACCTCCGGCTGTCCCCCACCAGTCACAGACCATGCTGCCCTGATGGCAGCCACCTTCTCTTTAATCCTCCACCTGTCTGTGCCCATCTTCTTTTTGCACTCCTGCACGGAGTGCTGGTGGCTGCCATGCAGGTTTACAGCATGCGCCACCTCCTCCCATGCAGCAGCACGGGCCTGTGACATTCCCTGGCGTCCACTGAGAAGCGGCTCCTGGTTGAGGTAGGCCTCAAACAGGGCATCTGTCTTGGCCTTTGTAAAATTTGGCCTCCTCTTCCTCCCACGACTCTGTTCCTCTTCCTCCACCACACGCTCGGTCATGATTCATCCTGTGAGAATGACAGGCGTTACCTGTGACTGTGCAGTCCCATGCATGTCCCAAACACCACAGTCCACACTCCCGAACAGCATGCAACTCACCGCAATAGACTGCAGTAACTGACTATGGCCAGTGCAGCCCAATGTCGCATTTTTATAGCGCAACCCATGCAAATGAGGCGAAGCGCATCTTTAAGTGGATGCAAATGCAGTGACTGCGCCATTGAATGGCTGATTAGATGATTTGCATATGCTAGCTGAATATTGTGCTGTTGCACTTTGCACAATTGTGTTGAACATGCTGAGCCAAGGGTGCAGTTCTGTGACATGCACAGTACACACCTAACTGCACATGCCCGGGTTGATGATGCAGGCGCCTGCTGCACTGCTGACATGCTGTGCATGGGAGGCAATTCAGGACACAGCCACCATTGTGCCAGTGGCACTACAATGCCGTTCACCTATATGATGTTGTGGCACTGGGGCATCGTAGGCATACTGGGGCAACAGAGCTGTAGGCCACTACAGGAGGTTGCACGCGGGCACCCCATTGCACTACATGCATTGGGTTCCAATCGCGCTATGGCTGTCCGTGCGCCAGATACCCTTGACCCTGTGCCTGACCTTTGCCCCCTAGGCGCCATGCATCAGGCATGGGTGCACCACTATCATGCTGTTCGGTGACAGCGTGATAAGGAATGACAGCGCTGTACCGTGCAGCATCTGCACATGGCAGGACCACACTGCAGAGCACCATTTTTCTTGAACCAGGCAGAGATGGCGCGGAGGCGTGCTGTGGTTTGGAGCCAGATAGAGCTCGCCAACCTGGTGGCGATAGTTGAGCCCCATGGTGGGGCTTCGTTTGGAGAGGCACCCCTGGACAGGGCCAGGAGTGCGGTCTGGCAGGAGATGGCTGATGCCCTGGAGGAGGCCACCGGTATGGGGCAGACGGCGGAGCAGTGCCACCACCGTTATGGGGACCTGAGGCGCAGGGATCTGGACCTGCTTGCCTGCCTGCGAGCACGTGCCAGGAGGGGCACGGTGCCACGGCCAGGTAGGTACAACATCCATACACTTATCATCCATACAGTTATCACTGTTGCACGTCCGGCATGCATGGGGGCCATCCGTGTTGGTCGTGGTGGTGATGATCGGTGTGGGTGGTGGGTATGGCTGTGTGGGATTGCACACACGTGGGGGTGGGGGGACTCTGCTACTGGATTGTACTGATGTTCCTCTCTCCATGTTTGCACCTTAGGGCCAGAAGAACAGTGGTGCAACAGGGAGAGGAGGCGCCGCATGGTGAAGCAGAGGGACAGGATGGGTGATGGTGGTCTGCGGCGCATGGACCAGCCTGCTGATGGTGAGTGCCTCACATCCATGATTACTATTGCATGCTGTATAACTGGGCGGGCAGTGGGGCATGGCCACCATCCATTGACACCACTGCCATGCATGCAACTTGTTACAGTCAGCACTGTCCAGTGGCACTGCATGTATGGGAGTGCATCAATGGTGGTCTATGCATGCAGCGGGCACATGGCTGTGGCACTGCCTTCACACTGCATAGCCAAGTCACTCTATGGCCATGGTGGTGCTGTGCAGGACATGGGCGGTGGGTGTGTGCAGTGGTCCACATGGCTGTGGCTGCCTGGGTGGGCAAGTCTTATGGACATGGTCACTGTGGGTGGTCGCACACCATCACAGGGGTGTGTCACATGGCTGTATGCCATACACAATGGGTGGGCTGCAGGGGTATGGACAGTCACACCTATTGACTCTGATCCCTTGTCCTAGGTGGCCAGTGACTCCTGCAGATCCAGCAGGATATTCAAGAGCTGCTGCAGGTGGCGAGGGAGATGTTGGAGCTCCTGCACAGCATACACCACCACGGGGTCAAGAGGAGGAGGAGGAGCTCGCATCGGCACCAGGAAGAGGAAGACCGGGGCAGCCATTGATGTCCCCATGCCCCAACTACCACCTTCCCCCCTTTGACCCACCCTCATACCCCTTCTTCCCTCTCTCATATGTTCACCCCTGCCCCTTACCCGCCCCCACCTGTTATGTGGCCCTTCCCCCCTTTTGTATATAACTGTAAGTAGTTTTAGTTGACATCTTTTCAATATATACATCTTGTTATAACAACCATGGTGGTCTCTGATTTGCAGTGGGCTACAGGTGCTCAGCTGCAGTGGTGTGCATGGCGTTGGGGTGGTGCATGAGGGTGTGTGTGTGTGTGTGTGTGTGTGTGTGTGTGTGTGCGTGCACAGAGGTGAACCACCTATGGTGTGGGCAGGGGGATCAGTCACTGTCTGTGGTTTGTGTGTTGTACTCTGTCCACTAGATGCCTGTGTGCAGTGGTCCACAGGGCCTGCACTGTGTGCATGGCACCCCTGTCAGACCGTCCATGGCCTGTGCAGCTGACACCCTTGCATGTCTGTGATATGCACGGTCTGCTGGTGTGTCAGTGGTGGCTGTCCATGCTGGATAACAACTGTACCCGGCACAATGCCAGGTTGCCTGCCATCACCAGTATGGTGCACGTCTGCCTCCAGTGGCACCTCATCCATGCTGTTGCTTGTGTCTGTTGCAGGGGATGTGTTCCAGTGTCTGTCACTTGTGCACAGGCAGCATGCTGGTGGCATACAGCTTCATGGTGCCTGCGCAGGGTGGCTGGCACACCTGTGCAATGTAGGGGTGCTGGCCATGTGTACACATCAGCCGTGGCAACACGCCAGTGGCTTGGTTGACCTGCTACTGTGTCCCTGTGTTGATGTACCCTTGGGTATGGGTGGGTGTTTGTCCATGCACTGTGTTGCATCCTGTGTGGTGCATGCCTCCATGCTACACTGTGCATGTCTGTGCTGGCTGTTGTGGCCAGTGCTGGGATGGGATGTGTCCTTGGGAGGGTGTGCAGGGTACTGTATTGCTGGAGGTGGGGTCCAGGGCATGCCCTGTCGCATGTGGGGTACCTTGTGTGCTGACACATGGTCGGTCTCTCAGCTGTACCTCGGGGGGATGTGCAGGGTGGCACTGTGTATGCATCTGTTGCATCGCTGTCTGCTGCTGCCTGCTGCAGGGTGCCCATGGTGGGGCTGCCTTGCATGGCTCTATGGTGCACAGGGTTGCATTGTCACAGTGGGGGTGGTGGCATGCATGGGGTGTTCTGCACTGTTGGGCACTACTCCTGGGCAGGGTGGATGGGGATCATGGTACAGGGTGTGCTCTGCATTGGTGCAATGGTGTGGTACGGGGTGGTCAGCCCTCCTTGTGTGCCGGTCACAGCTTGCCAAGGGGTGTGCTGGGGCACCATGGCCCGGCTGTGGGTTGGTTGCTGGTATCCATGGGCCAGTGGTTATTCCAGCTCCCCCCCAGTTGTGCAGTGCATGGGATGTGGGGGACAATGTCTGTTCTGCTGTGTGTTCCTCTGCCCATCTGTGGCATGGGTGCTGGGCCCCTACATCCCTGGTTGTACTGTTGCATTGCTGCCCTGCTGCTGGAGGTGTCCCTGGTTGAGCTATGGTGCATCTGGACTGCTCAGCTGAACATCCCTTGTTGCGCTATGGTGCAGGTGGTGTGATATTCAGTCATCTGCCGTAGGCACATCTTGGCCTGCGCAGTTTTTGAATATCGTGCTTCTTGCACATGGGCGCAGTGGACCTGCGCTTGCGCCTGCTGTTGCGCACTTTTTGGGCACAGTTTGACTATCTGGGCCAGTGTGTGTTTGTGCAGGACTGAGCAGTAATGCAGTAGTGATTGATTTGTACATTTTTGTATTATAAGCCCTAACAAAACTGAGAGCTGTATAGGAAAGGGATTCCACACAGACCCCAAGACTGAGACTGTGGCATTTTAGCCTGTAGGATTGTCAAAGTGGATTAGGGAGAGCTTTGGCTCTGAAGCAAAATGCCACCTGAAACTAGTCTTTCTTGGCACTCTTTGGCAGTGTATTTCCCCACTACATTGCTTGAAGAGTTTCCCTGAAAGCGGACAAGTATCAGTTTAAACGTTAATACTTAGAAATCCCTACTGAAGAAAATGGCCTAAACCAAGGAAGTAAAACTGATTCTTTACTCGCATTATTTATATAATTTGAACTTGTGGGCCCGGCTATACTTGGCAGCTGATATGAACTATATTTTATTTAGTGTATTTTGCCCGATATGGCTTACTGAACATTGAGGTTTGTTTTCCTGTATTTTCATAACGCCCTATAGTGCTATGGATAAAAGCAAGCTTTAGGTGCTATATTTTGTAGCCAGTACTGTAAACTTTACTTATTTATTTAAGGTGGTGATTATCTATGTGAACATTATTTATTTGTTACTGAATGCATATTATATATATTGTATTTATTGTGTATTTTAGATCATGGGACAGTGACCAGTTCTTGCCATCGGTTGTTACTAGTCACATGATCCCATCCCCTTCTCCAGCAACTTTAAGTGGCATCCTCAGAACTGACAGGAGATAACTTTGTGATTTAAGTCAGTGTTTGCCTTTTCTTTTTGGACATGGTTAGGACAAGACAGCAGAGGAAGAGCAAAAGTAAATGTTCTCCCTCTTCCGAGTGAGGCACTACCAGATATTAACAGTGAAAGATCTAAGAAATCTCTAATTGAAAAAAAAAATAGACAAAAAAATAATGGATCATTTATTGATATACCATAAATTAGATTTAGTTACTGATAGAAATTCTACACCAAAAATAAAAGTAGGTAGTAATTCTATTTCTCTTCTGATTTTACCCAATAGGTATTTGATTGGTGAAAACTCACTGGAAAAATCCCTTAATTTGTTAATCACTTCTAACATCATAGCAGAGGTTGAAAAGAGAGAAACATTGGAGGCCAGTGTTAAAAACAAAGCTGCCAGAGAAAACATATTGAAGGCTATTCTCCAAGTTGTAGAGCGGCTACGCACTGCATATCTGCGGCGCGTAGACACTCTGTAGCCCACATGCCCCCTGTGCCCCGTTCTCCACAGAAGCTCAGGGCTGTTATGCATTGGATCCCCTGGCTGGCCAATTAGCTCCATGCATGGGCAATCTGGGGGGCAGTGCAGGGGGCATGCCCATGCTCCATGCTATTCATGAAAGCATGGGGTGCTGGGTGGGGGGTGCAGACTACATGTTCCAGGGGCAGCCATAGCCACTGCATGCCCCACCAACAGTATACCACCAGCAGTAGCAAACACTGTATGGCCCCATTGACATGCCACCCCAGCCCTCCTGGAACACTGCGATGGCAGGGACGGTTGCCTTGGCATTCACACAGCGTTGGTGTGTGAGGCCCCACCAACCATCCTTGCAACCAAGATGCCACACAGTGCAAGTGATCCAGTGGTGGACTGGGTCTGGGCATCCCATTGGATGCCCTCCCATGTTCACCAGACAGCCCTCACACACCTGCACACCAAGGGGGACAGGGTCACAGAAGGGGGCTGCGTTGTGGCCAGTGGAGGTGAATACAGCCACTGCTCATCATTCTGTGGGTGCAGGGCTACTCAGGTGGTATACGCTCCTTTGGCGTATACTTCCTGCCCCTAGGAGAATCACCTTCATAAGGTACTCGTTTTGTGCTCTTGTCTGGGGGTGGTAATTCAGGGGGGGATGTAGGAAACATTTAAATAATTTTAATCAAAGCGACAGTATACTGGTTAGTAAAAGTAAGATTAATGAAGTTATGTAGGAATTGTAACAAACCATAAATGGTCTGAAGGAGGTAAATAGAAAATATGGAGAAAACTTGAAAGCAGGTGATTTATTTAATGCACATCAATGCACTTTAACTAAGGGCAATATGTAGCTATATGTACCCACATATTTAAATGAGGAAATTATAGATCTGATGAAAAATCAGTATATCACCAATCTTATGATAAGGGAACAGCTGATTATTTGAAATGATATAGAAGCAGTAAAGGAGGACATTGCAACCAATGGAGCAAGATTATATGATATAATTAAAATTTTGGCAAATATTGTACCTACTGTAAAAGTGATTACTCTTCTGTGGCTCTCGATTCTTTGAGACAAACTATTACCAAAGGACAGCACCTACTTATGTTTATACCACGGCATTTTTCTGTACACTACGGAGCACTATAAATAGCCATACCACCTCCCCCCCCCATAACTCGTTCTCTCTCAAAATACAGCAATTTATATACAGTCCAGCTCTAGAGTATATAGACTGTTATAAATACATAAATTTAAAAGGATGTATATCTGGTTGTTTGAATTTTTATGTCTTACAGATCGTTTGCACTTTGAAAGGATGCCACTTAACAGAAAGAATTTGAAGTGACAGCAACTAAGTATGAGAACACAGGATAAATCAAAATCTTGAACTAGATGAACTTTTTCATAATGTACTCTGTGATTTAATGAAAAGTTTGGAGTGTTTAAGTGTATTTTTTGGGTGGACACTTATAGTCAGATTTCTTACAGTTTATTAGATTACACTCTAAATGATGTATTTGAAATTCTTGAATGCTCTATGACTGTTAAATTATAGAGCACATTCAGAAGTCTGACCTATCATCTGATGAAGTCCCTGATTGGGTGGGGTGAAACATTAGGAGTTGTGATGTCTTTGACATTACACCCCTCTTTCACCTATCTGCAGTGTCTTATTTTACCGGCTATGAAGTAATAAAAGTAACTTACCTAAGTAATATTTTGTTTTGTTATTTGTGGTCCTTGGAGCATGGGGTGAGTGCCCTCCACTAGTACTGTTTAGAATTGCTCTTATTTGAGAGAGGCTCCACCATCCCAATGCTATCCTCTACCTGCAAAAACTATTGCCAATATTAGACCATATTTTAGTACTATTGTCATCCCAGAGTGTCCAACAAATAGAAAAACAATTAGTTGAGCAATCCAAAAAAAAAAAAAGAAGCAGGGGGATTCTTCTAAGACAACTGAGGCAGGTGGGGTGGTACTAGAAAATCATGTGAAAAAGGAAAACAATAATCAGGTAAATTCTAGTTTAGTAGCCCAAACATAGACAGCCCCCTAAGTAATGGAGCTGATTATGAGCATTTCAATGGCCAGTATCACTCCCAGACAAATACATTTTTGTTACATCTTAACAAAATGGATATAGAGATAGAATAGTTGAAAACACAATGCAGGGAGCTCCTGCATGGGCCCTATCATCTCAGGTTAACAGCTTAGGTGAACACTTTTGATCATCAGATGGTGGATTACAGCCTGTATATGAGAACCCTAAAAGTGAGAATACTGATCCTGGAAGAAATGCTCAGCTGATATACAATGCAGAGCTCTAAAGACAAGATGAGTCTAATATAGTGGGTTTCATGCCCTTTTTGGGGATGAATGGACTTGGTAATTAGTTAGACTTTTCTGAAACTTGCTTGAACACTCAGACTGTGCACCTAAGAAGGGCAGACATGGAGCTGGACATTTTTGACAATGATATCAAAAAAGTTACAAAAGTTAGAACTAATGCAGATGAGAATTTAAAAAATTCTGTAGATGTAGCAAAAATAGAAATGTAGGAGTAAGGGCCCTGAGGTCACTAGTAGCTTTAAAATTATTAAGGTCTTCATTTTATTACATGGAATATTGCAGGTTATGAACATAAATTTTCAGATTTAGACTGGAGCCAATTGATTACAGTATGTGAGATGATTTGCCTGCAGGAAACTTGCATAATAAAGATAGTAAAATAGCATTAAATGAGTATGAACGTTCTCAACACTATGGGATAAAGGAAAGTAGGTATGGTAGGAACTCAGGGGGTTAGCTTCATGTATCAAAACTGGTTCTTTTACCAAGGAACTTGACCTACATTTTTCAGTTAACTTCATTAGTCTACTATTGGATAAACAGCAGCATACATTTTTACTAATTAATACATATGTACCTCATCAACTTTCAAAGTTTTATCAGATTGAGATATGGAAATCTCTTAGACTTATATTACAGAATATGTACTTTAGGTTCCTGACAGCAATATTCGTATTATGATAGACTTAAATGCCAGAATTGGAGTCTTTGATGATTTAATTGCTAATTCAGTCCTTGGGTATTTGAACACTTTGTCAACAATTCCTGTTAGAGGCACTAAAGATAGATGGATTAATAAAGCAGAAATTTCCCTGATTAAAATTTAAAAATAATTTGATTTATATTGTTTGATTGGAAGATTAACAGGTGACCTAGAAGCAGTCTGGACAGTTACAGGTGTGGCATAATCTTAAAATACCTTTTAGATCAGAAAGTGATCATCTACCAGTTATACTACAAGGATTTACTCCTAATCAGGTTACTGAATATACATCAGATGTTCCATTCTCAGAATTTAGAAATAGGAGAATTATATGGGATTGTGCTTTGGAAGAAGTAATAAGGACTATAATATGAAACTATCTTGTAAGCAAGGACTGGGATGCTGTAGGAGAACTAAGTGTGTAATCACTATGGGCAGAGTTATTTAATCTTTCCAAGATAATAACTGAAAAGTTTTTATGAAGATAGTTTTGTTTCTGGGAAATGTAGGAGGTAAGAGGGGTGGTTTCTGAATGTATAAAGTAGGAAGTCCTTGCCTCAGTATCTAAATGGTGTGTTAGATGACCATCCCGCCCCCCCAGCTACTCCCTTAGGAATTCTGACATCCACCTTCTGGCGGTACGATGCATGTCCTCTTCAACTGGCCAAGTTGCTTTCAGACATCGCATGACCAAACTATGGAACTCCCTCCCTATAAGCATTCAGCTAACCACCACCTCCCCTTCGCCTCTCCTAGGCTGACTCATCACCGAGCATTTCTCCATGACCTGTACATGTGGATAGAAGTGCCTGCAAATTCAGCCTCTTATTCCACAACTGGTATGTTGTCCCTGATCATGATATTTATTGTTTGCTCTATACTGCTCCTCAAGTGCTGTTATATAATTACTTGTTGGAATGATGTTAACATTTATAGTGTCACTCTATGCATTGTAAGGTTTTTCTCCTGTATTCTCTCCACCAGAACACACCTGGAATCAAGCAGTACTCTTCTCAGTGTGCCCTCCTGGTAAACTTTAAATAAATAAAGCTTTTCTGATGGAAACTATCAAAAATGCCAAAAACAGTAAGAACTAAACACTTTTCTAAGATCTGTTTAAAAAAAGGAAGACGTACAATAGATATCCAAAGGAAAAGTAGCAAATGTTTTTAACCCAGCAGTGAGATAAAATGTTGGAAATTATTCATGAGAAAGATGCAGGAGGTTTTTGGAAACTAGTTGCAAAAGGTATGAATAATTATAAGGAGAGTCTTGAATCCTATATCTCAGAAAAACATTGGGTGCAGTATTTTTCTAGTTGCCTTTTAGATTCGCAGGCTAATCATTCTTTGTCTCCTGAAATATGAATCTTGGATAAAAGTGTGTTTCTCCCCCAAAAGAGAGAAGCAGTTTATATGGCAATAGAATCTTTGAAACTGGAGAAAGCTCCTGGTCCAGATAAAATTCTAGCTGAAGTTTATATATGTAATACTCTTCTGTGGTGTAAACCTTTAGTTGTTTTCTATAATAAATTTATTGTAGAAGACTTTGTTCCAAACTCATGGAGAGGGGCTGAAATAATTCTCATCCATAAAAAAAATGATATGACTAATCCCACTACCATTGGAATCATAGGAAAGAAATGCGAGTTCAAGAGGAGGACCTATGTGAAACTCACCACCGTTTTACAGGTGGAAGTAATACTTCTGATTACCCATATGCTTATCCAATTTGTTTTTAAATGTTAGCATAGTATCACTCATTACTATTTCTGGTGGTAGACTATTCCATGAACTGGTTACTCTCTGTGTAAACCAACAGTTTCGTGTTTTAGTTTTATTTGTGTCAGCTTTTAATTTATACTTATGAGATCTTGTATTAGTGGTATTATTTTGTTTGACTAGACCAGTTGTTTCTAATACTTCCTCATTATGTATTGCTTTGTACATCAGAAATAAATCACCCCTTAGAAACTATAGTTTGTTGAAAACAGACCAAGTTTTTGTAATCTTTCTGAGTATTCGAAATCCCTATAATTCCTTAACTTTTTGGTAAATTTTCTTTGTATTCCTTCTATTTGTTTTTGACTTCTTATATTTTGAGGGGCCCAAAAGGGGGCACAATATTCCAATATGGGTCTAATAAGACTCAACTATAATGGTAACAAGACTTCGGGTTCCCTACTTTTTACGTTCCTTAGTATGCATCCTGTTAATTTATTACTCTTGTCGACTATGCATTTAATATGTTCTTTAAATTTGAGTTTACTTTAAACTAGCAAACCAAGATCTTTTTCACATTCGGTTATACTTAAAACTTGATTGTTAATATTATATTGCTACTGGCGGTTGTTCTTCCCCAAATGCATAACCTTGCATTTGAGTATATTAAACTGCATCCCATTCCTATTTGTCCAGGATACTAAAGAATCTAATGCTGACTGTAGCTGATCTGCTGATTGCTTATTATTTATAATTCCTCCCAGTTTACAGTCATCAACATACTTAGTAATCCATCCATAGTCTGGAGACAACATAGATGCTATAATGATATTGAACAGTGTTGGACCCAGGATGGAGCCCTGAGGAACTCCACTTGTAACTGTACCATTGGTGGATTGAAAACCTCTTATTGAAACACATTGAGTCCTGTTTTCCAGCCAAGATATTATCCAGTTTATAATGCTGGGGTGTATTTGAAGCTTAATTAGATGACCAATCAATACTTTATAGGACATGGAATCAAATGCTTTTGCATAATCTAAATAGATTATGTCTACTGATAAGCCTTGTCCAGTGTCGCACTGAGAGATTTGAAAAACTGCAGTTGGTTAGTCAAACTATGTATAGACCAATAAGCCTTCTAGATATTAATTTGAAGATTTTTTCTAAGATTATGCTAGAAGGACTTACTCATCAAATAAGTCTTTTTTGGCCAGTACAGAGGCCAATATTACATTTCCCCATTGAACTTACTTAAAATAAAATGTGATTAAAAAAAACGTAAAAAGTGATTGTAATGTGAATAGTTATCTTTAATGTTTTAAGCCTAGCTGCATTTGTGCTGAGACACAGGGCTGATACTGACAAAAGCACCCAGAGAAGATAGTTCCCAGAGATATTTTTATAAAGAAGCAGATTTTGTTTTATCAAATAGCATTGAGACTCTGTAGTAATTATAGAGAAACACAGATCAAGTATTAGACTGACAAGCACTCAAATTATTAAAAATCAAAAAAGAAGCACCAACAGATGTGGGAATAGATCATTTCAGAAGACATTCAACTGAGAGGAATTTAAATGTTTGACTTAGAAGAACATAGGTTTGGTTTTTATTTTTGCTTTTTAATCTGAGAGATGCAGTCAGAAATTGTATATCCTTGGAAGCATTTAAAGCACACTTTTTTTATTTGAGCTGCTAAAATGTACACACAGAATGAACACTTCTAAGGGCAAGACTCAAACTTCCAACTGGCATGTAGCACTTAAGAATGCTTCGGGTGCACGGAAAGTATGCAAAAGTAGAAAACATTTAATGTGTGCTCAGACATAATCATTAACAAGCAGCTTTTTATCTCAGCAACATTCAAGTATTGCAGAAAAGTAAATGGCAAATGCAATTCAAAATTAGAAAGCAGATCTTGCTGAGTTTAAGCTGCTCACTCTTGCTGGAGCAAATCAGGCATGTTTCCCCAGTGCTTCAAACTATCCCAGCTTTCCTTGAGGGGGTGTCCAGAGGGGTTATCAATATTCAATATATAGCCAGGTTATTCATGAGGTCATAGCAAAAAAGTGACTCAGTGCAAAATGAAAAATGTGCTAGCCAACCAACGCTATAAAAAGTGCCATGAGTGAAAATGTGCAATACTAAAGAAAGTGCAATACAAGAATTTAAAAGTGCAATAAGCTAATACAGCTGGGTATCCTGACTAAAAAAATCCTAAAATGAATGAATAACTTATGAATAACAACAGGTTTGTCTAATGAGTTAAGAAAATTCATTTTAGAAAACGTTTTCAATATATATATATATATATATATATATATATATATATATATATATATATATATATATATATATATATGTAGAATACAAATAGAATGAAATCTCTCTATGATACTGGCCAAATGTAGAGAAATTGAAAGACCACTGTGCAATTAAGCACAACATAACAGGTTTGTCTAATGAGTCAAGAAAATTCATTTTAGGAGAACATTCTCAAATTGATCCATAAATAGAAACAGAGTACAAATAAAATTAAATCTCTCTATAATACTGTCCAAAAGCAAAGATATCTAAGACCTCTATGCAGTTAAGTATAGTATAACAGGTATAAACACATAGAATATACTTACTTATCAAAAATACCCTTGATCCCACGGTCATTGCAAATACCTTTAACATGGCTTTTACTGACCTCGGTACTGTTCTACCACCTGATTTCTTCAGTCAGTCACACCCTCTCTATCACACCCTGCACTCTGTCAAACCACCCTCATTTTTACTTCAGGGAGATTAAGATGAATGAAGTTCACTGCCACATTGCCTCAGCCATCTCCACTTCCAGAATCAGCAGTGACACCCTGGACCTTAAACTGCTATCACTTACACATGATGAGGTCCTCAGTCCCCTAAGTAAAATTCTTAACCTCTCTCTCCTCACCAGTACATTCCCTAAAATATGGAAAACTGCCACTGTGACCCCAGTCCACAAAAGTGGGGATAAGACCTGTCACTCTAACTACTGCTCGATCTCCATATTGCCACCACTATCCATGGCCCTAGAGCGTATTGTTGTGGACCAGCTCAATGATTATTTGGACAAATATAATATTCTGTGCACACAACAGCGTAGTTTTAGAAAAGGGCATAGTACCACCACTGCCTGCTTGAATTTACTGGTGCAGTGCATAGTTCCCTTGATAAAGGTCTTCTTACTCGGGCTGTCTTCATCAGCCTCTCAAAGGCATTTGACATGGTCCATCATTGGCTGCTGTATGACCAAGTACTCCTTGCTGGCCTTGCACTGGACTAAGCCCACTGGTTCAGAAGCTACCTTGACAACTGCTCTCAAAGAGTAAAAATTGCCAGTGCTATCTCGGACACCTTGCCTGTCCATGTGGCAGTCCCTCAGGGGTCCATACTGGGCCCTCTTCTTTTCAGCCTCTTTTTAAACTCCCTACCACAATCCTGCTCAGAACGAATCATCCTGTATGCGGATGATGCTGTTGTCTTTTCTACACACAAGGACTTTTTACCACTACAACACAGCCTCCAACTCAGATTCAGTGCCATTGAAAAATGGTTCTCCAATCATAAACTAGTCCTCAGTCACAAGAAACCCAAGTCATTGCTATTCTGCAGTTCACATAACCGTTACAAGCAACACTCCCTTGCCATCTCCACCAAGCAGGGGACTGTCCTCGAACCAGTTTACTCATTCAAATACCTAGGGATTCTGCTTGACCCCAATCTTTTCTATACGGCTCACATTGACAGCATGGCTAAAGCTGCCAACACACACCTTGGATTACTCTAAAAGCACAGGCAGCACCTCACCCCAGAGGCCCTGAAGATTGCCGTCCAGAGCTCTGTGGTGTCAGTTATTGATTATGGCCTCATTATCTATGGCTCCGCCATGACATCCACCCTCCAACATATAACAACTGCACTTAATAAAGCATGTTGACTCACAACTGGTGCCCACTGCCTCAACCACACCTGTGCCCTTTATGAACAATCTGGATGGCTCCAACTCTCTAACCATATAAAATATCTCACATGTACTATGGTGGGAAAAATTGAACTTGGCCTCACACCCCCCGGCGTTACTGCCTTGTTACATCAAAACACCAACTGACAGAATACCAGGAGCTCAACAACCCAGATTCTACAAGTTCCTCACTGTTGAACTACGCAGGGCTAATGCTTCTTCACCTATAGGGCACCTCTATGGATGAATGGTCTCAGCCACACCATCTCCTCTGCCTCAACACTAGGTCTGTTCAAAACCAGGCTCTGGGCCCATCTCATTGCCTCTAGCTCCTGTGACTGCCTCTCCTAGCTGATGACCTACATAGCTTTAATCCTAACTTATATACTGTTTAACCCCAGGCCCCCCCAGTCCCCATCTCCTCAGCTACTGAGGCGCCACTTAAAATCTCAAGTTTTCATGCCACCTCATTAGTCTCTCCTTGCCCTATTATAGCACTTATTTCCTCCATTCACCCTGCCCCCTTTTTCTCTTCTATCACTCCTTCCCATTTATTTTTTGACAAATGCCTCCGGCTGCATCTTCATCCTCCCCCTCTCCTCTCATCCCTGTTTCTCTGCCACCCCCAGGTGCCTGACCCTACCCATTCCTTGTAGGCACATGCGTCCTAGCTATGTTCACCATTTTACTATAGTTGCCTCTGTTAACTACCTATACTTCTCCTCCTCCACTACAACTTACTCTTCCTATAATTGACCCCTTTCAATAGCATTGTTGTACATGAATTGTTTACTGTTATTTCACTGTTGCTTCCTTGTTGTTTGTTATTTCTGATGTGGAACCTTTGTAAAAGAGCCTTGGCTTAAAGGTATTTGTAATACTAAAATAAATAAAAAAAAATAACAAAATAAATAAATACTTTTCTATATAACAACTTCAATATATATATAATTACTAACTAAACGTTAAAGTCTCAACTCTAAATATACGAACTGCTAACCCTCGAAATAAGGAGAAAGGCCAAAAAGAAGTACTCTGGATGAAACCACGTGAACGCCCAAATGTATATGATCAGGAAAAGTCAGGATCCAGATAACAGTCAATCCAGTAAAGGTAGAAAATAGAACAGAGTTGGAACCTGCGAAGAGAAAGCACAGAAAAAAGATCACATAAATAACCCCAAACTCCTATTTGACATATATTTAAATTCATAACAAATATAGTTTCACATCACAATGTTCATAGGTTCATAGGATTTATACAAGTTCAGTAGATATTTCTACCTTTTATGAACTCGCCACCCAAATCATGGGTGGAAACCATATTTCAGATGTCCCATATAATTATCTAAATTAGTTTTAAATTATGTAATTGTATTACTAAGTACCACATTAACTGGGAGTTTATTCCATGTATATATTACCCTTTGAGTGTACCAATTGTTTCTTTTAACAGTGTTGTTATTTGTACCTTTAAGTTTGAGTATCTGCAATCTGGTATTTATAGTAGTCTTTTTTTTCTGTAATCCTATTGTCTCCAACATATCATCATTCTGAAAAGCTTTATAAGTCAGGCATATATCTCCTCGAAGCCTCCTGTAGTCCATGGAATAAAGGCCTACTTTTTTTAATCCAGTTTCGTAATCCAAATTTTGAATGGATATTATTTTCTTTGTTGTTCTTCTTTGGATATTTTCAATTAATTTCTTATTTTTAATTAAATACGGAGCAGTGACTGAAGAGCAATATTCCAAATGAGGTCTAACGAGACCAGTATATAATGGCAGCAGAACTCTCACGTCTCTACTTTTGATGTTCCTTAATATACAATTTTATATTTTGTTACCTTTTTTAACAGCAGTTATTGTGTGTATATTAAATATAAAGTCATTAGAAAGAGTTACCCCTAAATCCTTTTCTTGTTGTGTTCTTTCCAGATTTATGTTATTAATAGTATATGTAAAACATGGATTGTGTTTGCCTAAATGCATGACCTTACATTTAGAGTCATTGAACAGAAGTTCCTTTTTCATAGACCATTCTACTAAGTATATTAGATTGTTTTGCATTTCCTTAGCAGAATTTGCGTTATTAATGATGCTACCTATTTTACAGTCATCCGTAAATTTAACTAACCAGCAAGCACTGTTTAAAGGACACATAGATGAAATAAGTATATTAAAAAGGGTTGGGCCCAGTACTGAGCCCTGAGAAATGCCGCTGGTAACAGGACCCCATGCTGACAGATGGCCCTTCACTGATACCTGTTGTGACCTATTTGATAACCAAGCATGTATCCATCTAATAATTACAGGGTAGATGTTCAATTTCTCTAATTCTGATATAAGTATTTGATGTGATACTGAGTCAAATGCCTTGGAAAAGTCCAAAAAAATTATATCCACTGGTAGGCCATTGTCCAAAGCTTCACTAACTGGTTCCAAAAAATGCAAGAGATTAGCCTGACAAGATCTGTTCTTAACAAAACCATGTTGGTAAACATCAATATAGTTTTTATCAATTAAATAGTTTGATATTCTATTCTTTAATATCCTTTCAATCAATTTACAGATTACATCAGTTAAACTTATGGGCCTATAGTTTTGTTCGACACTTTTACTACCACCTTTGTGTATTGGTATAACTATAGCTCTATTCCATAGTGGAACCGTTTGCCTTGTACTCATTGACAAATTAAATAGTAATGTCAATGGTCCTACCAATAATTCCTTTAATTTAATTATGAATAATGGAGGGATGCCGTCTGAGCCAGGTGTTCTGCTATTCTTCAAAATATTTATTGCTTCTAAGACTTCATTCTCAGATATAGGATTGAAGGAAATTTTCATAGATTTGTCACATACAGACTCCACACAATTTGGTTTAAAGACATTTATAAAATAGTTATTCAATGTATTTGCAATTTCTGTCTCATCAGTTATTATCCCAACCGAGGACTGTAATGGTCCTACAGAAGGACTTTTTTTTTAATGAACCGATATAATTAAAAAACAATTTTTTATTGTCTCTAACAGTATTTGCTGATTTTTCTTCTAGGTGTCTTTTTTTGTTTTATTATCATATTCTTACTTTTATTTGCAATTTGTTTATACCTGTCCCAATTAAAGCTGGTTTTATTTTTCTTAAATTTTTTTATATAAGCGTTGATTTTTTGCCAAGATTTTCTTTATATTGGTATTCCACCATAAAGGAGATCTTCTGTTTTTTATATATTTCCTTCTAACAGGAACCCATAATTTAATGCTTGTTTGTATTTTTGACACAAATTTATTGTAGACTAGATTAATATTATTTTCAATAAGTTCAGAAGCCCAATTCCATTTTTCTAAATATTGTTTTATTTTTGTATAATTAGCATTTTTAAAGTCTCTTACTATTGTACAGCCTGAAGTTTCAGAAGAGTAAGTTAGATTCATTGTTGTAAGAATCATATTATGGTCACTATTATCAAGTGGATGTTTAATAGTGACTTTTGAATCTGAATTATCTATGCTAGAGAAGATCAAATCTAGTATGTTATTGCCTCTTGTAGGTGATTTAACCAATTGATTCAAGTTGTTTATGGTTATTAGGTCTAAAAAGGCACACTCTATTACTGAACTACCTTTTAAGTTATTCCAATCAATATTCGGGAAGTTAAAATCCCTCATAAGTAGACAGTCTTTATTCTGTAAATTGTCCTCTATGTCAGTTAGAAATAATTGATTTTCTTCTTTATTTAAGTTTGGTGATCTATATCCAAGTCCCACAGTGACAGTGTGATCCATTGTAAGTTTTATTTTAATCCAAATTAGTTCACTTATACTATCCATATTTTGGTTGTTTATTTGGTAGCTTTTCAGTTTATTATTTATGTATAATACTATTCCGCCTCCTCTAGTGTTTGAGCGATTTTTTTCATACTTTGAGCAACCTGCTATTTCAGTTGCCCAATCGTCATCTTTAAACCATGTTTCAGTCACTCCACATTTGTCGATATTATTGGTATGTAAAAAATCAGAGAGTTCCTCTATTTTATTCAAGAGACTTCCTGCATTTAAGAGTAATACATTCATTTTGGTAGCTACTGGCTTATTTGCATCAAGATTATTTATAATTACAGAATCTTTGCCTTTAAAATTAGCTATATTGTCCGATTTTTTATCACCCAGAATCTTTGTAGTATTGAGAGAATCCAAAACAACAGGAATCCCCCCCCCCATGGCTTAGTTTAAAGAATTTTGAATGTGAGAAAGTATCTGTTTCACTAATAGGGCATTACCCCTCCTGCTCGTATGTAGTCCATCCCTTGAAAACAGTTCTTCCCTAAAAATAAATTATTCCCAACGTGTTATACACCCTATCTCTTGTTTCAAACACCATCTTCTCAGCCAACAGTTTAATGATTTGATTTTATTTAGGTTAAATTCAGAAGCATTAGGGATCGGTCAAATTTCAGAAAAGGAAATATTACAATTTAATTCAACCAATTTATTTGTCATTGAAACAAAATCTTGTTTGATTTTGGTTAATGGTTCTCTTAATACACTGTTAGCCCCAGCATGTATTATAACCATGGGATTTTGTGTATTTGCTAGTATATTATCCAACATTGAAGTGATATCACATATTTTTGCACCTCTAAAAGAAGATACCGTTCTAATTTCTTTATCAGGATTACAAATTTGTCTGTCGAGAAACTTAACCATAGAATCTCCCAAAACAAACAGAGGCTGAGAGTTCAAGTCCCTTTCTGGGTTTGTTGGATTAGATTCATTATTAGGAGGTGAAGTATGTTTCATAGAGTTAACTAAACTGACAGGAGTTTGTAAGTCAGAAGAGCCATAGAGTGATTTATCAGCACTCAAGGAGTTCATTTAAAACCTTTGGTTTCACAGCGTCTAAAGTAAAAATCAAATAGCTTTCTCATTTTAGTATTAGGTTCTGTCTATCTCCAACAATTTTTGGTGTTGGGGTGAATTATAAACCTATAAAGCTCAGTGTATCAGATTTTGAGTCATGAAATTGATTAAACTGCAAATCCACTGGTGTGCCAAGATGTCTATTTTCAGTGTTTCAGATGTGTTCCTGTATGCAGGTTTTGAAATTACGTGCTGTTTTGTCAAGGTATATAAGTCCACGTGGACACCATAAAGCACATAGAACAAAAGTTGTATTGCAGGTGATAACTTCTCTAATCTCCACTTCCTTTTGGTCTCTGGGATGTTTAAAATTCCTGCCTTGCACACAGTATTTGTACACATTGCACCTGTAACGCCTATGGCATCTGTTTGGTTTTACTGGGAGCCAATTCCTGAACTCTGGTTTCTTGTCCATTTGTACACGACTGCATACTAAGTTATTCCTTAAGTTTGGTGCCCTGCTAAAACTTATTCTAGGATTATCCCCTACACTTTTAAGAACTGTTTCATCCCCTAATAAAATATGCCAGTTACGATGCAAGATGTGTCCTATTTTGCCTGCCCAGTCAAATTCAGTTATGAAGGTGATAGGACCTTCAGTTTCTTTTGTTTATTTCCATAATTTTTAATGAGCTGACCTCTGTCCTTCAAAAGTTCCCTACTTCAACAAATAAGTTTTTGGTGTACTCCTCTTGCTAGAAATCTGCCCTCAAGTTCCTCAGCTTGTTCCAAAACTGTCTCAGTGCTACTGCAGTTCCTCCTCAATCTAAAGTACTGATCATAAGGCACTGATCTTTTTAAAGCAGCAAGGTGGGCACTAGTAGCATGGAAAACAGAGTTGGTGGCAGTAGATTTTCTGTAACATTTTGTCTCAATGTCTGCATTATGTTCTTTAGCACTGCTCAGGGTGACATTCAAAAAGTTGAGCGTGTTTTTCTGTAGAGTATGTGTAAATCTGAAATTTAGGTTGTTTGTGTTCAACTATTGCATAAATTCCTCAGCTTCAAATTCATGGTCCCACAATATGCAAACAACATCATCAATAAAGTGATACCAATATACTATATTGTGAAAAAAGGGTTTGTATATGGATTTAATACTGTGATTTCTTCCCATTTTCCCAATAATAAATTTGCATATGACAAGGCCATGGATGCCCCCATAGCAGTCCACCAAGTTTTCAGGAAGTGTTCAGCTGCAAATTCAACATGGTTGTGAGTTAGAATGAATTTTAGACTAGACAAGATAAAATCAGTTGGAATGGTGCCTTCGCCTTCATTTTTCTCCAGATAGTATCTGCAAGCTTCCAGGCCTTGCTTATGTTTGATGGAGGTATAGAGTCCTTCCACATCTATACCTAAGTACATGAATTTCTCATCCCACTTGATCTGAGACAACTTACACAGTAAACCAGTTGTGTCCCTAAGATAAGTTTTTAGCTTCACTTCATGTTTTTGCAAAAAAATAATAAATACACCCAATTTCTCAGTCACAGAATTAACTCCAAATATAATGGGCCATCCTGGGGAGTCAGTGATACCTTTATGAATTTTGGGAAGGATGTGAAATCCTAGTGTAGATGGAAACTCATTCCATATCAATCTGAATTCATTTTTTGAAATGATGCCTTTCAGGATGTCCCCTTAGTGTAAGCTGTGTAATTCTTTTTTGTAACTGGAAATGGGATTAAATGACAATCTAAGGCAAGGAGCTGGAGTGGGTTCCCATCTGAAGTAGTAAGGCTATGCAGTTCAGGGGCTGGTCAGTGAAATAAGTCCAACAGAATGAAGTTATCAGCCATTGCAATAGATTTGTACTAAACATTTTGACTTTATTGTAGTATAAGTCATATTCCAATCCTCATGCTACTCAATGTTTCACCATTAGGCTTCATCGGGGAAGAAGATCTGGGTGAATCATTTAGTAGACTGTTCCTTATGCTTACTTACATAGATATGAACATCTCTTTGTTATGGTTACAAACAGAAGTCATGTCTCTATGGACAGTTTTCTTCTTAGTTTTCAGAGACATTTACTAGACAGTGGATTTTTCTAAACACAATTTTTTCAAATGCTACAATCACAGGGTTACTGGTATTAGGTGTAAAATTAGATTCACCCTTAAATTGCTGCTTTATTTCTTTTTTTAGCAATGACTTGTGCTGAAAATTCATCATGCACCCATACTGCATCCACCTCTGTATTCATAAGATGTGTTTCATCTCTACTGCAATTATCCTGGAATAGTTCTAGAAGTGTCTCAAAATCTTCACTATAAAGAATGGGATCAACTTGCAAGAAGAGGAAGAAAGAGGCACCAAAACATAAAGAAGGACTCTGAGACAGAAGAAAGCAACCAGCTACAAATATTTAACCTTTCATCTAAAGACCTCACTCACGATCAAGTGTCTGTCCTTAAAAAGGATTTATCTTTCATCCCAACAGCCAAACAAAATCCTTCTCAAGTAAATGTCGATTTGTTTAAATTCTTCAGGAAGTTATTTTTAAGATACCTTTCAAATAAGAACGTAAACCAAGCTGACAAGATGGGGATTTTTGAAGAACAAGTAGCAAATACTGAAGACGTTGACTATTTGCTTGCCAAAATCACGGATGCCAATGGGAAGCCAATGGTAAATGACTCAAACCAGCACAACTCGCAAGCTGATCCTATTCTTTACAGTGAATATTTTGAGACACTTCCAGAACTATTCCAGGATAATTGCAGTACACGTGAAACACATTTTATGACTACAGAGGTGGCTGCAACAGGGGTGCATGAAGAATTTTCAGCACAAGTCATTGCTAAATAAAGAAAGCAGCAATTTAAGGGTAAATCAAATTTTACACCTAATACTAGTAATCCTGTGATTGTGGCATTTAAAAAAATTGTGAGTAAACAGGTGAACAAGTTATTACCAAGTGCCAAAAAAATGACCCGTCATAATTTAAGCAAACTAGAGTATGAAGGTTTACAGGACCTGATGAAATTAAAAAAAATTGTGATCAAACCAGCCGATAAAGGTGACAATGTGGTGATATTCAGTAAGGATCATTACATTAGAATTGCATGGTCTTTACTGAATGTTGAAAAGAATTGTGTCAGATTGTCGTTCAATCCCATTTCCAGTTACAAAAAGGAATTACACAGATTACTCCAAGGGGCTAGCCTGGAAAGGGTCATTTCAGAAAATGAATTCAGAGTTATATGGAATGAGTTTCCATCTACACCAGGATTGTACATCCTTCCCTAAGTTCATAAAAGTACCACTGACCCTCCCAGGATGGCCCATTATATCTGGAGTTAATTGTGTGACTGAGAAATTGGGTTTATTTATTGATTATTTTTTTTAAAAAAACATGTAGTGAAGCTAAACACTCATCTTAGGGACACAACTGATTTACTGTGTAAGTTGTCTCAGATCCAGTGGGTTGAGGAATTCATTTGGTTAGGCATAGATGTGGAGGGACTCTATACCTCCATCAAACATCAGCAAGGCCTGGAAGCTTGCAGATACTTTTTGGAGAAAAATGAAGGTGAAGGCACCATTCCAAATGATTTTATCCTGTCTGGTCTAAAATTCTTTCTGTCAGCCATTTTGGATTTGCAGGCTAACACTTCCTGCAAACTTGGTGGACTGCTACAGGGCATCCATGGCCCCATCATATGCAAACTTATTCTTGGGAAAATGGGAAGAAATCACAATATTACACCCATATACAAACCTGTTTTTCACGATATAGCATATTGATATCGCTTTATGGATGATGTTGTTTGCATATGATGGGGCCATGAGTCTGAAGCTGAGGAATTTATGAAAGGGTTAAATGCAAATAACCTAAATTTGAGATTCACCCACACGCTACAGAAAAACATTCTCAACTGTTCTGATGTCACCCTTAACAGTGCCAAAGAAAATAATGCAGACATTGAGGCAAAATGTTACAGAAAATATATTGCTACCAACTCTGTTTTGCATGCTACTAGTGCCCACCTTGCTACTTTAAAAAGATCAGTGCCTTATGGTCAGTACCTTAGATTGAGGAGAAACTGTCGTAGCACTGAGGCATTTTTGGAAGAGACCAAGGAACTTGAGGGCAGATTTCTAGTAAGGGGGTACACCAAAGACTTATTAGTTGAAGCTAGGGATATGGAACTTTTAAAGGAGAGAGGTTAGCTTGTTAAAAATTATGGAAGTAAACAAAAACAAACTGAATGTCCTATCACCTTCATCACTGAGTTCAATGACTGGGTGGGCAAAATAAGATGCATTATACATCATAACTAGCATATTTTATTAGGGGATGAAACAGTTGGTAAAAGTGTTGAGGATAATTCTAGAATAAGTCTCAGTAGGGCACCAAACTTAAGAGAGAAATAGTACCCGGTCATGTACAAATGGACAATAAGAAACCAGAGTTCAGGAATAGGCTGTCAGCAAAACAAAAGGAATGCCATAGGTGTTACAAGTGCAATGTATGCAAATACTGTCTGCAAGGTGGGAATTTTAAACATCCCAGAGACTAAAAGGAAATGGAAATCAGAGAAGTTACCACTTGCTATATAGCCTTTGTTCTATATGCTTTATGGTGTCTATATTGACTTGTATACATTGGCAAAACAGCATGTAATTTGAAAACCTGCATACAGGAACACAGCCAAAACACTGAAAATAGATGTCTTGACACACCAGTGGGTTTGCATTTTATTCAATTTCATGACTCAAAATCTGACATACTGAGCTTTATAAGTTTAGAATTCATCCCAACACCAAAAACTGGTGGAGATAGGCAGAACCTATTACTAAGACAAGAAAGCTACTGGATTTTTATTTTAGACACTGTGAAATCAAAGGGTTTGAATGACCATTGTGCTCTGAAAACATATTTGTTATGAATTTAAATGTATGTCAAATTAGAGTTTTGGGTTCTTTTTATGACCTTTTTCTGTGCTTTCTCTCTGCAGGTCTCATCTCTGTTCTGTTTTCTACCTTTACTGGATTGGCTACTATGTGGATCCTGACTTTTCCTGACCACATACACTTGGGCGATAACGTGTATAGTCCTCATCTTTTTGGCCTTTCTCTTTATTTCAAGAGTTAGCAGTTTGTATATTTAGAGTTTAGACTTCAGAGTTTAGTTAGTAATTATATTGAAGTTGTTATATAGAAAAGTTTTTTGATAAGTAAGTACATTGTATGTGTTTATGCCTGTTATCCTGTACTTATTTACGTAGAGGTCTTGCAATATTTCTGCTTTTGGCCAGTATTATAGAGAGATTTCATTGTATTTGTACTCTGTTTCTATTTATGGATCAATTTGAGAATTTTCTCCTAAAATGAATTTTCTTGACTTATTAGACAAACCTGTTATGCTGTACTTAATTGCACAGGGGTCTTTCAATTTCTTTACAATTGGCCAGTATCATAGAGAGATTTAATTCTATTTCTATTGTACTTCTATTTATGTATCAATTTGAGAATGTTTTCCTAAAATTAATTTTCTTTACTCACTAGACAAACCTGTTGTTGATTCATAAGTTATTCATACATTTTAAGATTTTTTAGTCCGGATCCCCAACTATATTAGTTTATTGCACTTTTAAATTCTTGTATTGCACTTTCTTCAGTATTGCACATTTTCACCTGTGGCACTTTTTGTAGTGTTGGTTGGCTAGCACATTATTCATTTTGCACTGAGTCACTTTTTTTCTATGATGTCGTTAATTACCTGCCTATATATATTGGATATTAATACCCCCTCCGCCCCCCCCCAGGAAAGCTGGGATAGCCAAAGCACCAGGGAAATTGTCCTGATTTACTCCAGCAAGCATGCAAAGCTTAAATTCAGCAAGATCTGCGTTCTAATTTTGAATTGCATCTGCTGTGTATTTTTCTGCAATATGTGAATGTTGCTGAGATAAAAAACTGCTTGTTAATGATTACATCTGAGCACACATTAAATGTTTTCTACGTTTACATAATTTCCATGTGCCTGAAATCTTCTTGAGTGCTACATGCCAGTTGGAAGTTTGCGTTTTGCAGATGTGGCCATCCATTGATGTTTAGCACCGAACCCCATTGCCACCATTGCGGCACTTCAAAGGAACCAATAAAGGCAACACCTGCAGAAGACAAGCCAACATGCTCACCAGCCAGCTGGTCACAACGGAAAACACTCCCAATTGCTATCTAAATAAATGCATTGTAGTCTTTGCTGCATTCAGCTTACCCAATCAACTATTCCTGGTAACTATTAAGATTGACACAGATGCTCGAGAACTACTCCCCTCTGGGAAGGCCTCAAGGGCTCCCTTATTCCCTCACCTGTTTCCTCCATGCCTGTTCCCATGATAACTCCAGTGGGGCACTGGTAAGAGGCATGGGGATGAAGAAGCTGTTGAATGGATGCTAGCTTGGTAGCTTGCACTGAACACTGAGCACTTTAAAATTGATTTTACACAGCCTTGCACTGTGTTTTTTTGAAACTGGTTCTTGTTACAAAATGTTGAAGCTGGATTCAAAGTTTGGAATGTGAGCATACAATAAATTTCCATCACTTTTAAGATAACCCTGTCAAAGTGTTTAGCAGTGACTGTTTGTTACACCCACTGAGGACAGACCTCTACATCCTGGAAAACTGTTAACTCCACTGGGACCTTCCCCTAACATCCTCCCTATCTTGTACTGCCCTACTACTCTATGCCCAGACTGCCTGCTTCCAGTGACTTAATACCTCCTGTAATGCAATTCCATGTGCAGCTGGAATGCTGTCCTTCCTCAGAGAGTGGGAGGATAAGACTTCTGCTGTGGGACCAGCGCCTGGTGGAGACCAGGTGGTAGCACAACCAGGGGCATACAGAAGATAAGGGGCTGCTGTGGGGTGTTCTGGTGCATATGCATGCCTTAGCATGCATGCACACTTGCACCACCACATGCATCACTCCTGGGGAAAAAAGGAAGAAAATAGATAGTCAGCTCCATGCTGGCACCCCCTGAGGGCTTAGTCCTAGGTAAGTGGTGGATAACTGCTAAGTCTGAGGGAAGGTCAGTGACAGAGCTAGGAGAGGGATGCCACCAGCCAGACCTGTTAAGAGTAGAACAATATGCTAACTGAAAAAAATAAATTACATAGAAATGATTGCAAGCAGAAAAAAACAAAGATCGATTTAGTCTGCTCTAGTTCTACACATTTTCCACCCAGCCTATCACAAGGTGGTCTTCATTTGAGCCCCCTATTAGCAGTTCAGTTTATTTAGGAACTTTATCTACTGGGACTTCCCCTGTTCACACAATTATCAAACTTTTATATCTGTCCCATCCTGCCTTGAATCCCTGCAAAGTCTTTATCTCAACTGTTTCTCTTGGCAAGCTATTCTACTTGTCCACCATGCTCTCCATGAAAATGTACTTCTCCACATCTCTCCTGAACTTATGCTGGACAATTTGTATCCATTCACCATAGTGCAGGTCCCTTTGCTGCTCTTGAACAATTGCCGATCCATCCTGTTTATCACCTTGAGGTACTTAAATGTTTCTGTCATACCTCCCCTTTCTCTTCTAGCTTTGTGCGAGCATATGTTCATCACACTTAATGATTCCAGTTAAGGAGTCACTGAATAACATGTATCATTGTGGGGGTCTCTTTTTTACTATTCCAGGTGGCATCTGTCTTTCATGCTATGAGGGCTCCAGAACAGTAGACAGTATTCCAGGTGTGGTCTTACCAGGGACCTGTAGAGGGGTAGTATCACCTCCCACCCCCTACTGATGAAGCCTCTGCCAATGCAGCCCAGCATCCTGTTGGCCTTAGCATATGCCTTACTGAACTGTACCAATCTCTTGAAGTACTCACTAGTGATTACCTGAAGTTCCCTTGCTCCATTGTTTGGCACAGTCTGACACCTTCTATTCAATACTCTATTTTGTTTTTGTTTGTTTTTTGGCAGTATGCATAACCTTGCATTTTTACACACTGAGTGTGGGCTGCTAGACCTTGCACGATGCAGGTCCTTTTTCATTGGCCTAATCCCCTCCTCCTCCTTGTCCATACTGCTATATATTTTTGTGTCACCTGTAAATAAACTAATCTTTCCCTGTAAGCCCTCGCCTTTGTCACAAATAAATATATATTGTAAAGTACTGGTCCCAGAACTGAACCCTGTGGTACCCCACTCATTACCTTCTTCACCATCAAGTGAGTCCCATTTCCCACCACCCTCAGTCAGTTGCTTATTCATCTGGATGAGCCCCCCCCACACACACACACCCCGGGTCACTCAGTTTCTTCACAACCCTCCTGTGTGGCACCAAGTTGAAGGCCTTACTGAAGTCCAAGTGGTGGACAGCCACAGCCTGACCCTTGTCCACTGCCTGCAACACAGAGTTAAAGAAGTCAATGATGTTTGTCTGCCATGATCTCACTTAACAAGGCTGTGCTGCCTTTATCTGGTAGGTTGTTAGTGTCAAGAAATTCCACTATCTGTTCCTTGGTGACAGCCTTCAGCAACTTCCTAAAATGCAGGTCAGACTAATCAGCCTCAACCTGCTCCAGTGGTTCCTCCCCAAATAGTCTCATGCCACCCACCCGACCCGGTCATTTACATGCAACCTCCCCACACTTTATCACCCTAGTGTCCTGAGCTCACAGAAGAGTATAGGAAATGGAACAATCCTCATCTCACCTCTGCGACCAACTACTGTGTGATCTGTCAGTGAGCATGCATGCTGTAGAAAGAGCTGTTTCTAAAGTATGTACACTCACTCACAGGTCATATGGCTACCAGCTGTAGAGGTAAGAGGAAGGCTGTGCTGGTCATTGTACTCTGCTGTGAGTACTGAACACTGGAGTGAAGGGGGTGCAAGGAGGTGGGATGGGATGTGAGTGGGCTGATTAGGTGGGGCATGAGACTGTACAGGGGGACCACTGGACCAATAGGCATGTCACTGGAAACATATACTGGAAGATCGGAGGTGGGGGGAACCACTGGACACCAGGAAGTTCATTAAAAAGAATATACTGGGGATCAGTGGGAAGGGGAAACCACTGGACACCAGGGAGTTCATTAAAAAGAATATAATGGGGGATTAGGGCAGAGGAACCACTGAATCACCAGGCCTGTCCTTTCACTGAGACATGGGTGATAAGGGGCTGTTGTGCACAATGCAAATGAGCTCATAATAGGCATGCAAATAGCCCCTTAGCACCTTGAATGCCCAATGGGCTCATTTGCATGCGTGGGCTGAATATGGTCCACAGGGGACTTGGTGCTATACTGTTTCAGGCAATGCTATGCTCTATGGGTCACATGCAGCCCTGGTCTGTGTCAGGGCAGTGCAGATTCACTTTGTACTGCACAAACATTGGTCAGTAATCAGTAGGATAGTGCCCTCCATCTGCAAGTGCTATCAGTCTGATTATCACCATGGCCTGGAGGAGCAGAGGGGCAAGTGCAGCTCAAAAGGCTGTGCTGTGCTTGTCCCATTCTTTCAATATTGGGACCTAACTGTGCCAATTGGGTACTGGGTCAAGATTGCACTACAATAATAACACATGAAAAACCACACTGTGGAATGAGCGTATTGAATTAGAGTGACAGGGGTAGAATAGCAGTAGTGAATTACCACTACCCCTGTCGCTCTATGCATGGCCTGCAGAGGGATTGAGTAGCCATGTGCTGGGGTGCTGCTCAAGCCACTCCCATGTTGGAGCAGCTAGAGCACCAGCACATGGCACAGCAAGAGGCCTGGGACCGCGGTTCAGTTCCTGCCAGGTATCCTGTTGCTATGACTTTTTTTTTTTTTACAAAGAAAAAATGAATTCTCCTCTCCCAGTGTTCTCCCCATTCCTGAAATCCACGATCCTCGGAGTTGATTATTTTAAGCCCAGGGTATGTGAGTGAAGACCCCCATGTGGGAGGTGTGGGGGCCAAGCCCCCTTGCAAAAAAGAAGACATCCCATCCATTTCAATGGGGCTGTGCTGTCTGGTCGGGCTGCTGATGTACCCGATCTTGTTTTTAACTGCCGCTATTTTCCTTGCACTGTTTTTTACAGTGCAGTGTTTGTTTGTGGTAGACTGACCTTGTGCCTTTTAATAGTACCCCAAAAAGGCAAACATAAAGTTGGCAATATACTCTTGTGCAATTTGATCCATTTTACTCTCAGTACCTCCTGAAATTAACACCCTACATGTTTATACACCTGTACCCCTCCTGAAAATCATGCCACTTCCTGAAACATTGTACTCTGTAAAACCTCTCAGATTTTGCTAACCAACTACATCCTGAAATTTGCATCCCCTACCCTCTTATAATCTTGTTACTCTGCACCTCTCAGGAATCTCCCCCCCCAAAAAAATGTGCACATCTGCATTCTTCCTGAATGTTATACTTCTCCCAAATTTTGTACCTCCATGTGCCTTTGCAGTTTTGTTCTCCTACACTCTTCACTAATGTTGCATCCCTACACCATCAAAATGTGTGCCCTCCTTCTCATCCTAATTTATGTGCCCTCTCCATAAATATATCCCCATGTAACCTTCCTAATAATGTATGCCCTAAACTCTTTCCAAAGTTTGAGCTTCAGCACCGTTCCCAAAATCTGCCCCATCCCTCCCAAACTTTGCAGCATGGAGATGAAGATGAATGAAATTGCAGAGGCAGTACAATATGTTGCAGATGTTTTATTTACATTTCAGAGGTACTGTAAACAGTTGTTTTCAAAGGCTTAAGGATATGAATAGATGAGATGAGATGAGATGAGATGAGATGAGATGAGATGAGATGAGATGAGATACTGTATTCATTGTAATGTGAGGAGCAGCAAGACATGCAGTGACATCACTACATAATGTTCTTTGAACATTCCACAGCTGAACAACAAGGAAGCAAACGCATAGCACAGTTATAATACAAACAGATAAAAACAGGGGAAACAAAAATATAGTGACAACTTTAATGGTATCAAGTATAATTATCTAACAATACATTTAAAAAACAGTTAACTTCCTGTCCCCTTTAACAAAATATTCCTGATGCTACTTAGGCCATTGTTAGCCTTTTTAGTCTTATGGATACCTGATCCCCCCACTCCATGACTTCTTTTGAAATTTTGATTGTAAAGTTAATTTTTAGCTCAACATGGATTAAGCAATGTTAATGACGAATCTGAATAACATGCAAGTTTGGGGTCTCAGAATCACAGGAACTATGTCAGTACTTCCAGTTTAACAGCAGAACAAACTTTTTTTTTCTTCAAATTATAAAATTATTGGCCACCCCATCTACACAGAGGCAGGGCTGCTGTTTACAATGCCAGGGACCTGGGTTCACACCCAAGCCGGAATTGAAAGGCTGGCAGGGGGCAGGAGAACTGAGCATCCCTGAAGATGTTCTCCTCCTCCAGGTGGGTGGGTTGGTAGTGTAACCCGCTGTTGTGCTGCACCTGGAGGACAACAGGTGCCAGTGATAATGCATTCGGATGAAGAGCATGCACTTTCTTGCATCAGGAGTAGCAGCACCTGTGGAACTAAAATGGGACAAATGACCAGTGATTGGGCAATAGATGTCACACCCAGCCCCATGGCCAACTTCAGGCTCCCGTCTGCCATCCTCAGGGATGGCCCCAGGGGATCTCCACCACCCTAGTCAGCTGGATCTCTTGATGGATGGAAGCTGCTGTGGAGCTGAAAGCAGAACCCCATCTCAGGGGTAATCAGGGGCAACATTGTGATATGTCATGTGTCTCCAGGACAGGAGGAGTTTCAAGGATGGGCAGTTGGCACTGGAAGAGCCTGAAGGAGATGTGCTGTTCAGAGGGACTGGGAGGTAAAATTAAATAATAAAACAAAACATCCATTATTTTTAAATAAATATGTCCTAAAAGAACCATACTCAAATTATGCATCAGGCATGAGATGATAAAATCTGCGGAAACCCTAAAAAGGAAAGCATGTTAGCTGAGTGGCTGTATTTTGTAATACAATGTGAGAGGCTCAGGTCAAGAACTTCCAGGACTTCAGCAGAGGCTCAGCTCACTGTGGAGGTGGAATGTTTGTTCTCTGGAAAGGTTGAAGTCACCCAGGACACAAGCACACCCTTTTGTCTAACGGCTACGTGGAGACAACTGCCAGAAAATCAGTGGTGTAGTGGTAACCTTTTAAAACAATTTAAAAAATGCACATCGCGCAGTTAAAAAAATATTTTAAACTGGACCCATACATTAATTACTTGATGTTGTGACCCATTGTTCTTAAGTTGTAAACACCTCACTGTTTCCAAAAATAGTTATGATTGAAATTTACATTCTCCATTGCCACCATTCTTCACTATTGTTGCCATGATATCAAAGTCAATACCACTGCATTACTGGCCCTGGATAATGTTAATGGAGAAATGTCTGTCTTTTTATGTCAGAAGCATTGTTCCCTGATGTTTCAGTTAAGCTGAGCCTTCATTAGTTTCTACTGAGCACCAGAAGAATAAATGTTTCCTCAGTAGAACAACAAATTCACGTTTTCAGGGGGAATTCGGGAGGTAGAACTAAAATGAAGACAAATATATACAAATGACTGAGAAGACAAGACATCTGGAATATAGAGAAATACATGGAAAAGGACAGAAAGTACAGACAACAATAATTCGAAATAAAAGAAAATGTGAGAGAATGAAATAAAGAAACTTAAAGGGAATAGATACAAATGAATAACGGGATAGCAAAAGATTAAATTAATTGGAACAGTAAACTGAAAAGGAGATCTGAAAAACAGCAAAACTGAGGAGAAGCCATATAATTTGATTTTTTTGTTACCTGACACCACATAAGATAATAAAAAAAGGCTAGAGATTTAGTACTTGGAGGAATGCTAACTAGGGATATTGGGAACTGGTTAACAGGTAGTACTCCGAGAATGGTCCTAGACAGAAAATTCTCTGATGTTAAGGGGGTCACTAATGGGGTGCCATACAGTCTGTTCTGGGACCAGTACCTTTTAAAATGTATATCAGCAACATAGGGTAGGGTTGCAAGAGAAAGTGATTCTGTTTGCAGACAACACAAAACCCTGCTGGAAAGTGGATAGTAAGCAAGGAATAAACAGTCTAAAAAGGGATGTAGAGTGGCTGGGGTAGTGATCCTGAATTTGATGATCGAAATTCAGCGTCAAAATATGTAACCTGATTCAGTTTTGTAACGAAAGCTTGCAAATGAAAAATTGCATCAATAGGGTCAAGGTGGAACACTCGAGGGAGGAGAGGGGACCTGGGGTGAAAATTGCAAACCTCTTTCCAATGCAATATGGCATACAATGAGGCAGAGAGGATACTGGGATGCATCTGGCAGGGTTTCACTAGTTGCAGGATGGAAGTAATATTGTGCATGTAATTAATTTGATCATATCTGGAACATTATGTACAGTTTTGGAGCTCAAATATAAGGAATGACAGGGAAAGGCTAGAGACTATTCAGCAGAGGGCTACAAAAATTATCTGGGACATCATTGTAGGTCCTATGAGGAGAGACTGGGAATTCCTAGTATGTAATTTCTGAAGGACAGGAAGGGAAAAGGGAAGACATCACAGAGACATACAAATACATTCAGGGATATAATAGGTTGTCCTGCACATAATTGTTCAAGTTGAAGAACAGTGCAACCACAAGGGGCACTAACTCAAGCTGGAAAGGGAAATTCAAAAAGGACACCAGAAATACATTTTTTCGTGGAGCTGGTGGTGGACAGAGGGAATAGTCTGACCAGCAATTTGATCAATGCTGTGATTATATCAGGGTTCAAAACACCATGTGATATCTTCAAGGTGGATATTAGGAAGAAGAAGAAGTCAGAGGTGGGGAGAGCACTGGAAGAGCAGAGTTATTCCAATGTAGGACTTGATAGACTTATAGGGCAGGGTTCATGAACCATTCAGGAGCTAAGTCCCACTCCGCAACCCCAGTGGCAGACTGAAATCACCAGCAGCGCTGGTGCATGCAATTCACTGCCGCAGCAGTTCCGGAGGGTATTACAGCTGCTCCCACCAGCCGTAGCAACTCTCTGCAGCTGCAGTGATCCCCCTAGTAACACCACCCGCAAGCTGCCATAAGTCATGGAGCTGGTCGTAATCCAGCTCCACCTATGTGAATACCCGCCACTGCAGGACCCCTGCAGCTCCACAAGTGGCCACCCTTTGGGGCCGAAGTTTTGCCACAGCTGAGGGACTTTCACGGGGTTCGTGAATCCTGCCCATAGTCTTTTTCTGTCCTTAATCATCTATGTTTATGTTTCTATCATTCAAAACAGACTGTCTTTTTAGTAAAACAGAGGAACAAAGAAAGGCAGGGTACATGGCATAAAGGTCATTTAGGAAATGGGCAAAGTATATTCTTATAGCAGATTGGCTGCAAGCACCAATCTGCCAGTCCGATATGTGATGACAGAGACCGGGAAATAACTAGTCCCAGTCTCCATTGCCTCATATCATTCTATATAGTACTGGGTGAGTAGAATGTTAAAAAAGGAAAGTACCACAAAGTTGCTTTCTTGCTTAGTGAGCGAGAGCCCTCCCCCCAGTCAGTCACCACATTCAACGGTGGGGAAAAAAATTTAACATAAAGCAAACTGTTTTTTTTAGTTTAACAGTCACACCTTACATTTGTTTTCTGTTAAACCAGCCACCCTGTCTACCATGGTGATCATGCTACTGAATTACATCCTCGGTAGCTTAGTGAGCACCAACCTAGTGAGTCTGGCACGCACATACACACACACACCAACTCCAGAGTCAATGCCATGTTTCATGTTTCTCCCACTGTCTCCTAACCCACCTCCCAGCTGTGGCATTCCCTTTAAACTCAAAAGTGAACTGTGCCATCAGTCCTTGCAACACAGTGTCAACTGTACTCACTCAGCCATGCTGCAACATTCTCCCAATCCCGATCATAACAGCAATATCACCGTCGGTAGTGACAAACTATGTAAAATCTTTTTTTTTTTTTGTGAGTTTGTTATAAAAAAGAAAGTAACCTTTGCACACTACTGATTCTTCTCAGTTCCATACTTTGTTATTTCCTGGTCTCAAGTCACTGATTTTCTTCCTGAATGTCCATTACTGACCATGGTTAAAAAACAAACTGAACTGGCCAGAAAGCAAACTATGAAACTTTGCCATAAACTCAAGTGTAATAAAAGCAATGGTGCTCATGTTTGCTCACTGCTCAGTACTTCCTGTGGAGGGGGGTGAAAGACACCAGTAAAGGGAAAAAAAGGCTGTCAAACTCAGCAGTGCCCTTTACTGGCAAGTATACCAGTAGAGGGACTACTCTGCAAGAAAAGTAATTTTCAATATTTTTTTTACTATTTTTTTGTCATTGTTTTTAATGTTTTACCCATAATAGAAAAATGTCACCTATAACCCATTTTCTAAGTGCAATATTACCCTCCAGAGTGGGCAGCATGGGCTATACCAGACCTTCCAGGTTCTATAAGGCCCTCTTCTTGTGGTGTCAGGCCTCAGTATGCCCCTGGGTGGTCCGATATAGCCCAATATTGTCCACCCTGTCAGGTATTATTGCTTACGTAAATACCTAGAAATGGTCTGTCCCCAAAAGAGCATCCCCTAGTCCAATCACTTATAATAACTACCACCCCTAAAAATAGCTTGGAGGTAGGATCTTGAATTCTGAGGAACAGCTTCATTCTTCCTCTATTAAAAGAGTACTAGTCAAAATCTGCAAATGCATATGTTTGTGCAGAGTGTTTTGATTTATGTGTGTAGTTCTGGCATGTCCTTGCCTTTGTTTGCTATTATTTTTTTTTCTCAATTAGCCTGCTTGTTATATAATAGTTTTATGGCCCCTGGGGATCTTCTCCTTAGCAAGCTTTATTGCTTTTCTTTTTCTACAGTGCCTCCTGTCCAATGTGCCAGTCTGTGATACAAATGTTCTCTGTTTCTGTCTCTTACTGCAGTATCTCAGAAACAACATGTCCCAACAATAAAAACCCGGTGCATAGTACACTCCTGGATTTAATCTTGACTAACACACCCTATAAAATCTCCCATGTAGGAGTATTTCACACCGACATTAGTGACCACAGGGCCATAGCTTGTGTAAGGCACATGAAAAAAAAAATCTCCGGGGCAGGGTACACCTACAAAAAGAGTTACCGCAAATTCAATCCCACAGCATTCTTGGTTGATCTCAGCAGAATTAGATAGCAGGAATTCTACCTTGCTCAATCCATCACTGATGCCTATACCACCGTTCAGACTCTAGTCCTAAAGATGATTAATGCCCATGCACCTGTTGTGAAATCCAGATCAAGGAAAAAATTATGTCTCTGGTTCAATAGCACCTTAAAAACAGCCCTACGCCACAGGGATACTGTCTGGAAAAAGGCTAGAAAAACCAAATCAGAATCAGATTGGACTGCCTTTAGAATGATTAGGAATCACTGTACCAAACTAATCAGATCTGAAAAGGCAAATAACTACCAAAGTGCATTGGAGTCCAACAAGAATAATGGTGCTAAATTCTGGCAGATCTTGAATGATGTAGAAGGACATAAATTGTCCTCCTCATCTCCATCCAAAATCATCTCTGGAGATACTACCAGCACCAACAAACTTGACATCTTAGAAGCCCTCAATAAACCCTTTGCCACTGCTGGTCTAGCATTTGATATATCTCCTGTAGGCAAATTGCTGAACCAGCAAACTGGCATCGCCACACCTTGGACCCCTTCCAGCACCTCCACCTGCCCTACCAAATTTAGTTTCACTCCTGCCTTACTCAAGCATGTTAAAGACATCCTAACCCACCTAGATATTAAAAAAAAAGTGCAGGGGCTGACCAAATTGCCCCCCTCTTTCTGAAACTAGGCTATTATCATCTAGCCCTGCTAATCACTTACCTCTTCAATATGTCACTCCTTCAAGAAGCACTCCCACCAGTGTGGAAAACAGCCCATGTCATCCCTCTGCTTAAATCTGGTGAACCGAGTGACTTGAATAACTTCAGACCCATCTCTTTTCTTTCTGTTCTGTCAAAACTTCTTGAAAAGTTGGTAAACTGTCAACTAAGGGAATTTTTGGAGAATCACAACCTACTAAACCCTCTACAGTCTGGCTTTAGGCCAAGTCACAGCACTGTCTCTGCATTAGCAAAGGTTACTAACGATTAGCAAAGTGCACCTGACGCAAGGAATCATGTTGCTACACTTTTCCTTGACTTAAGCAAAGTGTTCGATATGGTGGATCACGATCTGCTGCTGGTCCTGTTACATCACATCGGGTTGAACGATAATGCCCTAAAATGTTTTTTATGTTACCTTGTTGGAAGGTAGCAACAGGTGAAGGTGCAAGGTGGTCTTTCTCCCTGCAAAATCCTTCCAAGAGGGATACCTCAAGGTTCATTCTTGGGCCCTTTATTACTCACAATATACATAAACAATATTGACCACAATATTACATCTGCCATTATTCACCTTTTTGCAGATGATACTGTGCTTTATGTCTCTCATCCTACCATTGAATCTGCCTACAGGGATTTACAGCAAGAATTGAATATCCTACAGCAAAATCTTCTACATTTGAAACTTCTACTCTGCCAAAAAGATAAAAGTCATGTCTTTCCCACCATCAACTAATGCATCTTCTGGATCACATCAGCTTGCCAATATGTATATAGTATCTATGCAGGGTGAAACCCTGGAAAGAGTGGGAAAATGCAAGTATCTAGGCTTCTGGTTGGACTGTAAGCTCTCGTATATCCCTCATGTTGAAGAACTCTCCAAAAAGCTAAAACAAAGGCTGGGATTATTCTTCTGTATCAAGCATTTGCTTACCTATGAAGCAAAACTACGATTAGTCAAAACAACATTCCTTCCACTAATTGACTATGCTGACTTTCTTTACAGTCGTTGCCCCAAAACTGTCCTTACTAAGCTGGATGTCCTGTACCACAGGGCCTTAAGATTTGTGACTGACTCTCCATTCAAAACACACCACTGTTCACTTTACAGCCAACTTGGTTGGACTTCCTTATCTACCAGAAGATGACATAATGCCTCCATCTGGACCGTCAAAGCCCTCACTAACAAACTCCTCTTTACATATCCAGCCTCTTTAAATCAGCACCTTGAGCATACTCACTTAGGAAATATGATTATATCTCGCCTGATACTCCCTGGGTAAACTCTAGTTTTGGCACCATATCCATTAGCCACGCCTTACCAACCTCGTGGAACTCCCTCCAAATTACCCTAAAACTGACTCGCCTTGTTAGCCTATCCTCCTTTAAATCTCTTCTGAAACCTCTGTTGAAGGAAAACTGGCAGTGCTATGCCTAGGGTCCCCCCCTTTTGATATTTTATATGGCGCTTACCACTTTATTTGCCCCTGGCTCTCCCTGCTGCCCTTCTTTCTTTTGTTTTGCACTCCTGTCTGTCTATGCCCTGCTAATCCCTGAGCCTCTCTCCCTTATACCTTTTTCACCCCTTATCCTACTTATCTTCAACTATTCCTACCTCACCTTATGGATCATGTTCTACCTTCCCCATTACCGCCTTCCATTCCATTATGCAGTTAGCTGCTTGCACTTATGTAGATATGTAAAAACCTGAGTAATCTGACTGTACCTTGTTATGTATTACCCACTGTATTGTGTGAACTATTGTATAAATCTGTAGTGTTTTCCTTTTATGTATACTATGTGTGTTCCCCCAGGACCACCTTGCAAATGAGTATTTCAATGGAGTATTTCCTGGTTAAAAATAACATTGAATTGAATATACCTCCTTTTTTTTCCTCCCTCTCTCTTTTGAGTGAAGCCCAGTTTAAGAAAGCCGCAGCTCCACAGGTGGGTTATAGATCCTAATGACCAGCAGTAGTACCAGTAAGAGTCTGTCACATTGTTCTTAAAAGGCCCAAATTCCTCCAAAATAGAACGTTACTAGAGTGTCACTGTAAACGCACTAAACTGTCCTGCAAACTGTCTATTTTTGTTAGAGACCCAATAACAAAATATTTAGCAGTGATATAATGTTTTGCAGCACATCCCAGTAGCAAGTTATATGTTTATGCTGTCTGATTTTCAGATAAATATTTTCTCTTGCAGAATACAGCCACACTACAAATAATGACTTCTCTGTCACATTCAAATATACCTGTTTGTCATAGTTTTCTTCAGCAGCCAGTGGCCCATTTTATAAGTGAAATAACACACACAGGAGTTGAGGTTTGTGCTGTGTGTGTGTTGGGGAGGGGGGTTGAAGCCACTCAGCTTTACCTTTTCTCCCCCCAAAGCAGGTTGTAAGAGCACAACCCATGCTCTCACATGTGTAATTGCTTACTGAATCACCAAAGATGGGCAGCTGCTGCCATGTGGGAAAGTACTGGAACTAACTGAGTGTTGTCACAAGAAAAATGCCAGCTATCAACTTGTTCCAAAGAAACATTAAAAATGATTTAAAACATGTCTGTAACTTTTTAAATATGTACGAGGTGCAGCATGTTTACTGTTTGTAAATGATGTAACTGTACGAGTGCTACAGGACCACTTTTGAAAATAGACTTCAAGCCTTTTAATGTGTAACTTGTCTAAAAACAGTTTTTCACTACTACAGTACTACTGCTACAATATCCTTCTGTTACTACTGTAGCCAAAATGGTACAAATACTTTAAATGTGGCTTCACTAACTCCCTACATAAAGGTAACATAACTTCTTTCCCCACTTTTCCTACTAGCCAGTACCTTTTGTATGCAGTCCAGTATATGGATGGTCTGCCCACCGTTGTCTTTAGGAGATTTCAGAGGTTATGGAAAGGTCAGTAGAGCTGTTTGTCAGAATGCTACAGGAGCCCCTCTGTACTTAGATATCACATCCTTTCAAGCTGCCTGTGCTTGTCTATGTGCAGCTAAGAAACCACCAAGGTCTTTGATAGTGATTAGGAAGTTGATCTCCTTAAAATTCATTTCCATGTATGTGTTTCTGTTGGATTATGTAGGTAATAAAATGACCGTGTTTTGTGAGTGTGGACTACTGCTCTTTTTCAAGCATAGCAATATAGTGGTGATGACAAGATGGGATGCTGCACCATAAAAATGAAGAAGTAGTTTGCACATGTCAGTGTCATCAAGTAGGGAATGCTGTGAATAACAGTCAAAGCAGTGCAAAGTAATTTTAACTGTAATCGAGGCATCTATTTATGCATTTAGAAATTCTAGTCAGGAAAGCATACTAAGCCAAACTCTATTTCCAGGTGTGCCTTGGGTGTAGAGGGGTGCACGGCAGTGGGTAGCGTATACATATAAAGTAGTAAACAGAAATTGGATATTCAGATAAAGGTGCATTTGCCATTACCATACCAAAATGCCTGCTCAAGGTAAGCAGAAATAGGGAGGTTGGGTCAACATAGTATATAATAGCATAATACAATAGAGTGACCTGATGTCCTGATTTTAGTGGAACAGTCCTGATTTTCGTTACCCTGTCCTGGTGCCCTGAGAATATTTTTGAAACCGGCATTTTGTCCCAGTTTAATTTCAAAACAGGTTTCTTCCTGGTAAAATCTGCCCTTTATGGCAGTCACATTGCCAATGGCCTCCTGACCCGTTAAATTTTAAATTTCAGCTTCTTCTCCCTGGCTGCCTGCTAGATTGTTGCTGTCTGCTTCTCCCCTGAGCCCTAGACCCATGTTATTGTGCAGCATACACATACCCATCCCACAAGTAAACTCCAATGATGCTGACATCAGTCACACACACGTACATCCAAAAAGGCATTTGTTGCTTGATGCTTGCAATGGGTACTATTGTTTGAGGGACAGTTCCATCGGTCACCTTTCTCAAAATTCTCCACTTACTTGCCATTTAGTTTTCTTTTCCTTTTTCCTGGACTGCTGCCAATATAAAGAATAAAATATTTAATAAAAAACATAAATGAAATCCTGAAGAGGTTGGTCAGAGTCTCAGGAGAGGAGGGACAGGAAGTGAGTGGGTGAGGAAGGCTGGTGAGCCTGTGGGAATGAGAGATGCCTGGCTAGGCTGTGCAGATCAGGCCTGTGAGCTGTAGAGCTGAATTATTTATTCTCTCTCTGAACAGGGGAAGGTGGTTGTGTTAGTCATTAAATAAATTTGAGGAGTAAAATAAAGTTTATTTGTAAAAATAAGATTCCTCCTGGAATCGCATGTGGGAACAGACTTACAAGAAAAGTGTTTATTTCTCCTCAGAAAGCCCCAAAATACATCAGACAGTTTTTGAAACACTAGGGCTTCTGGGGAGCTGATGGCCCCAACACCCCCAGCCTTATATGAAAAATTTTTGTGTGCACTTTGTGCATGATTCTTGTATCAAAAAATTTGGGTGAATATATCCTAGTGTCAAACTTAGGAAATCTGACCACCCTATAATACAATATAACACACCACTCAGTACAGTTTGTACAGCAGTAGAACAAGAATATACTACAGATATGTAATAAACGAAAGTTTAGAGGTAAGGGAGTATTATATCTTTAGCAGACAGAAATTGCCTGCATAAGATGAATGACTTTTGGAAGATTAAAAGAAATGAAATGACTAGGTGCCTGCATTATAAAAGTGGGGGAGGCGGCACTGGTGCATAACAGACTGTGTGGAGCAGCAGGAATGAGTTGTGAGCTAAAAGAGCTAGACTTTCAGATGATAGCAGGTGGATACATACTGCAGAAAGGAGGGAGGTTATTGTTTCAGAGATGGGGCATCTATAGGAGAAGAAAGCATGCCTGGCAGAGTTCTTGAAAAGGGGAAGGGGGTTGAAAGGAGTTGGGGTGATAATTTCTGAAAAAGAAGGTAGGGCAGAGAGACAGGATGGTGGTGAATTAACAGGGAAAATCAACAAACCAGAAATTACATATGAGGGAGAATGAGTGGAAGAGTCATTTACCCACCAGATAGGGGTGAAGTATAAGGAGCAGTGGTGGGTATGGGGCAGTTTAGGACAAGGTGGCATACGGAATAATAGAGGCACTATACTCTGATGGCAGAGGAGGGCTTGGAGGTGTCATTGTAAACCACATCCCCATAACTGAATGCTGAAGGATCATGATAGATAGATAGATAGATAGATAGATAGATAGATAGATAGATAGATAGATAGATAGATAGATATAGCAGACAGACAGACAGACAGGATAGATAGACAGACAGACAGATACTTTATTCCTAAAGCACCCAATTCCAAGGACTCTGGGCACTGTACAATATAAAACAGTACAATTTTTTAAATGATACACAAAATACACAAATAGGATTTGACTGGGAGTATTCAAACAATCTATCTATCCCACTTAAAACAGGCTGATAATTCAGAAGTTAATCAATAAAAGCTTGCTGGAACAAAAACACCTTCAGGCCCTTTTTAAAGGCTTCTACCAAGGGAGACTCCTTTAAATAACCAGGCAAGGAGTTCCAGAGGGTAGGCAAGGCCACCAAGAACGCTCTGTCCTCGGAATGCCGCAACCTAACCCTGGGAACTCCAGGGAGGCCCCCCCGGCAGAATGGAGTGCCTGGGCCAGCCAGTAGGGGACAAGGAGATCTTGCAGATAGACAGGTCCCTTTTCATGCAGAGTCTTATAAGTCAGGAGCTCTATCTTAAAGACAATCCTCCACTGGACGGGCAGCCAGTGCAGTTCGCAGAGGACTGGGGTGATATGCTCACACCTTTTCACCCCATCAACAATCTTGTTGCCATATTCTGCACCAACTACAGCCTGTGGAGGTTACCACCTGATAACCCTAGGTACAGGGCATTACAGTAGTCCAACCTGAAAGTGGTGAAAGTGTGTACTACCACAGTCAAGTCTTCAGGCGGGATCAGGGCTCAGATTCAGGTGATATTCCTAAAATGGTAAAACCCAATTTTGACTATGGCCGACACCTGAACATCAAGTGTCAGGCCATTGTCTAGGATCACACCCAAATCCTTCACCTGTCTAGAAGGGGCAAGGGGAACACCTCCCGGCACTAGAGCTGGGGGTAACCCCACACACACACACCCACCCCGATGATCTGGATCCACAACCAGTACCTTGGTCTTATCTGTGTTAAGCTTAAGCCATCAGATCATTTTGGGCATGATCGCATGGCAGGCAGTGAAGGGGGCTACAAAATTTGTCCTGGTACTGTGCCCCTAATTTTGAGAGGCATTTAACATAGGTGGCATCAATGTGATTTGCGAAATTGAGGTGTGGATGCAGCCAAATTCCAAAGTACTTAAAGTAGGGGACTTCTTTCAGCAGATAGCCATTCAGGGTATGAAAACAGGGGCCCACTGGATCCAGGGCAACCTCTGTCTGCTACCAAAGGTCAAAGAGGTTGTCTTATAGCACTCAGAGGGAGTTGGTATGACTAGAAGAACCCATGCTGAGCATAGCAAAAGTTGTGGTAAAGTTCCACACGTAGTAAAGTTATGCTTACAGTTCAGGGTCTTGGGTTTGCTGAGGTAAGGCACTATATTATCTGCATACATATGACTATGAAAGGAGACAATAGCTTTAGGAAGATCACTGAGAATGTGCAAGAACAGGATGCAGCCTTGGATAGAACTTTGGGAAACACCTGACCAGATTGAAAGGAGGGAGGACAAAAATCCACCTAAATGGACTGATTAGTAATAGTTGGACAGATGATAGCAGAACCACTCAAGTACTGTAGGAGGGAGTGGGCAACAGTATTGACTACATTGGCAAGATCAAGAAAAAATTGCTAAGGTCCAAAAACCTGGCCCATCCCAATCAGGATGGAGACAGACAAAAGTAGAAGGAGGAGACCTTGGAGTGTGTTTTCATAAAACCCAACTGGAAGGGGCAGAGGGAGGAGGGAAGGAAGGAAGAGGATTCAAGAAAGGGAGACAGTTATGAGAACTATATATCTTGAACTTCAACAAGTGCTAGGGTGTGGGAGATACAGTAAGCCAGTAAATAACTGGGTGAGGAAGAGTCACCAGCTTTCTGGAGTGGGAGAACTTTGGCACTCCTTCAGACACAAGGGGCATTGCCAGTGAAAAAGGAGAGACTGTTGAGACCTCTAGTGGTGGGCCATGAGATTCCAAGTAGGAAACTAAAATAATCACTACAGTATAATCTCCTGGCTGTTGGAGAATTTCCCTTTGGCTGAATGTTAAGTGCTGTTGCTTTCAGAACTCAAGGCATGAGGCTGGAATCCCAGCAAGGGATGGAGGTGCATTTACCCCAAGAATTGCACCTTACTATATTTAGCTTGTCACATGATTACCCCAGATCCTTCTCCTGATCTGTGTCTGCTATTCTTTATCATTGAGTGCAGATCCATGATGATTCTTACTCTCAAAGACCAAGTTGTAGTTGTCCATACTATGGGTCATCCCCCTAAATTTCAGAGTCATCACCTTCATAATTTTGTGTCATCTGATAATTTGACAGCTCGGTTCCAGTCCTCTAAGTAATTGATGAAACTTTTAAAAAGAAAAGGGCTTCTGGAATGCCATGTGTGATAGTCTGCTATGCAGACTGTGCCCCCACGCCACTACTCATTGTGTAATATTAAACTGTTATTCATCCATTGAACAATATGACTTCTAAAACTACATTTCTGAAACATTTGCACTATCTCACTGATGTAGATATTAAAAAGGAGGGGTCCCAGTACTGACCCCTGGGGCACCCCAGTCATCACTCCCTCACACTGAAGTGCACCCCATTTACCACCACTCTCTGGATTCTACCCACCAACCAGTTTTCCATCCACCTAGTTATTTTCCATCCCACCCCTAAGCTTTCCAGTTTATTTACTAGTCTTCTGTCAAAGGCCTTACTGAAGTCCAGATAGACTACGTCCACCACCCCTCCCTGGTCAACCACCTATGTCACTAAATTGAAGAACTCAGATTTTTTGACATGACCTCCCATTCATGAAGCCATGCTGCCTATCATCCTGCAAGCCACTATCCACCAGGTAGTCCACCACCCTTTCCTGTATTAGTGCCTCCATCACCTTACCTACCACTGAGGTGAGGCTGACTGGGCGATAATTCTCCATCACCTCCTTACTGCACTCCTTGTGCAGTGGCACCACATCCATCCACCTCCAGTCCCTTCACACCCATGCTGTATCTTGGGACAAGTTAAACAGTCTCATCAGTGGGGCAGCCAGCTCTTCCCTCAGTTTCTGGAGTACACTTGGGTGCAAGCCATCTGGCCCCATTGCTTTGTCCACCTTTATTCTGCCTAGTTCATCCCTAGCCCTGTCTACACTGAACAGGCTAAGATCCACCTTTTTGTCTTCCCTACCCCTTCCCCTCAGCTCAGGTCCCCTACCCACCCCCTCTTCCATGAAGACCGAGCAGAAGTAGCTATTCAGCACCTCTGCTCAAGCAGAGGATAATACCATTCCTGAAAGCCAGCAGGCAACAGGATTTTAGGCAACAGTTTCACAGCTGGGAGATCATGCCAGACTAACCTAATCAAATTCTTCAGCTGGGTAACCAAGGCAGTTGATAATGGGGAAACAATGGATATCGTCTATCTGGACTTTAGCAAGGCCTTAGACTCTGTCCCACAAAGAAGGCTAGTAAAGAAGCTGGAGTATATGGGGGTGGGCTGGGAGGTGGAGCAGTGGGTTAAAAATTGGCTACACAGTAGAATACAAAGGGTGCAAGTGAATGGTACACTATCAGCAGAACAAGAGGTAACCAGCAGGGTACCTCAGAGCTCTGTGTTGGGGCCCCTACTATTCAACATATTTATTGCAGACATTGCAAAAGGCCTTGAGGAGAAGGTGTGTCTGTTCGTGGATGACACCAAGATATGCAACAGAGTAGACTCTTCAGCAGGAGTACAGAGAATGGAGTCAGACCTGGCAAAACTGGAGGAGTGGTCTACAGCATGGCAGCTGAAATTCAACACTAAGAAGTGCAAGGTCATGCACCTGGGAAGAAGTAACCCTGATAGAGAGAATTACCTGGGAGGAGAAAGACTAGCAGTGACAACCCAGGAATGCAATCTGGGGATCATATCTGACAACCTGAAGGTGGGAAGGCAGTGCAAGAAGGCAGCACTAAAAGCCATTGGCATGCTGGGATGCATTGGGAGGGGTATCATGAGCAAAAAGAGGAAGGTGGAAATGCCACTGTACAGAGCACTGGTCAGGCCCCACCTGGAATACTGTGTCTGGTTTTGGAGACCCCACCTCAGAAAGGATATGGACAGGATGGATACAGTGCAAAGGAGGATGACAAAAATGATTCAAGGATTATACCAAATGCCATATGAAGATAGGTTGAGGGAATTAAACATGTACTCACGGGAACAGAGGAGGGAGAGAAGAGACATGATCAAAACCTTCAGATTCATCAAGGGATTAAATAAGGTACAAGTGCAGGAACTCTTCCAATTCAAGGAAGACAGTAGAACAAGAGAACACACCTTAAGGCTGAAAGGAGAGAAGTTCAGGACCAATGAATGTTAGTAAGTTCTTCTTTACCGAGAGGGTGGTTGACGCCTGGAAAAGCCTGCCCCCTGAGGCCATGGGAGCCAAACCAGTTGGGGGTTCAAAAGAGCATGGGACAAACACAGGGGAATCAATCTCCAGAGCAGCAAATAAGGAGGGGGTAGAAATCTCAAAACCTGAGCAGACTAGATGGACCTTGTGGTCCCCTTCTGCCATCACCTTCTATATTTTGAACATGGCAAAGCAATCAGATTTTTTTCTGTAACAATATGACTAGTCATTACACAAACATTGACGGCATCTGCCTGATATGTTCTGCAATAAATAGACTTTTTTTTAGTTGCAAGAAATTCTAACTTAACTCATTCACTCCACAGGAGCTCTGTGAGAGTTCCACCACTTGTGTCCTGTATCTCTTAACACTGCATCCTGGGCCTTTCTAAGCAAAATCAAGTCATAATCAGCATGTCACACACAAATGTGAATATCTCATGAACCATAAGTGCTACATACTAAGTACACGTGGCAAAGTTGTTCAGCAGAAAATTATTTTTCCAATGGTGCTATGCAATTAATTATAAGCAATTTCTTTTTTTTTTTCTATACTAGTCAAAATAGCAAAACAAGTGTGTTTTTTTTTTGCAGTAGAAATGGCAACATAAACCATTTTTGGTAAGAAAATATGTAACATATCAACACCAAATTAAACATCCATACATTAGATGCAGGAACAAAAATAATGATGTACTAAAAAGTAATTTTTCTAATATAAAACATGTATTTTTCCCCATTTTATTCAAGGTGTTTAGGTGAGGCTTGAGGGACAAGTGACAGCCATACACACCATAGCATAAACAGACGAAAATAACTCCTAACGTATACATGATACACACAAAGTGAAATGAAATGTTTGTAGCTGCCCTGTGCCAGTCCCTTCTAACCTTTTCAAGCCCCTCGCCTTCCGGTCCTTTTAACTCTACATATTAGTTTGTGACATGTTGTTAAATTGAATAATGTATCTCCTGTTGTTTTACCAATGTTAGTACCTTCCACAAGTTTGCTCCAGTACAGCTTCGCTGTCTGCACTCTCCAAATGTATATTTTATGTATCTAACCTGTTCGTCATCCCTGTCCTAACCTCACTCTATTGTTGTCTCCCCCCCCTTTTTTTGACGAGGTACCTTTGTAAACGAGTCTTTGACTCAAAGGTTGTAAAACTGATCTCAACAATAAATAAAAATAAATAAATAAATAAAAGTATTAGTGGCAAAATTATTCAGCACAAAATTACCTTTCTAACAATGCCATGCAGTCAATTCTAATCAATTTGGTTTGCAAGCAATGCAGAGAAATAGTGCTGATGACCAGGGAAGTGTCCAGGACAAACAGGAAGTCTTTAGCTGCCGATTGAAGTCATTATGGGAGACAAAGTGGATAATTTGGCTGCCAACTACAGGCATTTCCTGGAGGCAATGAGTTAAAGGGGCACTGTCAGCTTTGTCCCTCATTTTTCATGTCAGCATAATCACTATGCCTCTAGGCACATACATGTAAAGCAATTACCAAGTAATGCACCAGTGCAGCCCAAAAAAAATTATTTACCCAATTTACCAGAAGCATATCCAAAAGGGGGACACGTGTCTGCTCGGGAGCATGGTTCCAAAGCCCACTTGTCAAGATGCCCATCTAGAAAAGGCATTTTCCCAACACATCTGCCTGTACTGAATCTTTCCTTGCATCTAAATAAAAAAAAACAATCATTAGTAATGCCGAAAATAACTTTGAAAAGGTGGTGCTGAAATCACACGCATGTGGAACAGCTACAGGAGCAAAAATCCCATGCATGCGCAACAGCGGTACACTCTTGTGCATGCTTGCAATTTCGGGACCCCTTTTCAAATGTATTTTGCAGCATTACCACAGCTCATTTTTTTTAATTTAGATGCAAGTAAAGATTCAGTACAGGCAGCTGTGTTGGGAAAAAGCCTTTTCTCAATGGCCATGTCGATATGTGTGCTTTGGGACCATGCTCCCGAGCAGACACGCGTTCCCCCTTATGGATATGCTTCCAGTGGACATCGGAGTTTACTTCAGGATGACTGAAAAAAAATGAATGTAAATATAAAACAAATTGAGTAAATAAAATTTTGGGGGGCTGCACTGGGGCATTACATGGTAATTGCTTTACATGTGTGTGCCTAGAGGCACAGTGATTACACTTACATGCAAAATGAGGGACGAAGCTGACAGTGTCTCTTTAATATGCTCAACCATTAATAAATACAAACTATATGAAGTAATTTAGGCTGCCTTGACATTAAGCAGAACTGGAAGCAGCAAGTTATGTTGGCAGCGACAATGCCTACCTCCCCTACAGCGATGGCACATTACGGCCTTGGGTATTGTGCCGCCTGTTCCGTGGGTATTTTCTGTTTGGGGCTGTGCCCCCCCACCCCCCCAACTTTAAGATTCCAACTCCAGGTTGGAGTTGGCCCGGGAGGGGGATGAATACTGGGGGAAGGCGAAACAGGGAAAAGGGACCATTACCTTGAATGTCGCTGTAATGGTCTTTTTTCCTATTTCCTATGTCACCATAAAGGAGTGCACTGTGCAGGACCATATGGTGCCAAAAATTCTCACAGGCCATCTGCAAGGGCTGAAAACAGAAGATCAAACACATGTTTTATCCTTGTTAGGACTCATCATTGTATAATAGCTGTAGCCTCAGCCCACAAAGAGGGGGTACCAGCCTCATGATGTCAATAGTTTGGGTTATGTTGAATACAAATAGAAAGAAGTATAAAAGACAAGGGCCTCAGTGCAAAAGAAAAGAACTGAAACAAGGAGTACCCTAGAAAGTCATTGATACACGGGAAGGGGCCCGGCTACCTGCATGACCTCCTCCAACCTTACTGCCCATTGTGCCCCCTCTGCTTCATGGATGAAGGATTGATGAAGGTTTCAGGAGTTTGTTTAAAGTTATCTGGGGCCCATACCTTTGCATATGTGCCCCAACTTTCTGGAATTCTCTGCCTCGCCCTATTAGAGAGAGTCAGAATAGAGAACACTGTAAGAAGGAGCTTAAAACGTATCTATTTAGTCTAGCATTCCCATATTAGAAATAGTATTTTACTATTTTAATAACAATTATTAACTGTGTTATTATATTTGTGTTGTTTTAAATGTTTTAATGTAAAGCACACTGGATCATAATGAGATTTGTGTCCATAAATAAAAATTGATTGACTGACTGATTGGCAAGTTTCCGAGAAATACAAATTTACACATTTCTCCCAATGTAAAGTAACATGAGTAATCTATGCAAACCACCATGAAATAATTTAGGCTGGCTTGGCTTTAAGAAGGATCATATATATTGCCAAAAGGTCTCATAAACCATTTTTAAAAGCTGAAACAGCAGATCACAGACAAATGATTCAACTTTGTTAAGGCTTATTATCAATGTACCATAGCTCTAGCCTGAGCCCAAAAACCAGCCTCGTAATGTCAATGCTTTGGGTTACGGTGAGTTCAAAATAGGAAAGCAATTTAAAAGATAACATCCTCAGTGCAAAAACACCAAAGCAAAAGTTACACTAGAAGAGCACTGGCAATAAAGTCAATGTTAAAAGAAATACAGAATTATAGATACCACACTAATGCAAAGCATCATGGCCTAGTACATGCAAATACCAAGGAAAGTAAGAAACTGAGGCTCCACTCTTGTTTAGGCTGTCATATCATTTATTTACTCTCTGCCTCTTTAACAGCTCTGACACTTCATGGCAAACCACTTTGTCAGGGAAACAGTGGTACTGATATTAATGAATGATTCTTTCCTGAAACTCTGTAGCTTAGTTCCTTCCTTAAGTTAGTATACAGCTTGCCTGGCTTAGACCTCCTGTGTGCCACTGACATCTGCTTCTGCTAGTTTTCACCTCACATTCCTAGATCCAAAGTTTTGTTCTGTGCTGCAGCCTGCTCTTGTGCTGAGAAGGAGAGTAAGTAAATAAATATGACAGATAAACTAGTAGCGAAGTCTCTGATTCTTATTTTCCTTGGTGTGTTGTGACATCATCAGAGAGTGACTCATCTGGCCTGTGCTTTACAATTGCTCTTTGGAGCAGAGGGCATCCTAGAGACTTCCGTCAAGTAGTACATGGCATGAAAATTACCATAAAGTAATTTAGGCTGCCTTGGCTTTCATCTGGACTGCATGGTATCAAAAGGCAGCAGACCATAGATGCATACAGTACTCTTGCCTTGACATTTAAATTGCTTTCCTATTTCAGGCTCACCATGACCCAAACCATTAACATCATCAAGCTGGTTTCCTTCTGGGATTAGGCTATTGCTATGGCACACTGATGAGTCCTAACATGGATGAAAAGTTGTTGTAGCTGGTTGTTTTCAGCCTTTGCAGATTGTTTGTAAAGCATTGTAGGTCATTCAGTACTGCTTAAAGCAACAGCAAAAAGTAGCACACACAGATAAGAACAGACACATAGATTTAACTATAACACATTTATCTGAGAAGAACACTCAGTGCAAGTCCAAAACATACAAACTCTAACCACCAAAGTGCCCCAGTGCTTCTCTCATTAGAGCTTCATCAGGGGGCAGGCAAAATAGGCTCAACTTGTTGTATTTGTAGTCACTGGGCCAGATATTCAAAACCTTGCCCCAGGGCTAAATTAGCCCTAACCAGCATGCTAAATTAACCCAGAACCAATAGCCCACTATATTCAAAAGGGATAGCCCCGGTGCTAAACCTGCTGACTATAACATGCTAAGGAAGCCAGGCAAACTGGGCTAGGAGTGCAGTGCAAAAATAGCCCGGGAAATAAGACAGCTCAGGATATAGCAACCAGGAAGTGCAAACCACAACAGCAGCCCAGTGCACAGCAACATGAAGGAAGGTAGAGATGAACTATGTGGCCAATATGTGTGCTAGCAAAGGAGTGGATTCATTAAAGCTGCAAGCACCAGCATATGTGAAATTCTGCAGAAATGTACCATGTTTCCGAAATGTTTGCATGGCACAAACACATTTACGCAGGTTTTGCATGGAGCTAAGCCGTTTGCCCAGCCCTATCATGTTTGCCCAAGGCAAAAATTTGCTTTATTCAAAAGTGACATGCAAAGGAGCCTACTTAGGCAATCTGTGGGCAAACATCCAGATTAACATCTCATTATGTCCTGATTTGCATGCCGTTTGCCCAGCACTATTGCAGGTTCCCACAGCTCCACCTGTAGGTCAGTCTGGAAGTACAGGGGGTAGCTGGATCTGCCACAGCTTCACCTGTAGGTCAGTTTGGAAGTGCATAGTGGTAGCTGTAGGCTACATTTGTACAAAACCACATAGAATATTGTGCCCCAGGAGACTACACAGCAGAGGCACAGGTGGTGGTGCTGCATGCAATTGTCAAACTGTAGTTCCTGCTACAGTGTAGAGCAGACACTACAGTAACAAGGTGGCCAGCAGTGTGAGGAACACAGCAATGCCTATGGTTTGTAGGATGTCAATGACTGATGCACTTTACACAATGGCAGCCCGATCTTGCAGATGTGTACTGACAGTGGACATTACTGTTATGCTGTTGTGCGACCCACAGATGCTGCACCACTGGCATGGGATACTCACAGTGACATATACATGGCTGGCTGAATATGCTGTGGTGTCTGCACAGATGTTCAGTATGCGACTGGGGGGGCACATACTATCAGACAGGCACACTGGTGTTGGGGTACTCCCTACACTGGACCATTTGCACTGCATAGATTGTCTCAGCCTTGTGGCAGTACCCAGTATGTGGTACAGATGGTCTTCCTGTACACCCTCCCCTCAACACCTTCCATGCTCCCAGTGCTGCATGTGTGTTATAGATTCTGTTGGTGTCCACTGAAGAATGGTCTGCAGGTGTGTGCTGTATGGACACACTGCCATGGTGTTCACTGGGCACCAGGTCACCAATTAATGCCTGGCATGGTTGGTACTGGTGGCAGATGATGGCAATATAGGAGATGCCATTCACGTGTAACATGTTTCTTCCATGTCTGGTTTCTTTCTATGTTTAATATTTACTGGTTAGGGTTGTGCAAAGCCATGCGAAAGTCACAAAAAGCTGTGCAAAGCCACAAAGTCATGAAAGCTGATTTGTCCAGAGTTAAGACTACCTTTTCCTGGGCGGTAATTTCCACCACACAAAGTGTCATGTCAAGTCACACAAAAACACTTTGCACGGTGCTAATGCATTGAATATAGCATTGCACCTGTATTGATGTACATGTTCCTTCTTTTTGCCCCTTGCTTACATTATACTTTTGCCCAGCACTATTGCAATTTGCCCACGCTATTTGACCTTTTGAATATAGTAGACCCGTGCAAACCCAGCACAAACCCTGCACAAATGGTTTGCGCCCAGCGCAAAGTTTTGAATATCTGCCCCACTGACTGATAGTGTCAAAAAGGTATAAGTACTGATGTTTGCAGTACCTTTCAGTCATGTTAAACCTGTGCATCATTATATCTTAATTAAGCAAAGTGAAGTTACAGTATACATAACATAAAGTTAATACAAAGTGGTAAAATCGGTATCAAAATCAGTTTCAAAAAGAACACACATCATACAAAGATTCCAATCCAGAAATCTCATTTGACCATTTAAAAACAAACAGCTAGAAGTCTATGGCATTATTTAAAGTGATACGATCACCTTAATTTTCTCATTCGAGTTGCCATTGAGGATCAGCTTGCACAAGTCAATATCATCACTGGTATCTGGAAGAAAACAAAAGAGAGAAAAATATAGTTAAAACAAAACATCAAACTATCACCACTAACCAGAAAGCTACAAATAATGATCACCTTTTTTGAGATCATAATAAGAACTTCATAATATTTATATAGCCCCAAACAGTTTTAATATGGTGAGGCATTCTCAGTGACAATTAACTCATTGGCCTAAGTATCATTCACGGCAATGGTACCGGTAAAAATTACAAACAAGGTTTAAATCCCAGTCATCATTTAATCCTATAAATTTCAGACTATTTAATTTGAAAATCCAGTAAGTTTCATGCTGAACAAGTCTTCTCAGCCTGTCACCTCCCTGTGAGTGTTTTCTCAGATAAATGTAACATAGTCCAATCTATGTATTGTAAGTGTCGGTTCTCATTTGTGTGCGCCACTTTTTGCCTTGCTCATTACATGTGTGGGGTAGCCACACCCAGTGGCAGCACTGTTTAACCAGCACCGTGAGCACTAGCCATTGTTTGCATTGCTTACAGTCAAGCCAGATTAAATTATTTAGTGGTGATTTGTATATACCACTTATCATGCTTCGCAGCAGCGGTATGTTTAATTTTGTATTTCTGTGAACCATAGCTGTCTTGCCAATGCCTTTCCAGGACAATCCTTATTTCAGTGGTTTTGCACTGAAGTCCTTGTCAGTTAATCTTATGCTGTGTGCCAAATGAAGACTTGCTGGAGTTTTGGCAATTTGTATCTTATTAATGGTATCAAGGGACATCAAAAGTAGCCCAGGTCCGACCAGTGTGACACAGTATTCCTTTTCCTTTGACAACCTGGGCTGAAATACGAAAATAAAGGGCTTAAAGATTGCCCATATGAATGTACAAAATTATTGGCTAAGGAAGTGAAATTTGAAAACTGGGTGAGATTATTTTGTATAACCCTGATATTTGGTTATTTTTGAAACCCAGCTTTAGCTGAACATACCAGATTTAGCACATATGTTACCTGGTTGTGAAACAGTGTGCAAAGATAGAAGCACCACTAAAAAAGTAGGGTATTACTCTATTTTAAAGCAGCTGTGTAAAATAGCAGAGAAAATGTTTACCTATACGTTTTCTATTCTGTTTTAGATTGTGCCTTATTACCTGACTTGCATGATACCCTTCTTTTCCCATTTGAAGTATGCTTTAGTACTTTTTTCACATTTGAAAAAAATGAAATGAGTACTTCTTCTACTATGTCTTGGGCCAGGCTTTCATCAGTATTCTCAGCTGTTTTTGTACACCTATTGTCCCATAACATCAATGAGCACTGCCTGATATATGCTAGTACATTTGAGTCACAATAGAAGTGATATTAATGTGTGTTCAAAAACAACACAGACTACTGATGAATACCAGTCTGAGACATATTAAGAGTGCTCCTTTTATTTCAGCTCTTGAAAAACAGTGATAAGACAGACTCAGAATGTGGAAAAAAGAGTATCATACAAGTCAGGAGATCAGGAGTAAGCTAAAACAGAATAAAAATGCATAGGTCAACATTCTCGTTGCTATCATGCACTGCTGGTTTAAAGAGCATTTAGATGTCTCATGAGCATAATGCTGTCCATGATATTGCATGTCAAGTTATTTTGGCACTACTTCAGCTAGGATATACAAGTAAATTGAACTTATGCTGTGTTTATAACCCACTATGCAGTGCTACAACTGGCATAACTAGTGTTATGGATTATCTAGTAACATTTCAGGAAATATTGAGCTGATAGTTGTGGGAGATTGTGGTGCTAACTGGAGCTACTGCAAAGCTCAGGCTTAAGAAACTGCCATCAGTAAATTACATTTGAATCAGCTAATTGCATGCCCCATGATACAAAATATCAAAAATAAGATGAATATTTCAAGGATTGGTTACTAATGAACAGACAAAATAGGAAAACTTAGGCAGACTTTTTGCTGAGTCAGATAACCACAATGCCCTGTTTACATTTGGAGAGCTCAGACTAAAAAAAGTCCTCATAGGATCTTAACCCTCAGAGAGTTTGTTAAAAAAGTAACCCTTCTGTAATTACTGTCCCAAATAGTATTGATTGGACCTATGTAAACACAGACTCTGATGTTAATCTAGCTTCAGCTTTTTTTATTTTTATGCACAAATTTTTGGAAATTCAAAATGCAACCAGTCTCCCCAGCAGCAGATGGTATGGCTCTCCATATAGTAGGGGATTCAGTTAGGGTTATAGAAAGTGTCTGAAAAATGGGGTAATATGCACAGAGGTTTCCATGGGCACTATGCTTCTCATAACATTTCATAATGAGCACAAAACAATGTGTACTGAAGCCAAGTTGCAGTCTGAGAAGCTATACTATGCAGGACAAGGTCCTGGATGCTGATTTCAGGTTGATGAGGGAGGTTCTGGGAGACAAATCAAGGCAGGTAGAAGGAGTGGTAGGAGTATCCAGAAAATTGGAAATTATCACAAAAGGAGCACTAGAGGCAACAGGACTAGGCAAAAAGGGTATTGAAGAATAGGAGGGTGAAGAAACCATTATGGCTATCAAAGGGTGGTGCTGAGGAAGTGAGGAAATAAAGGGAGGTGTTCATTAAGTCTAAGAAAAATCAGACAGATGTGGGCAGGGGGCATAGCAGCAAATGATGAGAAAAGTTAACAGGGCAGTGAAACAGGCAAATGCAAAAGCAGAACTAAGGCTTGTGGATGGCGTCAGGGAGGGTGACAAGGCATTATTTTACTATATTTGGGAACAATGCTAAACCAAGGGAGGAGTGAACAGGCTGAGGAAGCATACTACCCTCTAATCACCAATAAATGCATTATATGGAAACACTTTACTTAAAAGAAGCCAATTTAGACAAATGCGCTCTATAAAAGAGAACCCACTACAGGCAGTTGTTTTTAGATAGGAAAAAATCAAGGAAGTCCACACTAGTGACTGGAGGTTCAGCTTTTTTTCTTGAGTTCAGAGGTGTCCTCATGACAGGCATGGAATTGTACAAGTGAAAAATAAACTTCTGGTATCTTCAGACCCTTTAGGTTAATGTAGACACAATTGTCATATCCCAGAGTTTTAGACAGGAAGTCAAGATCTGAATAACAAAGGCTCAGCTAGAGACAAGGAAAGAAAGAAAGAAAGAAAGAAAGAAAGAAAGAAAGAAAGAAAGAAAGAAAGAAAGAAAGAAAATTATGATTGACCTGAGTGCAAAGTAGTTGGGAACGGATGCCACATATTTTCAAAATTATCGATAACTCCAATCACCTAATACAGCACTCATTCAATTTTGGAAGACTGGGTTATCATATTTAGGAATTTCTCAAAGGATGAAGGGCTACAGTCTTTCCACTGTTGAAGGATTAGCTTTTCTGCAATGCTAAGTGGCAGATGAACAAATTTTAGTAACTGTTCAGGTAGATCCAAACTGCTTGATACTCTGAGCATAACAAGACCAGAATCAAATGGAAAACTTTGTTTTATTACTTTCAAGATGAGTTCAGATATTATCTGCAGTTAGCAGTTAGGATCTGTGGACACAGACTTGGAAGGGACCACCTGGGCAGACTGGATGTGCCAAGCTGTCCTTTTCTAATGACAAATTCTGTTTTCTATGTTTCTCCCAGTATCTAGTAAGTAAAGAACACAACTTGAACATGTATAGGTTTGAACCATTTGCAGTAAGGCATCTTGGGCAAGAATCTGGAATAGACTGGTTAAATATATTTAGTCTTTCAGGGGTCTAGTAAATTCTAAGTAGAATATTAAAGCAGCAGTGTTTGTTAGTTGGCAAAAAATGTCATCAGATAGTTTTTTTACTAAAAATGTATTTCTAACATTCTAATATTCACGGCATTCAATGTATTTTTAGTTTTCCAGATATTCTTAAAATGGCTTTTACAACTTATTTTGTAATTAATGATTCAAGTCATAAAAGATGGCTGCCCCTCACAGTTTTTAAAAATCTCTCCTGCTGAAGTTACCTGTTGAATATACATTCTGGCCCAGATATTCAAACTGCGCTCAAAAGTAGCGCAACAGCAGGAGCAAGCACAAACCAGTTGCGCAAATGTGCAACAGGTGCGATATTCAAACATGGAGCAGAGCAAATAGCGCAAGCAACCAACGTCTGAATATCGCACATACTGCGCCATCGCGCAACCAGGAAGGAGAAGCTGAGCCAAAATGTTGCACTATGGCGCAACCATGGAAGCTCAGCTGAGCATTCCAGAGCTGCCATAGCAAGCACAGCCCCCCCAGAGCAATGGAACTGCACATCCAGGGAGGCAGGCTGGGGCCCACCGCCAGCCATGCCACACATAGGCACAAGAACACACTGCAGAACCCACACCACGGCACACCCCAAGCACAGCATCACTGGGGTGGGACGGATGATCCACGTGCCCATGGGGACAAGCCAACAAAGCATAGCAGAGCCCTGACACCCCAGCACAACCACTGGCAGGCAGAGAGTGCCACACACAGGGGTTGACAACACAGTGCACATCAGCCTCAGAGTGCATGCACCTGCACCAGGACCCCAAGACACTACCCATGTGCAGTGACTGGCACTTCAGGAAACCATGCAGTCCCCCAGCATTCATCAGCCCGTGCAACACAGAAGCCTACAAGTCAGACACACCCTGTGCCCAGCAGTGGGTGGCAGCAGATGGCAAGACCAACCGAAAGGCACTGCCATGCTGGAGATACCTCCCATGCACACACATGCACACACACACACACACATACCCAGGACCATACCAGCCCAGATGGCATGTACACCCCTGCAACTGAGCACCCATAGCCAGCTGCAAATCAGAGACCAACACAGTATTCATATCAAAATAGAAATGTATATTTAAAGGACTAATCACAAAACCAAGTGAAACTATGTACAAGTGGGGGGGACAGGTAAAAGGCAGGGGTGTTCAAGAGGGAGGGAATAACAACTTGGAGAGGGAAGGCAGGGTGATAGGGATGGGAGAAGTGGGAAGGGAATGTGGGCTATGGCCCAGCTGGCTGCTGGTCCTCCCCCTGCTGGCGCCCCCTCCTGTGGCTCCTTCGCCGATCACCCTGGCGCTGTATGGTCTGCAGGACCTCCTGGTTCTGATCTGCAACCTGGCTGAGGTGCCGAAGATCCTGGGACATCCTCCTGAGTACCTCAAGGCCTAGTAAAATGGGAACACAGTCAATGGCTGAGACTGACCACAACCCTGAACACCACCCAACCTGCAAGCCATACAGCCCAATGTCCCGCACCTGTGATGGCATGCACCCACCACAGTGAACATGCACATGGCCATCACAAACAGCGGCACCAGCTATGTGCACCACCACCCACACACACTGCCCACGTCAATCACAGTACAAACTAGGCTGGCAAGTGATGTGGCAGCGTAGTCGATGCCAGTTACACAGCTATGTGCCCAGTGCATGCCTGGACCACCAGTGATGCATACACAGGCGTGCCGTGATACTGCACTGTGATGCAGGTCACCTGTGTCATGCCTACATACATGGATACATAGACAGTGTCGGCAGATAAGGGCCTATGGGACACCCAGTCTGTCCATTTGACCTTGTACATTCACTCTGTTGTCCTATAAGTCCTTTCCCCTTACCCTGACCTCCAGAATTCCGTTATGGCTAACCCATGCATTCACAAATCCGTGACCAAGTCAGCCCCACCACTTCCTCTGGCAGGGTGTTCCACTTGTCCACCACCCATTCTGTGAAGAAATACTTCCTCATGTTTCCTCTGAATCGTCCCCCTCAACTTCATCCCATGCCCTCTAGTCCTGGAACATCCTTTATGCTTAAAATATTGTTTTCCTGCACTCTGTTCCCCCTGTAAGATACTTGTATGTCCCCATCATATCCCCACCCTCTCCTCCTCCAGGGAGTACATGTTCAGTTCCGTCAACCTGTCTGCATAGGACCTGTGATGCAATCCATGCACCATCCATGTCGCCTCCTCTGAACCCTCTCCACCCAGTCCATGTCCATACGTAGGTATGGTCTCGAACTGTACACTGTACTCCAGTGTGGGGACTCACTAGTGTTTTGTATAGTGGAATTATGACCTCCCTTTGGTTGTGTCCCGCATGGCTGGTGGTCTTGCCCCCCCAGCATGCAATAGCATCCATGAAGTAATGATACTCACACTCCTCCAGCAGCTGGGCCTGATGCTGCTGCTGCTGCTGCTGCTGCTGCTGCTGCTGCTGTTGGGGCACAACACCCCCTGGCACCGGGGCCCTGGCATGGTCCACGTCACCCTGGTCCTGTGTCCTCACAATCCGGCCTGTGGGAGACATATGTTGAGACAAACATCAGTGTGACTCAAAAGCAGAGTGCCCCCTGCCCCAGTGAGAGTGCCTGCCCACACAGCCATAACCAACCATCGCACAGCTGCACACACACTGACACACCATGCACAGCCACCCAAGCACACACACACCCCTACAGAGAATATAGGTGCATAGATGGTACACTCACCTGGCCTAGGCACCACGCCCGCTTAGCGCGTGAGCGCAGCGCGTCGGGAGTTCGGCTCCCTCGGCGAGCTCACTGTACCGGTGCGGCACTGCTCAGCAGACCAGCTCCAGCCAGTGACCTCCACCAGGTCAGTGGCCACTTGCTGCCACACGTGGGTCCTAGGCATGGTGAGGGGGGCCTCACCATACAGTGCCTCACAGTGGGGCTCCACCAGGGCCACCAGGTTGACCACTTCAAGCTGGCTCCAGGACACCGCCCTCCTCCTAGCCATGGCACCAACTTTACAGCAGGCAATATGGTGCCCCGCTGCGCTGTAACCCCACGTGGAGTTGTTGTGCAATAGACCACCACAGGCTCCAATCGCTGTTCGAACAAGCGCCGTCACTGCCATAGGCGCTGTCACGGACAGCGCAATGAGAACGTACACATGGCATGCCAACAGCGCCGGGGTCAGAGGGCATACACAAGGTCACGGCAATGACGCAAGGCTACGCACAGCGCCATGGGACGTATAGGCATCCTGCGTGACTGCCAAGCTGAGCACCAGTGCCACAGTGGACTATCGCACAGTAGTGCCACAGCGCCATATAGTGCCCAGTGCTGTAGCGCCACTGGCACAATGGTTGCCATGGCCTGAATCGCCTATCGTGCTCAGCAGGTCTGCAGTGCGATAGATGCATGCGTAAGCTGTCTGGGCATGCGCAATGCGGTGTGGCACGCAGCCACAAACCTGCGCCATTGGCTCAGCCAGACCTTCCGTAGTGCGCAAAGCGCAAATACGCGATATTCAACCGACATATGCACCGTCATCGATCAGCCATTCAAAGGCGCATTGGCGTGATTAGCATGTCATTAAAGTTGATCCACACCTCATTTGCATGTGTTGCGCTATAAAAATGCAACTGTGGGTTGTGCAGCCATTTGGTTACTGCAGGTGAGAGGTGAGTTACATGCTGTGTGATGCTCAGGACAATGCTCATGGGCGGAGGATGATAAAGGCTGAGGGGCTGAGCATGAAAGGGCACTTAGAAAGGGACAAAGGGCACCCTTTCTATCAGTATCTGCCATGCGGAGAGGAAGCGTGGGGGGCTTCTGCACCCCGGGCTGGCAGCTATGCTCATGGGGAAATGCTGTCGACTGCACAGTGACAGGTGTCCACTCCACCCATACAGATCACCATGACTGACCAGAGCCAAGCTGAGGGTGTGGACAGCGGGCGTGGGAGGAGGCCGAACTTCACCATGGCAGAGACAGAGGCCTCTTCCAGGCCTACCTGGAGGATGAGCCAACATTGAGTGGACGGAGGGCACCCTCAGGAGTGTGCAGCTGCATGGGAGGGTAGCTCGGCCGTCCAACCTGCACGAAGCCACCAGCGCCCGTGCAGGAATGCAGAAGAAGATGGGGACTGACCGCAGGAGGTTGAAGGAGAAGGTGGCAGCCTTCAGGGTGGAGCGATGCTGGCACTGGTGGGGCCCCAGTGGTGTTGCAGATGACCCCTACAGAGGAGACACTGGTCGTGGCCATGCAGCCGAGTGCCATTGCGGGCGTACCAGGCAGAGGATTCCAGACAGGTGGAAGCCCATCACTGCACGGTATGACATGGTGATGTTGTTGGGGGGGGCTGTTGTTCACATGCACTCACATGTACTCTCTTTCTGTTACAGATCCTGTTCGTCTGCAGGAGACGGTGGTGGTGGTGGTGGGTCCAGACAGTGAGGCAGACCTGCTGGACATGGAGGAGGGAGCATCCACCTCCGCCACCAGCCTGCAGGCACTGCAGCAGCATGCACGCTGGGCCAACAACTCCAGTGTCAGTGATACGGGTGCAGGGGTGCACAGCCTGTGTCACAGCAGTCTGGCACGCAGGTATGCCAGCATGCTGTGCCTATGGCAGTGGCCGCACCTGCACCATTGATGATAGCAGGCCTGCAAGGGCAGTGATAGGTGTGTGTCCCATGCGGACACATGGCAGGCCAGCACGTGCCCCTGGGCCTTCCTGGTTCATACCTGTGTACCAGCATGCTGGCACAGTCCCAGGCTGTGCCTGTCAGCACCGGTGAGGCAGCACCAGTGGCTGTGCAGGTGTCTGGCACTGTTGTCAGCACGGAGGTGGAACAGGTGGACCTGGGGGCTCAGCAGTTGGAGGGGCGGCAGCAGCAGTTGCACACCAGGTCTGGGGGTACAGTGTCCAGCAGTGGCACATGTCCACCGCCCTCTGATCCACCCATGCCTGGTCCTGGTGAACAGCGCCCACTCTCAAGGGGTGCTGTGCACCAGGACCGTCCACACCCTGGGGGTCACGATGCCATTGGGGCACAGTACCCATTGGACGTGCACATCCGCCTGCTGCAGGAGTCGGTACAGCTGCAGGAGTGGGTTGCAAGGTCCGTGGAGGCACTGTCTGTGTCCGTGGAGTGGCATAGCAGGGAGTGTGCTAGGGACCGAGCCGAGCTGGTCCTTATGCAGACGGATGTGACCGCTGCCATTGACAGGCTGACCCAGGCAGTGGTCTCTGTCGCGGACGCATTGGCCACACTGTCAGGTGCCCCTGTACCACACACCCCACACAGTGAGCTCTCCACTCCCCGTTCCCGGCGTCGTGCGACACCAGGCCTGTCGACGCCGGGTTCTGCTGTGGGCATCCCGAGTACCCCTGGTGCAAGTTTGTTTGGCAGGATGCAGACTCCTGTGCGGGCAAGGTTGCGTTCGTGCAGTGGGACCCCTGGTGGTGCACCAGCGCCACCCGATGTGGCCCCTGCTCAGCCTGCCAGTGCTGCTGGGCCACAGCGGGGCCGCCCATGCATCTGTGGTGGCCGTGGGACAGTGCTACCTGACTGAACTGTCTCCCAGTGCAGGCCCTGTCTGGTGCTGCCCTGTGTGCAATGTGTGTCATGGTGGGCAGTGCACTGTTAGGTGCTCTGCTCACCAAGCTGACTACATGGACCACCTGCACCTCTCCCAACTGCTGTCCCACAGGTGCGTGTGCATGATGATGCCTGCATTGCACTGTACACCAAGGTGCAAGGGTGCCCAGGTCCTGACACACGTACATGGACAGTCCAGGTGGTGGGGGTGGTTGGTGGTGCTGTGTGTTGGCAATGTCATTTCCGCAGTGCTGTGCTGCCGCCCATGTATGCTGCCTGGTGTGTGTGTGTCCATATGAGTGCTCCCCCCTCTCTGATGGTGTGTTGGTATGCCTGGAACCTTCAACTCCCCTGACCTTCATGCACGGTGTGTTCCCCTGTGTGCCTGTGGTTTGCGCATGGACAGTGTTGCCTGCACATGTCCCCTTGACTTACCTGTGTTGGGCGTAGTGCTCTTCTGCAATGGTGTCCCGGTGCAGCTGGGCCTGCTGGGTCAGTCGGGGTCCCTCCGTCCTAGGGGGCTGCTCATCACTCACATCACCGGCGCCACTGGCGTCCCCATCGCTGTCCCCTCTTGGATCTGTATGGCTGTCCATTGGTCCTGGCCATGTTGTGCAGGATGCAACAGGCCAGGAATATCCCACAGGCCTTTTGGGGGCTGTACTGTGAGAGCTCCGCGGTGTCCAGCACCGGAGGCGTGCCTTGAGCATCCCAAACACCCGCTCTATGATGTTACGTGTTGCGGCATGTGCCTCATTGAAACCTAGCTGCGCTGGGGTCGTGGGGCACCGGTATGGTGTGAGCAGCCAGGGACGGAGTGGGTATCCACAGTCACCTGTGTGGAGATAGTGGAGATCAGTGTCATGTCAAGTCCATATTGCCCATATCCTTGTGTGCCACTACCATGGCACCTGTGTCATTCCCACCCTTGCACAGAGTTTGCATTCCATACATGTGTACTCACCCACTAGATGACCCGTGGGGATGTTCCCACTCTCGAATCGATGGCACAGTGCAGACTGGTGCCATATGAAGGCATCATGTGCTCCACCAGGGTGTGTGGCACAGACATTGATAATCGCCAGTGGCATCACACACCACCTGGCAGTTGACACTGGAAAAGCCCTTTCGGTTCCAATCGCCTGCCATCGGGGCCAGGTGGTGTCTGAATGGCCACATGGGTGCAGTCTATGGCCCCTAGCATGCCAGGCATATGTGCTACCCTGTGGAACTCCTGCATGTTTGTTATGCGCTCTGCCGCGGTGCTGGGGAAATGGATGTACTCCGCAGCATGAGGCAGCAGTGCGCTGGGAATTGGGTGAGGATGCGTGACTATGGCCAACTGTGTAATGCCTGTGGTGTCCCCTGTCGGCCTCTGGAAGGTGCCCGTGGCGAGCAGGCACATGCAGGCTGTCACCTGGTCTCCACGGACAGGCGTGACTCCGTCGTGAGGGTGCCTGCATCACATCACTGCACAGCTGCAGAGCCGTCTCAGTATTGCCCTGTTCAGGCGTACCGGGCCACAATCTCGACATCTGTGTACAGCTGAAGCTGATGCAGGCACGATACCACCTGTCGGGGCATACCACCGAACAGCCCCTCCGCCACGTCCCCTGCAGCATGGTGTCTCACCCCTCATTACAGCTTCCATGGAAGCTGACACTGTCCATCTCCCTGGCTTCTGCCCCCGGCTGCTGTTCCTGTGTTACCCCGCTGCCCCCACTGCTGCTTCCACTGCACCGGCACCCCACTGGCCTCTCTGTCCTCCTGGACCCACTGTCCCTCTCTGCCCTTCCAGCTCCTGCTCTCTCTCTCTCTCTCTCTCTCTGTCTCTCTCCCCAGTTTGCGGCCTGCTAGAGTTCTTGCGCCGCTTCCCTTGAAGCCTTTATTTTAGCTCAAATCCGGTACTACGCAACTTCGGCTCGCCACTCTTGCACATTGCGCAAGTAGTGGATATCGCGATTGCAGACTTTATGCATGGACCTGCCCTTCCAGGTTTGCATGCCTTCATTTCCATTGCGCTGTTGCTCAGCATGTTTTTGGTGGCGCAACTGGCCCCTTCTGAATATTGCAGAATGGCGCATTTTTGGAGTTGCGCACACGCAACCCTGTTGCGCATGGCGCAACCCTTTTGAATATCTGGGCCTCTAGATTCATACTGTGGCTGTATTAGGATCATGCCACCATATGCTTCAGATGGTAAACAGCGCAATGCTATACCAAGACATTTAATTTTTTCACGGTGTGCATCACACAGAGTGGGAACTTTTAAATGTTTTAAAATCCCATATCTTAGTTCAGGAATAAAAAAAAAGAAAAAATGTATATCTTGATATTTTTGCCAGGCAAACATTATTGCTGAACAAAAATATGGTTACTGAAAATACTGCAGCTTTAAAACTGAATCTGTTTTAGTTTACTGTTCTGTGGCACTGATGTAAACAACAGAAGAATGGTTGTCCATTGCTGCACCCTAAAATCAAACCCTAAATCTCTCTCGCAGGAATTTCTTAAGGGGGCTAGTTCTGTGGTGATACCATCCCTTAATAAGGAATAGACTTTCTCTATATGTTTATATGGAGAATTATTTTCTACAGCAAAGTTGCTCAAGATTAGTCTGTAATGGGAGATCTAAATGTCCTATGCATTTCTTAATGCTTTCCCTGAGATGAAGACATTTCAAGAAATTGCCCATCGGAAGGGCAATCAATTCAGTGAAGTAGTTGAAAGGGACAAATTCTTTATTTAAATAGAGATCTTTTAAGATCTGAAATTTATCTTTCATCCATATCTTAGGGATTGAGGAGATAGGAGGTGTGGATTAAAAAAATGTTGAAAGACATAAAAGGTTACTTTTAGCCCCCAATGATGCAATTTCCTGTTGTTAGGCAAGAGCAGTTATTTTTGTAAAACAGGAGCTATTGTGGTGTGGTTCTTTTTATGCTATGTCCAGTTCTGATTACATGATTAGGCTTTTACAGGCTAAGAGATGAGCTTCTAGGAAGATCCATGATGGAGGAGAGGCTGGATCCTTAAGCCAGAAGCAAACCTACTTGATTTGTGCCACTAGGTAGTGCCAGTTTAAATTCCATAGGTTAAGCCTGCCTTGATCATGAGAATGATACCATTTGTCCAGAATGAATCTGGGTCTTTTCTCCAGTTACAGAAACTTCCTCAATTTTTTAATATATGTTTTTGTGAAATTTACAAAAAACTGAGAATTCAGTTTGATGGGGATAGCTTGCCGCTAAAATAGAATACTTGGCAGAATATTCTTCTTTACTATGTGAACTCTTCCCATCAGAGAAAGAGGTAAAAGAGACCAACTGCTGAGATCTGAATGGACCTTCATAATTATTGGGGTCAAATTTAAACCATATAATTTTTCTATGCCTCTGCTTACTGTGATTCCTAGATAACAAATATTAAAGTTGAAGGGGATGAAAAGTATTATTGGCATTTTGCTTGGGGTCTAAAGACAATGCTTCGCTTTTCTTCCAGTTAATTTTGTAGCCTGATAAATTACTAAACTTATTGATCAAAGCTAGAAGAATAGGTATTAAATTGGAGGCATCTTGCAAATATAAAAGGATGTCATCCACATAAAGCGAGATTATATATTTCTAACTATTGATAGATATTAATATACCTTTAATACTTTGTTCCTCTTGGATGGCAGTTGCAAGAGCTTTGATATAGACTGCAAATAGTAGAGGTGATAGGGGACAGCCCTTTCTTGTACCTCTTGATAACTTAATTTGATTTAAATGTCTTACATTTGTCTCAACTTTAGCTTTTAGGGTGTTGTATATGAAGTCAATCTAATTCAAGAATTGTCTTGTAAAAGTAAATTTGGTGGTTTGGCTTAATTAACATTAGAGCTCTGATATGCAAGCTAAGAGATCACCTATTTATGCAGACAAAATAAGGAAATAGCCAATTTAGATAGAGAGAAATAACCTTTTAAGGATTTACTATGGGGCGTGGGGTTGCACTGGTCTCTGATTGTTAAAATATGCCATATTCCAGTAGCACCCCTTATGAGAAATGTGATTTGAACATTGTGGATTTAGCAAGAATAGAGCATGCTATATTTGGAATTTGTTAAATATTTGGAAAGTGTGTGGCACTGAAATAGCATGATCCCATCCAATCTCCTGTGCATTTGCCAGATGGGGGTACTTTGTTTAAAAGAAATCAATTTGGGCAAAGCACTCTATATAAGCAAATCTACTAAAGGCAGTTTATGCTTAGACAGGACCAAAGGAGGGAGTCTACATTGGTGTCTGGCGGTTCAGACTAACTAACATTAGAGCTCTGTTAAGAAACCAAAGAGACCCCAGCATTTATGGAGATTCTGCTGTGCTCAATATTTTCCCGGAGATATGGTAGTGTGGAATAGGGCAATTGCTTTTGATATCACCTTTCCACCTAATTCAATTGGCAATCTGCTTCAGTCCTGGGGGTGTATGGAGCTCTGCTATGTCCACCAATTTTATACTGCAAAGTTTTCAAAATCTTTCAAGACTTACAGTTGTAGTCATAGATATGGTCAGATATTTCATGATCTCTCTGAAGAGATTCTCACTGGTGGTCCATAGTGGTACTGCAGGCAGGCAAGGAATTTCTCTAGAGATACCACCGAAATTTCAGGAAATATCTGACCATGTCTATGGCTGCAGCTGTACAATGAGAATACTTGCTCTGATTAGCTACACACATTCTCTTTTTACAAATTAGATTCTACTTGTTGGGCTTGGGTCTTAACTTATAGCACCCCCAAACAGCCTGGTTCATTGCTACAAATAATTTATTCAAACAGTAGTAAAATCAGCCATAACAATGTCCAGAAATGATCTTTTCTCCAGTTTTAATTGTAGTCTCTTAAGGCCTCATCAGGAGATGTTACTCTATTATATGTGTCTCTTCCTCGGTTTCAATCTTGATTTTGTTTAAATCTTTATCCAGACTCTCTCTAAATCTTGTTTATCATGCCTCAAGATAGGTGAACTCTGCTTTGAGGGTGTATGTGTTAGCGCTTAGTCAGAGCACCTCCTTCAAAAGGTCAAAATTAGTCCCATTTGCAGGTTTATTTGCATTCCTGCTGTAAGTGCTGTTTTTCCTCTCAGTGCTAAAGCATGCAGAGTTCTTGGCTCCTGTTTTCTTTCTGTTATTTAGTCCTCTAAATAAAAAAAATTAAACAAAATCATGAATGAAATTGAGAAACAGACACATATAATAGAGTCACCTCTCCTGATGATGCCTTAAGAGGAGAAATAGTTGGTCATTTTGGTGGACAAAACTACAATTAAAATTGGAGAAAAGATAACTTCTGGACTCCAGTGTGGCCTACAACCAAGCATCCTTCCCAGAATGGGTGACTGCCTCCTCCTGCAAGCCGCGGGAGCTGCTCTGACCCCGGCGGCTGTTCTGCACTGACCTGCCCACCTCACAGCCTACTACCAGGCACCCTGCCCAGAACAGGGGACTGCCTCCTCCTGGAAGCCATGGGAGCTGCTCTGACCCCAGTGGCTGCTCTGTGCTGACCTGCCCACCTCACAGCCTATAACCAGTTATCCTGCCCAAAATGGGCAATTGTCTTCTCCTGCAAGCAGTGGGAGCCGTTCTGATCCCTGTGGCTGTTCTGCACTGACCCACCCACCTCACAGCCTACAACCAGGTATCCTACCGAGAATGGGTGACTGCCTCCTTCTGCAAGCCATGGGAGCCACTCTGACCTCTACTGCTGTTCTATGCTGACCCACCTGCCTAACAGCCTACAACAAGGCATCCTGCCCAGAATGGGCAACGGCCTACTCCTGCAAGTTGCAGGAGCCACTCTGACCCCAGCGGCTGTTCTACGCTGACCTGCCCGCCTCACAGCCCACAACCAAGCATGGATTCTGAAGAGCAGCCCAGAGTCACCGACGGGATTGAACTTGGCACTTTTTACCTTTCTGGCCAATTGGCTGCACTACTACTACTGCTGCTGAGCTCTGATTGGGCGCAATGCTATTCCCCAATTCCACCTTCTTTTACTGCCTCTTGCCGATACCCTTTTTAAGCTGTCCTTTTTTTAATACAAAAACTGCAACTGCTGAATTTTCCAGCACCAACTGTTTAGTAGAACAGGTTTGTTAAAGTTATAGCTTGCTGATGTTTACCACATAGAATTGTTAAAACTGCAGCTTGTAGATTTTACCTGCACAGAGTATTAGACTGTCTGCATTCTTCTACCTCTAACTAACTCTAAAAACCTGCATTCTTTTTCCCTTATCCTACTCTAAAAAACTCTCTGTGTCTAAAGTGGGCTGTGAAGCACCCTAAGAACTCCCCTGCTCCAACTAATAGCCCTGACCTTTACTGCTCTAGTCCCTGTTCCCAGTACTATTTTTCTTCTCTCTGAACTTTGTTTTTTCCCCATTTGAAAATTATACTGCAAAGCTACCAGAGGGCAACAACTCAAGGAGGTTGCAATCCTCTTGCCACTGCTCTCCCCTAACACTTCCAGTTCTGGGTCCTCCATACCTACAGCCTTGGGTCTACAGCCTTGGGTCTAGCTCTTAAATGAGCTAATTCCCGCTCACACACCTTTCTATTTACCACTCTGCCAACTAACAGTGCCAATTAAGAGTTTCAATTTCCACAACTTACTATTATACATCTTACACGTCATCACAAGCAACAAACCTTAGTATCATACTAGAGCTTAACAAGTAGTCTAGCTCTTTCTGTTACTGACAAGTACAAGTTTTTCTGGTCCTGTAGAATAGAACTCTTCCTTCCAACATGCAGTATTACACTCTAGTTATCATGTGTGCAGTAGGTTTTCTCCCCTGCCTTCTCAAATGAAATGCCTCATCGCATCTTATAGCCCATCCTTTCCACGATAATTGGTACTCTCCCTGCCCTTCACCTTATCACTATGCCTTTCATTTATACATGGACTTTACTGTCATTCCTGCCTTCTTCAAGCAGCATGGTACTTTACCCTCAACAATTATGTGCCATGTCAGAGCAATCTCATCACCCTCCTTACTTTCTGGCACAAACCCTATTGCAATTAGGATACTATTTCATGCCTTTCTGGGCCCCAGGGACCTATGCTGTAGAAAGCTCAAACCAGCCTCCAACTCTCATCACAAAAGGAGCAGTGCACATCCTTTTAAACTTCTGTTAAACACCTTAATAAAAAGCTCCTGTTGTTACTAATTTGTGCTGGCAATACTGAACATAACCCAGGGCCCTCCATTCAATCTCAGCACCTTCAGATCTCCCTCAACTGAAAGGGATGAGCTTTCTGCACTTCAATGCCTGCAGTTCATTAAAGAAGTTTGATGCCATTTAGGCTTGGATTTGCCTTGCCAACCCTGATGTTTTGGTGGTAACAGAATCCTGGCTGAGAGCATCCACCCAGGACCACTCCATCTACATTCCTGACTACAATATATTTCATGCAGATATGCATTCTAGGGGAAGTGGGTAGCTATCTATGTGTGGGATAAATTCAATGCCGCAGTGGTGGATACCACCTCATTCCCCAAGGAATTTGAGTGCCTAACCTTAAAGATCCAGCTTTCTCAATCTATGTCCCTGTCTATTATTGGTTGCCACAGGTGCCCATCTGCTGGGTTAAACATTATGGAGCATTTAAATGATTTGCTAACCCAGCTGACTTCAGAGGTTGCCATCCTGGTTGACTTCAATCTTGATTGGCTGTCTGGTTCCTCCAAACCTTTAAAAGACCTTTACGATGCCTTCAGGCTCACTCAACTTACCTCGGAAGTCACCCATCCAAAACATCAAGAATCCGGCTCATAGCACAATGCTAGACCTAATATTTGTAAACAAACCCCATCTATACACCCATTCTGGTGTTTTCTTTAATGTTCTCATTGATCACTGCTTCACCGCATGTGTAAGGATACCCCCTATACATATATCTGCCTCTACATATGTTTTCAAAAGAAGCCGCTGGAACTTTGATTCTAATGCATTCCTTCCAGACCTGCAGCATGCCAACTGGCAAAAGTTCTACTTAGTTCCCACTGTGGATGAGGCATACAAGTCTTTTCATAGCATTGTTCTTGATACCATTAATAAGCATGCCCCACTAGTTAAAACCCAGACAAGAAAAAGGTCCTGCCCATGGTTCACCAATGAGCTTAAGACAACCCTGCAAAACAGAGATGCCCTATGGAAAAGGACAAGAAAAACAAACACTCAGATGATTGGGCACCTTTCAGAGTGGCTAGAAGTCATAGCACCAAACTAGTCAGAGCAAAAAAGGCTAAATATTTCCATTGTGAGCTTGAATCCTCCTCCAAATGTGCTTCTAAATTCTGGTGTATGCTCAAAGGTTTGGAGGGACACAGCCCTGCCAGTTCACTCCCATCCAAAGTCTTCTCTGATGGAGTTGTCCATATTGATAAGCATAAGATACTTGATCTCCTTGATGATTACTTTGCTACAACGGGATTGGCATTTGATACTTCCCCTGGCAATGCTCTTCACACTCAGCTGTGCAGCCAGAATGCAACTAGCCTATCCCTGGTGTCTAACACACACAATGCAGTCTTTTCATTCATTCCAGTGTCAGTAAAAGCCATGGCAGACTTACTTGTGGATCTGGATATAAGAAAAAGCATGGGTGCTGACCAGATTGAGCCATACTACCTAAAACTAGGCTATCACACCTTATCTCCTCCCATTATGCACCTATTCAACCTGTCCTTCTCTCAGGGTATCCTCCCTGTGGTCTGGAAGATGGCACACATCATATCATTGTTCCAGTATGGAGACCAGAGCAATTTACATAACTATCTGTAGCGGGGTTGGGATAGTCAGGATACAATAACAGGAAGACTACCAGACTCAGTGCATAAAAAGCACCATCAAGACACAAGTCATTTTATTTTCTCAAAATGATATTTCACAGAAATAATAACGTTTGTTAGTTAATTCACTTTGTAATATAACAAAATAATGAAAACAAAAAGAATCCAAATAAGGTCAAAGAAAAAGGGCCACTGCTATGCCCAATACTGCCACTAGGCTATCTCTTAGCCTGCTCCACACAGTAGTGTGAGCTCCAGAGGTCCTCTATCTCTGACAGTCAGCTCCAACTGACTCACCCTACCTACCTCTCAGAACTCAGTCAGAGCTTTTATAGGCTGTCTAGAGAATTTCGGAAATTTCCACTCCACTATGATTGCTATCAGACCTAACATAAAATTAGCCACTAGGGGCAACTGTTACTCCATAGAGAACAGTTCAAATGGCACCTGCAGGTTTGTTTACGATATTGGGAAAGGTCAGACTCTAGGTCAGAACATTTTGTGCTTTTTCTGCTTCTCAGACAAAGCCTCTACCTTCCTTTCAGGAGCATACTGTACAGTGTCAATAATTAAATTAAACAAACAAAGGCACAGTTTCTCCACTTATTCTTTTATATAGTACATAAGTACTCTATTTAACAACCAGCATACTTTTAGCCCATAAGCACCTTTCTACTTTATGGGGAAGGCAAGGGACTCTCATCTTTCTACCAGAGCACCCATCCTTGACAGGAGTCACCCTGTCACATACCTCCCCACCTAAGAGGGCAACCATCCTATGGTTGTCTGATACCTCTTAAGTACCCAACATGGATATGGTGGAGCTCCAGCCCACCCACACCATTGAGCTTCACCCCATGGTCCCATGTTCTCTGCTATACTCAGCATGATTTTTTTTATTCAATGCCCTTTCTACATAGCATTTTGAACTTTTATCCTGGGGTTAACATTCAGCACAGTAACAATTTATAAATTCAGTACATTAGCAAGACTGATCACTCTACAACCATTACTATTATCTTCTGGGTACTACCACCCAGCCATAGTACACATAATACCATGCACCCACTGCAAAATGTGCAGTTTCAGATATCTGCGTATTGAGGTTTGTCTTTTCAACCTTTACCTGGACCATGACCATAAGAAAGAAAAACAGATCAGCAGGGGAGGAAAGATCAATTGATGAGAGGAAATTGTCTGGAGGTGGCCAGCCTATGCAGACTTGGAAAAAAGTGAAAATAGCAAAGAAGAAACTGTCATGACGTAAGTTTAAGAGAGATGGTCCATTACATTGGTGGCAGGACATGTCCACCTTCCTTTTCCCTGGAAGGGGATTGAGCTAGGCCCATCCTCACCAAAGCTCCGTCTCAGAGTCCTTTAGTAGTGCAACACTTTTAACTAATAGTTAAACCTATATCACAACCATACATATACCCTGAGACTAATCCATACACATTCTAGAGGAAGAGTCTCCTGCAGTATTTTTATGCTGCTCTCTAGCTTCCTTTTCCCAGCTAGTTTTTTGATCATCTCACAACCAGTAACAGATTTATTTCATTTATCAGTTACAAAAACATTTTACCTGGATTTCTGGCATCAATCATTTTATCCATCAGGTATCTATGGTTTTCTTGGGTCTTTTGTCTGACAACCAGATCTAAGTAGTTGCTCTAGCTTGAACACTGGCTTACCACCTGGTACCTTCTAACCTACATGGGTGCTTCTCCCTTCTCCATGGTTGTCATCTCATCTGGCCTTCCAACCTTTGGGTTATACCGCCTATGTGTTTGGCAGGTATCTTCTGGCACACAGCTCTTTTCTCCATGTAGGTAGCTATTTGCCTGTCAATTCTGGGCCAGTAGAAGTCAAGGTTAACTTTATCAATACCTCCTCATGGCTCAAAAGCTTGGAGTTATCACAGCAAGCATTCTCCATCACCACCTCCCTATAAGCAATTGGTACTACTACTTGGGCATTTAACCTTTTTGTATGGGAGTTGAGTTTAACATGATAAAGGGTACCTTGCCTTTTTTTGCACCACCACAATGGTTTGACCCTCTTACCACAGGTACCCATGCCACCTCCCTGATCCGAGATACATGATGCCAACTGGGCCACATCTAGACCTCCCGCTTGTAACTTCCCACATTCAGTACCTGAGGTACTGACAATGGCATTTACAACAGTAACATTTTCATTAGTGACATTAGTCCCTTTAGCCCCAATGTTTTTTTCAGACTTGCTAGTAGTCTTCACCCAAGGAGACCCACAGACAGTCCCATCCTTACCTGGGGACTTCTCTTGTGGTTCCTCCTTGATCAGGTAACATCCTGGAAACATTGGCAGCTCCAGAACAACTAATGGCCAACCTTCCAGTAGGGGGTCCTCTTCCTCCAGGTCTCATGACTCCTGGTCCTTGTCTAGATCTATTGCCACCTCCACGGAACTCTCCACCTGGGTCCTCTCCAGTAAGACCTAGTACTGGTGCTCCACCTCCTTCTGACTCTGGTCCACTTCCAGCCATCGTCTGCTGAGCCAGTTAATTAGCCATACTAGCTCCACCATCCAGTCTCTGTCTGTCTCCTATGGTGCCTCACCCAGGTCACCGGCTCCAGTGGTCCTCATCTGCTCAGCATTTGTTCTGGCCCCATGCACTCATTTGCCTGTATCCTGCGATGCCAGGTCTTGCCCCCCAGACTGAACTCCATGTACCTGTGAATGTCCAGCTGGTATTCCACTTCTAAAACCAGTTGTAATGGGGTTGGGATAGTCAGGATGCAATAACAGGAAGACTACCAGATTCAGTGCATAAAAGGCGTCATCAAGACACTTATCATTTTATTTTCTCAAAATGATATTTCACAGAAATAATAAAGTTTGTTAGTTAATTCACTTTGTAATATAACAAAATAATGAAAAAAAAGAATCCAAATAAGGTCAAAGAAAAAGGGCCACTGCTATGCCTAACACTGCCACTAGGCTATCGCCTAGCCTGCTTCACACAGTAGTGTGAACTCCAGAGGTTCTCTGCCTCTGACAGTCAGCTCCAACTGACTCACGCTATCTACCTCTCAGAACTGAGTTAGAGCTTTTATAGGCTCTCTAGAGAAGTTCAGAAATCTCCACTTCACTATGATTGATATCAGACCTAACATAAAATTAGCCACTAGGGGCCGATGTTGCTCCATAGAATACAGTTCAAATGGCACCTGCAGGTTTGTTCACAATATTGGGAAAGGTCAGACCCGAGGTCAGAGCATCCTCTCCGGGATGGATAATGGACTAATCACTGCCGCTATCTTCATTGACCTAGCAAAAACTTTCAACACGGTATCCCACCTTCTCCTTCTATCCCACCTATCTGGTGCTGGGTTAACTGAATCTGCCACTAACTGGTTCAGGGCCTACCTTATCAATAGAACCCAATCCACTAAAATTGCTGACCACACCTCCTCCCCATCACCACCAGTGTCCCCCAAGGTTCAGTCCTTGGCCCCATCCTCTTCTCCATCCTTCTAAACGACCTACCTAACTCCTGCTCCTCTACCGCAATCCATATGTATGCGGATGACACAGTCCTCTATACCTCCGGCCGGACCCACGAAGAAGTCTCCTCCAATCTCCAAACTGACTTCAACAAAATCCAACATTGGTTCAATTCCAACCAGCTATCCCTAAACACAAAAAAAACTGTCTCTATGACTTTCGGCACTAAACAGCGGCTATCAAAATTCACCCTCCCCCTCAGCTTCCATACACTAAGTAACTCCATCCTCGAGGATGTGCCCTCCTTAAGATATCTAGGGGTTTGGCTGGATCGACACCTCACCTTCTCCTCACATGTGGATGCCATCATTTCTAAACTACGTCCAAAACTAGGTGCCCTCTATCGCAACCGCCTCCTGTCTCCCCTACCAGTCAGAAGGAACTAGTCCAGAAAATGATCTTACCCTCCTTTGACTACTGTGATGTAATTTATAACTCCACCCCCAAGACCACCTAACCAAACTTGACCCCTCTTAATGCCTTCTGCCGTTTGCATCTCGATGCCCCAGCTCTCACCACTGCAGGCTCTATCGATCCTCTGGGCCTGCCTTCCTGAGCAACCGGCACTTAATTCACTGTGCCAGCCTACCTCAATTTTTGACTCGCCCTCCTCCTACCTCGCATTCTCCCTATCCTCCCCCACACCCCCATCCACTCCCTCCGATCTGCTGATTCAAGACTGTTGGCCATCCCTCACCGCAGGACCACCGCCGGCCAGTCTGCCTTCTCTTACCACTTCCCTAAACTTTGGAATCACCTGCCAGCTCAGATCCGCCTTTCATCATCCAAACACTCCCTATCCTCAGCTCTCACTAATTTCCTTGCACCTAATTGCTACTGCCCCTGACCCTTTCCCCTCCTGCTTCCTCCCACCATCCCTCCCTTGTGCCTGACCAGCAGCTTGGCCTTCACCATATTGCCTGGCTTATACACTGCCCTTCCACTTATCTCTCCCACTAATTGTTACCCTCCTTACCTCCCCACCCTCCTCTCTCCCACTCTCCCTTCCGTTATCCATGCTCTCACCCTCATGCACTCCTACTGCTCACCCCTCTCAGCCTTGTTACCCCCCTCTCCTCTCCTACTTCTACTTGTCAAATTGCTGCACCTCGCTTTAGCTACAGTTCTGCTACCACCACTCATGCTTTGCTACTGGCACTTATACTGCTACCACCACTCATGCTTTGTTACTGGCACTTAAACATGTTTTAATCTGGAATGTTCCATGTTATGTATACCGTATCCTTCATGTATGATCTGTGTACTGTTCTCCATTTGTTAAATGCGTTATAGTTCTACTGTATTGTTTCCGCTTATCCCACCCCAGTTATGTACATCACCTACATTGTAATCTATTTCTCTTGTCTGTTATATGATCTGTTATATGAACTGCCTCCACTGTAACCCTTCCCCCCAGGTCGCACCGGGAGATGAGCATCTTGTTGCTCAGTGTGCCTTTCCTGGTAAAACAATTTCAATAAATAAAATAAATAAATAAATAAGTGGTCTATTTAACAACCAGCATACTTTTAATCCATAAGCACCTTTGTACTGTAATTTGAAGTACTTTATGGGGGGGGCAAGGGACCCTCATCTTTCTACCAGGGCACCCATTCTTGACAGGGGTCACCCTGTCACACTACTGCCTTATTTCTCTGCTCTCTATTCTATCCAAGATGCTGGAGAAAGTTGTTAACACACAACTCAGGTGCTTCCTCAAGAGTAATAACCTTCTTAATCCAATCCAGTCAGGGTTTAGGCCTCAGCACAGTACAATTTCGGCACTTGCCAAAGTATCCAATGATTGGCTAATGGACTTGGACGAGAAACAACATGTCAGCACTTTGTTCTTAGACTTGAGCAAAGTGTTTGACACAGTCGACCATGCATTGCTCCTCACTATTCTCAGTAATCTTAGGTTAGACCAGTTGACCGTGACTTGGTTCACAAGTTATCTAATGGATCACCACCAGAGTGTCAAGGATAGTGAGGAACTTTCCCCTATAAAACCCTTTTTAAGGGGGGGTCCCTCAAGGGTCCATTTTAGGCCCACTGTTGTTCGCAGTTTCTATAAACAGTATTGATACCGAGGTCAATTTGGCCAATACACATCTCTTCACTGATGATATGGTCCTGTACACAGTGAGGCATATCCCAGAGTCAGCATGTGCAGACCTGCAAGATGAATTCAACATCCTGCAGAAAAATCTTCTGCACTTGAAGTTATTGCTCAATGCTGAAAAAAACAACGCAATGTTGTTTTCACCCTTTGTTCTTGCACCAAAGGCACATAACTCTGCCATGGCCCTGCAGGTCACTATCCCCTTGAATCTGTGACTAAATTCAAGTACTCGGGCCTGTGGATTGACCATAAACTTTCAATTGTGGAACACATGGAGGAGTTTGCAAAGAAACTGAAAACTGATGCTTGGTCTTTTCTTCAGGATTAAGAACCTGCTTACACAAGAAGCAAGGGTTAGGCTAGTCCAAACTACGTTACTGCTACTCATGGATTATGCAGATTTTATCTACGAGCAAGGCACAGGTTCTGCTGTGTCTAAATTAGACACACTATATCATCGGGCAATCAGATTTATCATGGATATGCCATATCGTTCCAATCACTGCACTCTTTATGCCATGGTTGGTTGATCTTCACTTAGTTTCAGACACCATCGGAATGCAGTCTTTTGGACCTATACAATGGAGGGGAGGTAGTAACAACAACAACAACAATAGAAAGGGACCTGGGGGTAATCATATCAGATGACCTTAAGGTTGGCAAGCAATGTGAGAAGACAGTAGAGAAGGCTGGGGGAATACTGTGATGTATTGGGAGAGGCATCACCTGCAGAAAACAGAAAGTTGTTATCCCTCTGTACAGACAGTTGGTGAGACCCAATCTGGAGTTCTGCATCCAGTTCTGGAGACCCCACCTCCACAAGGACATAGACAGGATGGAGGCAGTCCAGGGAAGGGCAACTAAAATGGTGCAGGGTCTGCAAGAGAAGCCATATGAGGAGAGACTAGAGGAGCTTAATACGTATACCTTTGAGGAAAAGAGGGAGAGTGGGGACATGATAGAAACTTTTAAGTACCTCAGTGGAATCAACAAAGTCCAAGAAGGTAGCATCTTTCAGAAAAAGAGATGTGCAAGAACAAAGGGACACAATTTGAAGATAGAGAGGGGAACAGCTCAGGGGTAATGTGAGGAAGTATTTTTTCACAGAGAAGGTGGTGGACGCATGGAACAGCCTTCCTGAGGAGGTTGTGGGGTCTAAAACTGTGGGAGAATTCAAGAATGCATGGGACAGACATAAGGCAATTCTTGTGGGAGGTAAGAAGAAGTAGGCTGTTGGTTAACTAGGATCTGCAGCTTATCCAGTAGGTAGGGAAATGGGCAGACTAGGAGGGCCAAGCGGTCCTTATCTGCCATCAAAGTCTATGTTTCTATGTTTCTATAGGGCTATAATCAACAAACTTCCACAATATATTTTGGACTGTCAGCCCATCTCTCCCGCTGACTGCTACATGCTGAGAAGCCTTTCCCTGTTTTCCCTGGTTGTCCCTAAGATCAAAACACACTTTGAAGCAGCAGCTGTAAGCCATGCCCTTCCAGAGGTATGGAACAACATGCAAAAGGTTCTAAAGCTTGCAATGCCAGTAAACTAGGCCTTCTTTAAGGCTTTGTTTCTTCATAAGTTCAGTGAATCCTGTGACTGCTTTAACTAGCCAAGACCTGTATCTTGAACCCTGTATACTACTTGTACATGTCTTCCCCTTGTACATCTTCAACACGTCACACCCTGCTAGTCTTCCTTTGTCCACCCTGTTGCCAACCCAGTACCCTCCTTTTCTTAAACACCCTATTGTCCTCCCTTTACTACCTCCCCCCTTGACTTCCCCTCATCTCTGACATCTTAGCCCTCACCTTGTCCTACCCTTCACACCTCCCCCTTGACTTCCCCTTACCTGACACCCAGTCCCCCATCCCATAAGTCTTATTGCGACTGAGTAGGTATTGTTTATATTGTAAATACTGATTTGTATTATTCTGTAAATATTTTTTGTTCTTGCCCTATCAATGTTGTATTTGACTTTTTGAGGTCTGCTGTACTGTTAGCCACATTGTATACACTGTTATTTATGCCTAGCTCATATTTGCTCTACATAGACTATTGTCACACTGTATTATAGCAACAGTTAGCTTATGTGTTTTTGTTATGACCCAGGTCCACCTTGCAAATGAGTATGTCTCAATGGTGTTTCACCTGGTAAAATAAAGATGATTGATTGATTGATTTTACTGCTTTTTGGCAAGTTGTGCTGAACCACATTCAGCACTCCCCCCCCCCCAAGTTCATAGAAGTCATTTAAGAAGAGTGTTCCCAGTGGTTCATGGTGGACAAATAATCCGGAGTCATCAAACAGGCACATCTTGCACTAACCTTTTAGAAAACCTGTATCAAGGTCTCCTAGAGCCATTGCACAACTCCACAATACCTGTTATGTCCTGATTGAATTAAGAATCATAGTCAGATGTTGAGTTAGACACCTTGCTGAGGTACACATTTCTCTCTTACAATATTAAGTAGTAAACCATTTGGCGTGACTTCTCATGCAGATGACACTACCATTACTTCCATACGCTGGAGGTACAGGCCAAATACATGGTGACCCAAAAGCGTTATTGCTAGAGAAGATGTAGGAAGTCATTCACAACCCATAGTCATGTTTTTTTTGGCTATGTACAATTTTACAACCTTTTTGGCGTGGGGTGTCGGCAGCAATTGATCAAATGTCAGTAGAACAAAGTTTGGTAACTCCAGTACTGATTCTTCTGTCCATTCCTCCCTGGAAACCCAAAGGAAAAAACCTTAAAACTATAGTTATTCCTACTGGCAGCTGCTAAAAAAGTTAATACTAGATTGTGGCTAACTGAGAGATCACCATCACTTACTCTTTGGTATAACACTGTTACTTCAATACATTGAATGGAAAGGATTACTCTAACTATGAGGGGTCAACAGCTCCAGTTTAAAGAATTTTGGGAGAGGTGGGTATTATATCAGTTGAAAGTTGACCAGCTATTTATTCCTTAATACAGCCAAGTAAGGAGGACAGTCGTCTTTGACCAGATATTGAAAGAAAAACACACAGACACTATTTAAAGAAAAATCATTTGAATTTACTTATGACAACATTCTGGCAGCTCTGCTAATAAACCAGTTTTGTGACTGACTAGTTGTTTATGTAGAGGTCTTGATTTTCATGTTGTTGGACTTCAGTTGCAGGACTGATAAAATATAGGCTTTTACTGCTGTTCATCAGAACTCTGCTGCATATGCTCCCTCGCCATCTGTTGGCTTTTACTGTATACAGTAACTTGTTCTGTATCTCATATTTTCACTTTTCTTTTCTGAAAAAAACCAAAAACAAAACAACAATAACATATTGATATGAAAACAGAAAACTAAGAGACCCCTTTTTTCATAGAGACAAAGTAAGGAAATAGCCAAGTTAGGAAAGCAAAAATGTGTAACTTTTTAAAGATTTACTATCGGGTTTGCACTGGACTCTGTTTATTAAAGACGAGGAGAATGAGTAGCAGATGTGAAGGGCAAGGCAAATCTGCTGAACAATTATTTCTGTTTGATTTTCATGGTAGAGGACATGGGGCTTGTACCAGATTGTAACAATCGCTGGTAGGAATAAGTAAGGAGCCCATTACAAAGCAGAGAATGTTAAAGAAACTACATGCACTAAACATAAATAAATGGATTCTGATGGTTTGCACTTTGGGGTATTATGGGAAAATGGACAGCTCTTGGTAGGTCCACTAATGGGCCTCTTTAACTACTCACTGGAGATGGGAGAAGTTCTGGAAGACTGGAGGACAATGGACTTGGTCCCCTACATAAAGTCACAGAAAGTCAACAAACTATAGACCAGTCAGTCTGATATCTCTAGTGGGAAGATCTTAGAATCCATTACAAAACAGAGGATCATGGGGTTCCTGGAGGCAGATGGAATGCAGGATACGAGATAATATGGTTTTCCCAGTGGGAGGTCATACTAGACAAACCTGGTTAACTTTTTTGATTGAGTGACGTAAGCAGTGGGCAGGGGTTAGGCTCCAGATATACTATACCTGGATTTTAGTAAAGCCTTTCACTCCATACCTCATGGAAGGATGGTGAAGAAACTGGGCAATATGGGGATTGGGGAAGATAACTAGGAGGGTAAAAAACAAGTTGAGTGGGAGAACTCAGAGGGTTGTACTGAGTGGAAACCCATCACGGATTGGTGAAGTCATAAGCAGGGTACCTCAGGGATTAGTCTTGGGACTGGTTCCCTTCAATAAGTCCATCTGTAACACAGAGGAGGGAGTCCAAGGAAAGCTATGCCTCTTGGCAGCTGACACCATGGTCTGCAGTAGAGTGGACCCTGCGGAGGAGGTAAGGGGAAAAAGGGGGATCTGGAGAAGTTGGAGGGGTGGTCCAAAGTGTGGCAGTTGCGATATAATGCAAAGAAGTGCAAAGCTGTGCACATAGGGGCCACAAACCTGAAACTGGAATACAGAATTGGGGGGTGGGTGGATAACTCTGTGAAGGAAATAGATAGGGGGATAATGATCATAAATACTTTGAAGGCATTAGCACTGTGCAATAAAGCAATGAGAAAGGCTAATTGGACACTGGAATGCATAGGTAGGGGATCACTAGCAAGAGGAGGGAGGTGATGATGCCTCTGTATAGATCACTAGTCCAACCTCATTTGGAGTCCTGTGTCAAATTTTGAAATCCACACCTAAAGAAAGATAGGAACAGACTGGAGGCAGTGCAGGCTACTGATATGATAAAGGGACAACAGGGGAAGACTTACGGGGAATGCTTGGAGGATAGGAACATGTATACTCTGGATCTGTAGGATAGGAGGAAATAAGGGGACACGATAAAGAGGTGCTGGTTAAGTTCCTCCATGGAATCAAGAGTAGACACTTGTAACTTGTTCACTATATTTGTAATATTTTAACCAGGGGTGTAGGAGAGGATCATAAAACATGTCATAAAATACTTTTTTTACCAAAAAGGTAGTGGCAGAATAGAATAAACTTTTAGATTAAGTCACATGTGCTGAGACAGTGGGAGGTTTTAAGAGGTGGAAGGGACAGGCATATACGAACATATGAATATGCCAGCAGATAAAAGTCTTGCAGTCTGTCTACTCTGCTCAGTTGTGCAGATCCCTATGTATTCACAAAGGGAAGTGCCCCCTCCCTGTTTCCCTTTTGACCTCCCTCAACTTTCCCCCTTCCCACACTAATCCCCATTCTACCCACAACTGTTCCCCTCACCCTGTCCCACCCCCCTGTTAAAGCAGTCCACCATTTTTAGGGATATCACCTCCTGTGGCAGCTCATTCCACTGAGTCACCACCTCATCATCCCCCTGAACCTTCTCCCCCACCACCTTTAGGATGTGACCCCTGGTGGTTTTGTTCCTGCTAATGCTGAAGAGGCCTATAAGTGCTCACCCTGTTCATAACTTTAAGATACCTGAATGTATCAATCATGTCTCCCCTCTCCCTTCTTTCCTCAAGAAAGTACATGTTGAGCTCATAGGTGTTGCCCTGCTGGCCCTTTATCATCTTGGTTGCCCTTCTCTGGACCATCTCCAGGAGTTTGATATCATTCTTAACATACAGGCACCAAACTTACACACTGTACTCCAGGTGTGGTCTTACCAGTGACCTGTACAGTGGCAGAATGACCTCCACCTTCCTGGTGGTAATTCCCCTAGCTATGCAGCCCAGCATCTAACTTGCTTTGGCTGCTGCTGCTTTGCAGTGTGCAGAATGTTTCAGATCATTTATGATTACTAGTCCCACTTCCTTTTCTTCCACTGTCCTGGGTACCTGTACACCATCCAACTAGTATTTGGTCCCCAGATTCTTCACCCCCAAGTGCATAACTTTACACGTTTTAGCATTGAACCCAATTAGCCAAATGGCAAACCACTTTTCTAGCCTAACCAGGTCCTCCCTCAGTTCTTGTCTTCCCTACTCCATGTCCACCATTCCACAGAACTTTATGTCATCCATGAGCAGGCAGATCCTAACCTTGATCCCATCCATGATGTCACTTTTGAAGATGTTAAACAACACCAGATCAAGTACCAAGCCCTGTGGGACTCCACTTGTCACAGACCTTGTCACAGACTTTGCTTCTGAGAACTCTCCCTCAACCACCACCCTTTGGTTTCGATCTTGCAATCAGCTTCTGACCCCTCCTGTGAACTTATCACAGACCCCCAGGTCCTCCAGCTTCCTGAGCAGTCTCCTATAAGGCACCAGGTTGAAGGCCTTGCTGAGGTCCAGATTCAGGACATCAACTGCATGGACCGTGTCCACTATCTTAACAAGCCAATTAAAGAAGTCAATTAGATTAGTTTTGCAGGACTTCCCAGACACAAACCCATGCTGCCACACATCCTGGAGCCGATTTTCATCCAGAAAGTTGACCAGTTTCTCTTTTAGGATGGTATCCATCAGCTTATCTATTACTGAGGTCAGGCTGATTGGTCTGTAGTTCCCTTGTTCATCCCTCAGTTCACTTTTATAGAGAGGAACCACATCTACCGTTCTCCAGTTCTGGGGCACATTTCCAGACTCCAGAGAGGTGTCAAACAGGTCTACAAGGAGACCCACCAGAACCTCCACCAGTTTTTAAAGACCCTTGGGTGCATGCCATCTGGCCCTGGTGATTTGCCCACCTTTAGGACCCTTAGGTCTTTGAGTACCCTGTTGGCTTGAATTGCACCATCAGTGACTTCCCCCCCCCACTCCACTTCCCCAATCCCTTGTGGTACTGTTCCACCTTCTCCTGAGGGAAGACTAAACAGAAATACCCATTAAGCACCTCTGTCTTATCTCCACTACCCTCTGCCCAACTCCCTCCTTTTTTAGCCTGACAATCTCATCCTCACATGTTTCTTTCTTCCTTTATATACTGGAAAAAGGCCTTCTCACCCACTTTTACTTCCTGGGCTAGCTGGACCTCTCTCGTGGCCCATGCCTCCCTTATCACCCTGCTTGCCTCTTTTGATTTAGTGGCATAGTCCACTCTGCTGTCCTGATTGAGGGGGCTTTCAGCCTCCTCCACCAGGTGACTAAGGGTGCTGTGCACTCTGCAGCCCCCACCAGTTTAAATTTAGATTTTTAATCATGAAGTCCTCCAGCTTTCCCTTCAGTACTCTTGTACCCTTTCTACTTAGCTGTAACCTGTCTGGTACATACAGGTCCTTGTTATCCCATGTCCCCCCAACCACCAATGCACCCATACCATTCTGCTTCACACCACACTCTAAACCATTCATTAACTTCATCAATCTTTACCTTCCTTTCTGTACCAGCCCTCAGGACTGGAAGCACCTCTGAGAAGGCCACTGACTTCCCTTCCACCTTGCAGATTCTTCTCACCTCCATGAACATCTCTTGCACTATCCACATCTCACATCCTGCAAGGTCATGCATACCCAGGTGCACTATAATGTGAGGGTTCCTTCCTCCCTTCCCCACACGCTGTACTACTAAAGGTCCCTCACTCCCTGCCATAAACCCTAGCATGCATTCTACCCTCTTATGGTTTGGCTCTTCCACCATCTCACCTCCTTCATACTTGTATCACCCAAGATCACCACCCTCCCCCCCTCATTCTGGGACTTCCTTCCCTTCTGTCCATGCTGTTGCCCATTCCCTCCTGCCTTCTTCTTTCCCTCCTGTCCATCTTGTACTCCCTCCTAAACCTCTATACCTGCTACCTTCATCCCCTCCTTCTGAACCTCTTTGCCCACTTGCACACCCCTATCTTTACCTTTTCTTCCCCCCTGACTTGGTTTCTACCCTTCCCTTCCCTTCTGCCCATCTGCTTCCTATCACTTCATTTTCCTATGAACACCACCCCCTTCCGTGCAACATCTGCTCTCCTTCATCACCTGAACTCACATCCTTTGTTCCCCTCTCCCAACTTACCGTGATGTCACTCACCTCCTCTAACCCTCCCCCTCATACTGCTTCTTTCCAATCACCACTTTCCTCCTCCTCTGCCAGGTCTAATGGAAGGAATCTGTTCTGCACTGGCAATTAGGAAGATGCTACCACAGTACCCCCTCCCCTTCCTGCCTTATCTTTCCCTCTAATTGTTATCCATGCCCCCTTCCTGGGCCACCTCACCTGTTGGAGAGGAGAACCCAGGACACCTGCCTAATCCCTCCTGTTCCCTTCTACTCCCTCTGACCCCCCCTTCCCACCTTGACTCAACTTCTGCCTACCCCTTACCTGCTTCCAAGTCCTGTGGCTCCCTGCCTCTCCCATCATTACCCTATGAATCCCCAACCACCACCAATACACCTATGTCATGCCTCAATTGCCAAACCTCTGACCTCAGGTGCCTAATATGATGACAAACCAGACATCCCCCTACCTCCCAGAGAGTTCCCAGAAACACTGCTGACTCATACCCTCTGTACTCCACCACTCTACTCTCATCACCTTCCCCCACTGCATGTCCCCTCTCCACATATTAAAGTTTTAGCCCTTTTTTATTACTGTACTTAGCTATCCCCTTTTCCTTTCTGAATCTTTTACTGGGTCAACTAATGGTTTATCTGCCCAGATACCTAATGCTTAATCCGTCATCGGTATACATTAAAAACCCACTAACGAATTACCTACCTGCTAACTCCCCTGTAGGCTGACCCTAGATAGGAAGTAACTGAGACCCACTAACAACACTGCTATCTGCTCCTAGTAGAGGGATAATTGACCTTCATGGTGTACCCCTATCATTAGGCTAGGTACAGGCCTGTCCCAGAACAGGACTTACTGCAGCCCCTAGTCTCCAGAGCTAGCTGCACCCTTTCGGATTCTTAACTAAAGGAAAAGTACCAAAGACGTGGAAAGATGCAAATATACCCCAATTCACAAAACGAGGACAAAAAGTGACTGCAAAAACTATAAGCCAATCAGCATCACCTCAGCTATCAGTAAAATGCTTGCAGGAATAGTGAAAGAGAGGATAAGTGAACACCTTAACAACACTGGAACTACTGACATCACACAGCATGGTTTTATGGAAGGAAGGCTGTATCTCACCAGTTCATTACATTTTTTTGATACTGTTAGTAGTGCCAATGATATAGGACTGCCAGTGGACATTTTGTACATGAATTTTTCAAAGGCATTTGATATCTTGCGCCATCAACCCCTGATTATGAGATACCAACTTAATCAAATGGGTTTCTTCTTGGCTAGATGGAAGGAGGCAAAGAGTGATTGTGGCAAGTCACAAATCTTCATGGTTGGAGATCACTAGCGGAGTGTCCCAGAGTTCTGTGCTTGGTCTGTTACTATTCAGTCTATATATCTCACCAATACAAACATCATTAAACACAGTAGGTCCCCTTATTGGAAAACAGCAGTACTGGGAGGACCAGCCATATCCCACAACTCCCAACCTCACAGAGAGTGCAGGATCCAGTCTGCTGGTGGGCAGTCCATCTGATTGGATGGCTGCTGCTGATCACCAGACCTGGGTATGCACATTTGACACATTCTCTACCACCTATGTGAATAAGGTCCAATATTAGATTGCATGTTTAGTAAGCAGTAAGTTCATGAGGGACTAATTTCTGAATGAGAACGTACATCACAGCTACAGTACTGATATTTGGTAAATGTACTGTAAGTGTGCACACTTGCAAATACATGTTACCTAGGCATCAACTGTGAAAAAAATACCATTATTTCTTAGTCACAATATTGTTAAAATGCCAATTAGTAATTATACAAATGAAATATTTTTGTGTACAGTTATATATCAATCCACACTATTAGACCGCATGTTTATTAACCTGTAAGTTCATGAAAAACTGGAATACACACTTGGAACATCATCTAAAGAGTTGCCAGTCAGTGCATTTAAGTGTAGCAGACCGAAGTTACATTGTAATCATATTTTAGTTACCATTCTGATTACACTTTCAATTTTTTCAGTTTGATTACCTTTTAATTAAATGCCAGATAGACACAGAATATTGAAACAGTGCACAAGACCTGCATTCATATGTAGTTACACTTGTAAGAACAGATTTAATAATGCCAAAATTAGTAGCATCTTAGTTACACAATAAATGTGCTGTTACAATTTGCAATAATTGTTACATGTGTAGCTGCCCTTGTATGAAATTACATAATGCCAGAAGAGATACAGTGGTAGTTTCACAACAGATTTTCTGTTACACTTTGCAACAGCTATTAAATGTGTAGTTACACTTGCCAGAATGAATTGAATTGTGCCAAAAGGGAGACAGTAGTAGCTGCACGTGTAACTATTACTTCATGCAAATTGTGAAAGTACACAGCATGCAAATGTAAAACTAGTTAACAACCACATAGTAGTTACATGTAACTGCACAGTAGTTACAGTACAGTTACAATGTAGTTATACAGTAGTTATAGTGTAGTTAATAACATTTAAAATAAAGTGTTACCATTATTTATTGCACTGCAACTACCCTTTCCATCTTGTTGTCATTGGTAAATTTGGAAATCCAGCTGTTGTTGCCTACCTTCTGGTCACTTATAAATATATTGAATATGTAGCTTCTGGGACAGAGCCCCATGGAACCCCACTGGCCACTTGTTTCCATGTTGGTATGCTGTCATTTATTTTTACCTTTTTCATATTCTGTAACTAGTTTTCTATCCATTTTATTACATTCCCAGTTATACCTATGCTATCTAGTTTATGAACTAGTCTGCTGTGTTGTACAGTATAAAACACTTCACTTAAAGGAGAACTACCAGCTAACCTGAAGCCCTGGCCACTGCAAAGATAGGGGCTTCATGTCAAATCCCCCCCTTAGTTCACATTATAAATCTATTATTTTCGTACCTCTTTGCTTGTAAAAATGAGGTCCAGGTCCACTGCAGTTGGCATGTTTCAGTATGGAGGCAGTCACCTCCCATTATCTTGCTGCAAATACCATGGGATGATGACGCTCCACTGCCCCTTCCTCATTGGTCCCCTTATGTATGGAGATTTTCTAATCTCCATATCTCTGATGCCTACTTTTATTTTTACAGAATATGCCTAAATGCCATGTGTATGCCATGTATGCGAATGGCATTTAGGCATATTCTGTAAAAATAAAAGTGGGTATCAGAGATACAGAGATTAGAAAATCTCCATACATAAGGGGACCAATGAGGATGGGCCAATGGAGCATCATCATCACGCGGAAATTGCAGCAAGATCGCTGGAGGTGACTGGCTCCATATTGAAACATGCTGGCTTCGCTGGACCTGGACCCCATTTTTACCAGTGATGAGGTACAAAAATAATAGATTTATTGTAAGAATTATGAGGGGATTTGTGACGTGAAGCCCCAATCTCTGCAGAGGTCAGGGCTTCAGGTTAGCTCATAGAACTCCTTTAACTCCTAATGTATAACATCAAAATGCTCTGATGCAGGCTTGCAATGACCTCCAGCTATCAAGAGATCAAAGTTTGGTGTCTGTCTTGATTCTTTTTGACCTGTCATTGGCTTTTGACACATACGACCACCAGGTTATAGATAGTTGGATAGACAGCTAGATAGATAGATTGATTGATTACATATTTCCTGAGCCCAAAGCACTTTAAAAATTCAGAACAGAGAAATATAGTACAATAATATGCATCTCAGATAAGCTGTAATCACAATAAAATAACACAGTTATCAATCACCAGAAAAAGCCTGCCTAAACAGCTAGGTCTCCAGTTTAGAGTTAAAACTTTCAATTGAAGAGGCAGAACAGATCAAACTTGGAACACAGTATTCCATTATCTTGCAGCCACAATACAAAATGCTCAGTCCCCAGCAGATTTCAGTCTCACTGAAAGGACAGTTAAAAGTTCCTGGAATTCTAAGGGAAGTGCTCTACTGCCCCGACAATCGTCATGGTGGGTTGTCAACAGCTCACAGATGCAGAGGGGGCCCAGTCCATTTAAGGCCTTATAAACCAGCAGACAAATTTTAAACTCAGAATGTCATCATATCAGCAGCCAGAGTAACCTTCACAAGCTGGGAGCAGTATGATAAAATCTAGATATTCCAGTTAATAACCTGGCTGCTGAATTCTGAAGCATCTGAAGTCAGCAATACTGAGTAGCTGGCAGGCCAAAATAGAGCACATTGAAGTAATCAATTTGTGAGGAAATGAAAGGTTCCACCAGTGTGTGCAGATCACTCAGGTCAAGGAAAGGATGCAATCTGGCTACATTCTTTAAGTGTAAAAAGCCCTTTGAATGATAGCAGAAATTTGAGATGTTAAAGCCAACTGACTGTCAAAAATCACACTCAGATTGCAAACCTCCTCTTTAATCTGCAGCTCTGTTCCATTAATAACTGGGAGAGAAATAATTTTCTTAGCTGCAGAAACCAGGTGGACTGGGTCAACTAGAAGCAACATTTTTTCTGGGGTTGAGTTTCAACCAGTTGGCACTCATCCAGTCCCTGATATCTGCTATAGCCTTCTCAACCACATGCATCAGATTTACACTATCTGGTCTAAACAAAAGGTAAAGCTATGTGTCATCTACATAGCAGCGAAAACTCAAGCCATACTTTTCTATCACATTTCCCAGTGAAAGCATGTATATGGTGAATAACAAAGAGAAGAGTATTGAGCCCTGATGGATGCCAAATGAAAGTGAGGAGAGAGCAGAATGACAATTTCTTAGCAGCACCTCCCCATGATCCACAGTATCAAGTGCAGATGACAGATCAAGAGTAATCAAAACTGATAGCTCTCTGCAAACTTTGGCCAGAAGCAGATCATTCATGACCCAAATCAGAGCAGTTTCCGTACTGTGGCTAGATCAGAAACCTGACTGGTGAGGATCATAGAGTTCAAATTTCTCCAGGTGTTTTGTCAAATGCAGCACCACCATTTTCTCAATAATCTTCCCTAAAAAGGGAAGATTAGTGACAGGCCTGTAGTATGTCAGGGAATAACCCCCCCAACAAGAGAGGAATTCACAATCTCTACAAACACAGGAACTAGCATCTGCCAGTTCACCTTTATGAAATGGGAGGGGCTTGGGTCTAAAATGTAAGTACACTAGTGCAGCACCAACAGCACCCAGCAGATTTCTAAATTATCAGCTGGCCAAAAGTCCAACCACAGCACCCAAGATTCAACTACCATGACTCATTTGTCACTGCACTGGTGACTAGCACCACAAGAGAAAATACCTTGCCTTATCTCTACAACTGTGGTCAAGAACAAGTCAGCAAACCACCTGCATCTCTCCACTGAATTTTGCTCCAACCAGGAGCCAAGACTGTCCGGGTTTAGAATCTTATTAACTAGTATGAAGAGAGCATTGGGTCTGTTTCTCCTGGCTGCAATAATAGATGAGTAAAAATGTTTCCTAACATCAATCATTGCCTCCCAGTTTCTCTGATAATGATATGTAAGGACAAGTTTATCAGAGATCAGGCCCAACCTCCTCCAACACCACTCAAGCCTCTGCCCACACCTTTCAAAATCCTTTAGCTCATAACCAAACTGAGGAGAGATGCAGCGTCCATGTTAGGGACAGGGGCAGACTGGTGCTAGGGAGTCAGATGCAGCAAGGATGCTACATTATATGCCTCAGCTGCTGCACTGCACCCCCTGAAGGAGGCATCCAAAATCTCTGAAATGTCCACCTGGGCTAGGGAGATGTCAGACTCGACATTCCTCCACCCACGAGTGTGGACCATTTCAGCAGGGAAGGAGTTATAACACAATCACTCATCATCTTGAACCAAAGCACAAAATGGTCAACCCAAACAACAGGTTCAGTAGATACTTTGGAAACCTCAATACCAGAGGTAAAGATCAAATAGAGCAAGTGGCCAGCAACATGCGTATCTATATATATTGATGGAAATCTAATGATGCCATCAGACTTAGAAAATCTCCTGCAAAAGTACATGAGTCAAAGTCCACCCAGATATTGAAATCCCAAAGGACAATAGCCTCTGGGACTCCAAGACAAGAAAGGAGACAAGATCAGAGAATTTCCCAAGGAAAAACACCACCCACCACAGGTGGATGATAAACCAATACAAATCTACAGTCAGTATCCCCAGTGTAGGTGATGGACACCAACTCAAATGAGCCATATATCTCTGAGGAAAATATGACACACTCTGTGTGAGACAATGGCAATTCCACCCCCATTATGTCTGATGTAAGGGTCATGTATCATGGCGCATCTTATTGGAAACAGTCCTGATAAAACAGGACCAGTATTACCCAACCATGTCTCCAAGATAAAAACCAGATCAGCCTTCTCTGAATCAAATAAATCATATAAAATCATCTTATTAACTACTGACCCGACATTAAGTTACATTGCCCACACAGGGACTGGTTGGCTGCCCCCCCACACACACACACAAATGGACTACATTCAGAGAGGGGATCACAAAATGACAGGGAACGCCTCAGACAAAACTCAATATTCTTTTCCCTCTTTCATGGCTACCCATCCCTGCCTCTTCTCTTCTTTCTTAAAATACCCAGTTTTCTACATAACTAAAACATCTTCCTGAACAACTGGCAGTAGGTCTCAAAAAGGACACAGCTGCTTAAATCTACTGGAGGAGTACGTGACAGGATTGATGCCCAAACACACTGAACAATTAGCACACCCCAATCACCACTCAGACATTTCCCACAACTGACAACTACACACAAACACACATGTATCCACAAAATAAATTTAATCACCCACCCACACTCACACACACCAAATTGATTATTTTCAGTCCCTTGAGTCTTTATTCCAAGTGCTATGTCCAAATAATGAAGAATGCAAGTCCTCCTGCAGCATACAGTGAGAGCAATAAGGTCATAATACATCTTCAACCTGCCACCACCAGGTGAGGAACATGTCCAGAGAGTAAACTTAAAGCTTATTTCTATTACTATGTCCAGATGAAGAGGAATGCAGGTCCTCCTGCAGCATACAATGAAGGTAATAAAGTCTTAAAACAAATGAGCCTGAACCTGCTGCCACCAGGTGATGAACATGTCCAGAAAGTAAATGTGAAATAGCCAAATTATCAGGGTCAGGAGATCAGTCTTTGAAAAACCAAATGAGATGTCCACAATATAAGTCCTCTGTCACTGGACCAAAATAAAGAGAACCAAAGGGTTTATAAACAGGGATCACAAGAAGGGTCTTCCCTTGCTAGGTGTCTGACTCACTCATGCAGTCTCTGAGCCCTTAAATATTTTTTGGGAAGAGGAGTGCTGTTACCTAAATCAGTGAAAGATTTTGTTTCTACATTAACAAATTTGGTTTTGATGTGTAACAATTTGATTTTGCTAGGAAAATGATCCCCATCTGTGGAAGTGAGTTTTGCTCCTCAGTTATGGATGAGAGGGGTAGTGCAGGAGTGGGACATCCATCTGAATACATCAGCAGGAATCTGTAAATAGTCTGCAGTTCACAGGAGACTCTGCAGGGGAGACACAAGACCAAGGTGGGAGATTGTCACAGACTGTAGGTGGCTATGAACTGCCAGCAGACAGACTGAAGTGCTTCCAAAATATTTTATTTTAACAGAACTCAAAACTGGAGCGAACTGAAGCAACAAAATAAAAAAATAAACAAAATGGAGGATTTCATTCCATTGACATCTGGATACAACTAGAAACTCAGCTAGCTGCCTGAGGTGTTTTCCTTAGCTCACCTCACTTCGATCTGTCTATACCCTTCATTGAGGCGCTTTTATACCTTGCTAGGAGCATATGACTTCCATGTCTCCTCCTATATGTATTAAATCATCTTTAACATACATAATTTTATGTAACAGACATCAAAACATATTTATTTAATTTATTTCTACCTTTTACCAGCATACAAGTTTACTTCTTCAGTTTTGAAGAGTTAGTTTGATGCACATTCCAGTTGGAAGCACCTCCCTCAGCATTGGTTCCATAAAAGTGAATGTAGAGTGGCCAGCCAGTGCTATAGAAAACCACTGCTGAGGACAGGATGCTAAGCAACTTGAAGAAGACACCCAGCTTTATTTATCTGCTTTATTTGAACCCATACCCCTTGGCACGGTAAGCACTTCTTTTTTTTACTGATACTGTACTCAGAGGACAACAATCAAATGCAAAAGTTGTAACAGACGTGGAGCATAATTGCTTCACAAATGTGTGCACACTCAAGCCAAGGAAAGGAAAAGAAAAACAAAGAAAACCTTTCCTGAGGGTATAGTACGAGACGCTGCAACACCGGGGAAGAAGCTTAGGGACCATTGCGACTCCCCGGTGTCGGCGTCTCGAACAAACGCCCCGAAGTCTCTAAACATTATTCAACACAACTAAGAGTATGAATAAAGACTCTTTTTATTTCTCTTTAAGGTTAGCCCTTTTTAAATGCTAGAAATATTTCCTCGATGTGGGTCTCTATTTCTGTCCACTACGTTTTGTTTATAACATACCAGGAACATCACATAAACAAACAGTAAATGAAACAAAACACATATTGGGTGGCCAGCCCAAAATAAATACTGGACTACAAATAGACAAACAACTACATATTTGAGCTTTTGTTCTGGTACTGAAACTAACCCTAGGTACCTATTACTTTTTAAAGTGAACAGTGGACAGTATGTTGTATTTGTCCTTTCACAACTCCTCCCTGCCTAAGCTAAAACCTAATATGGTTTTTGATCTCCACAAAAGTCTGTTATCAGATCTCTCCCGAGAGAGAGATGGAGCCATAGTTCACTCTCTCCTAAGGCTCCACCTCGGGGACCCAAAAACAAACAAAAATAAAAATTAATTAATTTCGGTAAGGCTATCATAACCAGTTTAGGTCATTTACATCATTTCCCTGAGGTCTGATAACAGGTAATGTGCCTTGATAGAAAATCAGCTTTATTGTGCTTGACACCTTTCTGGTGTTGTATAGTAAATTTATATGGTTGTAGGGAAAGATGCCGCCACATAATGCGAGGGTTCCGATCCTTCATTACCTGCATCCAGCATAGTGGACTGTGATCAGTCCACACTTCAAACTCTGCTCCCCACAGGTAAAATCTGAGAGCTTCGATTGCCCACTTAATTGCCAAACACTCCTTCTCAATAGTGGAATAGTGTGTGTCTCTCTCTCTCATGTAATTTTCTACTGATGTAAATAATGGGGTGCTCCTCTCCCTCAATTATTTGGGACAAGACTGCTCCTATTCCACAATTTGAAGTGTTTGTTTGAACAATGAAGGGTCTCGAGAAATCAGGGGCTTTTAACACAGGAGTAGAGCATAATGCTGCCTTTAAGCTAAGGAACGCCTCTTCACACTCTGGCAACCAAATTACTTTTTCTGGTTTATTTTTCTTTGTAAGGTCAGTCAAAGGTCTGGCTATAGTGGAAAAGTTTTGGATAAAATGCCGATAATACCCAGATAAACCCAGAAAAGATTGCACCTCTTTCTTTGTTGTGGGTCTAGGGTTGTTAGCCACGGCATCTACCTTCCCGACCTCTGGTCTTATAAACCCTTTTCCCATCTGGAATCCCAGATATGTGGTTTCTTCCATACCTAAATGGCATTTGGACAGGTTGATTGTTAGGCCAGCCTCAGAAATAGCGGAGATTACTGCTAACAGGTGCTTTTTGTGGTCTTCCCATGTGAGACTAAAAATTACCACATCGTCAAGATATGCGGCACTGTACTTGTTGTGAGGGTTAAAATATGATCCATAAGCCTTTGGAAAGTGGCCGGAGCTCCATGAAGCCCAAATGGCATCACTGTAAACTGAAACAAACCTAAAGGGGTGCTAAAAGCATTTTTTTTCTTTAGCAGAATTTTCCAAAGGTATTTGCCAATAGCCTTTGGTCAGATCTAACATACTTAGAAGATGGCTATTACCTAGGTGGTCTAGGATATCATCGATTCTGGGCATGGGGTAGCTGTCAAATTTTGAGATATTGTTTAGTCACCTAAAATCAAGACAACTACATACTCCCCAGCCCTTCTTACCTACCACCACCATGGGAAAGTTCCACTCGCTATGGGAAGGTTCTATAATCCCTAGTCTCTGCATTTTCTGAATTTCATTATTGACCTCTTCCCTAACCCGTTCAGTAATCCTATAAGGCTTTTGCCTGATGAGTTGAGTTTGGGTTACGGTAATGTGATGTGTCACCCCTTGGGCTTTACCTGGTATTCCTGTAAACGTGTCTTTGTAATTTCCCAATGTCTCTTGCAACTCACTTTTCTGTAGGGATGTTAATGTGTTGCCCATTACCACCTCTGCTATTTCACCTACAGTTTCTAATCATTGATAGGCCAACTGTAACTCACTATTTGGATTTTCTGGATGGATGTAGTTACATAAGAGCATTTTTCTGTCCACCCAGGGTTTTAATAGGTTGGTATGGCATAACCTTTTCTTTTTTGTTTTATCAGGGAGATTTATTTCATATGTGACAGATCCTACCCTCTTTGAAACCTCATAAGGTTCTTGCCATTTCATATAGAGCTTATTCTCAGATGTAGGTAATAACAACAGCACTTTGTCTCCTACGTTAAATTCTTTAAATCGTGTCCCTTTGTCATAATGCAATTTCTGCATGTCCTGCTTGGTTTGGTTTGCTTCATGTGCCTTTTTTACATATGTTATAAGTCTTTGTCTTAATTTTAGCCAGTAATCTACAGGCTGACATGTGTCTAATTTCCCATCCTCCCATTCTTCCTTTACCACATCGAGGGGTCCCCTAGGATTTCTACCATAAAGTAATTCGAATGGGAAAAATCCTGTAGAAGCTTGCGGTACCTCCCTATAGGCAAACATTAAATAGGATAAGTAGGTATCCCATTTGCTCCCCTCATCTTGCATAAACTTTTACAACATTTTCTTTTATTATTTGGTTGAATTGTTCAACCAAACCATCAGTCTGGGGATGATATGGTGTAGTGAAAATGGCTTCAATCCCCAAGATTTGATATAACCATTTCAAAAGTGTGGAACAAAAATCACTTCCCCTATCGGTTAATATTTCCCGGGGAATACCCACCCTACTAAATACCATACCCAACTCCTCAGCAATTTTTCCTGCTGAAATATTTCTAAGGGGAATAGCTTCCTGGTATTTCGTGGCATAATCACAAATTACCAAAATATAACTATTACCCTTTGAGCTTTTGGGTAGTGGCCCAATGATGTCCATCGTGACTCTTTCAAAAGGTGTGCAGAACAGAGGCATGGGTTGTAAGGGCACAATATCTTTACGCCCTAGTTTAGCTACTCTTTGACATTCAGGACAACTATGACAATACTGGGCAACATCATCATGTATCCCTGGCCAAATAAAATGTTGTAGTAACTGACTGGAAGTACGGTCCCTTCCCAGATGACCTGCCAAAGCTATATTATGTGCTAATTCTAGGAGTTTTTGTCTATAAATCTGGGGCACTATCAACTGTTCTACTTTCTCCCCTGTCCGGGGATTTGTACACACCTATATAATAAATCATTTTCTTTTTTTTTTTTTTACATATTCACTGGCTCCCTGTGTTGTTCCAACCTGTGAAAACAAACGGGTTAAAGTTTCATCTTTTAATTGTAGCTTTCTAAAGTCCCCAGTTTTGCTCAATGCTTCTTCATTTAATGTCTCTAATTTAAGGCCCTGTCCCTTGGTCCTTGTATTTTTCAACCAAGATGCCTTTTCTTGCCTCCTCTGGGTTCAAGATTTCCTTGTTTTTCCCATTGGGCCTATAAGGTCCTGTTCAAAAGGAAAAAGGTCCACCCATTCCTGTAGGGAAGTTGTTTGGGATCTTGTGGTAACAGCAATACATGGGCATCAAAAACTCCTCAAAATGGGGGTGATCATGCCCAATAATAATGGGGACTGGAACATGAGGTACTACCCCAACTGGTAGAATTTGTTTCTGACCATTTATTGTTAGTTCCAAGTCATGGATGGGGTAGCAGTGAGTATCTCCATGTATACATGTGACCCCTGTAGTAGTCCCTGTTCTTCTGAAATTATGCAATAATATGTCTTTGTGTATCAAAGTCTGTTTACTTCCTGAATCCAAGAGCCCAGACATTATTCTGTCCCCAATTTGAACCGGAACCATAAAATGTCCCCAATTGGCCAGTGCTAAGTGGACGTGGTCAGGCTTCTTATTAGGACAAAATTGTGCGATGTGGCCCTTACCATTACAGTTTCTACATATGATCTCAGGATTGTAACCTCTATTTAGCTTATTGTCTCTGGTTACACTTCCAGAGGTATTATTTGAATGCCCAGAAGGGGTAGGTATAGTTTTTACCAGTGGTTTGGGTGGTAAGTCTGGTCGTCTTTGTCTATGTGATCTGGCAGTCACATAATCTTCTGCCAGCCATATGGCCACTTCGGAAGTCTGAGGCTGATGCTCTTTTACCCACATTTGAACATCTTGTGGTAAAACCCTTATGAACTGTTCCAGTATAATGGACTCTAACATCTGATCCATTGTTCTGATGCCAGGTTGTAGCCACTTTATGCAAAGGTCTTTTAATTGTGTATAGGCATCCTGCGGGGAGTCAGCAGCCTGATACCTATAGGATCTAAACCTTTGTCTATAGGTTTCAGGGCTAATATTATATCTTTTTAGAATAGCAGCCTTTACCACATCATAATTATTCAATTGATTCATTTCCATGTGGCTGTATGCTAGTTGGGCTTTTCCCATCAAGTAGGGGACTAACCTTACCACCCACTGGTCCCTGGGCCATGCACAAGCTACTGCCACCCTTTCAAAATTCATTAAATATACCTCAATATCATCAGTATCAGCAAGTTTCACCAGTTTTATGTCTTTTCGGCTCTGAGATGTGGGGGGGTCTAGGCACTCCCAATGCCTGTATGGCTCGGAGAGTGTCTGCCCATCTTACCTCACTCTCTCTCTCTCTTTGAGTTCTCACTGTTTCTCCATGTCCAATTGTTTGAGACACAACCATCTTAATAGTTCACTTGTTTCCATCGGGGGTTGTTCCTCAGGCTCCCCTCCAATAGCATGAGCCTGTTCCTCCTTCTTGCCGCCTTCCATCTTAGGTTGACCCTCCTTCCTTCTTACTGTGGGTTTTAGTCCAGATACAAGTGGTATCTGCCACTTACTAGACTTTGAACATGTCACAGCTCCAGAAACTTCATCAAATTTGATCTGCTGCATTCAGTTCCCCAGGGTCTGTGCCAGACCACTCATCAGGGATCCCAGTACTGCCACCACCTGTCACAGGCTGTAGGTGGATATGAACTGCCAGCAGACAGACTGAAGTGCTTCCAGAATATTTTATTGTAACAGAACTCAAAACTAGAACGAACTGAAGTGACAAAATAAAAAATAAACAAAAAGGAGTATTTCATTCCATTGACATCTGGATACAGCTAGAAACTCAGTTAGCTGCCTGAGGTGTTCTGCTTAGCTCACCTCACTTTGATCTGTCTATGCCCTTCATTGAAGCGCTTTTATACCTTGTTAGGAGCATGTGACTTCCATGTCTCCTCCTTTGTGTATTAAATCATCTTTAACATACATAATTTTATATAACAGACATCAAACCATGTTTATTTAATTTATTTCTACCTTTTGCCAGCATACAAGTTTACTTTTTCAGTTTTGAAGAGTTAGTTTGATGCGTATTCCAGTTGGAAGCACCATCCTGAGCATTGGTTCCATAAAAGTGAATGTAGAGTGGTCAGCCAGTGCTAGAGAAAACCGCTGCTGAGGACAGGATGCTATGCAACTTGAAGAAGATGCCCAGCTTTATTTATCTGCTTTGTTTGAACCCATACCCCTTGGCACGGTAAGCACTTCTTTTTTTTACTGATACCGTGTTGAGAGGACAACAACCAAATGCAAAAGTTGTAACAGACATGGAGCATAATTGCTTCACAAATGTGTGCACACTCAAGCAAGGAAAGGAAAAGAAAAACAAAGAAAACCTTTCCTGAGGGTATAGTACGAGATGCTGCAACGCCGGGGAAGAAGCTTAGGTACCATTGCAATTCCCCAGTGTCAGCTTCTCACACAAACTCCCCGAAGTCTCTAAACATTATTCAACACAACTAAGAGTATGAATAAAGGCTTTTTTTATTTCTCCTTAAGGTTAGACCTCTTTAAATGCTAGAAATATTTCCTCGATGTGGGTCTCTATTTCTGTCCACTACGTTTTGTTTATCACATACCAGGAATGAGACATAAACAAACAGTAAACGAAACAAAACACATACTGGGTGGCCAGCCCAAAATAAATACCGGACTACAAATAGACAAACAACTACATATTTAAGCTTTTGTTCTGGTACTGAAACTAACCCTAGGTACCTATTACTTTTTAAAGTGAACAGTGGACAGTATGTTGTATTTGTCCTTTCACAGAGATAACACAGTGTATATGGATATACTGGGATAGTCAAGTTTATTTCCATAAAATGCATAAAACATAGAGTTATAACATTCACATATATTTAGCAATTAAAAATATAATTTAACAAGTTTTTTGCAATTAACATTTTTATTAAACATTTTAGATATACAATTGTGGGAGCAATATCAAGGTAATCGATAGCATACAAGTAATTACACATAACCAACAATCAAGATATCTTATGGCAAGAAAAAGGTGCAAATAGTTCCCGCAATCCCTTCCAACCCCCTTCCCATCCTTCCACCCCCCCTAAAAAGGCACTGCAAATATTAATTAGATCAAAAGTAGAATAGAAAAGAAAAAGAAGGATGTTTTTGGACAAGATTCACTATTAATAAGACATTTCCAAAGGAGACCAAATTTTCTCAAAGCGGGGTAACACATTGTGCAGTATAGCAATCATCCTCTCAGTTCTAAGAGAGGAAAGGAGCTCCGATAACCATTCAGAATATGAAATAAGGTGAGGATCTTTCCAATATCTCACTACCAATTTTTTAACTACACCAGCAATCATAGATATATGGAATTTCCTCTGTTTAACCCTACAACCCGACATATCTCCTAATAAACATACTTCCGGAGTGAACAGATCCTCTAAACCCAATAACGGATCAGTTTTATTTTTGATTTCGTTCCACAGAGGAACTATGTTAGGGCATACCCAGAAAATATGGAAAAGATCACCCCCCTCTTTACCACATCTATAACACAAAGATTCCTTAATTAATTTTAAATCCTTCAATTTCTGAGGTGTATAATAAATATTATGCAGTATTTTGAACTGCACTAATCTAAGATGGTCTTATTGTATCCATTTATAACAATTGCTGAATATACATACAATTCCATGACCTATTAGGAAATAATTTAGCCCAATATGAAGTGGGTGCAAGGTTATCCTTAAAGGCCCAGTTAAACAATATTGAGTAAATCTTGGAAATAGCTTGTGGGGCACCAACAAATGTATTGAGCTCTTCCCAGAAGGAAATACAAGGTGAATAAACCGACTTGCTACCAACTCTTTGAATCAGGGCATGACGCAGTTGGTATATTTTGAAGATGTCTCTCTGGGGCAAATTAAACTTTTCCAGTATCTGCACTGTCGGAATCACACTACCATTTATGCTTATGAAATCTTTCAATGAGCAATCGGCTAACATAGGCAACCAATTCTGTTTAATAGTCTGATACCCCTAACTTCCAATGCGGGTTTCCCCAAACAGGCTGATCCCAATCCCATATGTGATCATATTTCAAAAAATTATATAATTGGTTATGTATTCTAAGCGAGAGTTCAACAGGTGATTTTTTCAACAATGGAGGGAGCATACAGGTAGGAATATAAAGTAGAGCCTTCGGGTTCATATCTACACTTCTAATGAGACTAAGCTCCAAGTGAACCCACAATGGGGTATATCCCCGTATTCATGACAGTGTTGTCACAACACATCCATCTCCCATACTTATTTAAGTGTGCCACCCAGAAATACAACACAAAATGAGGCATTCTTAATCCACCAAGAGTCTTGGGAGCTGCCAATTTGGAATACGACATTCTGGCCTTCTTGTGACCCCATACAAAATCAGCCAGTTCACTATGAAGTTTCTTGAACCAGAAGAGGGGAATCCAGGTATTTAACATGGATAAGGGGTTAAAAAGTCTTGGAAATATATTCATTTTTATAATATTTATTCGCCCCCATAAAGACAAAGATAATTGTGCCCATCTCTTAAGATCAAGTTTAATAGTTTGGAGTAAAAATTCTAGATTAAGCTGATGCAATTTAGTCTGAGTATTCGCTACATAAAGACCCAAGTATCTCAAAGATTTAGATTCCAGCCTAAACCAAGTGTAGTTATGGCCATTTTAAACACTCTGTTATTTAAAGGGTAGACAACAGTTTGTCCTGGTTAAGTTTATAATTAGATAGTCTACTGAAATTTTGAATAATTTCTAATAATTTGGGGATGGAGCAGTCCAGTTTTGAAACATAGATTAGTAGATCATGACGTAAACGTGACTAATTGTATAACCTCTCAAATTAATACCTAAAATCCCAGGGCGTCATTATACTCATTATCAGGGCTCCATATACAAGTTAAATAATAATGGTGAGAGGGACAACCCTGCCTTGTACCAGCCTGCAATTTAAAGGAAGCCGATATAGCCCCATTACACATAACCCTAGCTGAGGGATCCGTGTACAGTGCCTTAATCCATTCCACAAACTTTCTCGGAAGCCAAATCTGTACATAGCCTCAAAAGATAGTTCCAGTGAACTCTATCAAAAGCTTTTGATCCAAGGAAACCAACGCCATAGGTATCTCGGTCTCCTCGAAGTCGAAAGAACATGTGCCAGAGTTCTAAAATGATCAGAGGAGGATCTGCCCTTCATAAAACCCACTTGTTCTGGACCAATCAACTTTGGGATTACCTGACTTATCGAACAGCCAATATTTTAGCCAATATTTTAATATACGTAATTCAACAATGAAATTGGCCTATAATTGGCTGGATTCTCTAGCTTTATTAGGTTTGGGTATTAGTACTATAAGGGCTTGTTAAGTGAGCAGTCTATTTTTGCCAGTTAGAATATACTGGAACAGTTTGAGGAGAATCGAGACAGCTGAGTAGCAAAGTCTTATAAAATTAGGTGAAAACCCATCTGGTCCTGGGGTTTTATCCAGCGCAAGATCCTTGATAGCCACTTCAATCTCCTCCTGCATAATCTCCCCAACCAGCCCTGACTGATCTGATTCATCTAGATTTGGGAGAGGTAATCTACTTAAGAAGGAGGAAATATCCTCTACGGTCGGGGGGTGCCTTCATGTCTGCATAAAGAGCGGTAAAGTATTTCTGAAAAATCAAAGCTATATCCTCAGGGGCAGTTTTTATAATCCCATCCTCATCTGAAAGAATACCCTCTATCAAGCGAGAGGCTTCAAATTGGGAGATACGCTTGGCCAACATTTTTCCCGCTTTCTCACCTTGATCAACGTATTTTGCCTTGGTTTTGATGATGGCCAATTCTGCCTGTTCCCCTAGAAGTTTTAGGTATGAATCCTTTAACTTTATTAGCTTTACCTTCACCTCTTCAGTAGGGGTACTGAGATATTCCTGCTCTAGCAACCTAATTTGCTCTAATAATCTCTCCATAGCAATTCTTTTTTCTTTCTTTTTTTGTCACTGCCTGGCTAATTAGTAATCCTCTCATATATGCTTTAAATGCTCCCCAAAGAATATCTGGCCTAGTCTGTTCCAGGGCATTAAAAGTAAAAAATTCCTTAATTTGAGCTGACAAATATTGGACTGTTTTAGGATTCCTCAACATCTGATTGTTTATCTTCCATCTATTACTTTTCCAGACTAGGGAAGGCAGAAAAACCATGAGATCAATGGCTGAATGATCTGAGAGAGGAGCAGCAACTATTATTGAGTTAAGAACCCCTGGGAGTAAGGCGCGAGATACCAAAAAAAAATCTAATCGGGAGAGCGATCCATGAGACGAAGAAACAAATGTATAGCTTTTTTCCTGAGGATGAAGAACCCTCCAAACATCTGCTAGGCCTAATTGGTCAACCAACTCCCTAAAAGCTCGAGAAGCCAGAGTAACCAATGTTTGTGCCCTAGATGCTCTATCTAAAGATGGATCAAGCACCTCATTGAAGTCGCCCGCTAATACCATGTGAACATGGGCAAAGGGTTGTAAGACTTTGAGCAGCTTAACAAAAAAATCCTGGGAGTCTGAATTAGGACCATAGATTGCTCCCAACAGTATAACTTTGCCCTGTAATTTGCCCTGAACAATAATGTATCTTCCCTCGTTATCTTGGATAACCTTAATGGGGACAAAATGTAAAGATCTGTGGAACAATAACATAACTCCTCTGCTCTGCGTGGTACCTGCGATGAAAAAACCTTTCCTATCTGAAGTCTCCTCATAGCATTACTCTCTTCCTGTAATAAATGGGTTTCTTGTAAAAATATTATCTTAGCTTTCATTGAGTCAATATATTCCAATATTTTAAATTGCTTGACTTTATCTCTTGCCCCCTTAACATTCCATGTAATCATTTTTATTGCAACATCCATCTCCATTTCCAGTAGAATCTTATAGCACGTGGTATTTGCATAATCATCCATTCACCATTACTATATTTGCAGGCCTTATTTATCCCCCCTCAATATATAATATCCAAAATCCAATATACCCAATAAATCCTCCCTCACCAACCCACCCCTACACTCGTGGTTCGTGATGACAGTCCACTTGGCCCAATCTCCCCCTACCCTTTCCACCCCACCTCCATGAATATATTCTCCAGTTGTCCCAACAATTGTTGACCCAGTTTTATTAACTATTACTATTAAACTATTCTGTTTAACCCTATTTACCTATCTCAATTCTCCCCTTAGATCTAACAGGGTTCGCTTGGATAAATCAGTGAAGAGCTTGTATTAATCCCCCCGCAGAATTATCGAGATGTGCTATCCAATTGGATAGCAATCCTTACATAGCCAAGGCTAAAACACTTTCAGACTATCTAACCATCAACCATGCATTCTATAGCATTGCCCCCTTTAACATTCAGAAAAGCAGAAAAGCAAAGATTCATCCATCTTCCAGCTTGTATACAAGGGAATAGAGAGAGAAAACAATAAAGTATTGCATATTGCCTTATAGCTGTTGATTAGAAATCCTGCACTGTAATTGATCCCACAATAACATTGCAGGCAAGCAATCCCTACCCCACCAACATATAACATCGGATACTAGCGAATTAGAGCCCTATTCCACTCGTAAATGGGCTAACTGCCATTATTCTTGGCAGTTCAAAAAATGGAAAATAAAATAACTTAGACATTTGGGAAATTACCCAAAATATTAGATTTCCTAATAACGAGAGGAGAACCCCTTAACTAGTTTTAAAACAACTTGATCCTCTCGCTAATACATTGTAATATTGTAAATAGCGGTGCCTGGCGCCCTCTTGTGTCCGAAATGTGCTACTTTACACTGATCCTTAAATATGCCAGCTGATAATAACGCTACCGTACATTTCCTCCAATTCAGGAAATGCAGAATGCGTTTCCTCTTAATAAAGCCATATAAGTAAATCCACTATCAGGTCAAGCCACCTAAAAAAAAAAGGGAACAGAAATTTATGCTTTAGTAGCAAACAAGTACATCCATTGAACCCTTCTGAAAAGCACTAAATATGCCTGCTCTTATTTCTGTTGGCATTTGTCCCCGTAGCTTCATATGTTAAACCCCATGGTCATCTAGGATGTAACCGAGCCAGTTCGCAGCAGCAGTGCCGGACTTTCCAGCAGAAATGGCCTTTATGATCCACAGCAGTTCTGTAAATTTTACTGTACTTTTCAAGCTTTTGTCAAATATGCGGTATGAGATGAATAGCCGGAATGCTGGCTCAGTTCAGAAGCGGGACATCTTATCTCTGATTAAGTAGATAGACCTAACATCCTAAGTGTCAGCCCATGAGATCTTCTACGGTGATCACTCACAAAATTCAGTCTTTAAGATCCTGAATCCCCAAACAAAGTACTTTAAGCCATTTAGTGCCAGGTTAGATCGAGATGTATCAAATGTTCTTGAATAAATTAGGAAATGAAGTTTGCAGGTCCAGTGATGCGGTTTCCACGGTCTCGAATGCCTTCCATTTTTCACCTATCAGTACTTGGAATTTAACTGGATACCCCATGCAAAATTTGATATCTGCTGCAATCAGTTTATTTATCAGAGGGTGAAAAGTAGCTCTTTTTTGCTGGATTGATAGAGGCAAATCCTGCGCCACCCTAATCTTAGCCCCCTCCCAACTTAATTCCTTAGCTTCTTTAGCTTTTGTTATAAAGAGATGTCGCTCCTGATAATTGAGAAAGCGAAGTATCAGGGTACGTGGCGGAGCATTAGGTGGAGGCAGCGGACGCAGGGCGCGATGAGCTCTCTCAATTATGTATGAGGGCGGAATGAGAAGGCCCGCGATATTATTCTACCAGCCTTTGCACAATTTAACCGGGTCTGGACCTTCCGCTTTTTCGGCAATCCAATGATCACCAGCGTTGTTAGGCGACTTCTTCCCTCCAGGTCTTCTGCCTTTAATTCAAGTTTGGTGACTTTTTGTCTTAGTTGTATCAAGCAGCTTCTAGCCTCTCTTTATTACCTTCCAGCAATCTTATCCTTACTTCATTTGTCGGCCGTCCTTCGGGTGGTGTCTTCCAGTGGTAAGGCTCTTAATTTCATTAAGCCATTTCTTGCATCTCTGCGCAAACGGTCGAAATTCCTCTAGAAATCTTGTCAAGGTAAGAGGCTCTTCTTCTCCTGTTCCCACGTCAGAGCTCTGGGTTGATGAGAGGCAAAGCCCTGGATTTTTCGCGCCTTCTCTGGGGTCGCCGGAGGGGTATGTTTTGGAGGTGTTTTCCGCATTTCTGCCTCCATAAACACTTGCTTGAAAGGTCGTCTTATTGATCAGACACTATTATATCAAATTCAGAAGAAATCAGGTGTAAGATTTAGATTGATTTGGAGGAGGGGTGGTCGGAGCTCTTGGAGAAAGCAGCTATACCGTGCTCTGCATCACGTGACTCCTCCATAATTTAACAAGTTTGATCTCACATACAATTGCATTAAACTCCCTTCTTAAAAGTGCATATATAGGGTTGAATTAAACTCCATCCTTAATAGTACACAGTACCAAATGGGCAAACGTAGCCACAGCATAGACTATCTTCACTTTAGAAGAAAATAACAAAAGGCCAAGTAGCTTCTTAATATGTGACTCTGAAGAGCTAGAACCAATTTGACATTTAGAGACATTCAGAATAGGATTTATAGATCTTTCCCTTAAGGATGTTCCCTGGTGTTTCAGATTCCCTTTTTTTTTGAAAACCTTTTCAAGGCTGTTTACTGGCACAAGTATATTCTTAAATATATGAAAGCATTATTAGAATAATGATTTATCCTACTCTGTCCTGTTCAGCTACAAATATCTACACAATGGCAGCAAAGCAATTTGCTCCCACAATTGTAGTTGGTGGCATCATTCAAGGCAATTTACATTAATATCGGAATCATGGTCAGGTTATTAAGATAATGAGGCTGATGGAAATGGCTGCTGGCTACGTGCTCTGTATTCTGAGGAGAAAGAATAGAGAAGCAGGGAGATTTTGCTTTTAATCTTTTTTTAAAAGGTAAGCCACCAATGCTTTCCTATGTTTATCTCCTTTCCAGTACAGCTTATTGCTGGCCCCCATTGTGCACCTCTCCTGCTTCTTCTTTTTCCTTGTTCACAGGAGGAAGGCCCTGCTGGTGGCCTGGGAGGTTTCCCAGAAGCAGTGCCAGATTGCAGCAAATGAAGACGGGCTGACAGAATGCTTTTGAGTGGAGAGAGGATTGCAATTGGAAAAAGAAGTGTTCCTGAGGAAAAGATTTCAGAATTGCAGTCTCTAACCACCTCGTAACATCATCGGGGAGTATCAGTTTTGGATCTGTGTGTTTTCTTTTAAGACAGATGGACAAAAGCCTTCTTTTTCTTTTTTTTTTTTGTGGAGCTGTGGGACTTTTGAACATTTGCACATTTGCACAGATTTTTATTTGTTGCTACTCGTTGTTTTGGATTTCAGGATTCTGTTGTTTTGAATGTGGGTCCTGACTCCGGCTTCAATATGCTGTTGTAAATTATTTATATGGCATATGCTGATTTAGAGGAATTTAAAGAAGTTGAGGTACATGGGTATACTATGTTTGACAAGAACATTTTTTAAATAAAAAAAGAAAGGATTTTTTTAAGATTTAAATTGAGAATACATTTTCATGCCATATGCAAATTAACAAGTCACCTGCTTGCACCTGTCTGATGATGATGATGATGATGACATTTTTATTTTTATCCAGGAACAAAATTTAGGGAAAAATATCCCTGTTTACAAATAATGCCCTGTACAGAAACATTTGTATACCAACACACAATAACAAAAAATACATATACTATTTTCTCAATACATAAAACATTTAACTCAAGTACAAATTAAAACATAGGGACACGTTTGCAATTGCATAACAAATAATATACACAGCTTACCTATTAATCTCTACAATCACTTGGGCATATTGACAATTACATTCGGGCATAGCATGTACAGCCTTTATTTTTAAGTTTCACCATCTCTGCTTCAAATCCTCTTACAGTTCTCTCTACTCTTATTGATATCGGTATAGCATTCCATGTACGTCCTAAGGCAGGAAACTGCAGTACTAAATAGCACATGTGCAACGCTCAGGTTAGATTGCGGTGAGACTTGTGTAGCAAGGACGGGGAGTGAGGAGTAAGGAGTGTGGAGTGTGGAGCTGAAGAGCTGCTTTTTTACTGGTGAACTCTAACATACATTTTTATTTCTCCTTGCTTATAATTTTATATTCATTCCTCGTATCTTACACAGGGGGCCTCAGAATCAAAGTTTTCACCTCCTTATTTGCTGTTCATTTTGCCATGCTTTTTATGAGTCTGCTGAGTTTTCAGCAGGCCATTAGTAAAATTAAAGTTATTATGGTGCAGCCTAATCAGCATGTGATCTGCTTTGAAGAAAAGCTGGGGAGAGCTGTAAAATCAGCTTAGACAGATGCTTACTGTCATTTTTTTTAAAGAAGTGGTTATCCCTTCTCCATTTCTGGGCAAAAGTAAGTTAAACTATTAAAGTGAAGTATAAAAATAGAAATGGTTATGTTTATTTTTAAATATCGCATGTTAGAGCTTAATAGTGAATAATAGAGCAGCACAGCACCATAGCTTGTCTGTTAGCCTTATTGTATATTAAGTAAAAACTTATTTTTTTAGATTTTTAAACCTAGCAATAAGAAAGGCATTAAGTTAGATAAGTAAGGTAATCATCAGACTACTTTAAATTATTTCAGTTATGACTAGTGATTAGTTGATTAGAAATTTCAGCAATATCAACATTAGCAGAATTATTAGCATTATTAATTGTCTTTGGTAACCATGTGGTAAACATAAATATATCTATTGTATTATCATACTGTGTTATACACAGTGGTACATATTGATGTTTTAATGTGCTCTATCAAACTAAGGGTGCATTAGGTATATTACTGTATGTTCATTTTATCTTTTTTAGTGGAAAAGGAGCAGAAAGATTTAAAAGGACATTTTGAGGCTAAGGACTCAGTGACTCCTTTTATTGAGACACTGCATTTTCAACTTGGAGGGTAAATTTACTGGACTCTAAAGGGACTCTGGACTGGTTTACAGGATCATTGGATTGCTCAACCTTTATTGAAGTTCCAGACTGTTTTGCCAGCTCCTGATACATAGAGACCCAGTAATTTATAATGAGGGCTAATTTGGTGAACAACTGGAGAATAATAAGTGCAAATTGAGGTCAGCTTACTATCTTTGGAAGGACTTTCAGAAGCATATGCCATAGGCTCCTGTTTTATTGTTTTATTGATTTATTGTTCTGTTGTTTTATTGTTCTATTGTTTTATTGTTCTACTGTTCTATTGTTATTTATACAATTTTTTTGTGCTAGATATATAGCACAATTGCAGTCCTTTGATACCATCTTAAATAATTTCTATAGCCTTTTCTGAGTGACGGTCCAGATAAAGCAAAAATGGTGGTTGTGACTAGAGGTAATTCAGGGAAAAATAACCTTGGTGGGCAATCAAAGCCAAAGCCAAAAAAATGTAAACAGCCACACAAAAATAAGAAAAATTACAAGGAGGACAAAGGTAACATCAAACATCAAATTACTCAGAGTGAAACTATTATGAAGCATATATCTCGTGAAAAGTTAGGAAGATGCTCAGAAATAAAACAAGGAGAGGAGGGGAAAAATAGCTACAAAGTATGATAGAAAGGGTATTGGGGATAAGGGAAATATGGCCACTTTGGATAGGTTTTTATGCACATCCACACCTAATCTTCAGAAAGACAGTCAGAAAGAATTCCAGAAGTCAGTAGTGACAACATTTAAGCAGGAAATATTAGAAAAGAATACACAAAAAAATTTAGAAGGGCCAAATCTTGGACCAGGTGACCTAGTATCTGAATTAATAGTGGAACCAGGAAGGAATCCAACTCAGTCAGAGAAGGTTGTTCATAAATTGAGAGATGAGATTTCGTACACAATTCAACAGAATTTGAATGGGAGCCATTCCCAGAATCCACAACCAAACTGTATCACTCAGTGTTATCCATGGAAATTCATTCCATTCTGGAATAACAGGTTTCTAATTGGACTGAGAATACCCACAGTAGGTTAGTTCAGTAGGGGAAGGAAGATTCTCCCCTGATAACAGATTATCAAACACCTTTTATGCTAAGGCTACTTACAGCCCTTAAAGATCCACATATGGCCAACATTCTTTTACTGGAACAAATGCATATTTTGAGAGATGAGGTGACCACTTTAAAATCAACATTGGCTCATCAGGAAGCCCTCATTCGGAATTTATTTAGAGAATTAGTTAAAATAGAGATGGGGTCTGAGGGAGATCCATGATTAAAGGCAAATGAATGATACAGGGGAGCAGAACAATTATATTTTACTTGTGTGGGGCTCGATGGTCAAGGAAAGAAAATCTAGAAAAAAAAAACAACAAAAGCAAAAAAATGATCACAAAAGGGTCTGCAAAAGTTCAAGAAGGTGGGGTTAATAATTCTCGAATAAGTTTCATGCAAGTATCCAGACAGATTAAAGGCAAATCCAAATAAACAAAATTTAGAAATAAAAAAATGGAGGGAAATGAAAAATAAAGAGAAAAGGCTGGAAATGACTGACAGAATGAGTGAGAAGAAGGAACAACATATAGAGAATGAAATAAATATGGATTCCAGGGTGGAAAGCTCCATGGATAACACCCCAATAGGAGGAAATTCAGGTAGAACACAGAATCAGAATTCAGAACAAGTATATAGAACTAACCTAGGCATATGGCTATCAGGAAATGAAGCCATGTTGGTTTGTGCAGGGATACATATAAGCAATCTTATAGATGAAGAAGTAGTGTTGGATATGGCCATTCAGATTTTAGAAACAATTTATGGTATTCTGTATGGAAGAAACAATATAGTTCAAGTAACAAAAATAGAAACAGAAGGTATTTTCAAATTACTGATGCTCCTTTCAAACAAATAGATTGCAAAATGGATTTGGCATCATAAGGTGAAGCAGTACAAGGGAGAAATAGAGTTTAAGGTGGTTATAAATATAGAACAGATATTGAATAAGGAATTTAAAGAGTTTGCAGATGGTTTATTTTTGCCTGAACAAGATTTAATCTTAGCCATGCAGAAATGCTGTTTAAAAATACTGGTCCCGGAAGAAAGGCAATACGTTTTATCCATAGATAGGGCTGATCAACCCCTGAGTGAGATGGAAGCCCTGTTAATGAAAAAAAGTATGCTACATTATTTCTGAAGTTATAGGGATAAAATCAGGGAAACCAGGAGTTCAACAGATACAAAGAGAGAATGGATATACGAGAACAGATAAGTTTTGCTGTTAGAGATCAAATTCTATTTCCGTTAATATATTAAAATCAGTCAAAAAAAAGATGAAATGGGCATATTAATATGCTCTCAGGAATAATTAGAACAATGTGGCAATCTTGCTAGGCTGTGAATAGGGAAATCTCTGAACAATTTGGGAAATAGACAGCAAGAACAACTGAGTTTGGAATATGGCGTGCCTACACAGAACAGATTTCATATTTTTACACTGGAAGAACAAAAATGACAGCAGGAAGTGGTTTTGTCAGAAAAGGGAATTTTAAATGAGAGTGATAATGCACAAAATATTATTATGATGTGGAACATCTGTGGTTTTTCAAAGAAACTAATGGAAGAAAATTTGAAGACGTTCCTTTCAGCAAATACAATAGTTTGTTTACAAGAGACCTGGGCACTGGAAGGCTTACATTTAAATGGCTTTGCATCATTTGAGGCAAAAGCTCAAAAAAATACCAAACATGGCAGACCATCAGGTGGGATAGTAACAGTTATTAAAATATCAGAGAATATTAAAATTAGGACAACAGAGCTTATTTCTCCTAATATAATAACTGTAGTAGTAGAGATGGACAGTGACTTATTTGTAATCATTAACATCTACTGCCCACCAGTTAACACCAAATCATTTTTGAATTTATTTTGGGGAAAACTAGATTCTCACCTGGAGGCCATAATGAATAAGCATCCCAGTGCCAATATTATGTTGATGGGAGATTTCAATGCTAGATTAGGTCATCTTATGAGAAAATTGCTGAAGGGCACTTCAATTTAACATAGTTATACTAAGGATAGAAAAATTAATACCCAAGGGAGGGATTTAATCAGGATTTTGAAAACGTATGGGCTTATTACCTTAAACAGTAGTATAAAGAGACAAAATACTTCATATGTCACATATCTGAGTGGGAAAAAAGCAAGTGTAATTTATTATATCTGTATTTTCCCTTGGCAGTATTATAATATTACTAGTTTTAAAATTGTATTATGCCCAGAAAGTGATCATCATCCATTAAAAGTAGAAATGCAGTCTATTAATGGAAATACTGGGACACAGAAAGCATGATCTTCAGATATACAAATCAGAAATCAAAAAAGGGTTCAGTATTCAGTGGAACTGGATTTGGATGTTGGGTTAATATTGCATTCTCCTGAGATACAAGCCATTAGAGCAAATATTACAGAGCAGCATCAGTGGTCTAGAAGCCCCCATTCCTCAGCTTTAGACAACCCTGCTGCGTCCCCCCCAGCAAAACTCCGGGTGGATAGATCAGCCCTGGATGTGGGAAAGCACCTGGAACCTACGGAGAGATGACTGGTGGGACAACTGGAAGACCCAATCCCATTGGACTGGGCGGAAGCCATGGAAGAGGCTGAAGAGGATATAGCAGTGACTGAAGGCCTGCTTAAACTGGGACTTAAAACTTTAGCTGAAGCTCTTGCGACACCAAGCAAGGGAGAGCCATTTAAAAATGCATGATGTCTTGAGGCTTGGATAGATATGTATATTTTCTCTGGTGGCTGGTCCGGACCACCATACCCCCTAAGGGCCGAGGGCAAGGCTAGAGGGCTTCTCTGCCTCCTCTTTCCTCCTTCTCTGCCGTTGTCTCAGCCGAGACCTGATCCTCATCCCTGAGAACTCTGTTCTCTCCAATGGTACACGTGCGACTATCCTTTTGGGTAGCTGCAGGCCTCTACTATATGGTGCTGCCCTGTATTGTTAGCTTCCTTTGTGCCCCCCTCCTTTTTTCTCCCTGTCCACTGAATGTGGTGCACAGGGAACTTCTGCCACAAATGCTGGACCTAGTGCTACCGCAAGATGGCTATGCCCTCCTTGCAGGTATTCTGCTCTGCCATTTCAAGTGCCCCCCATCCCCCCCAAGTTTCCCATCTAGCCTGACACATACTCTTGAAAACCTGACTTGTAATGGTAACTATGAGACCATTAGATCCCCTTCCACCACATCCCAATTCTCGACCAGATGGATATATCCTGGCACCCAATGGATGAGGGTGCTGTATCTATTTCAGATTGGTCAGGAGAGTTGGGAGCACCCCAACCCAAGGAGGAAGGTCTCAGCTCCAATCCAACGGAGGTGGGCTGGGACAGATCACCTATATTTGGTGTGACCTTCCCCCTTTATATACTTGCTGTCTGAAGCAGTGTGACTGCTAGGTGTACCAACCACCCTTCGCACACGTTCACCTCGGCACCATAACTGAGTTTATATTGCACATAGTAAGATTACACTGTCTGATTCTGACATCGTTGTTGGCAATTGTTCTTGTTACCTGCACGGTTCGTCAAGTTTTATAACTGATATCTTATTTTTTTTTTATTCTTTTTGCGTTATTTAGATTTCCTTTGCAGCTCACAGATGGAGCACCCTCTACTGTTACTACTCCTTCTCTCTCAACTCTTATCTTCTGGGATTACTGGTGGCACGTATTTCCAATACAAGTCGGTACCCAGGTATCCCCCCCAACTCACCTGTCTCCACTGCTACTACCGGATTGGTGAGTACCTGTTTTTTCAACTACGTATTTGGTGGTGTACAAAAGAATGACTCAGACCCCAACTAGACCGAGTGGCTGGGAGTGTGTCTCTTGGAATGTGCGTGGACTGAACCACCTGGTAAAACGCACTAAAGTGCTGCAATTTTTAAACTCTATGAAGACGGACATAGCTCTGCTCCAGGAGACGCACCTTACCACCCGCATGGTCCAGTGGCTAAAGAAGCTTTGGGTGGGCACAGTGCTAGCTAGCTGTGCCTCCACGAAATCCAAAGGAGTTGTTATCCTACTACAGAAATCGGGCCCCTGGACTGTGGAGGCTCAGTGTAGAGATACACAAGGGAGATGGGTAATGGCTAAGTTGTCATACCCAGGTGGCAAAGCCATAATAGCTAATGTTTATGGCTTTAACTCAGATACAGGAGACGTCTACCCTGATCTGAGCCAGGCATTGGTGGAACTTTCAGCTGAGGAACTCGACATTCCAATTTTGCTGGGTGGGGACCACAACCTGGTGAGAGATATCTTCTTAGATAAGTCTCTCCCCACACCACAGTCCCATCCAAGAGTTTTAGAATCCCTAAACACACTAATATCTTAATGGAGACTGGGGGAACCCTGAAGACTTCATCACCTGACTGGGTGGGGACTACACATTTTTTTTCAGATGTACACGGGATATATAGCAGGTTTGATTTTTGGTTGGCCAACTATGATGCTCTTCCAGGGGTAGTGGCTACCTCCATTGGCAGCATACTGATATCGGACAATGCCCCGGAAACAATAACTTTTTTGCCCCCAGGGCGAGGACCGCCTTCAACAAGATGGAGGTGTAACCCACTTTTGCTGCAAGGTATAGCATTTCATGACTTTTTAAAGGAAGAGTCTCATGCCTACTTCACCCTTAATACCCCAGGGGAAACCAGTGCAACTGTAGTATGGGAAGCCTTCAAGGCATTTATAAGGGGGATAATTATCTCCTACTCAGCAGCTAAAAACAAACAAAGGGTGCAACAGATATCTGCGTTGCAAGCTGAACTTGCAAGTCTGGAAAGGCGCTTTAAGTTATCCACTGCTAATCCACTTAACTCTCCCCTTCTGGCTGACATCACTGGCCTAAAATATAAAATTAATGTATTGTTAAACAGGAAGGTGGAGTGGCAATTAACTCGAGCCAAACATCACTCCTGAGAGGGAGGGGGCACGGGGGGAAGATCCTAGCCTATTACCTCCAAAAGCAGCAGGCGTCCTCTAGGATCCTCACCTTAAAGACCAAACAGGGGAAGGTAGCGACTATGTCCAAAGCTATTAATGAAACCGTGTACCAATTTTATCAAGAACTTTATCAGTCCCAAACCACCTTGTCTGACGCTGAGCTAACCCGGCACCTGCAAGAGTTCTGCCAAGGAGCCCACCTTCCGGTGCTCTCTAACCAGCAGGCCCATGCATTGGATGCCCCAATTACACAAGTTGAACATTGTCTGGCCTTATTCCACATGGCTAAAGGGAAGGCCACGGGCCCGGATGGGATGTCCATTGAATTATATCAACTGTTTCAGAGTGAGATCACTACCCCCTTTTAAATGCTCTTCAGGAAGCCCAGAAGGGCACCTCACTGCCCTCTACCATGTGGGAGGCCCTCATCACGTTAATCCCAAAAAAAGCATTGGATGGTTTACTCTGTGTGAACTACAGGCCCATATCACTCCTCCCAGTGGATACGAAGTGACTGGCCAAAGTGTTGGCGGCCAGATTGTCCCCACTTCTATCAGAGCTGATTCACCCCTCACAGACAGGGTTTTTAGTGAGGAAATCCAGTGCAGATAACTTGCATATTATTCTTAACCTTAAACGGTTGGCGCTACTGTCCGATAATCCCATGGCTGCCTTGGCGATTGACTTCGCCAAGGCATTCGACTCTCTGAATTGGGCATACCTCCATCAGGTTCTTCGATTGTATGGTTTTGGACCTCACTTTTGCTCTTGGGTATCTATTCTGTACAATCTACCCACAGCCAGAATCCTTACTAACAAGGACATCTCCCCCCCCTTTCACCCTGTACAGAGGTACCAGGCAGGGCTGCCCTCTCTCCTCTCTACTCTTCCTGGTGGCCGTTGACCCACTGATAAGGAAGCTCTCTGCCACCACGAGTATCACTGGTATCACAGTAGGTGGTTCTTCATATCTAGTCAACACCTATGCAGACGACATGTTACTTACGCTTTCTCATCCACAAGCCTCTGTGCCTCTGATTCTGTCCATCCTGCAAGAGTTCGCTTCTCTTTCAGGACTCCGGGTAAACCAAAAGAAAACCACACTTTCCCCACTAAATAAGAAATGCAGTAGGCATTGTCTGCTTGGCACGGATATCATCTGGGCCCCACAAGGTTTTCCCTATTTGGGTATTACTATTACATCAGCCTGGAAAGATTTAAAACCAGTTAACTTTCCCCCCTTTTGGCATCATTAGCGGCTGAGATACAACGGTGGATGAAATTACGCCTCACCTTGAAAGGGAAAGTTGAAGCTATTCGAATGTTTATTCTCTCCAGGGTTCCCTACTTGCTTGCAAACCTGTCTATTCCCCTTACTCAGAAACCATTTTAGGCCTTAGATAGGCTGGTGGCACTGTTCCTCTGGGAGGGCAAGGCCCCTAGATGGGGACGTGCGAAGTTGCGTGCCCACTGGACCAAGGGGGGTTTGAACATCCCCTGGTTCACGGGGTATCAACTTGCCTTTCGGGTGGCCTAGGCCATGGCCTGGTTTGCCTCTCGCTCTCCCTCCCTGTGGATTCAGTTAGAAACTGACCTGTCACCCAGGGTTCCTCTTTTTTCTCTACTGTCCAGTAAGCAGTATAGCACAGTGGTTTAAGGCTCTGAGCTGTAAATCTGGTGACATCCAGCAGACCAGACCTGGGTTTGAATGCCACAGCTTCCACTTGCATACTGTGTGACTCTGAGCAAGTCACTTAACTTCCCTGTGCTCCTAGGTCATACCTGTGAAAAAGCTTTCAGCTTAGTGTGCTACTCCTGGTTAAACAACTAAAAAAAAAAAAAAAAAGCAATTCTTGGGGCAACATCTGACGCCCCTTATGAAAGAGACATGCAGGTCCTGGCGTAGGGAGATGGCCCTAGCTAAAGTTCCGAAAGTGGATTACCCTCCCCCTCTTCACTAAGCCCCGATCTGGAATAACCCCCTTATCACAGTGGACCACAAGCCAATTCTTTGGAAACTCTGGGCCTCTAAGCACATCAGTATGGTTGCAGATCTCCTCCTTCCAAACACATATGTGCTGATGTTCTTTGAAAAGTTCAGGGGCAAATATGACCTGCCATCCCAAGATTTTTGGAAATTCCTTCAATTAAGGAGTGCCCTAACCCTCCTTCTCAAGTCTGCCTTATCCCAGTCCAAATGGAGCTGCCTAGACAATCTTCACCAACCCAATGGTGGCAAGGGCCTTGTAGGCGTCCTGTATAGAACACTTAGAGACACTCAGCCAGACACCTCCCTACCCAGCAAAGCGGCTTGGGACCGAGACCTTCCACACCCTATATCTTCCCAGAAGTGGTCAGAATGTCTCAGGGTGGCACATACAGCTTATGAAGACTCCAAGAGCCAGTTACTTCAACTTAAGATTTTACTTAGATGGCACAGGACCCCTGCAGTCCTTTTCAGCCGTCAGCTTATTTTGCAAGATAAATGTTGGAGATGTCAATCTTCTCTGGACCACTTGTTTCACATACTCTGGTCTTGCCCAGCAATACATACTTTCTGGATGCAAGTCCTGAAGGATTGCTCCACCATAGCAGGCACACAAATCTCCCTGCAGCACTTCTCCCTGTTGCAGGGGGATGGCTCCCCTCTGACCACACTCTCCTATTACAGCAAAGCGTGGCTATTGGTTGCAGTCATGGAGGTGAAAAGAGCTCTCTTGTTGAAATGGAGGAACCACTCACCCCCCTACAATTTCACATTGGCGAGCGGCTAGAGCTAGACTGGCCATCTTTGAGAGACTCATGGCAGTAGCTAAGGGTAAACTGGCTGGTTACTATATTAAATGGGATGCATATTTACATTCTCATATCTGCATGGTTGCACCCCCCCCCCATTGCAAAATCCCCCTGTTGGCTAAATATGGGTTATGATAATAGATAGGTTCTCCCCCTTCCCAATGTAGCTCATGCTTTTGTTTCCCACCACTGTTGATCTGCGTTTCCTGATTATCTCCCACCTCTCTTATTACTCCCTGGATATCTTTTGACCTGGCTGCTATTTCATTGGCCAAATTCACCTATAACAGGTTCGTCTGGCCCATTCTAACTAGCTGCTCTTTACTTATTATTCTAAAGGTGCGTCTGTGGCTGCTTACAGTTTGTTGTAGACAGTTAATGTAAGGTATAGATGGTTTGGAATTCATTATGCAATTCCAGATGTATTAAGATAAGCTGTTTCTTTCCCAAGTCAGGTATATTGATACATGATGTATAGTCCGATGGAGAGTAAACATCTGACTGAAACTGGAACTGTTAATGCAGATATAGATAGCACTGTAATGCATATCCTATCAATGTTGTGCTAAGATTGGAAAATCAATAAAATTTTACATGATAAAAAAAAAGAAATGCCTGGGGAGCTGATTTCCAAAAAGAAACAGCATTTCTGAAACTGCTTCGGAATTTGGTCACAAGGATCTAGTACTTCAGTGATTGAGCTCCTAGAGTGGTACTAGTTACTGCCCATTGGTAGTAGTGTCATCTACCACAGGGCAGTAGCCAATCAGAGTAAAGCTTTATTCCCTGCTATATGATAAGAAATTAATCAGCAAAGGGACGGGATCCAAAGTGGTGAATTGGATTATAAATTACAGCACTCACTCTAATGATAGGAGAGTGACCAACAGGGTGCCAGAGGGCTCAGTACTAGGACCAGTCCTGTTCAGTGTCTTCATAAGTGACACTGCACATGAACTGGAAGGAAGGCATGTCTTTTTTGCAGATAATACTAAAATCTATAATTGGGTGTATAACAAGGAATGGGTGGAAACTATGGAAGGGATCTTGAAAAACTCGAGGAGTGGTCAGGAGTATGACAGCTGGAGTTCAATGCCAAAAAGCATTAAATCATGCACCTAGGGCATAGGAACCCAAGAACAGAGCATAGGATGGGGGAGAAACTCTCAGCCACTAACCAAGATAGAGACCTTGAGGTTATCATATTTGATGACCTCAAAGTGGCAGGGCAGTGTGACAAAGCAGTGGGTGGTGCTAATGAGATGCAGTGATGCAGAGGGAGAGATATCTTCAGCAGGAGGAGGGAGGTGGTGTTGCCACTATATTACTCACAGGTGAGACCCTACCTGGAGTATTGTATCTAGTTCTGGAGGCCACACCTCAGAAAGGACATATGGTGGAGGCAGTCCAGAGAAGGGCAACATAAATGGTGTACGGGTTATACCAAAAGCCCATGAGGAGGGACTGAGGGATCTCAACACGTAAACCCTGGAAGACAGGGGTATCCCGTGAATACAGTGACTTAATTTTGGCAAGTCAATTTGGGCAACGTGAAAATAGCGACTGTAAAATGGGCCATGTGCTCTTAATAGCACATAGTAAGTTCACACTTTCATTTCTGTAAGGAGTAGTTATTTTATAGAGTATATAGGGATTTGTTCATCAGGCCATTTCTGAACTGACTGTCTGGTGTAGTGATTACAATCAGCATCTCTGTGGCTGGTGAACCCGGGTTCAGGACTGGCTGTGGCAGATACTTTTTTTTTGGCTGTTGTTTAATATATTTTTCCCCTTGTTGAACTCCCATTCCCCTGCCCTCCTGACTTTGTTCACCCCACCCACAGGTTGCCCTCCCAACATTCTCCCCCTGTCAACCTGCATCCCCCTGTGGAGTAGTCCCCCCTCCCAAGTTTGCCCATGTCCCTCAGTGTCCTCTCCCCCAGTTATGGTTATACTAAAGGTGGGAGATGCAGGGGAAGACCCCCCACAGAAAAAATGAGTGTAGCAGCTCTGAGTTTGGAGCACGCTGTAGAGCTCTGCACTGTTTTCCTTGGCATTGTTTTGTACTCGCTCTTTTTGATTGGTGTTGTTTTCTCCGCAACATTATCACATGGAACCAAAGACAGGAGAGCAAGATGGGATATGATAGAGACTTACAAGTACCTAATGGGGTTGAACAGGGTGCAGGTGGTGAGTCCTTTTCAAATGAAGAAGAGCACCAGAACCAGCGGATATGCAATAAAGCTGGAAGGGGGAGTTTAGGAGGGGATGTGAGGACATACTACTTTAATGAAAGGGTGGTGGATGCCTGGAATAGACTATCAGAGGACATGGTGGAGGTGAAAATAATATGGGGCTTCAAGCATGTGCGGAATAGACATAGGGGAGTATTAGAAAATGGGCAGGGAGGAAGGAGGGTCACTGGAGACCAGCTGGGGTCTGCAGAGACAAACTAGGCAGGGACCATCTGGGCAGAATGGGTGGGCAAAATGGTCCTTTTCTGTCGACAAAGTCTATGCTTCTAAGTTATATCCAGGACTTTGTCAAAAAGAATTTGTCCTTTGATTGTGAACATAAACCTTTCTATACTAAACTAGACCTCTGGAGGAGGTTTATTAATGACATGTTGCTGGCGTGGCATGGTGACAGCTCTCAGGTTTTGGAATGTGTTTCCTTTCTGGAAACAGTGAATCCACATTTGAAATTTTCTGTACTTAGGGATGACAAAAGAATTAATTATTTGAATCTGGAAATCAAGAAGGATGGAATGAATGGTCTCACTACTGATCTATACAGAAAAAGCACAAATACGAATTAGTTACTTTTGGCCAGTAGCTGTTTTTTCACACCATGCCACACCATCAACAAAACCCTTAATGGGTGGTTCCTTTGCATTTGCCATAACTGCAGTACTGTTGTGAGACTTACAGTTAGGGCCCAGGAGCTGTCAGAATGATTTTTAGAGAGGGAGTCACATGATACATTCTAAGAGAGTCATGTTCCCTCTCAGTTCTGTAGCTCCCAAGAAAAAAACATGGTAAAACTGTCAAAAGTGATTTTTTATTTTCAAATTTTAGATAAGTTTGTAAAAGAAGTGATCAGGCATATGTGGACTTAATTTCACGATGACAGTTGCTCCAGAAACAGTACAAATGGATGTATAAGATGTCAAGCTGTCAGGAGCCCTATCAGCACTGCCAATCCCATTGAGAGTCCAGCTTCAGAAGCGGCACAAGCAGAGCTCTCCACTGGACTCACCACCAGAGGTGGCGCTCAGTGATGATATGGAGAACAGACTGGACAAACTGTTTAAAGAGATAGCAACCATCAAACTTACCTTGCTGGACATGGCAAATAATTTTAAAGCTTTTAAGCCTGCTCTTGAAACTCTCACAAGATGGGTCAAAGACACCGACACTCGCATTAACTAGATCAAAGATTGGCAGGAACAGAAAAGCACTGAGGTGAAGGAATTGAGGGAAAAGGCTGCCAGTCTTGAAGACCACATAGAGGATGAGCAGGCAGAACAATCTGGTCATTGTCAGAATTCCAGAAAAAGCAGAGGGGGCTAATATGCTAAGCTTCTTACAGAAACTACTCCAGGATATAACGGGACACCCAGAAACTGGTGCAGTGTACACAATTGAGAGGGAACTCCAATCACTGTGGTCACAACTGCCTCCAGAAGGGAAACCAAGGGTAATTATCTTGAAATGCCTCAACTACCAGGAAAAAAACATACATCCAGACTTAAGAAACCAGCACTGACCTGGGAAGGGCAGTGATTCCACATTTAAGCAATGCCACCCCTTCTGTGAGAGACAGACAAATGTCATACAGATCAATTAAAAACAACTGTATGTAACCAGCACAAAGTTTTGGATGATTCATCCAACCCCACTGGTAATCTCAACAAAGTAGGGATCGCATGAGGTTATTCAGTACAAACGCATGAGTAGTTGAGCACAAACTGACTATACTTCTGCCACCAGTTTTCACTCTCAGCCACCCACTGATAAACTCAGGGACTCTCATTGTAAGGAACATTAGAAGTAAAATATTAATGTCCTGGCACCCTGCTCAAAACATAGACTGTTTTACCTAAGGAACTGTGCTGGGATGTCTAAATACTAGACTCCCCTCCCACAGACTAAGGATTTTCCCATGTTTGTGAGAACCTTGGACAATTAAAGAACTGATGAAAGTGTAAATTGGGACTGATGGCCATTGCTGGATGGTGCGGGGAATGTTCAAGCTCTGTTACAACTGATGACAAATATGGCACTGGGATCCTCCCTGCAGCAAACAACACACCTTCTTCACCAAAGACTCAGCAGCTTTGCTGCCTTTCCTGCCTTTCCAGATAAGATCACTGAGCAACCACCAGCTGACAGTTAACAGTTGATGGCTCCTATCAAACTGTCAGCTACTGTCAGTTGACAAGAACTACATAGCAGAGGTGATTTATTTTATTTTATTTCATTTCAAACTTTTCAAACTTGCATGGTTTGTGTAAGTGAATAAGCAGAAGGGCTTTGGATTGGGTTTTTTTTTTGTGTTCTGTTTTTGTTTTCTGTTCGGTAATTCTTAGTAGCCATAATAGGGAACTGCTGTGGTTAGCAGAACTGCTGCCCTTCTACTATTGTACTAGGTAACTTTACTTTTTAACTTATTTCTGTGGTTTCTCACTAATTGTTTTTCTCCCCATCCAGGAACACACAGAAACACCCACGCTCCCTCCCCCAGGTCATTCACATTTATAGCCAAAATGAGCCTCCCACTTCCTGCACAGACACACAAAGAGGTGCTTCATACTGTTTTCCCATTGTCTCTTACACAGGACCTCAATCACATTTCATCCACACTTCCTTCCAAATATAGGAAGAACTATATAATATTCCTCTATTGCACAGGACCTAGTTCTTTCTTCCACACTTCCTGCATAGGACTTCCATTACATTTCGTTCACACTTCCTCCCAAACATAGGAAGAACTATAGAGTATTCCTCTATTGCATGGGATCTTCTGGTTCTTACATCCACACTTCCTGCATAGGACTTCCATTACATTTCATCCACACTTCTTCCCAAGCATAGGAAGAACTATATAGTATTTCAGTATTGCACAGGACCTTCTAGTTCTATCATCCACACTTCCTGCAAAACAGCAAGTGGAGGTGCTAGATAACAACTCTTGCACAGGACCTTCTATTTATTTCCATCGACACTTCATCTCTATGTTGTCCCACCTCCTTTATAGTCCGCAGATAGTGACCACTTCTTGCAACTGTACAAGAAACAGCACTTGTCAATAATATCTAAAAAAAAAAAAGCGCTTTTCTTTTTCACTGCCCTTCTTCACAGAACCCTCTTTATTTCATCCCCACTCCCTGCCTCATTTTACTTAGAACCGTCTGTTTCTTTTCACCTACAAGCTCTACCTAAGAACAGGGAGGCACTGTTCAGAAAAGGTTTACTTTCTGTTTCCATCCAAAGTACTGGTGAGATCTCTTTCTTCCAACTCCACTCTTGGGAATTTCCTTTCTTTTTCCATCCAAAGAACAGGTCAGATCCTTTCCATCCAGCTCCAAGGCCAATCCTGCAGAAAAATGGACATTGTGAACTGCAGATTCTGTGGGACCCTAGCAGAGGTTGACCTTAAGTTATTTTAGCACTAGCCAGCAGGACAAGCTAGTCTAAAATTGCACTAGCCGGCAATGATTTGTACTAGTCCACACACAAAGTCATCATGTGCTTTTGACCCACAACACAATGAATAAATAATGAAAGCAGCACAGTTAAAAAATGTATTTGCATTTACATAGTGATGAAGTAACACAAAATGACCAATTGTTTCAAAAGATGAGCATTCAGTAACTCATAAACAAATATGGAAAAATCTGCCCTTCCCCGAGGGAAAAAGCAGTAAAGCAGCACACAGTAATCCACTGTGACATCTGTACTGTCTGCAAAATATATTTTATACCAGATGAGAGCATCGGCAAACCCAGAACAGAAGATACACTTTCAGAGAGTTCCCCCCCTGCCCCCACAAAACCTCAGAATGGTAACCAGATCTATTGTGATTTAAATCCATGACTTAATTGAGCTTGGCGTAATCAATGTTTGAAGCTGCAAAAAAAGGAAAAGAAATGGTGGTGGGGCACTGCTAGTTTAAGTGCATTTACCCTCTGCCCACACACAACCTTACAACAAAACACCACCGCACTCCACACATCCCCACCCACACAACAAATGCCACCTTATAATTGCAGACTTGATTCAACTAAGCAGTACATTTGGGGTAGGAAATTAATTGTTCTTCTGGCCCTTACAAGCCAACAGCCACACAGCAAGCCACAGACATGCCCACACCCACCCACACAGCAAGCCACAGACCCCCCCCCCCTTTTGCAGTCACTGGGGCTTTCATTCAGCAGCAAACTAAACAGCAGAAAATGGGGAAAATGAGAACAAGCCACACCACATTATACTTGTTGCAGCCGGCACTGAGTACATGTTATGCTTGTTGTTCTTCTTCCCCTCCACAACACCACCAGCCTCACAGCAAGCCAAACATACCCATCCTCACAACAATCCAAATGGCCAGCCCCACAACAAGCCACAACCTCCCCACCCCTCTTTTTTTGCAGGCAGTGAACAGAACAGAAAAAACAGGAGAATTTTACATACCCAGCCCCCCCCTTTGCATTTACTGGGCTGGGGCTTTAATTGCAAGTTAGTATTAAAAACAAATTGGGAAAAATATGCATTTAAAAAAGCCAGAGAATCACACAGTAAAGCAATATTTTTTCAATATTTAAAATACAGCCCAACAGCTGGTAAACTCTGAAGGCACACTCCTTCCTGCCCACCACATTGCCACAACCTCAGAAATGTGCTCTGTAAAAAAAAAAAAGATAGACTTTACATGACTGAGCCTAGCGTTCAGTGGAGAGTCGAGTGACCAGCTCCAACTCCTCCAAAGTCAAACAGCAGTCTCTCAAGTCCCAAAACAGATGTGATCACAGACCGCCACGACCGCTGAAACTGCAAATCTTCCATGAAGTTGAAGTTCTGTAGCAAGGCCCTCAGAAGCCAAACAGCCTGTGTAATCCATCACACTCACCATGCCTTCTTCATTGTCCAGTTTTTCAAATCTTCCGTGATTTTGGCCTTACAAACGCTACCTTATATTCAGGGCTCCTAGACTTCTGCGGCAGAATTTTCTGATTTCTACGACATGATTTATTCATTTCCCTGGCAGAATGCAGTCCTGTCATTGGCTAAATATGATGTTATGTCATTGATGACATCATATGCTGAGCATAGAGGAGGGGCTTCAGGATAAACGAGCTGGGAAAGAAAGCCTGACACTATGAAAAAGCAGTATATTTATATGAAAATTCACCAAAACAATGAATTCTGTGGCACTATATATATTCTGCGGCATGATGCAAATTCTGCGGCAAATTCCACAACCACAGAACCGCAGAATACCAGGGGCCTTGCTTATATTTCCCATTCCAGCACAGTAAAGCCCCTCCCCACCCCTGCTTGGTGCCAGTGACCACGTACACTCAGTAAATTGCCCAATCCTGTGATCAGCCTTGTGCTGTGCACCCACCCATCCACATTTACTGTGCTCTTCTAATCTCCTGCCCCTACTCCCCCCTGCTGCTGCAGTTAAAAATATAATTGGTGGCCTCCACTATGATGTGAGCTTCAGGTGCTGCTCCCATTGCCAACGCTTCCCCCTCTCTGCTGGCTTGTGAAACACAGGGCTAGCCAATAGGAGTGTACGATACTTTGGCAAAAAACTTTGCTAGCCAATAGACTGCCTTATTTCAAGTCGGCCAGTAACTTGCAAGGAACTGTGGAAGTACTGGGGTCTCCCACTGCTATTTAGATTGGCTAGTGGCCAATTAGAGTTCCATGCCCTCGGTGTAATTTTGCTGCCTTGCACCGTGGATCAGTACTTGCGCTTGGAACGGGAAGTAGGCTGACTGTCTGAAACTGACGTCTGATGCAAAACACACTAGCCCACATGGACAGGTAGGGAGACATCTGCACTAGTCCGAAGCAATCTGCACTATGCCCCTAACTAGTAAAGCTATATTAAGGTCGAACCCTGGACCCTAGTCACCAGAGCATTTGCAATACGTGTGGGGCATTGTTTTACATGTTCTGCCCTCAAGAAGCTAGGATCTCAGATCCATGCAGCATGAGCCGAGATAACCTACCTCAGGGTGCAACTCAACCACTCTACAGATCACAACACTTCACCATCATTGAACTTTGCCCTACCACCAATGAAACTCCCCAGAGAACTAGCAGACCAGGGGAGTAGCAGTTGGTTAGACACAGCAAAGCTAAGACAAAGAGTAGTGCCACAGTGACTCCAGAACCAATTCACAGATCAAATAGGTTCTCCCCACTGGCATCCATACCTACTGCTGAGGCAGGCAATGCAGTGGAAGAGGACCACAAACATCAAATGGAGAAACTAACCAAATCAAAGGTTACCAAAAACAAAAAAAGCATGTACTAATAATAGGAGACTCTATGATACATGGAGTAGAGTATCACATCCACCAAAGCAGCCAGTCTGAGATTGTGGTAAGATGCCTCCCAAGAACATCAGCATGGAGAGACACAGACTACATCGAGGGGATTGTGTACAACACCAAGCAGGAAACACAAATTCTAATCAATATTGGCACAAATGGCCTAGCTAGTTGGTCTGTGGAGGAGACTAAGCAAAATCTAACAAAACTCAGTGAAAAACTAACTTCCCTTTCATCCAGCATCTCCTTCTCAGAGATTCTGCCTGTGTGGAAAAGGGGCACCAGCAGGCAGAAGATCAGAGAAGGGGACATCTGCGAGCTTAATACCTGGCTTAAAAACTGGTCTCAGAATAAGGGGCATGGCTACATCGGGAACTGGCAGAACTTCTGGGAAAGGGAGTTCTTTAGGTTCGATGGCCTGCACTGTAAAAAGGAGGGGACATGCGCTATAGGTCAAAAATTTGACATCTTCGCCAGTCATTTAAACTAGTAGGAAGGGAAGTGGCACCAGCAACCGTCACATCTTATGGACCAGCTGATACCCCTCCCCCATCATCAAATACATCAACAGCACCAGGACACTACATCACAATCACCATATGTGACAAAGGTTGGGGAATTCCGCAAAGATGTTCCAAAAGCACTAGAAACGGAAAGTGCACTAAGGACACAAATGTAAACAAAGTAATCATGCAGCAAGAGGGACATACCAGGGATAGAAGGCAATATACATTAATGCTCATAGCCTTCCAAACAAAATCCCAGACATCACTGCTATGATGGCCAAGGCCCACCTTGATTGGGTTGCTATCATGGAGACTTGGTTCATGGAGAACCACACCTAGGATGTTGCTATCCCTGGATACACTCTCTTCAGGAGAGACCGCAAGGGAAAGAAAGGGTGGGGGGTTGCTATGTATATCAGGGCTGGGATCAATGCAACTGAAATCCAGGGACTGCACAGCGATGCAAAGGTCCTATAGACCACTCTGGGAGCTGGTAACAGGGACTCTTTCTGGGTAGGAGTTATCTACAGACCCCATACCAAGGAGACTGAGAAGGATAAAGACCTTCTGGAAAACATACAGAGGATGGCCAACAAAGGTGAGTTACTACTGGCTGTGGAGTTAAGTCTACCAGATATAGACTGGTCCATCTTCACTGCTTCCTCAGAGAGGAGTAGAGAATTCAGCTAAAGGGGAGGTTCTGATGACAGCTAAAGGGGAGGTTCTGATAATGGGAGACTTCAACATGCCAGATACAGACTGGTCAATACCAGCAGGAACATCTGCCAGAACTAGACACATAGTGGATTCCCTGCAGGGGGAGGGCCTCAAACAACTGGTACAGCAACCCACAAGAGACAGGGCTATCCTAGATCTAGTACTGACTAACAAGGAAGGGATCACAGATCTCCAGGTAGAAGGTCGCCTGGGGGCCAGTGACCATCACATGGTATGGTTCAATTTGGCTACTACATCTAAATCATCCCATTCCAAGGCAAAAATATGGGCTTCAGAGGAGCTGACTTTGATAAGATGGCCAACAGAGTTAAGCTAGCCCTGGCAAAAGAAACACAGGTGAGGGGGTACAGGCAAAGTGGGCAAGCATTAAGGATGCAATACTTGAAGCAACATCCCATTGTGTTAGACAGAAAAGGAAGTGCAAAAGAAGAAGGAAACCACTTTGGTTCTCAAATACAGTAGCAGAAAAGGTCAGAGCCAAAAGGCTGGCCTTCAGGAAATATAAGGGAACACAGCGGGATGAAGATAGGGAGGCATACCAAACTGCCCTAAGGGAAGCAGGGAAGGCAGTAAGGCAGGCAAAGTCCCAAACTGAGGAAACACTAGCACGAACAGTAAAAGAAGGTGACAAGACTTTCTATAGATACATTAGTGAAAGGAGAAAGTCCAGAGGGGGTATTGATAAGCTTAATGGAGAAAAGGGGAGCATGTGAGGAGGAGGACCCTGTAAAGGCATCTATCCTAAATAGATACTTTTGCTCAGTATTTACTGAAGAGAAGGTAGGGCAGGGCCCACAGCTCAGCATCATGGACACAGGTGGGAGGGAGGTGAGCACTACTCCCTTCACAAAAGAAAGGGTCCTACTAGAGCTTGCTAAGCTCAGGGTGGATAAGGCAATGGAACCTGATGGCATACATCCCGGGGTACTTAAGAAGCTAAAGGTGGAACTAGCAGAGCCATTAGCAGAACTGTTTAGTGAGTCTCTGAGCATAGGAGAGGTCCCAGAAGACCGGAGAAGGGCTCATGTGTTCCCGCTCCACAAGAGTGGTAGCAGGGAGGAGGCAGGGAACTAAGACCAGTCAGTCTTACTACCTCAGTAGTGGGCAAGATTGTGGAGGCACTCCTTAAGGAAAGGATAGTGCAACAGCTGGAATCCATAGGGCACAGGATCCAAGACAGCATGGGTTTACAAAGGAAGGTCTTGTCAAACTAATCTCATAGATTTCTTTGACTGGGTAACCAGAATGGTGGACCAAGGGGAGCAGTTGATGTTGCCTACCTTGACTTCAGCAAAGCTTTTGACACTGTTCCACATAGAAGATTGATAAATAAGCTGGGTAGGCTCAGGATGGTCAGAAGTTGGTCAACTGGGTGGCAAACTGGTTGACGGGCAGAAAACAGAGAGTGGTGGTAAATGGTATACAGTCAGAAGAGATGCAAGTCACAAGTGGGGTACCTCAGGGATCAGTCCTGGGGCTAGTCCTCTTCACCATCTTCATTAGTGACCTTGCAGATGGACTAGAGGTGAAGGCTTGTCTGTTTGCAGATGACACTAAGATCTGCAACAGAGTAGATGATCCAGATGGGGTGGGCAGAATGAGAAGAGATCTGGATAAACTAGCAAAATGGTCAGAAGAGTGGCAACTGGGATTTAATGCAAAGAAGTGCAAAATCATGCACATAGAGAAGAGAAACCCTGAAGCCACCTATAGGCTGGGAGGGGAGTTGCTAGCAGTCACAAAGGAAGAAAGAGACTTGGGCATCATCATCACTGATGACCTGAAATCATCCAAGCAGACCTCTAAAGCAGTAGGTAAGGCTAGGGGGGTGTTAGGGTTCATTAGTAGGGGTATCACAAGTCGTAAGAGGGAAGTAATAATCCCTCTTTACAAGACACTGGTTAGGCCCCATCTGGAGTACTGCGTGCAGTATTGGAGGCCACACCTTCACAAGGACATTAACCAAATTGAGGCAGTCCAGAGAAGGGCAACCAAAATGGTGCAGGAACTGCATCAGAAGACATATGAGGACAGATTAACAGAGCTCAATATGAATACCCTTGAGCAAAGGAGGGAGAGGTGATATGATCGAGGGCATTCAAACACCTTAAGGGCATTAACAAGGTGAAAGAGTCTAACATGTTTAAATATAAGAAAAATAGCAGGACAAGAGGACACAGCATGAGATTAGAGGGGGCCGATGGGGAATGTGAGGAATTCTTTTCACAGAAAGGGTGGTGGATGCATGGAATGGCTTACCACAAGAAGTGGTGGCTATGAATACAGTGCAGGGCTTCAAACAGGCATGGGATAGGCATAAGGGAGCAATACAAATGACTATGAATAGATAGGCCACTGACAGAGTAAAGGCCGATGGCACATTTATAAGGTAGAAAAAGAAATGGGCAGACTGGATGGGCCTTGCGGTCCTTATCTGCCGTCAACTTCTATGTTTCTATGTAATTAGAGATAAGAAAAAAGCTTATAGAAAGTACAAAGAAACCAAATCCGAGAATGATACAGAAGAATACAGGATTAAACTCAAGAAAGCAGGAAAAGCAATTAGGGTAGCCATGGCCCAGATGGAAGAAAGAATAGCTCAGGGAGTGAAGAGGATGGTCAAAACATTCTTTCATTATACACAGGAAAAAAGAAAGAGTAAGGGAGGAATAACCAGGTTAGCAACTAAAAAGGGGCAGCTGGTGGAGAATGACAAAGACAAGACAGAAGTACTCAATGAATTCTACTGCTGTAGACATGAAGACAAAGGGTAATGGTTCAGCACTAGCCAAGGCACATCTCCACAACAGAGGAGTAGGCATCTGCCCCTTTACAAAAGAAAGGGTCCTTGAGGAACTGTCTATATTAAAGGTGGAAAAGGCAATGGGGACAGATGGAATACACCCAAGAGTTCTGAAGGAACTGTGGGAGGAACATGCAGCACCGCTGGCCAAACTATTTAACAAGCCACTGGAAGATGGCATAGAGTCACAGGACTGGAGAAGGGCCACAGCTGTGCCATTGCATAAGAGTAGTAGCAGGGAGGTAGCAAGAGATTACCGCTCAGTCAGCCTGACATCAGTGGCGGGTAAAAGAATGGAGAAATTATTTAAAGAAAGGGTAGTGGAGTACCTGAAAGTGGGAAACTTGACCCAAAGCTGCATAGCTTCATGGCAGGACACTCATGCCAAACAAATATGATAGAATTCTTCAACTGGGTTACAAGAACTGTGGACCAAGGTGAGGCTGTGGCCATAGTATATCCGGATTTTAGCAAAGCCTTTGATATGGTTCCACACAAGAGGCTAGCAAATAAATTGAAGCAAACAGGTGTAGGTAGAAAGTGGTCAACTGGATGAAAAGCTGGCTACAGGACAGGACTCGGAGAGTTATAGTAAATGGCACCTTGTCACAGGAGGGAAGAGTAACCAGTGGGGTTCCACAGGGATCAGTGCTTGGCCCAATTCTTTTCAACATATTCATCAGCGACATCGCTGAAGGACTGAAAGGGAAAGCCTGCCTGTTTGCAGATGATACAAAGCTCTGCAACAGGGTGGACACACAGGAAGGGGTCCAAGGAATGGAGGCAGATCTAAGAAAGCTGGAGGAATGGTCCAAGAACTGGCAGTTGAGATTCAGTGCCAAAAAGTGTCAGGTAATGCACATGGATAAGAGGAAACCAGGAAATAGCTTATGTCCTGGAAGGGCAGCAATTAGAAAAGACAAAGATGGAATGGCATCTAGGAGTTATGATACTGGACAATTTAAAGGTAGGAAAGCAATGCAAAAAAGCAGCACTAAGGGCAAGCAGCATCCTTGGATGCATAGGTAGGGATATCACTAGTAGAAAGCATGAGATATTCATCCCACTGTATAGGTCCTTGGTGAGACCCCACTTAGAGTACTGTGTGCAGTTCTGGAGGCCACACCTAGAAAAGGACATAGATCATCTGGAATTAGTGCAGAGGAGAGCCACCAAGATGGTACAGGGACTACACCACAGACCTTACGAAAATAGGCTCAGCCAGTTAAATCTATTCTCCCTAGAGCAGAGAAGGAACAGAGGAGACATGATAGAAACATTAAAATTTGTTAAAGGGATAAATGCAGTACATACCGGTAACCTATTTCAGGAAAATAGGACTGCGTGTACAAGACGGCACAATTTAGGCCTGTTGGTGGTAAATTCAGAACCAATGTTAGGAAGTACTTTTTTACAAAGCGGGTCATGGACCCTTGGACAGCCTGCCACCTGAGGTGATGGTGGCTAAGACTGTCAGAGAATTCAAACGGGCATGGGGCAGTCAATGTAGTCACCGCAACAAGAGCAGTAGATGGGAGGGAGGCATTTCGGGCAGACTAGATGGACTTCACAGTCTCCTTCTCTTATGTTTTTATGTCCTGCAGTTGATCCCCTCACAGCAGCACCCACCCACCAAACATCGGCAGTCTGACACAAAGGTACATGCCCATAGTTCTGCATCATTGAATGGCAACCAGATGTCTAAGTGATGTATGTAATTCAAGCAGGAGACTGCACACATGATTGGGAAGGAGCACGCCACTGCCTCTGCAAACAAATGCTAGCAAATGGCTTAACATAACTCAGTGATTGCTGCCCACAGGTATTTGAGGGCATTGATGGACACAGAAGCAAGACACGGAAACAGGATGCTGAACAAGTGAACCAGGCAGAAACCTCACCAAAACGTAGGGGCACATATAAGCTAAACACAGCGGCCAATGTGAGGCAAGCACACTAAGGCGCATTAGTCAACAATTGGAAAGTACTGTTATCTTGAATGCGAGCATGCATCATACCTACTGTACTTACTGACTCTGAAAACAAGCAGGTGAAAACTCTTAACTCCTTTGCTGTACATGGTACTGCAAGCTAAAGAGCAAAGTGACAGCCCAAACGGAAGTAAGAATGCTGCTGGGGCGAGGGGAACCCCACAAAAGATACTGTATGGTATGACACAGCTTTTCCCTCCTCAATGGTGAGAAGGACTCCTTGAGTTGCCTAGATTCGTTGATTCTCAGGAAGCCTTGCTGAAGGTGGGGTATGATGATTAGTCCACTGTCATGAAGCACATACAGTTCAAACAATCTTACTGGTGGTCTTATCCACCAGTTGATAAAACTAGGCCCACTGGGGAAGAGAGTGGCCCTCTAATGAGCCCTACATGGCCTATCTTCCAGGAGATTACCTTTGCTTGCATTAAATCACTTACCCAAGCGAAACACTTCTAGGATAGTGGCAAGCATCTGTTAGTTCCAACCAGTTCTTGTTCTAAGTCATGGTTGACTATGTTTAATGGAGTTATGTAGCTGTTTTATGTTGTGTTAGTATGCACGTGTATAGAGATACATTATCTAACTGCAGGCTGGGCAGTCAGCACACCACACCTCCTAGGGAGCCCACCATTAACCAAAACTATGGCTGCCAGCTCCATTCATGATGCCACACCTCTCCAGCTCCATGCCACCCTCTGTGACACTTGGCCAGCGATTGAGCGAGAGTTTCATTTGGTTCGGTCCAGTCCAACAGTCCTGCCCCGGGGAGCAAACCAGGGAGGCCCCACTGTGGTGTTCTCACTGGGATCCTTATTCAGTCATCTGTGGGGGCCATGCCCGCCTGGTGCCCCCCAGAGGGCATAGACCTGGGTGGATTGCCACTCCAAGTAAGTCTCAGGGGTGTGTGGAAGTCAGGGGCTGAGCACTTGGAGGTCTGGCATCCCAAAAAGCATAGGTTTTTGGGGGTTTTTTTTACACATTGTTTCTATGCCCCCTACCTGAGGAACTGTCTCCAGCATCTGCCTAACCCGCTCTCTACCTCCCGCTGTAGTGACTGCAACTACTACCTCACTCCAACCAGGCTACACCCCTGGATCTAAGCCCCCACGGGGAAGGGCTTTCCTATCCTCCCAGGGCACTCTATCTTATAGTGTAGTGAGCCTGTCAGAGCAGGGGGGCCGGGAGAGTGAGAAGCCCAGCACTGGGAATGTGGAGCTGGCGGCAGTGCCTTCGCCTATCCTCTGGAGGGGGGTTCCATTTTTCCTCCATTTCCCCCGATGCCCAGTCGTGCAATGGCATCAATGGCACTAGTGCTGACGCCTGCTGCAGCACCGCCCCCTTGCAATGTGTGGCGACGCAAACTTGGCATTCCCCCGGTCACCACCAGAGGTCACTTCTGTGCGATGCATTCCCTAGAGCCCTCCCCGGGAAGAGAGAGCAGTCCTCTGGACGCTCAATTTCTTCCCTCCCCTGATGACCCCTGATGACCCGAACTACCAGCGAGGCACAAGGTGTGGCATCCAGCGCCTCAACCCTCTGCGCCACCAGGCCGGCTACAAAAAGCATAGTTAATGAAAAAAAAAAGGAATGGAACATAAACTAATCCATCCTCCACTAAGATTAAATGCCTGAAGAAAAAGACAGAAACATCTTGTGGTAATAATTCCTAACAAAGGAATCTTAAAGGGTAACCTCCAAATTACAAAAATCTGGAATTCTGAATGTCAGAAGTAGATGGAAAGGGATACACTTTGCCACACAGGTAGTCAACAGTATCTATGGCTAACTCCAAGTACAACTAAGGAGAATGTCTGTAAATGTCTTCTCAAATCATAACCTCTTTCTTGCACTTACCTTCAGAGTGTTCCCTGGCTCACATTCTACCTCCTCCCTCAGACACCAGTGTAACCCGTTATTCTCCCCCCTATTCACCTCTGCACTAACCCCACTTCTCCCCCCTCCTTTCTCCATCCCCTCCTTCCTGCTGAACCCTCCTTACTCCACCTTGCCACCCCGTTCAATATCCCTCTTCCCATCCCCACCTAACAACTTCCCCCACTCCTCCTCTTCTCTCCCCCCTCTTGCATTGCCTACACTTTTCTCCCCTCTGCTCCCTGTCTCCTTCACCTAACCAACAAAGCCTTCTCTGGCTGCTCTATATGACCAAGCTAGTCTTCACCATGTCACTCTTGCTATTTCCCTGCACTTACCCTGGTCTGGCCATAAGTTCCAGTTCTACTCCTGTATTGCTACACAGCACTCTCCATTTGGCTCAGATCCACAAACCAGTTACATTTTGCTCTGGGAGACCAAGTTTAATTGACTAACCGCTGCAACCTATGTATTAATATTGACAAATTGTAACCTGCAATAATATTACCATGTTATCTTTGTAACCTTATGTAACCCATGTGTTGTCTGTTCTGTCCTATGTACTTGTATGACTTGGAACCTTTGTAAATGAGTCTCTGACTCAAAGGTATTAATCTCAAACTGAAATAAATAAATAAATAATCACATGGAACATTAAGGGGGCACAAATGATGGGAAAACGGCTTCAAAGTCTCAGACATTTAAAAATAGCTAAAACACACGTAGCCCTCCTCCAAGAGACATACACTAACACTTACTAGGGCAATCTTTGGAGGAAAGAGTGGGTAGGCCATGTTTTTGCTGTTGGAGACAGCAACAAAAGGGCAGGAGTGGCTATACTAATCCACCATAATAACACCATTTGAGACAGTTGAACAGGTGATAAACCCAGGGGGTAGATTTAGTATAGTTGAATTACTTCTTCTGGGAAGAACAGAAATAGTGCTAGTCTCTGTCTATGGCCCGAACAAAGAGGACCCACATTGTTTTCACTGGGCTCCTGGTACTACTAGCCCAATATACCAGGACTCCATTAATAATAGGAGGGGACTGGAACATTATACTGGATACCGCACTGGACAGATTAAACCCATGCAGATCAGGCCTTTCACTCAGCCAGAGAGCTACCCATGAATTGCAGGATACCTTGGATTAGTAGAAACATGGAGGACCTTTCACCCCGACACTAGAGACTACGCTTTTAGATCAGCAGTCCACTCCCTCTCATTCAGATCAGACTTTCTTACCAGCTTAGAATTATTGCAACAAACCATTAGCTGTGAGATCTTGCCACATGTTGTTTCTGACCACTCACTAGTGAGCCTGACTATGCAGCCAGAAAACAACATAGAGAGAGGGAGATACAGGTTGTGGTGCATGAACAGCAACTTACTCAAAGATATTCAATCCTTTACTAAAATTAAAGAATGTGCCTGCCTCTTCCTTATGGGGAATGGCAGCACAGTAGAAAAACAGGTGCACCTTTGGGGAGACTTTAAGTGCACTGCATGCTGAGGAGATACTGCAACTGATCAGAACAACCTCCACTAGTGAAAGAAAACATGAGGCTATGAAAAGTCAGCTGTTCAAAGAACTAGGAAAAACAATCTCAAATTTCTCTGAAGAAGCAGAAAGGCTGAAGCTCCATACAGCTAGGGCTAAATTTGAGGAAATACTATGGGAACAGGTTGAACATTCTTTTTTTCATGCCAGAATAAAATATGTAGATCAGTGGGAGAAGGCTGAAAAACTATTCACCTTCTGATCACAACAGCAAGAAATGACTAGGGTCATAAAAGGAATCAGAAAGAAAACACACAGCCACTCACTAACACAGGAGACATAGCAGCTGTATTTGGGGACGGCAACAAGGAACAATATGCAGCAGGGAACACATCACCAAAAGTCGACACAATTAAGTTTAAAAAAAAGCAAAGTTACCCCACCTAACACAGGACTGCTACAGTCCATGGAAGGAGACACAACAGAAAGGGAAGTGCAGATAGCCATCAAAAGCCTAACACTAGACAAGGCCCCGGGCACAGATGGCTTCTACTCGAGTCTGTATTCACAGCCCGGCCTTTGGAGCCACTGCCCGGCTTGAATCTTGGCACTTTCTGTCTCCACTGGCTGACTGATTCTGTATCATAGTTCCTCAGCCTTGATTGGACACTTTCGCCTTTCTCCTGCCCTCTTATTCACTACTGCTTTCATATCCCGGCCTAAGCTGCTTTCTTTGCACAAACATTTATATTGCTGGGTTGAATTTACTGCTCTGTATACGTTATTGAATTCAGCATTCTATTTTGCTTTTTAATAATGCTTAGTGTCTACTCTACTGTGATATAAGTTGCCAAATACTGTTAGAGCTATAGATTGTGTGCTCCTTTACACCCTGTAACCCTGCCTCAGCCGATGGAGTAGCGCTAAGCGATCCACGATACCCTATATCCTCTCTTTAAATTTCTACTATCCAAATTAAGTGTCCTGCATTTTAGCACTGCTACCTATCCCTGTCCTTTGCCCTGATTTTTCTTTATTTTTTCCCTGTGCCTTTCTTTGTGCTTGCTAATCATCTCTCCCCCCTCCCCCAACATAGCCCAATGTGTTATAGCTCTTTTTGGCTTTATTTTACAGCTCCTTTTGTGCAGAGCCTTTGTTATGTAATTTGCCTTCCCACCTGCCGGTGCCAAGGGGATTACCTGCCATAGCCTTTGTATTTTTTGCTTAAATTGACTGTCCCTTCTCCCCTCTGCAGGCCACTTGCCCTGAACAGGCGTTCACCTCCAACTTCTCCCGTGGGAGTTGCACCTTCTCAGGCAGCTCTTCCACGGCGACCCTTCCAACTGCCAGCCAGCCCACCTGCCTACCCTTTTAAGTGTTTTTTATTTATAGGCACAAGATGTCAGGTGGGTTTATATTTCGTATTGACTTTTCCATTAGCAGCTTCTAACTTCTGGCCACTAGAGGGCTACATCTCTGCGTGTTCACTACCTTCCCATTACTGCATTCTCTTAATCCTACTTTAACATGCATCTTCTTCCACTATGCTTCCTTCTCCACTCTCTTATTCTTCTATGTATCTTAGACTTAATTATGGAACACTCAGTCTTGACGAAGCTCCTAGACATCAGTTCAGTTAGGGCCTCCTGTCTCAATTTTTCTGCCCCCCACTTCTACAGAAACTAGTTGTGCATTTACAACCTTCCTGCTGTTCTGGCACTGCACCCCAGGAACATTCTGTACTCTTTCTAACTGGGTTATCCTCTCCCTACATCTATGAGCCACCAAGTATCCCTGCTCGTGTGGCACTATATGCGCTGTCTCTCTACTGACTATACTCTGCTCCTCTTGCCTCCCCTTCCTCCTCCAGGACCCCGCCCTCTAAATGGGGCTGTCTGTTGCTCCTTAAATTCCTATTTAGTGGACTCAAGAAACTTATCCTACTACTATTGGTATGTTCTAGTAGTATTGAATTAAATCCCGGACCCCCCACATTCATTGCGGCCCCCTCAGACCTTGCCCACTTAAAAGGTATCAGCTTTCTGGATATTGATGCCTGCAGCCTGCTTAAAAAGTTAAATATTGTACAGGCCTGAGTCCTCCATTCCTCCCCAGATGTACTAGTTGTCATTAAATCCTGGCTGAAAGTGTCTACTACTGAATATGCTATTAATATCCCTTCTTATAATGTATTTAGGGCTTACAGGACTACCAGGGGAGGAGGGATTGCAATCTATGTCTCAGACAAGCTTTCAGTCTCAGTTTTTGACTCCATCTTTTCACCCAAGGAATTCAAAAGCCTCACCTTAAAAATCTCCTTACCCTCTAACAAGTCTTTTTTCATTTCCGGTTGCTATAGACCGTCCTCAGGAGGATTAGGGATACTCCATCACCTCCATAGGATCATAGAAGCTACAGTATCAAATCTGAATGTATATTTCTGAGGGACTTTACCCTAGACTGGAACGCAAACTACTCTGAACCTTTAAAAATCTTGTGCGACACTCTTGGTCTTACTCAACTAATCTGTGACTTCACCCATCCTAACCTAAAAAAACCCTGAACACAGCACCTTTCTTAATTTAATACTTACTAATAGACCACATAAAACTGCATACACTGGGGCATTCAATAACGATATTAGTGACCACAGAGCTATAGCTTGTGTGAGGCTTCTACCCAAGACCACTTACTCAACGGTCTTTAAATTTAAACATAGACTTTGATGGCAGATAAGGACCACTTGGCCCACTTAGTCTGTCCATTTCCCTACCTTGAGGAAAAGCTGCAGATCCTATTTAACCAAAGCATATTTCTTCCTACCCCCCAGAAAAATTGCTTTATGTCTGTCCCATGCATTTTTGAATTCTCCCACAGTTTTAGACCCCACAACCTCCTCAGGAAGGCAGTTCCATGCATCCACCACCCTCTCTGTGAAAAAATACTTCCTCACATTGCCCCTGAGCTGTCCCCCCCTCTATCTTCAAATTGTGTCCCCTTGTTCTTGCACATCTCTTTTTCTGAAAGATGCTGCCCTCTTGGACTTTGTTGATTCCACTGAGGTACTTAAGCGTTTCTATCATGTCCCCCCTCTCCCTCCTTTCCTCAAGGGTATACATATTGAGCTCCTTTAGCCTCTCCTCGTATGGCTTCTCTTGCAGACCCTGCACCATTTTAGTTGCCCTCCTCTGAACCGCCTCCATCCTGTCTATGTCCTTGCAGAGGTGGGATCTCCAGAACTGGACGTAGTACTCCAGATGGGGTCTCACCAACTGTCTATACAGGGGGATAACAACTTCCTGTTTTCCGCTGGTGATGCCTCTCCCTATACATCCCAGTATCCCCAGCCCTCTATCACCTTCTCATTGCTTGCCAACCTTAAGGTCATCTGATATGATTACCCCCAGGTCCCTTTCCATTTTTGTTGTTGTTACTACCCCCATTGTGTAATCTTCCCCTGGGTTTTGTTTCCCAGGTGCATTACTTTGCACTTCTTTGCATTGAATCCAAGCTGCCATACTTCTGACCATTTCTCCAACCTTGCCAAGTCCCTTCTCATCCCATCCATGCCTCCTTGTGTATCAACCCTGTTGCAGATCTTTGTGTCATCTGCAAAGAGGCATACTTTTCCTTCCAGTCCCTCTGCAATGTCACTTATAAAGACATTAAAAAGGACTGGACCCAGTACTGAACCCTGTGGTACCCCACTAGTAACCCCTCTTTCTTCAGAGTGGACTCCATTTACAATTACCTTCTGTGTCCTGTTGTTCAGCCAATGTTTTGCCCAGGCAACCACCCTGGGACCCACTCCAAGGCTGGTTAATTTGACTACTAATCTTTTGTGTGGGACTGTGTCAAATGCCTTGCTAAAGTCTAGGTAGGCCATGTCCACAGCCCCTCCCTAGTCTACTCCTTTAGTCACCCAGTCAAAGAAATCAATTAGATTCATCTGACATGACTTTCCCACTGTGAACCCATGCTGCCTTGGGTCCTGTGCACCACTGGCCTCTAGGTACTCAACAATTCTTTCCTTCAGAAGTGATTCCATCACTTTCCCTACAACAGAGGTTAAACTGACAGGTCTGTAGTTTCCTGCCTCTGTCTTGCTCCCACTTTTGTGAAGGGGAATCACATCAGCCTTCTTCCAGTCCTCAGGTACCACACCATCCTCCCATGATTTGTTATAAAGGGTAGTCAGTGGTGTCACTAGTTCTATGCTTAATTCTTTAATTTAAAAGAAGTTTCCATGAATTCAGTGTTTCTTGGCTGATCTTAGCATGATTAGATGGCAGGACTTCTACCTGGCCCCCACAGTCTCTGAGGCCCGCAACCATTTCCAGAACCTTGTTTTGCAAGTGATTAACAAACATGCTTCAATGGTTAAAATTAAAGTAAGGAAAAGAACATGCCCCTAGTTTACCAACACACTAAAAACCTCTCTACTCTACAGGGACAAATTATAGAAGAAAGCTCGTAAAACTAAATCAGATTCTGACTGGGCTGCTTTCAGAGCAGCCAGGAACCACTGTACTAGACTTGTTTGGGAAGAGAAATCTAAATCTAAATAGTTCCAGTCAGCCCTGAAATCCTCAAAAAACAATGCTGTCAAATTCTGGCAAGTCCTTACGGAAGTTGAAGGACATAAACCACCATTGTTCCTCCCGGCTAAAATTGTATCAGGGGCCAATACCTACACATGCAACCATAACATACTGGACCAACTAAACAACCATTTTGCTACCATTGGGCTAGCCTTTGACTCATCACCTGCTAGCAAGCTTCTCCCACCTCCCACTGTTGGTGAACCTCTGCACCTACCAACTAAAGCCCAACATCGCCAAAACCAATTCAGTTTCAAGCCAGTTACTCTCAAACAGGTTGAATATCTTTTAATTGCCTTGGATGAAAAGAAAAGTGCTGGGGCAGATCAGCTTAAACCTTTTTTCTTAAAATTGGGCTATTACACTCTGTCCTCACCTATTATCCACCTTTTCAATCTGTCCCTTGCTCAAGGCGCACTTCCCTCTGATTGGAAAATAGTGCATGTTATTCCTCTTTTCAAATTTGGTGATTCAAGTGATCTTAATAATTATAGACCAATCTCTTTGCTACAAGTCCTATCCAAACTTCTAGAAAACTGGACAACTCCCAACTTAGAGATCACCTTGAATCTGCAAACCTACTGAATTCCCTCTGGTCTGGATTCAGGCCTAAACATAGCACAGTTTCGGCTCTGGCAAAAGACACCAATGATTAGCAAACCTCCTTTGACATCAAAAATTATGTCTGTGCTTTTTTTAGATTTGAGTAAGGCTTTTGACACTGTTGACCACCAAATACTTCTAACAATGCTATATAACCTTGGGTTGGATGATGTTGTATAAAATGGCTCTCCTGCTACCTTACTGGTAGACAGCAGAGGGTAACAGGTCACAGCATGTTCTCTCCTCTAAAAACACTGCAGAGAGGAGTTCCCCAGGAGTCATCCTGGGGCCACTATTATTTGCTATTTATATCAATGACATTGACCTTAATATTAACACTGCAAGCATCCACCTCTCTACAGATGACACGTGCTCTATGTCATTAGGCCCTCCTTACAACTTGCCTGCCTTGAATTACAGCATGAATTTGACCTTCTCCAACAAAATCTGCTTCGCCTGAAACTACTTCTCAATGCCAAAAAAAACAAAGTTATGCTCCTCTTCCCTTATTCCAAAGAGCCAATTCCCCATTCCTCGAATACCAACCTACAGATCATTACAATTCTGGGAGAATCACTCTAACTAGTAGAGAAATTCAAGTATCTAGGTTTTGGCTGGACTGTAAACTTTCCTTTGTTACCCAAATTGAGGAACTAGCTAAAAAACTATGCCAAAGACTTGAACTCTTTTACCTCATCAAGCACCTACTTACTTATGAAGCCAAAGTAAGATTGGTCCAGACAACCTTCCTCCCCCTAATTGACTGTGCAGATTTCCTCTACAGTCAATGCCCTAAAACAGTCCTCTGTACTCTAGATACACTGTACCACAGATCCTTGAGATTTATCTTAAATGCACCTTTCAGCACTCACCACTGTTCTCTTTACCTACAGATTAATTGGTCCTTTCTCAATACCAGGAGGTGGTGCAATGTGTACCTCTGGGTGTATACAGCCATCACCCTGAAGCTTCCCCCTTGCATCTGCAATCTATTTAAATGCTCCCCTTGCAGGTATTCCCTCAGAAAACTTTCCTATATTACGCTTGATACCCCCAAGATAAGAACCCACTTTGGTTCCACATCCATGGGCTATACACTACCCACTCTGTAGAATACCCTACAAAAAACATTAAAACTTATGCATACCGTTGGAATGTGTACCTTTAACAACCTGCTTAAACTCCCTTGGCAGACAAAGGACAAGTACTCTTGCTTTGCAAAATAACGGTCCCATTTCCTATAAAGAGGCTCTACTGAACTTATTGCAACCATGGTGGTGTGTGTTCCACACTCTGTTTATTCTTTTTTTCTTCTCCGGTGGAAGGATCCCATAGGTTATTCCTCTTTACCAAACCTGCTTCTTATACAAATTCCAAATACCTTGTACTTACTCACTATTCTCTGCACCTTCATTTTCCTAATTTTGCTTATCCCTACACCCTCCCACCATTTCCTACCCCGTCCCCTCCCTGCCTCTAGCTCTCTCGTTGCCCCTTCCTCATACTTTTACACCTTATTCCAGCAACTCTTATTGTTCTCCCACTCTTTTTAGTGTTAGTTTTCTCTCTGTATTTATTTCAAGTTGTAGCTGTACATTATCTGTCTCATATCCCTTGTACTGTTAGCATTTTTTTTTGTATCTGCCGCCCTCATTTTTATGTATAGAACCTAAGTAAGCTGTACCCGCACATTACTTGTTTTGTACAACTGGTATTGTTATTACTGTTTTTGCATTAGCCATTGTGATTTTTAATTCTGTGTACCCCTATGTATGTTAGTCCTTCCAGGACCGCCTCACAAATGAGCTGTCTCAATGGTGTTTTCCTCATAAAAATAAAATTGAATTAAATATATAAGGCTTTACTAGACAGAGTAGTACAACCACTAAATAAGCTTTTCTTCAACACTTTTGTAGAGGGAAAGAATTAGACCTCTCCCTACAGGAAGCTCACATGGCTCTTATTCCTAAGCCAGGGAAGGACTTAGAGGCCTTACCTAAATACAGACCCATCTCACTTCTTAACCTTGACATCAGAATTCTAGCAAAGATCCAAGCAACTAGAGTAGGTAGGGTCTGGAACATGCTGATTGGCCTGGAAAGAGTGGGATTCATTTATGGGTGGGTGTGTCCCGATCACCTACATAAATTATCCCACATAATTTCTGTGCAAAGGGACTTTAAACTACCAATGATGCATATGTCCCTGGACATGGAAAGGGCATTTGACAGGGTGTTTGGGTACTTCATGTTCCTAACATTGAAAGAATATGGTTTCACAGGCTCTTTCCTGGACTGGATCAGTCTATTGTATTCACACCCAATGGTAAAAATTACCTGCAGTGGTATCCACTAAGAATCCTTCTCCCTGAAAAAGAGAACTAGGCCAGGGTGCCCTCTTTCTCCCTATCTTTTCAAACTGTACCTAGAACCTCTGACTGGAACACTCTTTGCTGAAAAACAAATTAGAAGAGTACAGCTGGGTGGCCAGAGATATACATGTAAGGGTGTGATTTTCAAATGCACCATTAGATCTGCTCATGCTGCACTGAGCCATCACCTGTGGCAATCCCAGGTGCACCAGGGCCCTGCGCCCAATTTTAGAAAATGTGGGGTCCCAGCACCAAGCTCCCTGGGTATGCCACAAGCTGCCAACTACACCACAAAAACACTGCTGGAAGGAGACTACCGCAGGCCATGGGACAAGCTCATAACAGCCTTGGCCAGTGATGGTGACCTGCCAAGCTGTCACCTTGGGCTGGTGGGTTGTCCAGGGGATGCCCTGCTCTGTGTGAGGGTAGAATGGGTCTTGCTGGGGGGTGAAAACTGCCCCAATGGGGTGACAGCAGGGTCTGTGTGAGTCCTGGGGGGGCAACGCACCAGCATCATCACGGGGCAGGGTTGCAGTCTCTCACTTGTCACAGACCATCAGCCATGCCAGTGGTGATCTGGCTGATGTCAGGGGCTGTCTAGGAGCCTTCCCCAGGGGTACAGGTTCACCTCCCCCCAGCCAGCAAGAGGGCTCCAGTAGTGGCACAGGGCCACTTAGACCAGCTCTTGGACTGGTCTAATGGTAGGGTTTCTGAGCCCATTTGGGGGATTCCAAAATCTCAAATGAGGGAATATGGCATCCCCACCCTGGCGCAAGCCTGCTTCTGCTGTGGCACACTGGTGTGGGCATCGCAAGGATGGCTCAAGCCCGGTTGGTGCAGGTGGTCCTCCCAGTGGTGCAGGCTGCATTATAAAATTGGGACTGGTGCAAGGTGCATTGCAAGAAGCCCCTTGCACCATTTGTCCTTGATGCAAGCCCCTTGCACCAGTCCCAATCCTTTGAAAATTGAGCCCAAGATATCCACTTACACAGACAATGTCCTCTAACACCTAGCGGATTCAGAGAACTCTGTTCTCACTGCATTAGACATCATGCAAAAATCTGGCAAGCTCTTGGGGTATAAGCTAAATCTCTTTAAAACCTGCCTAATACCACTAAGACACCTTATGCTTAAAGACAACATGTCTTGAAAGGGGGAGGTTGTATTACTGTACCTGGGGATAGTCACAGCAAGGAGTAAAATTGTCACGTTCAATAAGAATTTAGACCAGGTGCTAAAGCTGCTGGCACATGAGTGCAGTATTGGGGGTGCTGTACTGTTGGGGTGTGCCATCTGTTATTGGTGGCTTCCTATCTATTAGTGTATTTGTTCCCCATCAGTCACTCCTACTTTCTGGGCATGGGTTTCCCTAGTTCCCAACTGTCTCTGCCAAGTGCTTTATTCCAGAAGGGGGAAGTACCCCAGTACTGTCTCATAATATATTTTAGGCCTATGCTGTGTGGCCTGGATATGCACAAAACATTGTTGTTTTGCAGCTCCATGGATTGTTTCCTCTATATACTCTTAATACCCCTCCCACTGTATTTCAAGTCATCGATATAAGTAAAAGAGGGAAATACAACAATATAAAATAGTACATTAGCAAAGTAAAAAATGTGTTGTAAATGTAAAAGTCAAAAGGCAAATACAATAAATGAAATATGCGAAGGGAATCAATTTTACCATCAATGCAAGTAAAAGACGGGAATAAAACAATATAAAATAGTACATTAGCAAAGTAAAGAAAAGTGGTTAATAAATGCAAATGGCAAAAGACAAATACAACAAATAAAAGGTCCATATAATGGAGAAAAGGGTGCTGGAAAAAGTAATATGGTAGAAAGCAGATACATTTATGGGACCTGATGACTAACACCCGAGGATGCTACATGAGGCAGCAGGGGTTATAGCAGGGCAACTAACAGGCATTTTCAGTCATTCACTAGCCACAGGAGCAGTCCCCTAGAGACTGGAGGACAGTGGATATGGTCCAACTACACAAGAGTGGAAAGAGGAATGGGCTAGGGAACTATAGACCAGTCAGCTTGACATATATATTTGGGAGGATTATAGAGTCTCCACTGAGAGAGAACCTGGTGGACTTCCTAGAACAGAATGGGCTGCAGGACCCAAGACAGCATAGTTTCATAAGGGGAAGGTCTAGCCAGATAAATCTGGTTGAGTTTTTCAACTGGGTTACCACAGCAGTAGGCAAGAGACAGGCAATTGGTATAGTATACCTTGACTTCAGCAAGGCCTTTGACTCAGTCCTCCACAGGAGGCTGGTCAAAAACATTAGGGATCTTGTTGTGGAGGAAAAGATGTCAAATGGGGTAGAGATCTTACTTGGGGTAGAAAAGAGGGTGGTAGTCAATGGGGAATTTTTAGAAGTGAGGGACATGACCAACGAGGTACCACAGGGGTTGGTACTAGGACTGGTCCTCTTCAATATTTTCATCTCTGACATAGGTGAAGGTATCAAGGGTAAGATCTGTCTCCTTTTGTAGTCAACACAAAGATGTGCACGGGGTAGACATGGAGGAAGGGAGATGAAACCTAAGGAAGGATCTGAGCAGATTGAAGAACTGGTCAAAGATTTGGTACCTGAACATCAGCACTACAAAATGTAAAGTAATTCACATTGGGAAAAGGAACCCAAAGGTGCAATGTGAAGTGCGTGGGGTGGTAATACAGAACAAAAGGATTTAGGGGTGATGATCTTGGAGACTCTAAAAACATCTGCACTCTACAGCAGTGCAGTGAGAAAAGCAAGCAGAATATCAGAATGTAAAGGGAGGGGGATAAGCAGTAGAAGGCAGGAAGTGACCCTCCCTCTGTACAGGTCACTGGTGCATGTGCACCTGGAATACTATGCAAAATACTGGAGCACACAACTGAGGAAACACTACAACAAGGTGGAGGCAATACAGTGTAGGACAACTAAGATGGTGCCTGGCCTTTGGGCTTTGGTATACAAACAGAGGCTGCAGGACTTAAACATGTAGACCCTAGAGAAAGAGGAGGGAAAGGAGTGACATGATTGAGATATACAAGTACTGGTATGGGATAAGTAGAGTAGAAGCCAAGGAACTATTCTCATTGAGTTCAAACACAGGAAATAGAGGGAATTCACTAAGGCTGGCAGGGGAAATTCAAAAATGATGTCTGGAAACATTTCTTCAGGGAAAGGGTGGTGGATAAGTGGAAAATGTTACCATAAGAAGTGGTATAGGCCAAATCAATTGGCAGCTTTCAGCAGGAATGGGACAAGCAGGGGTATTTAGTTATAAAAAGGGGAGTAGTAAAAATGGGGAGGATTGTCACTAGGGCAAGACAAAATAGTTAGGTAGGGTAGGCAGATTGGATGGGCCAAAAGCCTTTTTCTGCCATCAATGACTATGTATCTATGTATCTATGCATCTATGTTGTTGTTATGGGTTTCCTGAGGAAATGATTAATCGCTTGTAACATCAAATGGTGACAGATAAAACTGTACAATTGAATAATGTCAATAGTACAACTGGATAACATTAATAGTAAAGCAAGACATAACATTAGTCCATATCAGTCCCTCTAGGTGCACCAGTACATCACAGTAACATGAAAATAGGATGGCAGTCAAGTCACCAAATCTTCTAAGAAATGATCAACAAAGACAAAAAGATTTTCAGATTAAGAATTGTTACTGCACACAATTACAGCATGCCAGAAGGAGGTCACTGGGTCCTTATGTAGTTTGAGTAGGATATATATGGTGAGAATAGTCGGAGAAACTCTGACTCAAACTTTGACATTGCCCCAGGCAGACTTTTAATACAGGGTGGGCTTACTAGATAAATACCTATAGCTGATGGCATCATTCAGTTGTTGATAAATTTCCTGCATGTATTTAGTTTGTCTGTTATTACCACCTTGCCACCCTTGTCTGCAGGACTGATCTCTAGTGAGTTAATTTGCATCAAATCTTGTAAAGCTTTTCTTTCCTCCATAGTTAGACTGTCTTGATAATAGCCCCACGGTGATTGAAAAAGATGGTAAATTTCTTGTATTACCAACATGTGATAAGTCACTTTGACTGCAGCATCAGCTGCAACTGAAGAAGGCATCTACCGTAAAAAATATTTAAACAATTTTAGAATTTGAAAAATTAAAATATAAGAAATAAATGTGTTTTATAATAGAACATCACTGGTACGTTACAAAGAAAAGAGGCGGTCACCCAGTGGCCTACATCAGGGCAAAATCCCCACTAGGGGATTTATAACACCAAAGTACAAAACCAGGTGGGAACAACTGCTAACTAATTGCACTACGGAACTTATAACCATTCTAACTGGCCAGGGTTAGGAACAATATAATTTGCTATCAAAGGAATTTGTAGTGTTACAAGACCAAATACTTTCCTAGAAGGACAATTCTGGCTTTTATGACATCAAAGAGAGAGTCTCCAACATAAATTACATCAGAAGTTAATGATGGGAAAAGAAGCAAATTGTCATGCAGTGCTCTAAATTTTGAAATCCAAAATATCCTCAAGTGGAATAGATCAACTTGATCACTGAGCAGGGAATGCCCTAGGGCAGCTCAAGAAACAGATCAAGACCAACAGCTGGCACAAAGAAAAGATTTCAATACAGCAGCTCAGAAGAAATTAATATTGTGATTAGAGATTCCACCTCCCAAGCAGGCCTATCTGGTAGAGCAGTCACTTGTTTAGACATTGCCAGACTACAGAAACAGAACAAGGCCCCAAAAAACAACAAAAAAGAAGGGGCATAAAACAAGGCATGGTCAAAGAGTAAGACAGAGAACAGTACACATCCACACCAGCCTTGAGGGGGAAAGTAATCAAGTTCTAAATCATTCTAGCATACCTCAGACGGAAATACTAATAGCATTACTTAGTAAAGGTTCAACATACATACAGAATACAACAGTCAATAGATTTCAAGTTTTTATTGATATGTTAAAGTTTCCTGCAAACGTAATCTTACAAAACATCTCAACAGACATTTAGAAATGGGGTACCTGTAAGAAAGCACTGGCCCCCAGATCCATTGTTTTAACAGGTACCCATACTGTGCAGAACTATGGCTACTGTCACAGCTGTACTAATTTGTATAGGCATTTTAACATTTAGTTTGTTATTAGATGATGGGGTGGGTGGCCAAATTGATACAGAGAGGAATGTTCTTGCTGATTCTGATCATGACTTTGATATGTCCAACCTCTTGGTCGGTCACTACTGTCCCATTCATTATTACTGGTTACTCTTCCTAATGAAGACTGTGTTATGTTTGTGTGGATTTCTTTTAATGACCTTTATGATATTAATTTATTGTAAATGGGTAAGCAATTTGGGTTTGCATTTTAGATATTTGGTATTATTGGGATTGATAATTTTAGCCGGTGATGTGAAACTGAATCCTGGACCGGGTGCATGTGGATTTTCAAAAGTAGATAATAGTAATGCTGGCTTTTGGTCTACCACTCATAGGTTAAATATTTTACATCTAAATGTGAGAAGATTGGTGCCTTAAATGGCTAGTTTAGAAGTGGCAGTTTTGACTTGTAGGCCTGAGTTACTAGTAATAACAGAATCATGGTTAAAGCCCAGTATTACTGATGCTTTATGTCAAATTTCGGGTTATAGTATGTTATGTGTAGATCATCCTGGTAAGAAGACAGGGGTGGTATTGCTGTTTATTATTTTGAGCATTTGGAGGTTTCAATAATGGCATCCAGCCTCAATGCATATTCTAACTCTGACTGGTTGATTTTACAATGGGTGTTAGGAGGCTGTAAGAAAGTTATGGTGGGATGTTTATCTAACACCCCGCAATGTAGGATTGATGGACTAAAGAACCTTTTGGGTCTATCTAGTGAGTTTGTTCATAATCCTTATTTTGTTTTAGTGGGAGACATGAATGTTAACTGGCTAAATCACATATGTCTTGGTCTTGAAACTTGTCTAAATACATATAGCCTGTCACAGTTAATTAAAGAACCAACTAGATTGAATCCACTTACTGATATTCATTACTGGATTGAGTTGTTACTAATAAATCAAATATTGTTTTGGTGGCTGATGTTCTTTTGAACTTTAAAAGACACAAAGTACCATGTTATACATCTCCATACCTATAAGAGGGTAAATTTTGAAAGGTTAGAGGTAGAGTTGCATTTGATTGATTGGTCTTTTTTGAGTTCAATTCCTGACCCAGATTGTGCAGTGGATTTTTATTTTTATTTTTTTGCTCTCAATTGTTAATCTATTCAGAATCGAATGTTTCCATTATGTAAATTAAGAGGTGGGGTACTGAAAATTGTTGGTTCACTGATGCAATAAAGTGTTAAATCAGGTTAAGAGATCAGGCATGGTCTGACTGTAAGTGTTCACCATCAATCTTTCTATTGAATATTTATAGATCACTTAGAAATCAAGTAAGTAGGTCGGCGACAGTTGCAAAAAAAGATTATTGTAGGAACAAATTTAATTCTGGACTGTCTGACTCTAAAACATTTGGCACACTGTTAACTTACTTGTATCCCCTATGGAAAAGCCTACAGTAAAGGTTTTAAAGGTGCATGATCAAGAGATAACTGATCCTTGTTCGATTGCAAATATGTTAAATGCCAGATTTGCTGATTTATCTTGTTATACTACATCTTCCTTTATAGGGCCCAATTGTATTCAGAATTCAACTGCTCTTTCTCTTGATCATCTACCTTTTTACTTTCATAAGGCATCAAGGATGGATGTTCTTAAATTGCTTAATACTCTGCCTGATAAGTATGGAGACTGTGGTGGGGGCCTAGATGCTCATTTTGTTAATCTGGGCTCTTCCTCTGTGTCTGGCCCTCTTTCCCTTCTTTTATTTGTGTTTGACTACTGGTGTTTTTCCAACAGTTTGGAAGTGTGTAAAAGTAGTGCCTGTTCCCAAGAAATCTGGTGATGTGTTAGCTGAGGACTTCAGACTCATCTCCATTTTAAATCCTTTAAGTAAAATCTTAGAGAAATTGGTTTCAAACCAAGTTATATGTTATTTAGAGTCTTATAATTGATTGTGTCCCCAGCAGCACAGATTCAGAAAGAATCATGGGACAGGTACTGCCCTGGTCAGGTTCACTAACACCGTCCTTGGTGGATTTGAGCAGGGGGTTATGACTGGGCGGTGTTTGTGGACCTGACCAGGGCATTTGATCTTATTTATCACTCCCTTTTGAAGGTTAAACTTGCTGATTTGGGTTTTTTGATGGGGGTTGTGAATTGGATCAGTATTTATCTCTTGGAGCATACACAGGTTATTTCTGTTAATTCTATTCAGTCTGATGCTTGTCAGCTTAAGTGTGGGGTACCCCAGGGATCCATACTGGGACTCTGTTATTCTCCTTGTTTATTAATCAGCTCCCATCATTATGCAGTTTATGTGATACACTCGTATATGTGGATGATTTGATACTTTATTATCAATCAAATAATAGTGGCTGTCTTGCTGCCTCACTTGAAATGGAACTTCTGAAAATCTGTTTCTGGTTTGCTCAGAATGCTATGGTTTTGAATGTAAAAAAAAAACAAATAATTGCTTTTCAGTTCACCTTTTATGATTAGGAATCATCCTAGCTTGCAGATACATGATTTGAGTGGTATTAATATTGAACAAGTGTCACAATTTATATACTTAGGTGATCTCTTGGATAAAAGCTTGACTTTATTACCCCAAGTGACCCAAGTTAGCCATGCTATTAATAACAAATTGGGCATATTGTAACTTGGTAACTTGGTATGTATAGATAAAGTAGGCCATTGGCCCATTTAATTGTCTCCCACTCATAGTGGGCTTATCTGTTGACATTTCTCATGTAATTTAATGACAAGAATTTATCTAACCTACTTTTAAATAAGTCAAATGACGTAGAATCCACAACATTCTTAGGCAAATTATTCCAAATTGTAGATGTACGTATATTATAGAAGCTCTGATGCCTATTTGTTCTTGCCCTATATATAAATATTTGTTTATTATGTGATCTAGTATTAACTAATTTTTGAATCCTTTTTATGTTACATTGTGCCATTAAGACCTTGTCTTCCATGATACGGTATAAAAATAATAAATCTCCTCTGATTCTTCTGGTTTCCAAGGAGTACAGATTTAAGTCTACTGTATAAGTTAAAAATATTTTCCATTGTCTATTCAGCATTTAATTACAATGGGTGCATTACTGCCCCACTTAGATTATAATGCCAGTCTCTATTGTAATCTTGGGATTAAAGAAAGTAATATTTTGAAAGTAGCATATCATAACATATGCCATTTTGTTTGGGCCCCTTCCTCACATTTACATCACTGTTCACTTTATTCTCAGTTGGGGTGGCTATCCCCAAGTAGTAGGCTTGCTGTTTCTTAGACTGTCATTTTTTTAGAGCAATTCATAGCAATTTATATTATCCTTTGCAGGATGTCATTACGGTTCATACCCCAGTTTCGAGTTTGAGGCCTGCATTTGGCATTCTTTTAACAACTCCACTATATAAATCTAAAATGGGTTCTCATTCTTTCTCCATTGCTGCACCAGTTTTCTGAAATAATCTTCCTAGTGGTTTGCATACCATAATGTCACTACAAATGTTTAAGTCAAGGTTAAAATAATATTTATCCTGTAATGATGTTTGCAAATGTTATTAGTAATGCCATTCTGTCTTACATGTTCATTTCTATATCTTGTTTATTGTTTTTATGTAATTGATGTCATTTGTTTTTTGTATGTCATGAAGTGATATTGTGTGCTTGTTATGCACTTTCGAGTCAGGCCTGAAATAGGGTTTTAGCCTGTCTTCTTCAACTCCAGGATAGGGGTGCACAGACAATGAAGTTATTTTGTGACTCCTTGTGCCTTCAGTCTATTTGTAAAGAGTCCCAACTGGGGTGGTTACACATACCACAGGGCACAACTAGCCACCCATGTAGATTTTGTTTTTGTATCCCATCGGTGCTCCATTTTATCAGCCACAACCTATCCAATGGAATTCACTGACCACTTTTTATTGCATTATTCATTTACCATTGATCCTTCCCTTCTGCCAGGGAAGTATGAATGACAGCTGAATCACATTACCCTACAGGACATGTCTTTTCAGTGTGCACTCACATCCTTTTTATAGGCTCAAATGTCCGTACTTGACTTGTCCATTTGGTGGGATCACACTAAAACTGCTAATGGTGGGCTCACATGCAGTAGTTCCCATTCAGTGGGCAGGTCCACTTACCATGCCTATCTCAACCACTGATATACTTTTTATAAGCTCATAGAGAGAGGCCTATCCCTATAGCCCAGATTCAGTCTGTGGAGGAATGTATGAAGTCCTTTCAGTATGACAGGGTTAGAGCTCTGTCTTTTGAAAGGACTTATGATACCAAAGGTACACATTTGATGGGGATATTTTTCAGAGTTGTTCCCACAGGGTTAAATCATGTGGCATGGATTCTTTACTTGACTCAGAAGGCTTTGAACATGCCTCCCATGCTGGGATGTTACAGGTAGTTCATGATTTCCTTGATACGGTGGGCACCCGTTTTCCAATTGGTGGATTGGCAACACAGTTTTTGGTCTCTTTACATCTCCCCCGGGTGTCACCCTCTGATAATGCATTACTTACCCAACCTATTACTGAAAGGGACATTATTACAGCTATTTATGCTCTACGTCACAGAATTTTGCCTGGGACAGATGGTCTAGCATCTGAACTCTACCAGACATTTCATCTATTTGTGTCCCTATTCTTACATTTGTTTTTACCTCACTTCTGGCCCACGTGACAATACAAGGTTCTATTACTGAAGCTCTCCAAATTTTTTTATTTAAGACTGGGGATAGGCTGGCCCAGTGGTGCTGTGGATTGAGGCACTGGACACCACACTTCATGCCACGCCAATGACCCAGGTTCAGGAACGAGCCTGGATGTCGGGGGTCGGCAGGGGAGAGAGAGGATCGAGTGTCCAGAGGACTGCTGTCCTCTCTCAGGGAGGGATCCAGAGAATAGCCCAGCATTGCAGCAGCCCCAGGTGGAGACCAGAGACACTGCGATGCAAAGGGACTTGCACACAGGGGGAGGACATTGTGCAGCTGCCTTCCAGACATGGGTGGGAGCATCCATGTCACAAACTGGGTGGCATTGCATGTCCCACGTCTGGGGCATAAAACAAGAAAATCCTCTCCTGCCCAGATAGGTCATGGCTCTCTGCACCTGCCACCACACGTCCAACACTGGATCTCTGCCTCTGCCCCTTCTTTCTCCTCACAGACCCTCGCTGGAGATGGTTCACCAAGGAGAAAGTAATGCCATTGAGGAGGTAGGATCACAGTGGGCAGTAGAAGTGGCGGGATGATGAGTAGCCTGAAAGTGTTCTTGGTCTGGAGTGCTACAAAAAGAGTTGACAAAAAAAAAGAGTGGGGTTAAGCAATGTCTTTCCATATTGGAGGCCTATTTGCCTCCTTAACATAGATGCTATAATTGTGCTTGTTTCCCCCCAAATTTTGTTAATATTATCCATCCCCTTCGACCTTTCTCCATCCCTGGCCATAAAATTCAGGACAATTTGTTGTTAATCAGGGATTTAATTGCATCCTGTCATTCTCACCAAGTGGGGCATTTTCTTTTTGTTTTGGATCAGGCCAAAGCTTTTGTTAACATCCCCCATGATTATCTTTCTTTGGTCCTTAAGTCGTATGGATTCTCACCTTTGTTCATAAATTGGTGTTAATTTCTGTATTTTTGTTCCATTATTCCCGCTATCAATGGATGGAATGGCTCCCAGATCAAATGATTATGAGGGGTATGTCAGGGATGCCCACTAAGCCCCATCCTTTACATACTGACCTTAGACCTTTTATTATGAGTAATATGTGCGGTTCCCCAAATTCGGAGCATTTCCCTCCCATTATCTAGGTGAGTGGTGAATATTTTGGCTTATGCTGATGACACTTGTTTATTTGTTCAAGATGTCCCCTCTGGCAAGAATGCCATGTGGTTAATTACCAAGATTACTTTGTTTGCTGGATCTAGAATTCATTATTCAAAATGTTGGATATGCCCCATTGGGTCCCATGAGCTGATCCCTCTCTCTGTTGGTGGTATTACTGTCACTTTGGAACCTGTCAAAATTCTTGGTATTTTTTTCAGTTGCATCAATTTGCCTGAATTGAACTGGAGCCATGCTTCGGATGTTGGAGCTGCCAGAGTAGCACTCTGGAAATCCTGGCAAGTGTCCAAAAAGAAATGAGTGGGCGAGGTTAAGACTTTCCTGATCCCCATTTTTCTTTATGTCAGTGCTATTTTCCCCTTCCTCTTACTTTTGAAACCCATTTGTATAGCACATTTTTTACAATGATTTGGGGGAGTAGACTTAATCTGATTAAAAGGGATGTTCTCTATCTCCAGTATGACAAAGGGGGTTTAAATATGGTGAATCCGGTGTTTTTTTATTACAGCATTCTTTTTTTCACTCTATTGTCCCTTGGATTTCTGGACCCCCTTCCATGTGGAAAGCATGGGCATCAGAATGGATGACACCACTCCAATTGGATTGGCAAAGGCCTATGCCGCTTCTCAGCAAAAAAGCTGTTAACCTGGATTTTTGTTACCTATTATATCTTTCATAAAACATTGCCACTTGTCATGCGATATTATTCGTACCCAACTTAGGAAAGCATTTTATAAAACGTTACTTCCTGAGGAGGTTGCTGTACTGCCAGGGGTGCCTTCCACTGTTAGATGACAGGCTTTATTGTATTTGGCTGATGTTCACTTTCCTCCTTCTTATTGGGATGTGGCATGGCTGTGTTGCCATGGAAGGTTGAATGTTAAGGGCAATAACAAACACAAAAGCATCATGGAATGATTCTGCCATAGAGACTGTTGCCAGGATACACTAGAAACTAGTTCTCATTTATATTTAGATTGCCTATTCATTACCCCATTTTGGGATTTCTTGGGCTCTTCCTGGACTGACCACCTTTGGCACTCCCTTACTTATGATGCCCTTATTCACAGTGTTACCACTGGTTTACCTTCCAGACATGATCCTTCCATGTTGCTTTTGATTCTCTCATGCCTTAAAGTAATGATTTGAAGGGTCTGTTGTAAATATGTCCTACAACAACAACTTTTAGAACATGCTATCCTGTTGTGCATGGTGGAATCAGGCTTTCATCACCTATGTGCTGTGGAACATACCAGACTTCCCCAGGCTACACGGATACACCACTGGAAACATTGTCCATGGGCCCTCTTCTGAGTACCCTCATGATCCTTCTTGGTCTTTTTGGACATTATGTTATTTTTCAGAGGTGCCCTCTTCTTGTTCATTTGGCTATTGTTTTGTCTGTTTCTGTTGCATTGATACGTCACATTGGGTTGATGCCCTGGGCTTGATTTTCAAAGGGTCTAGAGGGATGCAAGGGACTTGCATACAAAGAGTTTGATGCAAGTGGTGACATGCATCACAAATTGCATCAAACGAGATTTTCCAAGGCAGCCTGCATCCACTTCAGATACAGCTGCACCAAAGCCCCCTTGTGCCACAGGTTACGCCAACCAACAGGTGCGCCTGGTTGCAAGGGGGCCTGCAGCATGGTGGGGCTGCAATATCCCCTTTTGGGGGATTTTCAAAGCCCCACCATGGAAGCAGCAAGAGGCACCACTTAGGCCAGCCAGGAGGTGGTCTAAGTGGTTGCGCTGGTGGGATGGGGCAGTGCAGGAGACAATAGGAGCACTCAAAGACATATTAGAGGAGGCAGTTAGGGTTTAGAGGCACAGATGGATAGGAAAGTCAGCCATGTGGCACACAGCTGTGTGCCATCGTAATCTGCCAAAATAAAATGTATTTTACAGTGGAGCCCCTACTGTACCATAACTGTCCCAAAAGTCTAGCAGCCCCCCACCAGTCACACTGTGCATAGTGTTCCCAGTCCCGTAGTGCCCCGATGATCCATGATCTTCTCCATGTACATAGTTAAAAGTGCCTCTGTGCCCTAGCACCCCCGGTCCCCAATCACACAGACAAACATTGCAAAACTATTTCCTGGTGGTTTACTGGACCCCCACCCTCCACACCCCATCAGGGATTGCCAAACCACCCTACTCCCCCCTGTTCCCTGCTCCAATCCTACGACCAGCACTACCCTCTGCACACCACCATGGCCAGCTGCAGAATGCATTATGCACATGCTGTATGCTGCATACATGTGCACAGTGACAACACATTCTGCATCTGGCTCTGGTGGTGCATAGATGGCAGTGCCAGTCGCAGGATCAGAGCAGGGAACAAGGGGAGCAGGGTGGTTTGGCAATGCCTGATGGGGTGGGAAGGGTAAGGGGTCCACTAGACCACCAGGGATTAGTTTCACAGCCTGGGTTCAAGTCCCAGCTGAGGCACTTACTTCTTTCTCTCTTCTGTTTGCATGTGTTCCATAAATATGCACACTGCACCCCATGTAATTGAAAATGAAGTAATTATTTGTGCAGCACCAGGTTGTGCATTGGAGAAAGAGTAATGTGTCCTCTGGGACAGCCCAGGTTCCAGTTGCCTTGGTGGCACCACTGATTAGTGTGACCGGAACGGTATTCCAGGCAGCCTGGGTTCAAGTCCCAGCTGAGGCATTTACTTCTTTCTCTCTTCTGTTTGTATGTCTTCCACAAAGATGCACACCGCATCCATGTGACCGAATATGAAGTAATTATTTGTGCAGCACCAGGCTGTGCATTGGAGAAAGAGTAATGAGTTCTCTGGGACAGCCCGGGTTCCAGTTGCCTTGGTGGCACAGCTGGTTAGCGTGACTGGAATGGTGTTCCGGATGGTCTGGGTTCAAGTCCCAACTGAAGCACTTACTTCTTTCTTTCCTCTGTGTGTATGTGTTCCATAAATATGCACACCACACCCATGTGATTGAAAATTAGTTTCACAAAGTTTGTTGGTATGATCAGGGACCTGGGAGGCACTAGAGCACAGGAGCACTTTTAACTATGTATGCAGGGAGGATCAGGAATCATTGGGAGGGCACTGTGGGATGGTGAACATTGTGCACAGTGTGACTGGGAGGGCACTAGACTATCAGAACAGTTACGGTACAGCAGGGGCACCAGTGTAATATACATTTTTTTTGGTAACTTACAAAGGCACACAGCTGCATGTCATATGGCTGCCTCTCCTGCCCATCTGTGCCCCTATACCCCCACTGCCTCCTCACTTGCTCCTATGCACCAGGACTCCTCCTAGCATCATATTTCTTCACCCCACCACCATTCCGGCCCCTCTAATGTTGCACCCGGTGGTGCGGGGGTGGCTGCATACCTCCGGCAAATCCCCCAAATGTGGCCAACTCTTTGACACATCTTGCAGTCTGTGGCAAATCCAGGAGTTTGGTGCAGGGACCCTGCAGATTATAAGATCTGGTGCAAGGTCCCTGGTGCAGCCAGGGTTTGCCACAACCCTTAGAGTGACGCAAGTTGTGTTCCTCTATGGGGTCTTTGAAAATCAGGCCCCCTGTTTGATTTTTCAGTAAGAACTTAGCACTGTACTTTGTTTTGTTGTTTTGTACCATTATTATTTGTTTTTTTCTTTAATAAACAATTCCCCTACTCTATATGAGAAATGCTATGGTATCTTCAATGTATACCTGAACAATCACCAGAACAGGCACACAGATTGTTGGTTTAACATCTCATCTGAAAGACGACATCTCAAGAATGCAGCACCCCCCTCATGCTGCACTACAGTGTTAGTATTGGGATTTATCTCAAGTTCCTGGTGTGGGAATGGAATTCACAGCCTTCCAATCATCTGGTCTCAGAAATGAGTGTGCAACCTGCTGAGCCACTGACACTTGAGTTTGATAGGCTCAGAGCTCCTGAAAGACTGCAAGACTGTGAAACCTGTCAGCAGCATTGGGAGTAATGTACTGATAGCTATGGCTAGTCTCACTTCCATGGTTAGGAAGTCATCCAGACAGTATAGCAGTCCAGTTTTATGGTGCAGCATTTTTGTGATGTAGTCCATGTACTGTAGAACTTTAAATTTTTATTGTCAAATAATTTTCACTATTTTCGCTGAAGCACCAATTTGCATGAAAATAAATTTGCGCTAAGTAGCACTTTCACCATTTTTTTCATCATAGTGAATGTGGTGGTAGTGACTTACCGCTAAAATAAATTTACACAATTATAGCTGCATTTGTGTTTGCACTAAATTTACTTTGTGTGAAAATAACTAGTTTTACAGTATGGTCTGAAGATGATTTCCTGGTCAATGCAGCCCCCATGATACCTTTAGTTTATCCACCACTTCAACTTGTGAGCCAGAGGAGGTAAACAGAGTAAGCAGGTGTTGCCTGCCAGATCCAAGGTGTTTTGGGCCAAAGAGGAAAGTCTTGGTCTTTTTTCATTCATCACTTGATTGTTTACAGAGAACCACTTCTCTAGGCTACAGAAATCAGCAGTAAGCTGGGCATTGATTGTGCTGATATCATTAAAACTTCTGTACAAGACTGCATTATCTGCATAAAGCTGCAGATTACCTCCATAGCACTTTTTTGTATGTCAGTAACAAATACTGATAAATGTAAGGGACCCAGGGTTCCCTGAGGCACACCATCAGTGATAGTCCTCTGACTTTAGTTGATGCTCCGCCATTTGACCGTTTATTATATAGTGTGAGAACCAGCAGTGTGAGAGGGAATCAAGGTCAATGTGTTTCAATTTGTCAAAGAGCGGGCTGTGGTTGACCAGATCAAATGCCTTTGTAAGGTCTATAGATACAGCCCCAGTCAGTGACCCTTTGTCCACAGCATTTAGAGCATCAGTGGTCAGCCTTATCAGGGCAATGTTGGTACCATGATGCTTTCTAAATCCATGCTGCTTTTCTGATAGTAGGTGGTGCTGCTCTAGGTATTCCCGCAGTTGATTATAAACCAGTCTCTCATGTGCCTTAGTAGTAGTAGTAGTAATGATTTTATTCATTTTATAAATGAACATGGTAAGAAATCCCATTGAGTACAAAAATACACTCATTTACAAGGGACATCATAGTAGAATACATGTCCTGGTTACAATCAAAGGAGAAAAATAAATCACAACCATATAAATATTACAAAAAACTTATAACTACATATAAATACAATTAGCATTAGGTCGGTTTCATCCTACCAAAAACAACATTATTCTCTGTATTGCTTACCCAACCTTTGATACAATACAACATTCTCTCAATTGACCAATTAGTGTTTGATGCCATTTCTCAATTTGGACCCAACTTACAGTAATACCATAAGGTCTCAAAATTACAGGTAAATTGTTCCATACTTTAGGACCTAAATAAAATATAGTGACATACTCAGTTTTTGTTCTCTGTTTTGGTACTTCAAATTCTGTATATTGGGATGATCTTAGTCCCTGGTTCAGCTGCTTTATTATCAATTCTTTGGTAATATACTCTGGCAATTTATTTTTAATAATATTATACATAATTTTAGTTATATGTTGATTTTGTCTGGAATCCAGATATGCCCAAACCAATTTGCTATATAAGTCACAATGATGTGTATATCTATGTGCATCTATTACATATCTAGCCATTTTCTTATATATAATGTCCACTTTTTTCAAGTCTGTCCTAATTGCCCCTCCATAGACCACATCAGTATAGTCTATCACTGGTACTAACATAGTATTGATAACATGCAACATAGTCTTCTTAGAAAAGTGTTTTTTTTATTCTGTATAACATTCCCAGTTGTTGTCCCAACATTTTCACCATGTTTCTTATATGTATTGAACATTTGCAATGGACATCCATCCAAAGCCCCAAGTATTTATATTCATCCACCTGTTGTAAGAAGGATCCATCATGTACTGTTATCTCCACTGTCTTATTAATATATGAATCTTTGTTTTTATGTCAAAACAAAATTACCTTGGTCTTGCCACTATTCAAAACCAATTTGTTTTCAACATAATAATTCTGTATATCATCAAACGCTTCATGTAAATTTTGTTGTATGCAAGACATTTCAGTTCCTGAAACATACAAAATCATATCATCAGCATACTGGTGAAATGTTAAATTTTGTTATTTAAAGTCTAGGTCATTTGTATATAAGTTGAAAAGGAGAGGCCCCAGTATTGAGCCCTGGGGTACTCCCTGCTTTAGCTGTCTGAAATCTGAATAATGTGAATTTAAATATACTCTTTGTTTCCTTCCGTTTAAATAATTATTAAAACAGAGTGCAACACTATCCAAAAATCCAAAATGTTTCTATTTATTTATTAGTATATCATGATTTAAAGTGTCATATGCCTTTGACAAATCAGTCATTATAGTTCTTGTCTGTAACCCATTGTCCATAGCAGTCTGCATATCCCCCTGTTACTTTTATTAATGCAGTCTGTGTACTATATTTTTCTTTAAAACCAGACTGGTTACAATTCAAAATGCCAAGGACACTCAGGTAATGCTTGACCTGTTTCACTACCATTTTTTCACAAACCTTTGCTACGACTGGAATTAAAGATATTGGTCTGTAATTAGTAATCTCACCCTTTAAGCCAGATTTAAAAATGGGAATTACTTTTGCAGATTTCCATACATCAGGCAGTTCAGCAGTATTTAATGATAAATTAAAAATTTGCATCAAAGGATTGGCAATCACTGGTACAGCATATCTCAATGGCCCTAGCCTGTAGACCAAGAAGAGAGGTGGGTCATAATTTTCCATTGATTCTCTGAGGCCACCTTTGTGCACTGGCAACACCATAGCCACTTTCCATTTACCAGGGATTTTTTCCTCCATCAGGGATCTGTCAAAGAGCATGGTTACCAGGAGAGCAATCACAGGGGCTGCTAGTTTGATGAACCAGGGCTCCTACTTATCAAATCCAGCAGATTCATCAGATTTGATCTGCTTTAGCAGGGCAAGCACCTCCTGATGGTAGATGAGACAAAGGTGAAATTGCAGTGGTTGAACTTCACTTTTTCATTGGTCCTGAGAGTGTGAGGAGTCCAAGCTGGGGTAGGATTTAGTCTTTCTAAATCTGTAAAAAAGCAAATAAAGGCATTGACAATAGTCTGGGGGTTGTTAATGCACAGCCCATTAACCACTACCTGCCCTTCTGAGGAATCAGTTTTTCCTTGCTATTAAACCCCTCGTCCAGAGAATTCAGGCATCCCCCGGTTTCCTGGGTATTTCAGTGGGGTGGGCTCCCCATAAAACTGCTCTATTTTCTGATGATATCAACCTCTTTATGACAGACATCCCTGCCTTTCTACAAACCTTGCAGTATCTAATTGCAGAATATCCTCTTATATCTGGGTATAAACTCAATGGCTTTCAAGTTCAAAATTTATTGTTCAGTCAAAAGACCATTACAATTTTAAAAACAGTAACAAGTGCGCAAGGGTGTATGATTCACATTACAGAGTTCATAAATACAATACAATACAATGCAATACAATACAATAAATACAATACATAGTACAAAGTTCTAAATATAAAAAACATACAGTACAGTAATCACAAAAGAGGATATAAGCAGGGGTACACTATTACTATCCCAGAAAATCAATGTTTTAGGTGCAGCTTATTAATAGCTTTCAAATATTCAACTACTTTAGTTATAGTATAGCCATCTTCAGAAGTAAACATAACATGTAGAAGGTCATTTCTGTCTAGGGTTTGAATCATTTTCCACAGTGGAAGTAGCTATGCCTGCTTGGGTCTAGTATACCAAGTGCAATCAAACATGATGTGGGATAGGTTTTTGTGGTCAGACTTATTACAAGAACTTTTTTTGTCTTTCTGGTCAGTAAGATTATTATATCTGACCTTCAATACATTACTTTTAAACAACTCCAGAGAGTATATAGTAAAAAGTCTTCTTTTACAAGGGTCTGTCAAGTAATCCAGATAGTATCTGAAATAGTTCACATTGTCATTCTAAGCAAGTCATGGGGAGTATCTAGAGAGGCTTGTATTTTCCATAGCTTCCATGCTGCTAGTGTTAACAATTTTATTCTTTTTGTATGTTTTATATTTCAAACTAAGTGAAATGGCTTTTTCAGCATATCTGTACAAGAACCACAAACCACAATGATTGAGGTTCATGGAAATTCTCTTAAGCCAATCTGCCTGCATTACATGCATAAACATCAATGCATAGTCCTGCCTCCCCCCCCCGAACAAAGCAGTGTGACATTTTCTTTGTGGTGATCATTGCTGCACAACATGAAAAACAACCTGTTCCTTTTTTATTATTTACAACTGAATACCTGGGTGCTCAATCCCAGGTGCCGGCTAAAAATGCTTCCTTCCCTATCTGACCACAGGGTGCCCACCCTCAGTGCCAATTAAGACCCAGCCCCCACCACTTTTGTATTATGCCCACCCACCCAAAAGATAACCCAGCACCGGGATGCCCAATCCTCAGTGCTGGTTAAGAAAACCCCCTTTTTCCTTGCCAGATAGACATTCTGACACCAGGGTGCTCAATCACCAGTGCCAGCTCAGACTCCCATCCCCTGTCACAATATGTGCAATACCAGTGTGTCCACCACCAGTGCCACTAAACATCAAGTCAACACTGAGGTACCTAATCCCCCGTATCAGAACCTTTAAAAGAAAAACAGTCTGTCACTGTTTTTTTAAACCCTGTAATAAAGAAAAACATCCATTAATGGCTGTTGCTCTGCAGACCTTGTTCCTCTCCCCCACCTGACCACCCACTCAGTACCCACCACACCACCCTCCACCAATACCCCTTACATATGTACAGGGGTATTATACGTAATCCTCACTGGACTGGAGATGCATCCTCCTTTAATGCCTGACTGAAAACTGAGGGAACAAGGTAAGTGTGATTAATGTATGTCAATGTGTTTTTCACTTTTACTCATAACTTGATCATTTTTTAATATTTTTACTGAAACTTTCAACATGGCCTTTTTGGGACCACTCTTCCTGATCAAGGTACGTGACAGTTTTCAAATCTGGCCCAAAAGTTGATTTTGCAGATGCTTTGTGAAATCACCTTTCTGGTGGGATCTGGAAATTTTCACCTACTGGGTCCATGAGGTGGGGTCATAAAAAGGTCATGTTAAACTTTGGGGTCAAAATATAAAAAAACAACAAATTAATGAAGATTAGTTGAGATTTTTCAACACTCACTCAAAACTTTGGTAATTTTCAATATTTTGACCCCTAATTTTCAACAGAGTAGTCTTTCTTTTTGTCGTTCACTTGTTGGTTGGTAAAGCTGGGCTAGAAATAACTCTGCTGTTCTGTTTCTTTCATTTCACACAGGTCCCAATGAGGATACGATTCCACTATCACAAAAAGAAGGGAAGTTCATTGGAAAGAAACATTAGGGTTGAAGAATGCAAAGTGCATAAACTAGGGAAATTAAAAAAAAATTGTTTGGGGTCTCCAGAGTCCTGGTGAATCAGTGGTGAGGTGTTTCTTGGGGTCATCCACCCTAATGCCCATCCTGTCACCTGAGCAAACGTTCAGATCTGATCTCTTTCCTTACCACTGGGGCCTAGGTGAAGAAATCTATGACTGACTGATTATGTTGGCAACATGCCAGATGTGTAGAATACATGAGAATGGAGTGAGCATTAGGGTTGACAACCCCGAGGCACACCACACACCTGAATTGTGAAGACATAGAAGAGAGCAAACCATAATGGTTCCTCCTGTTGCTTCCTGCAGGGTGGGGGGGGGTGTTAGGGTTAGAAACTCTAGCTCCACATTTAGCAGCAAGAGGGAAGAGCACCAGGCAACCACTACAGTGCTAAAAAACATGAAAACTGTGACCTGGAGGCAAAAAGCACCCATAGCAAACAAACACAGGCAGGACTGCATGTATAAAGCAGATAGTCCTTTAATTTTAATAACGTAGTACAAACAATGCTGCAGATACAAAAACTGGAGCTTACAAGCTGACGGGTAGGCCATTAAAAACTACTGATGTTTTGCATGGTCACTGCCATGCATCCTCAGAGTAATCTGTTAACCATGATTGTAGGGCAATGTCAATGTCAAAAATTTGGACTGAAAACAGGAAAAATTGGTGACATCATGAGCATGTGTAGAAACTGCATGGTCATTTTTTGGAATTTTTTGACCAAATTTTCAACATTGGCATTATGGGACATCTCCTCATGAACAGTCCAACTGTGATTTTTGTTAATCCATTCCTAAAGTTGATTTCACACAATGACTACACCATTCTGTGCCACAGGTGTGAAAAAAAATTCCAGGCAGAATGTGCAAATTTACAGCTGTACTGTTCATAAGGAGGTGTGACAAAATGGCAATGTTGAAAATCTGAAGTGAAAATATAAAATTTGGTGAAGTTACGAGCATGCGTAGAAACTGCACAATGCACGTTTGTTATTCAGTCATTTTGGGGAATTTTTCCACCTCATTTTCAACATGGGCTTTTTGGAACCCCACCTCATGAATAGTGGCACTGTTGTTTCTTGAATTGGGCATAAAAGGTAATTCCCAGCAGCAACCACGAAATCACATTTCGGGACTGAGAAAAGAAATAACAGTGCCAGTGTTCATGCGGTGGAGTTCCAAGAACCTCATGCTGAAAATCTGGCACAAAAATTAATTCCTAAAATTGACCAAGATATCAACATAAGTTGAACACACACACACACACACACACACACACACAATGATTCCTATTATTCGGCTTATGTTGATTCCTCAGATTGCAGTTCAGTTTTCTTGAGTGCAGACTTGTCCCAGTCAGAGAAGATCACTGATCCCAACCTCTGGAGGGTAGGTATGGGTGAGGGGATTGTGGGGAGGTGGGTGCACAGAGAGAGGGTGGGGATGGGGAGGGGGAAGTGGAGAGATGACGATGCACCATTTTCTTTTTTTCAGTTTTTCTTTTAACATAAAAGACTACAGGGACAGTTTTCTGTATCAACATGATAATTTGTTTAAAAAATAAATATGGGCACAATAGGGTGGGCTCCTAGTGTGCCAGACGAGTCTGGGGGACATACATAATGCTGACAGGGGGGATTGGGCACCTCCATCAGCAGGGAAAGTGTCAGTGGATGAGGCAGACTAGTTCGATGCAGGATCCTAAATCTAAATGTTTGCAAGTTTTGATGCAGGATTCTGCATCGAAGAAAAGACATCAGAGGACAGTTTTCTTTTTCCACAGGTTTTTATAAATATGGGCACACTGGGTTGGGCTCCCAGTGTGCCAGATGAATCTGGGAGGGCATACATGATGCAAACAGGGGGACTGGGCAACCCCATTGGCAGTGAAAGTGTCAGTGGACAAGGCAGATGATTCATTTTTGAAAATGGCCATTAATGTTACTTTCTTTGACAGTCCATATCTCAAAAACCTCAACACCCAGCCACATAATATTTGGCATGTCAAGGATCTACCCCTGGAGATTATGCATGCCAAATTTCATGCAAACCTATTGAACAGTTCCAGAGTTATTAACGTTCAACAAGTAAACAACTTGGTTTCATTTTCGCAATCAGACTCATTTTCTCAAATGGTCCATTTTCATGCTAAACACAACTTGTCCCATAGGAACAAAATGGGAAATTTAAAACTTTAATAACTTTTGAACAGCTCAATATTTTTTCACCCAAGGGCTTTCTACCCTGAAAATTTTAGCCCACAACATAAAGTTGTTTCTGAGATCCAGGATGACAAAGAAATGTCATAAAATCCAAATGTTTCTGTTTTTTAACACTTTATATCTCAGAAACCACTTGATGGATTCCCAGCAAATTTGGCAGGTCAAGAGACCTGTACCTGGAGATTATGCTTGCCATATTTCATCCAAATCCATTTAATGGTTCCAAAGTTATTAACCCTCACAGTTTGAACTTTAACATAGAAGTGCACTTTCACTCTAACTATGCTGGTGCAACCACATCAGTATAATATTATATATATATTTATATAAAATTAAAAATAATATTATACTGACACAGTCACACCAGTATAGTCATAGTTATATGTATATTCATTGCAAAAAACTCAGTTTTACAAAACCAGTTAGGGTTTCCATTATACCTTTAAAAGTATGGAAATTCAATGTTAGGCTTAATACGTGTATCAGCACAACAACACCAATCTCTGCAAACAATATAAACAAAATAGTTATTTGGTGTATCTGTTGGTGTCCTTCCACCTAACTCATACACCATACAAATATATTGTTCTATACCACATGATTAACAGCTCAAATAATGTATGAGGTAGGTGGAAGGACACCAAGGGATATATCAAATAACTATTTTGTTTCTAATGTTTGCATTAGTGGTGTTGTGCTGATACACGTATTAACCCTAACATTGAATTTCCATACTTTTAAAGGCGTAATGTAAAACCCTAAATGGTTTTGTAAAACTGAGTTTTTTGCAATTAATTTCTTTACTCTTTGAGATAGGTGTGTACCAGAATTGCAACAAATAATCATGTTTGTCATTTTGTTCACATTGTGACCCCAAATTTTTGACATAGTCTTCTAATCACTCCACCTCATAACCCTCATAATGTAGGTGTAAATTTCTTAATCCATGGCAAAATACCATTCTGTGCCATAGCTGTGGAAACACATTTTGGACAGGATGTGATAAATGACAGCTGTAGTATTCATGAGGTGCTGTGAAGAAATGGTTATGTTCAAACTTTGGAGTGAAAATATAAATGATTGGCAGTTACATGCATGCATAGGAAAATGTCATTGATTGCGTGTAACTCAGGAATTCTTTGTTACTTTTGCTCCAGAATTTCAACATTGGCTTTTTGGGACCATACGTTATGAACACTGGCACTGTCATTTCATTACTCAATCCTGAAAGGTGATTTTGAGCATCGACTGCACCATTCTGTGCCACAGGTGCAAAAGCATATTTTGGGCAGGATGTGAGAAATACAGCTGTACTGTTCATGCGGTGGTGTGAAAAGTGGATATGCTGAAAACATGGAGTGAAAATATAAATTGGCAAAGTTGCACATGTGTGAAGGAAAATTTCAACGACCATGCATAACTCAGGCATTTTGGGATATAATTTGCACCAGATTTTCCACATGGGCTTTTTGGGACCCCACCTCATGCACAATGACATTTCCATTTCATTACTCAGTCCCAAAAGGTGATTTCTTTCAGCCACAGTGAAATCATCTTTCAGGACAGAGTAACAAAATTACAGTGCCAGTGTTCATAAAGTGGGGTCCCAAAAAGTCCATGTTGAAAATCTGGTTCATGCCAGAGGGTATACATAGAATCAGGAGGGACCTGCAGAAGCTTGAAAAATGATCAAGGGTTTGGCAGTTGAAATTCAATGCAAAGATGTCCTAGATAATGCATATGGGGCACAAAAACCCTGGAACAACATATCAGTTGAGGTGGTGAGGATATAGCATGCACCAAGCAGGAAAGGGACTTTGGGGTTATCATCTCTGATGACATCAAGGTAGGGAAACAGTGCAACAAGGCAGCAGGTAAAGCAAAAATGATGCTGGGATGCATAGGAATGGACATCACCAGCAGGAAAAGGGAGGTGATAATTTCAATATACATGACACTAGTGAGACCACACCTGGAGCACAATCTGCAGTTCTGGAGACCTTACCTATGTAAGGACATAGACAGGGTAGAGAAGGTTCAGAGGACGGCAGCAAAGATGATACAGGGATTGCATCACAAGTTCTATGAGGATAGGTTGAAGGACCCGAATATGTACTCCCTGGAGGAGAGGAAGGAGAGAGGGGGGATATGATAGAGACATACAAGTATCTTACAGGGAGGAACAGGGTGTAGGAATACACTATTTTCCAGTGAAAAAGATGTTCCAGAACTAGAGGGCACGGGATGAGGTTGGAGGGTGGTAATTCAGAAGAAACATGAAGAAGAATTTCTTCACAGAAAGGGTGGTGGACAAGTGGAACACCCTGCCAGAGGAAGTGATGGGTGCTGAAACAATCACAGGATTTAGGAATGCATGGGATAGACATAAGAACATTCTGGAGGTCAGGGGTAGGGGGCAACAGACTTCTAGAAAAACATAAAGTGAACTTCCAAGCTCAACTGGACAGACTGGGTGGGACATAGACCCTTATCTGCCAACAGCATCTATGTATCTATGTAAAATACCTACAAATGGCTGAAATATTAACATACAGTATGTTCAAAATGCCATTGATCACCTCTATATGGCACTTACCTTTATTCTTCTGTTCGTTGTTCGACTTTGAAGAATGCAGACATCCACAGAAGATGACAGCCACTCACCTCAGTTGGTAAGTACAAGGCAAGGGGGTGTGGGGTGGTTGGTTGTTCAATGGGAGGGTTGGGATGTGAGAGGGGGATGGGGAAACAATAAAATAACTTTTTTTACAGGAGTTTAAAAAAGATGTTGTGGACTGTTTTCTTTTTTCACAGAAACAGTAGAATCATTTCTCAGAACACTGGGGGTGGGTTCCCCAGTGTCCCACACTGCTCTGGGGGGTATAACATAACTGGGCACACTATGTACACTGGGAGTGGGCTCCCTAGAGTCACCCGCTGCTGGTGTGGGTGAATGTAGTGCTGACATGGGGATTAGGCACCCCACTGTTGGCAAAACCATTACATGCATTCATATTTCAGGACACTGTGAGTGGGTTTCCCAGTGTCCCACAGTGGGGGGTGCTTTATCTGGGACACTGGGAGTGGGCTCCACAGTGTCCTACAGTTCTGCTGGTGGTGGTGAGGGGGGGATAAGATATTGAAATAGCAAAAAGCACAAAAGACAGTAGCTCAAAGGCACAAAACGTTTAGCCTTCAAGTATGAGGTGCACTTACCAGGGTGTCAAACTCAGTTGAAAAGCACTGAGCTGGAAAACCAGCAAAAAGGTCAGCACTTCATTCAGTCCTATAGTAAGTTTAAATCTCAGTTAACAGTGTTGCAGAAAACAAAGCTTGGCAGATCACCCCAGAGTGGAGATTATGTTTAAAAAAACTCTAGGGGATCTATGCAACCTGGGGTGGGGCCCTGGGTGCTGTAGAATAGGCAGGGTTGGTTGACTGTTGGTTCCTGTTCCCCCGCTGTGTTGGTTCTGTCTGCCAAAAGGGATTTAGTACTGCAAAATAGCATCCTTGTTCAGTGCAGAATCCCTTTCCATAGGGGTCATGCAAAGCAGAATCCTAGTTCAAAGCAGAATCCTAGTTCGAAGCAGAAATCTAGTTTGAAGCAGAATCCAACTTCGAAGCAGAATCTTGTGTTGTGTGGGACATCTGTTTTTCCCCCATAGGAAATAATGGGAAATTCAACATGTCATAACTTTGGAAACAAATTTATATCTCCCCTCCCCCCAGAGATCTTCAAAAGGCCCATCTGTGAGGCCAAGGCTTTCTACCCTGAAAATGTCAGCCCAGAAGCTAAAGCCATTTCCGAGATACAGGTGGACAAAAAAAGTGTTAACCCCTCCAAAAAAAACCTTTATTTTGAACACTGTGTATCTCAGAAACAGCTAAAGCTATTAAGATAACATTTATCACTTACAAACACCTCCCCAGGGTAATTGTGCATGCCACATTTTGTAGAAATCACTTTAACCATTACAAAGTTATTAAGATCCAAAATTTGCCATTTAACATTAACAAACAGCAAAACCCTCAAAAATCTTTATTTTTTTTCAACACTATGTATCTCAGGAAGCAAACAAGGGATTCAAATCAAATTTGTCCAGTCAAGAGAATTGTGCCCTATGCTGACGCTTGTTAAATTTCCTGCAAATCTGTTAGAGTGTTGCAAAGTTATGCAGGTGTAAAGTATACAAAAGTGGATGACTGTGTGAAAATCACTTCCACTTTTACATCTATTTTCTCCCATAGGAAATAATGGCAAATTCAAGATTTAATAACTTTGGAATGGATTACTATTGTTTTACCAAACCCTCAAAAGGCACAACTGTGAGGCCAAGGTGTTCTACCCTGAATATTTCAGCCCAGCTCCTAAAGCCATTTCTGAGATACAGGTGGCTGAAAATACAGCAAAATCCAAAGAAATCTCCGTACTTTCAACACTTTTTATCTCAAACATCTCAAAAGGGATTCAAACCAAATTTGGTACATCAACAGACCTACCCAGCAGATGATGCATGCCAAATTTCAGGATAATCTGTGAAACCAATTTAAAGTTATTAACCAGGAAAAATTGTCCTTTAACATTAAACATTCCTACAAACCCTAATTATACTGGCCCGGTACATACATATATATTATGGTAGCACAGTAGTGCTACCATAGTTAGGGTTGAGGAGCCATTTACATGTTAAACCTAAAATTTTGCACCTTAATAACTTTGCAACCATTAAATGGGTTTGCCTGAAATTTGGAATACACAATCAAGAACCATACATCTTGGGATCTGCCAACCTTCGTACTGTTTGGATATACGGCTGCTGAGTTATTAAGCGTGATCTGCGTGCATGTTTACGATTTTTGGGAATTCTTTGGTCATCTCTAGAGGTCTCACGGTTTGTGCGACTGGTCCTAAATCTTCAGAGAACATGTGGCCAGGGTCTCTGATGTGCCTTTTGAAGATTTCGTGAAAAAATATTAAACAGTTCAACAGTTATTCAAAAAACAAGTTCCCATTATAAGTCAATGGGAAAAGTTAACAAAAAGTGTAACAGTGTCGCAAATGCAGTTTTTACTTTCACAAATGGCCCTTTTACGGTCGCAAATCTGCCATTTTGTTTTCAGTTGGTCATCAGAAAAATGCTTGCTATTTACATTTGGGACCCTCTAGAAATGTAATTGTTTTTGTATTCACCTAGTCAAACCCTGAGGATGCTAGGCATGTAAAACACCCCAGAAATATGTTTTTCAGATTTCTGGAAAAAGTTCTTTCACAAAGTACTTTCGCACTTGTGACAGTGTCGAATGAATTTGCGAAAGCTTTTGCAGAGTTCGACAGTACTTTCCAGGCTGTGTGAAAATGACAGCAATACTTTGCCACCCTACTGCAAAAGAACAGTTTGGTCTTTTGGGCTGATATTTGGAGGGAATGCAGCCAACATCTCATAGATGTACCTTTCAGTGTTTTGGTGAAGCAATATTACAGGGCGGCAAAGTTATGGCACTCCAAAGCTGACACTTTTTCCCATAGGATAACATTATGGCGTCTGCCGCATTACAGGAATCCTTTGCCGCCCTGCTGCAAAATAACAGTTTGGTCTTTTGGGCTGAAATTTGGAGAGAAAAAAGCTAACATCCCACAGATGTGCCTTTTACTAGTGTGGTGAAAAAAATATTACAGGGAGCAAAAGTTATGGCACTCCGAACTTCTCTTTTTTCCCCATAGGATAACATTACGGCGTTCGCAGCACATTTCAGGGCCCGTATCTCGGAAACGGTGCGAGATATGGACTTTTTGAGGGGAAAAATGCTTAGCCCCAAGCATAAAACTAGCCAGGAAAGTCATAAATCATATGACTTTTAAATTTTTTTTCCTCGTCATACGGTTCCTGAGATATAAGCAATTTACTATTCCAACTCCTCATTTTAGTTCCGAGACCCATTATTATGCATACATTTTTTGTACTCACTGTCTTTCTCTATGCAACTTTTGGGGAAAACTAGCCTGTGCGCTTACATTATTGTTACCCTTACCGCTTCTGCTTGCGGTTCCATAGCCGTTTCACTTACTGTTCCCGTCTACGGCACCATGTGCGTTACCCTTCGCGTTTTGATTTGCACTTGCGTTTGCTTTATTTTAACCATTTCTGTCTACAGTACTGTTTATCTTTCTGTTTCACTTTGCGTCACCATGCGCATTACCGTTTGCATTTGCAGGCACCGTGTTACTATGTGACAAGACATCATGTGGCGGGAGCTCTCCTGCCACCGCATTACATTCACTATTTCTCATTATACTTCTCAAAAAGAAGGAAAATTAGAGGCAAAAAACTCTGTTTAATGCATTAGTTAGGGTTGTTCCACAGCGACAAAAGCGAGGAAATTCGGTGTTAGGGTTGAAAGCCCCCCTTGGACTCCCCCGCCCACACCCCCAACCTGCATCGAGGTGCGCATTGGGGTTGTCAGTCCTACCTCTCACCCCATTCTCCTATACCTCTGCTTCTTCACACATCTGATTGGGGTGACAGTTAGGACCGGCAACCCCAACACGCACCCCGATGCTGGTTGGGAGTGTGGGCAGGAAGCGTCAAGGGGCTTTCAACCCAACAAATTTCCTCACTTTGTCACTGTGAACAACCCTAAATAATGCATTAAACAGATTTTTGCCTATAATATATATATATATATGTAATAGATAACCCACTCTTAAATTGTCATGATCGGCGCTTTGATATACACACCTTGGTTTGCATCAACCACCAAAGGCGTGCATATATCGAGGGCAACGCACATCCTAAGTGGGTTACCTATCTTATAAAATGATAAAATAGTTTTTTTGGGGGTAAAAGAGCAGGTGTGCAGTCGTGCTCTGATATATGCATGGTCATGTGATGTGTTTTATACAATCATAACACTGGATTTGGAATTGGATGCCATCCCCATTTTATAAATATATATATATATATATATATATATATACACACACACATATATATATTTATATATAGATAGATATAGATATATATATATCTACATATATATATATATATATATAGTATGTTATACTGATACTGTAGCATCAGTATAGTTAGGGTTGAGTGCTCATTTCTATAATAAAGCCAAATTTTTGAACCTTAATAACCTTGCAATCGTTTAATTGATTTGCATGAAATTTTGCATGCATAATCTCTTAAGTAGATCTCTTGATGTGGCAAATACTGTGTGAATCCTCTGTGTGGTTTCTGAAGTAGTGTCACAAATCCCTAAATGTATGTGTTTTTTGTTGTTTCCTTGTTCACCTGTATCTCAGAAACTGTTTTAGGTTGTGGTCTGAAATGTTCAGGGTTGAAAGCCTTTGCCTCACAGATGTGCCTTTTGAAGTTTTGGTGAAAAAATATTAATCCATTCAAAAGTTACTAAATTTTGAAATGTCCCATTATTTCCTATGGGGAAAAAATAGATGTCAGGCATGAAAATAATTTTGTTTTCACAGGAGTCATTGTAGTTTCACAGACAGGGTCATATAGTGCTGCAGGGAGCCTGATGTATTTTCGAAGAGCTCTGCTCCGTCCGCCATCTGGTTTTTCAGTTAATGAGAGAAAGAAAACAAACAAAAATTAATGGAATTGAAGAAAGAAACATCAGAACCTAGCTAAACAGGACCGGTTTAGACACATTCTGATGCTTCTTTCTTCAAATGGTGGAAGAAACATCTTTTCTAGCACACGAAATCCCGGGTACCCAGTTTAGCGAGAGGAGCACTTCCCTGCATTCTCTGTATGACAACAGAAGGATTTTCTTGACTTGTGCAGATGCAGCTAGAACTCATGCTGCCTGCTGCACTGTTATGTGTGAGCCACTGTTTCCCCTGGTGCGTAGTGGTACCCCCGGGGAGTGCTCTGCAAAAATATATGCTCCCTGTGACACTGTATGACCCTGTATGCACAAATATAGTAGGTCCTCTTTTTCCTGGTGTCTAGTGGCACCCCCCCACCCTCTGATCCCCATTTTTTTTTATTAGGTGCTAGTGATACCCCCTAGCTTCCCCTATCTTTCCCTGGTGTTTAGTGGCATCCCCCTACCCTCATGTATATATCCCTGGTGTCTAGTCCAATCACTGTCCCCCTTATTTTTATAAATATTTGTATAGGCCCACATTGAGATGACCACCCCCTGGTGTCAGATGCCCCCCCCAGCCCCTTGTTTTTTTTTTACAGTGCTGACCTTGGAGGCCCAATCCCCATGTCAGCATTAGAAGCCCTCCCCAGCAGTGTGGGACACTTGGCAGCCCACTCCCAGTGTCCCAAAATATCTCTTAGGTTTTCACCTATAAAGAAGAAAACCATCCCCCAATGTTTTTTCACCTGTAAAAAAGAAAATGGTCCCTCATCGTCCCTGCCATCCCCTTCCCAATCCCAACCCTCCCACTGAGCACTCACCACCACCCCACACACACCCATTACCCTATACTTACCACTGGAGGGCATAGGCTGTCATCTTCTGTGAACCAGGACACATCTGCTCTCTCAAAAGCCGAACTGCAAACTGAGGAATCAAGGTAAGTGCCGTATAATGTATTTCAATGGCGTTTTAAATTTATGTTCATAACTTTGCCATTTTTAGGATTTTTTCATCAAATTTTCAACATGGGCTTTTTGGAACCCCACCTCATGAACACTGCAACTGTTGTTTTATTAATTGAGCCCAGAAAGTGATTTTGCGGTCACTGCGTGAAATCATCTTTCAGGACTGAATAATGAAATTTCACCACCACTTTTCATGAGGTGGTGTACCAAAAAGACCATATTTAAAATTTGGTGGAAAAATTTATAAAAATGGCTGCGCTATGAATGTTAGTTTAAATTTTTCTATGCACATGAAAAAGTTTGGTCATTTTAAATATTTTGAGTCAAAATTTTCAACATAGCCATTTTTTCACACCATCTCATGAACAGTATAGCTGCCATTTTTCACATCCTGCCTGAAAAGTGTTTTCACACCTGTGGTGCCGAATGATGTTTTGGCATAGATTTGACCATTTTCACCTATGGTGTTTATGAGGTGGACTCATTAGAAGACTATGGTCAAAATATGAAAAAATGGCAAATTTATGACCATTCATTGCAATTTTGATACGCCCACCACTCGTAACTTCAGAAATTTTAAATATTTTGACACCAGATTTTTAACATAACCTTGTTATTACCTAACCTCATGTATGTCATGGCTGTCATTTTTCAAATCCTGCCTAAAATGTGTTTTCGCACCTGTGGTGAGGAATGGCATTGCAGTTGCTTAGAATTATGCTTTGGCATGGATTTGAACATTTTCTGTACCAGGGTACATGAGGTGGGGTAATAAGATGGCTATGTTGACAATTTTGTCACTGCTGTCCTTTAATAAGATCAAGCCATTTATACCTACCTGTCTGTCTCTCTCTCTGTCTATCTACAGTATCTATCTACTGTCTGTCTGTCTATCTATCTGTCTATCTACCTATCTATATCGGGCAGCCTGAACCCCTGCATTATCAACAGATAGTTAATTCAATATTGATGGTTTCTGCAAAACAGTAATGCAGTGGTCAAGACAACAGTGATGAGGAACCCAAGGGCAAGTCATTAAAAAGTTAAAGTTCTAGAGCATGTGTAATGACAAACCTGCAGACCTTGTGGGATTCTGTACTGCATTGTGAGTTTTCTGTCCCAATGCCCAAACCACATGAAATATTTTTGGTTATGCAGTACATACCAATCAGATATTAGCCATTCTGCTTTATAACACAATATACCAAAACATTTACCTGCACAGGTAATATCCAGGGTTTACACTGGTGTCCAATGTGCAGAAAAAAAGTTTAGTTGTGCTGGTGGTAGCAATGAAGAGAATGTCTATACAAATATTTCATTTTTAATTGATTACATTCTACGAATATAGACATTCTCTTCATTGCTACCACCAACACAAATATGTTTTCTAAATTCTAGAATTTAGCAGTCAAAGACTAATTTGCCACATATACCATGGCACTGCAACTGAGGGTATCTAAAATAAACCTTGGGGCAGAATATGCAAGGCATGAGAGAATGTAGGATTTGTTTCATTTTCATCCTTTTCACAATGCACCATGCTATATATGGGGAAGAAAAAAAAGACAACGCATCAGGGGAGGGCTTGGAGACCTCTCAAATTTTATTTACAGTAAGATTTAAATGGTTAAAGGGCCAAATCAGATTTTTGTTAAATGCTTTTATAGAATCATTAGGATGCAAATTTGAAACATTACATTACTGTGAATAAACTGTAGCAGCAGATTATATGTTTTATTTTTAGAAACCATTTTAGTATGCATGCAATGCATTCATTCTGCTTTTGTTTAAATAGCTGTTTCAACCACTGCAGTTGTCTAGTACTGTAGACAATCTGTCCAGCTACATAGAAACAAAGTAGGAATATTAACGCAAATCAGAAAGTAGAAGTGGAACTTTTGGTTTGTAAAAAGAGGTTTTTGCTTCCTGATCTGCCATAATAAAACCTGAAGTTTGGATCTGAATGCTCTCAAAATAAGTTGCAGACTCCCTGACAGTATTATGCTTTGTACTAAAATCTTTCTCACTTCAATTTTCAACCCCAACCTACATATCCCTGAATGATGGCAGACACCTTGAGGGCCATGATTTACAGGCTTGCCATTTGGGGCCCTATCTATAAAACAGTTTCAGTCATTCTGTGACTATGACAAAAATCGTTTGTGACTAGGATCCCATTTTGACTGACAGGGATATTGTGCCACCCTGTATAAAATGACTATTTTTATTTAGTTGTTTAACCAGGTATAGCACACTAAGCTGAAAGCTTTTTTACAGGAGCACAAGTGACTTACTCAGGGTCACACAGTATGCAAGTGGAAGCTGTGGGATTCAAACCCAGGTCTGGTCTGCTGGATGTCACAAGACTTGCAGCTCAGAGCCTTAGACCACTGTGCTATACTGCCTCTAAAATGACTATTTAAAATTGGTATTTCTCAACTGCAGTTGCTAGCATTATTTTAAGTCCTAAAAGGAACCCAACCCCCTTTAAAATGGGAACTAAATCTAAACCATGGCAGAGACCAGATGTATAGTATAAAATAGATATAATATGATTTGATCAGAGTGTAGTCACTATCCTGGTGGTCACATTATATATATAGCATCCCACAGATTTGGGATTCAGAATCACTAGGACTACTGTATGGTGATGTAACTGATATGTATCACTTTGATAGCAGAAGATACCAGAAAATGTATTTAGCGTGCCTCCCAAATGGAGGGGGAGGGACTGGAGGAAGGGAAAGAAATAGGCCAAATACCAAATTGTGTACATTCAAAATTGTGAGGCGTGTGTATATGTGTGTGTGTGCATACGTGTGTGTGTGTATGCATGCATGCATGTGTGCATGTATGTGTGTGATGTCTTGAATCTTGAAGGACTGTTATGATATGCTGATATGAAATGGAATCTAGTGCTATGACAACACTTATTTGCAGTATTTCCCAGAGCCATCACTTGGGAACAAAATTTCCTTCTGGTACGGATCCAGCAGCTAATTACACATAACAAAAAAAAGTGGTATTTTCTTGTACTTCTAATCAAATGAGATATTGGTGTAACCCCCAGGGGGCGCTATCCCAAGGGCTACTACCCCTGCCTGATTTGCCACTAACAGGTTGAGGGGCCTGGATCCGATGATGGGTGCCTCCACCAAGAAGTCAGGGTTAAGACAGTCGGATATGACTTGGTCACAGCCCTCTGGGTCACTGCAACCCCCCTTTCTTCCCACTAGTGGCCCACACAAATCAATCACAGTACCCTTGCAATATACACTTACCCCCAGGATTGGTTCAATCAGCTTGACTCTGGGGACACCCTGTAAAGTAAGATGCACTTATACAATAACCACTGTACAGTAATTCAACATAGACACACAGTTCAAGCAGTGTAACTTTACTAAACAACCAAATCTGATTTATTTAGGTGATAGTAACAAGGACAGGGGGAAATCAGGTTAATTGATTCAGTCACATTAATAATCACAGTACTGTGCACATATTTCAGAGTCCCAAATGTCCCAAATGTCACTCTTACTGGGTACCCAGGCAATAAGAGGCTAGCCTATTTGGTGCAGCTGGTTGGGGCCCTGAGGGTGGAAAATGCATGCACAATACCCACTTTGTAATCCGAAGCTGGTAGGCTCAGTTCGTGAAGAAAGAAAGAAAGAAAGAAAGAAAGAAAGAAAGAAAGAAAGAAAGAAAGAAAGAAAGAAAGAAAGAAAGAAAGAAAGGAAGAAAGAAAGAAAGAAAGAAAGGAAAAGTAATCAGATGGAACACTTGCAATTAGATGATGGCAGGGAGCTACCCTGATCTGTACTCACAAATTCAATGCTGAAACTGAATGGAAGGCAGATTGTCCTGGATTGCCAGGAGGAGCAGACCACGTGGACAAGGTCCTTGTGACTGGACCCCACGGCAGTTCAGAGCAAGTGGATGTAGTCTGGATTAAGCTGGGGTTTACTTCCAGCTTCAGGCACTCAATTCACTGTACAGAGGATTTGAAACGCGATTCCCCACAAGCACTACACACATTTATATGTAAAAGGAAAGTACTATACCAGGCAGGCTGTTTCTCTATCCCGATCACAATTACTGCATAATACCCAGGAGAACACACAGCAGATTCAGTTCCTGACAGACCGAGCATGATTCAGCAATTTCTCCAGTCTTCTACAGGGTGAACCTGATTTCCTCACTTCTGGTGCTTCTTTCTCCTTACAACTCTGATTCAGTCCACACTGGCACTCACAAACAGTTGTAGGCCGAACTTCAGGGCCCCACACAAGCTTTCCGCATGAAAACTCAACAGCACAGGAGCCCGGAGTTCCTTCCCTCTTCACAGTCACAACTCATCTGATCTTTCCAGTAGACAGAGCCAGGCATTTCCCGTGAGTTTCTCCCAGTTCAGTTGGCTGGTTTGGCTGTCACTCACAGTAAACTCCCCCTGTTGGTGGAAAAAAGGCACCGAAGTCCAAACTATAATTTCCAGAAGCATTGGCCATACAGTACATAAGTGGCTGGCTCCACAATGAGAGTCCAAGTTCTGATTTGGCAGCAGCAGGCTCCATTTCAAAGGTCCCCCCACACTGATTGGTCCAGTTCAGCAGTTCAAAACTAGAATGGGGGACTAGGCAAACACAGTTCTGACTGCAAAGAAAAGCAGGTTAGACAAACTGTATTTTCGTTATTACTTTAAATGATGTCTGGCAAACAGTTATATCTTTGAAAAGTGCTCACTCTACCCACTTAGTGATGGCAGAAATGGAGTGATTTGGCAGCAGCTCGAGTGGGACTCAAGCAGAGAAACACACAGACCCCCATCCAAATTAATCATGTCTGCAGGCAGACAGCTCTTAAAGAGACAGTACCAGAGGCTCTAAAAGCACTCACAGATAAACGGCTTAGATGCCGAACACCACCCAGGCTTGGAGCATTCAAGCAAGCTCCTGGAAGACTTTTGGGGACCCCCATTTGCAGGGGGGTTACACCCTTCCTGACCTGGAAGAAGCTTGGAATCCACATCAAGCAAGTACCCCCATAAGTTTCAATTGCAATCATATACATTTGTATCAGGATCACATTAGGCTCATACATGTAATCATCAGTCAATATAGCTCTTTACCAGGAACACATTTCTGAAACTTTGCAGTACGTCACTCTTTACACAGTATTACACACACATTGTACCATAACACAGGTTATTACCTCTTGTACATGAAACCTGAAGAGAGGGTCCCTCCCTATCAGCTACCTTGGGGCTGGATAGGGCAGGGGCACCATAACTAGAGGGCAACACAAGTAACTTGGAGTTAGCACTAATGTTCAGTTTGAGCAAGAAGCTTGGGGACACATATACTCCTTTATGGACAACATTGAGAGGCAAGTCCACCGGCCTCCCAGGGGAATTATAACTGAGGTGCACCACAGGCTTTACAGCTTGACCAGTCTTTCTAGTGGGAACTGTTACAGTCTCTGCACTCTGAGCCTCATTTTCAGCATTATCCTCACTTGTCAGGGGAGTCTCCATTGGGGTAGAGAGGCTAGAACTTGGGGCACTTTCAGCTCCAGAAGTTATAATCTCTGAGTCCACAACACTTGGCTCACATAGAGAGTTTCGGACACTGGCAGTGGACCATCAGGGCACTCAAAATACTCTTTTTGTTCTGGTGTATCACCAGTCTGTTCTGGTCCATCATTTTCTTCCCCTGAAAGCTCAAACAGTTCAGCCATACACAATGATTCCATATCATCTGACTTGATGCTTTGCACTTCACTTTCTGGGAGCATTGTCTCCAGGGACAAAGCTGGGGGCTTAGACAGTCCAGAAGGCCTAGCTTCATCTCCAGTATTGACTAGGGGATTGCCCCAAAACAATTGACTCAGTTCATAAGAAGGGTAGTATTCAAAGTCACACTCACTTTCCTCTGATATGGACTGACAGTCATGCTCAACTGGGATTTGTGGAGGGGAACACTTTAACTCAGCTTCTGTAGGTGCAGACTTTCTTGATTTTTTCTTAGCAGCAGCTCTAGTCACTGGTCCAGAGGGCATTTCTGGGGCTCAGACTCAATCAAGATTTGTCCAATGGGCAGTAAATGATTTCTATGCATTGTTTAACATCTTTTGAATTATTCCTCAGGCCTTACTTTGTACACAGGCAGATCATCTAGTTTGCCCACTACAATGTGAGGGAGATGGTGCCATCTGTCAGCAATCTTGTGTTTGCCATGCAGTCCCAGATTTCTTAGCAATACCTGATCTCCCTCCTGGAGTTCCTGTGCTTTCACCTTTTTATCATACCTTTCTTTGTTGGCCAGATTTCTTTTGGCAGCCATGGTTTGAGCCAGTTGGTACACATGATTTAGCTGGGCCTTTAACTTTTGTATGTACTGTAAATAGTTGTCAGCTCGAAGCCCATCAGGAGAGACCCCAAAGCACACATCTTCCGGCAGTCGAGCTTCTCTTCCAAACATCAGGTGGTAGGGGAAGAACCCAGTGGCATCACTTTTGGTGCAGTTGTAGGCATGTACCAGGGTGCTAATTTGTTTGCTCCATCTAGGCTTGTCCTTTGGGTGGAGGGTGCCTAGCATATCTAGCAAAGTGCGGTTGAAACGTTCAGGCTGTGGGTCCCCCTTGGGGTGGTAAGGGGTGGTTCTGGACTTTCACACTCCCCACAGAGAAAGCATCTCTTTGATCAGACGACTCCCAAAATCTCTCCCTTGATCAGAATGGATTCTTTGTGGAGCCCCATAGTGAACAAAAGGTTTTCTACAAGTACTTTTGCCACAGTGGACGCCTTCTGGTCCTTGGTGGGGAAAGCTTGGGCATATCTCGTAAAATGGTCAGTGACCACCAGCACATTACTAATATTTCTTTGATCTGACTCCAAACTCAGAAAATCAATACAGACCAGCTCCATTGGTGCACTGGTGGTGATGTTAACAAGGGGGGCAGCCCTCTGCGGCAAAGCTTTCCTCTGTAAGCAGCAGCTACAAGTTTGAATGTGTTGCTCCACATCAGCCCCCCATCTTAGGCCAACAGAATCTGGATCTCATCAAGTCAAGTGTTCTGTCTATACCAAGGTGCCCCATGTGGTTATGTAAGGACCTCAGTACTGAATCTTGAAAGGCAGTGGGCAGCACTAGTTGTTGTTTTTCTACTTGCCCCCCTCTGTCTACTGTTTCTCTGTATAACAGTCTATTGATCAGTTTCAAATTAGGATCTTCTTTGTATAACATTACAGTTCTCAAATCAGTGGAACATAATTTGGACACATCTTTCCCTGCATATAGGGCTTCTAAAGCTGATTTGATCATGGGATCTCGGGATTGAGCCCCGCCGAATACTGTCATTGTCCAGCTGAGGCAGTGCACCAATGTCTATTGCAGAAAAGTGGCAATAAGCAGCAGGTATGCAATTCTCAGAGGGTCCCAAGCAATCCACCATACAGTTCACTATGTCCGTGGACATTTGTTCCTCCCTGTCAAATTTCTGGCAGAGTGCTCTAATTTCAGGTTCTGACAGTCTGACCCAGTCATTCTGGGGAACAGGCCTCCGGGAGAGAGCATCAGCATCTATGTGGTTCAGACCTGCTCTGTATTCAACTGCATAGTCATAGGTAGATAAGGCAGAGAGCCACCTATGGCCAGTAGCATCCAACTTAGCTGAAGTCTGCACATACGTCAAAGGATTATTGTCAGTCTTTACTAGTATCTTAGCCCCACAAGTACTCATGGAATTGATCAACAATGGCCCACTTCAAAGCTAGGAACTCTAACTTGTGTACAGGATAGTTCTTTTGGAAGGGGTCAGGCTTCTGCTGGCAAAGGCCACTGGTCTCAGGCCATTCTCGTGCTCTTGGTACAACACATCCCCCAACCCTTACAAGCTAGCATCAGTGTGCAGGACATAAGGTTTTGTTGGATCAGCATAGGCCAACACTGGAGCATAGGTAAGTTGATATATGATCTCATGAAAAGCAGTCTCACAATCAGGAGTCCAGCGGGCCCCAAATACTTCACTTGGATGAAAATACACTCTTTCAATCTCGAGGGACACTGACTTTTTGTATTTCTTGTGGGTTGGTGGATACCCTTGAGTAAGGTTAAGTAAAGGGCAGAACACTCTTGAATAGTCCTTGATGAAACGCCAATAATAACCACAGAATCCCAGGAATCTTTAAAGTTCTTTTAGATTTTTGGGCTGTGGCCAAGTGGTCAAGGCCTCAACTTTACTTGGGTTGGTCTCTATTCCCTCAGTGGATACTATGTGTCCCACATACTTTACTGATGTTTGAAAGAATTGACACTTATCAATGGACAGTTTAAGGCCAAAGTCTTCCAGTCGGTCCAACACCTTGAATAATCTGCTCTCATGTTCCTCCAGTGAGCTGCCAAACACAATAACATCATCTAGATATACCAGGCACTCTAATAAGTTCATGTCCCCCACTGCATGCTCCATCAGTTGCTGAAAGGTGGCTGGGGTGCCTGAAATCCCTTGAGGCATTCTCATGAATTCATAGAAGCCAAGCGGACAGATAAAGGCTGTCTTCTCATGGTCTTCTGGGGCCTTCGGGATCTGGTAGTAGCCACTGCGAAGATCCAGCACAAAGAACCACTTGCTATCATTCAGGCAGTCCAAAGCATCCTGAATGTGGAGCATTGTATACTGATCAGGGATAGTCCACTGGTTTAAAGTGCGATAATCTATGCACATCCTTACTGTCCCATTCTTTTTTCTCACTACCACAATGGGGGAAGCATAGGGGCTTCTGGATTCTTGTATTACATCAGCAGCTAGCATCTCTTGCAGATGCCATCTCACATCATCTATGTCAGCAGGGTCCAGGCGTCGAGACCTCTCATGAAATGGCCTTTCATCATGCAGCGGATGTGGTGCTCAGCTCCGACACATCCACATCCCATTCTTTTAAGGAAAACACCTGGTCTCTCTGGGCAAGCTTCTCACTGATCCTCACTTTCCATTCAGCTGGCAACGGGGAGTCACCGAAATCAAACAAGTCAGGCGTTACTCTGTCATTCTTCCCTGAACTCTTGTTACTGGGTAGCACTGCAGTGTCTGCACAATGCACATTAGCCAGGGTGCAACCTCTGTTTACTCAAATCTCTCTGTCAGACACATTATGAACTTGAGCCATTACCCTTCTGGTATAAGCATGGGCTCCAGCAGGCAAAATACTAGGCTTGACCAGCAGTCCCTCTGGCAATTTCCCATTGCCTGGTGCATCCAACATGAGGATTTTATTCTTGACATCCTTTCTGATACAGACTTCCCCCTGGTGGGTACACTGGGCATTTGGGGCCAGGATCAGAGACTCAGGATCCTTTTTCCAGACAACTCCAACCGGTTCCTCTGGTTCCACTTTGTCAGCATCTCTCTGTGCCTCATAGGCCTTCTTGATCAAGGCCAGAATTCTTAAAGCTCTACTAGTCCTTGACCCTGTTTTCATAACACAACTGTGCCAGCCATCCAAACATATGTGCATTAGTCCCAATTAGTAAAGGAACCCCATCATACAATCCAGTAGGGGGACCCACTAAGGCCAGGGTCTCTACTTGCTCTGCCATTCCAACCACAGAGGTGGGGAAAGACAGCCAAATTTGGATATACCCGGAGTAGGGGTAGGCCTTCTCAATTAACCCCCATACATGCAGTCCTTCTAATGGTTGTAAGGGTACATCTGAAAAATGCTTCTGATACCAATTCTGGAACATAATTGTCACTTGGGAGCCACTGTCTAATACAGCTCTTGTAGACACTCCATTCACCTTTACAGTGGTCTCCATGGAGGGACCCACTATTCTGGACCAGTCTCGAGAGGCGGTAGCAAGGGCCTGGGCAACTGACCTTGCCACAGAGGGATGTGAGTTAGCATTTTTGGGACCCTCACGGGGACCATTTTGTGCACCTCTTAACCACTGACTTGTTCTCCAAGGTTCTCCTTGTAGCCGGCTCACCACTCTCTCTAAGTCTTTCTGAGACTGGCATTCCCTCTTCATGTGCCCATCCTTACCACAATTATGGCAAAATATGTCTTCTGAAGTTTGGGGTGACTGAGGCATCACTGTGGGGGCTGTGGCATGGGTACTATCGATAGAAAACCTTGGTGCCACCTTAGCCAGTGGTGGGTTGGACATTTGGAGACATTTTTTCAGTTCCCTCACTTCCATAGTCAATGCATCAAGTTTCAAACTGTTGCCAACATGAGGTGCCTGGGTGGGCAGCCCCACCCCCATAGCAGAAGCAGTCAGGCTAGTGTCAGTGCCCATGCTCATAGGAGTATCCTTCATGATGAGACTGTCTGTTACTTTCCTAATCTCTCTCAGCAACTCCTCCCAGTGCGGGGTGCTTACAGCCATCCCCGTTTGGCAGGCACTTAATCCTTGACTTTCATCATGGGTTTTCAGTGATCCCTGGCCGTCAGCAGCTGACCCTGCCCTTGGAGCAAAGGTTGTAGCAGCTGCATCTACGCAGGGCTCGGAGAAATCCTCCTCTTCCTCAACCTCCCAGATTTCTTTCATCAAATCACAATGATCCAGTGGGTTACCTCTCCTGTCATGAAGCCTCAACTGAAGGAGCTGCAGTTTTGAGTGCTTTGCATGTTGCAATATGTGTCCCAACCTCACACAGTTTAAGTCACTGGCGGCCACCCCTACTTTCCGGTAGGCCCTCTGTAGCGCTCCTTCCAGACGAGTAACATATGCAGATAAACTTTCACCTGGCCATTGTTTTGTACCTTGAAACTTCCACATCAAGCTCTCCGCTGACTCAATACTACCAGAATTGCATTCAAGTGCAGTTAGGTACTTTTGGGCAGATGCCTCAGGGTTTGTGGACCTCAAAGACTTAATGGCTTCCAGAGCAGGACCTCTCAAGCTCTCTAGGATTCTTTTCTGTTTCTCAGCCTCTACACACTGCCACTCAGATACCAAAGGGGCAACACAGTCTATCCAGGTCTCCCAATCATCCTCCCCTTGTGGGGTGGGGAGGGTGCCGGAGAAAATTTTCAACCTACGGTAAGAGTCATGACTATTGGCAGGTACAGACATGGGGGCTTGCACATGCACAGAAAGAGGGGCAATAACGGGTGCTGGAGGGGAAGAGGGTGTTGGTGGAGGAACATTCTCAGGTGGCAATAATAGTTTCTTTAAATCCTCCACAGTTTTCCCTTCCCCCAACAACAATTTAGCAAATTTCTCCTCAAAAGTTTCAGATAATGGGGGAGACTCATTCTCCTTGGGGTCTTTACTGTCTTTGGTTATCACTCTCCATACAGTGAGGGTTTTCCTGGGGGTAACAGTCTGTGGCACTTTAGAACTGTCTACAGGGTCCTTACACTCTATTAGGGCCATGAAAGTTTGGGTGAGCAGATCAGCCTGTCACCCCTCTACCACAGGGTATCTTAAACATTCAACCTTGGAAAGTACTCCCTCCACGGTGTCCGTACTGGTACCCAGCAGGATATCCAAGATAAGTATAGCATTTTTGGGGTCGATCTCCTCCCCAGTACACCACTTCACCAGCTGGTGTACAGCCACTTCTGTTGGGGTACCCATTTATTTTTTTAACAGTAATTCATAAATGTGGCCACTAGAGGACACTAATCCCAGTGGTAAGCCTCCAAGATGTAACCCCAAGGGGCTCTATCACAAGGGCTACTACCCCTGCCTGATTTGCCACTAACAGGTTGAGGGGCCTGTATCCGATGGTGGGTGCCTCCACCCAGAGGTCGGGGTTAAGACAGTCTGATATGACTTGGTCACAGCCCTCTGGGTCACTGCAACCCTCCTTTCTTCCCACTAGTGGCCCACACAAATCAATCACAGTACCCTTGCAATATACACTTACCCCCAGGATTGGTTCAAACAGCTTGACTCTGGGGACACCCTGTAAAGTAAGATGCACTTATACAATAAGCACTGTACAGTAATTCAACATAGACACACAGTTCAAGCAGTGTAACTTTGCCAGACAACCAAATATGATTTATTTAGGGGATAGTAACAAGGACAGGGGGAAATCAGGTTAATTGATTCAGTCACATTAATAATCACAGTACTGTGCACATTTCAGAGTTCAATATTTCAGAGTCCCAAATGTCCCAAATGTCACTCTTACTGGGTACCCAGGCAATAAGAGGCTAGCCTATTTGGTGCAGCTGGTTGGGGCCCTGAGGATGGAAGATGCATGCACAATACCCACTTTGTAATCTGGAGCCAGTAGGCTCAGTTCGTGAAGAAAGAAAGGAAAAGTAATCAGATGGAACACTTGCAATTAGATGATGGCAGGGAGCTACCCTGATCTGTACTCACAAATTCAATGCTGAAACTGAATGGAAGGCAGATTGTCCTGGATTGCCAGGAGGAGCAGACCATGTGGACAAGGTCCTTGAGACTGGACCCCACGGCAGTTCAGAGCAAATGGATGTAGTCTGGATTAAGCTGGGGTTTACTTCCAGCTTCAGGCACTCAATTCACTGTACAGGGGATTTGAAATGCAATTCCCCGCAAGCACTACACACATTTATATGTAAAAGGAAAGTACTATACCAGGCAGGCTGCTTCTCTATCCTGATTGCAATTACTGCACAATACCCAGGAGAACACACAGCAGATTCAGTTCCTGACAGAACGAGCGCAATTTAGCAATTTCTCCAGTCTTCTACAGGGTGAGCCTGGTTTCCTCACTTCTGGTGCTTCTTTCTCCTTACAACTCTGATTCAGTCCACACTGGCACTTACAAATAGTTGTAGGCCAAACTTCAGGGCCCCACACGAGCTTCCCATGCAAAAACTCAAGAGCACAGGAGCCCGGAGCTCCTTCCCTCTTCACAGTCACAACTCATCTGATCTTTCCAGTAGACAGAGCCGGGCATTTCCCCTGAGTTTCTTCCAGTTCAGTTGGCTGGTTTGGCTGTCACTCACAGTAAACTCCCCCTGTTGGTGGAAAAAAAGGCACCGAAGTCCAAACTATAATTCCCAGAAGCATTGGCCATACAGTACATAGGTGGCTTGCTCCACAATGAGAGTCCAAGTTCTGATTTGCCAGCAGCAGGCTCCATTTCAAAGGTCCCCCCACACTGATTGGTCCAGTTCAGCAGTTCAAAACTAGAATGGGGGACTAGGCAAACACAGTTCTGACTGCAAAGAAAAGCAGGTTAGACAAACTGTATTTTCGTTATTACTCTAAATGATGTCTGGCAAACAGTTATATCTTTGAAAAGTGCTCACTCTGCCCACTTAGTGACAGCAGAAACAGAGAAATTTGGCAGCAGCTCGAGCGGGACTCAAGCAGGGGAAACACACAGACCCCCATCCAAATTAATTATGTCTGCAGGCAGACAGCTCTTAAATAGACAGTACCAGAGGCTCTAAAAGCACTCACAGATAAACGGCTTAGATGCCGAACACCACCCAGGCTTGGAGCATTCAAGGAAGCTCCTGGAAGACTTTTGGGAACCCCCATTTGCAGGGGGGGGTTACATTGGGACTACCTGTTATACTTCCACAAACCTCTTCTTAGATAGAGAGCCCAAAACACTTTAAAGATTCAGTAGTTAGGTATCAGTCCTATTGGTAAATTTTATACATGCAACTGTAGTAACACATCTCAGTCTTTGATATAGAATTGTTATGGGTGACGATTACTTTTACTTTCTGTAGCAATGACTGAATTATTATAACACAAACAATGGGGGAGAGTTATAAAGGTGTGTGCATAAACTCAAATTTTACTAAATCATTTAATACATTTGAATAGCGTTCCTCATGCAAAAATATAGTAAGTTTTAACAATACTTGTTTTTGAGTGATCTTGTACATCATTTCCACTTTAAAGCAGCATGTTTAGATCTATTAGTTACTGTTTTATTTATAGTATTTTGATGTGTTAGTAATTTATACTTTTATAATATTTGTTAGAGCAGTGAAATAAATGGGTTTTCACCTTTGCTTTTCACACTGCTAATAAAAAAGAATTCAGTAGAATTCTAGTAGATGTCAGAAACTGTCAACTACTTATGAACTCAGTGTATTTTAATGAGAACCTAAATACATTTTTTCTATCTTTTTCAAAAGGGATACTTGTTTCAGCAACAAACTTTGCCTTTTATATGTTTGCATGACCAATGGTGGTGGCATTATGCAAATCAAGCCCGCAAGGTAATTTTTTCGGCTGCTTGGTGAAATCACCTTTTGGGCAGGGTTTGAAAATGGTCACCACCCTTGTTCATGAGGTGGGTCATAAGAAGGTTATGTTGAAAATTTTGGGTCAAAATATGTAAAAATGGCAAAGTTATGCACATACGTTGAAATGTTACTACGTTCACTCATAACTTTGTTAATTGTAAATATTTTTCCCAAAATTTTTAACATAGCCATTTTTTTTACACTACTTCATAAATGTGACAGCTGTCATTTTTCAAACCCTGGTCAATATGTCTTTTCACATCTGTGGCGCAGATTGACATTTTGATGCCGAAGATTGACGTTTTGTTGGGGATTTGAACATTTTCCCTACTGGGTTCATGAGGTAGGGTAATAAGAAGGCTATGTCTACAATTTGGTTGCTGTTTTGGCACAAATGCAAGTGCAGGGCCCACAACAATATACATGTATGTATCTCTGGAGGGATGTGAGCGCAGGGCCCAGAGGGCCCTGGGCTCTAACATGCAAATGAGGATACAATTATACTATCTCAAAAAGTAAGGAAATTCTTTGCAAAAAAACTGCATTAATGCAACAGTTAGGGTTCCAATTAAATTGAGAAAAATAGGGAAATGTGAACACCCTGCCACACCCCAGAGGCAAATGAGGGGTGGAGTTTTCCTTGGTGTTGTCGACCCTAATGCTCACCCCATTCTACACTCATGCAACATACACACCTGTCTCCATCATATCTCAGGTTTTCTTTCACTGCAATGGGGTGAATGTTAGGTTTGACAATGCCAAGAAAGACTCCAACCCTCATTTGCTTCAGGGGTAAGGCAGGTTTGAAACCCTAACATCACATTGCATTACCAATCTGCTCCCTAACTGTTGCATTAATGCAGTTTTTTTTGCAAAGAAGATATATATCTATATATATATCTCTATATATTATGGTAGCATGGTAGTGCTACCATAGTTAGGGTTGAGGAACCATTTACATGTTAAACCCAAAATTTTGCACCTTAACAACTTTGCAACTGTTCAATGGATTTGCCTGGAATTTGGAATACAGAATCAAGATCCATACACCTTGGGATGCACCAAGTTTTGTACCAGTTGGATATATGGCTGCGGAGTTATTAAGTACGATCTGCGCATTCGTTTACGCTTTTTTTGGAATTCTATGGTCATGGCTACAGGTCGCACGGTTTGCATGACCAGTCCAAAATCTTCAGAGAATGTGCAGCCAGGGTCCCCAATGTGCCTTTTGAAGATTTCATGAAAAAAATATTAAACAGTTCAAAAGTTATTCAAAAAACAAGTTCCCATTATAAGTCAATGGGAAAAGTTAAAAAGTTCGACAGTGTCACAAATGCAGTTTTTACTTTCACAAATGGCCCTTTTACTGTCACAAATCCACCATTTTATTTTCATTTGGTGATCAGAAAAATGCTTGGCATTTAAATTTGGGACCCTCTAGCAACCTAATTCTTTTTGTATTCACCTAGTCGGACCCTGAGGATGCTAACCATGTCTTTATTTTGGGGTAAAACACCCCAGAAATATGTTTTTCAGATTTCTGGAAAAAGTACTTTCTCAAAGTAGTGTCGCACTCATGAAAGTGTCGCAGATTTTTGTGAAAGCTTTCGCAAATTGAGACAGTACTTTTCTAGGCTGTGGGAAAATGACAGCAATTCTTTGGCACCCCACTGCAAAAGAACAGTTTGGAGTTTTGGGCTGAAATTTGGAGAGAATGCAGCCGACATCTCACAGATGTGTCATTGAGTGTTTTGGTGAAAAAATATTACACAGCAGAAAAGTTATGGTACTCCAAAGTTGATGCTTTTTCCCATAGGATAACATTACGGTGTACGACGCATTGCAGCAATCGTTTGGCGCCCTGCTGCAAAATAATGGTTTGGTCTTTTGGGCTGAAATTTGTAGGGAATACAGCCAACATCCCACAGATGTGCCTTTCAATGGTTTGGTGAAAAAATATTACAGGTAGCCAAAGTTATGGTACTCCGAACGTCTCTTTTTTTCCCGTAGGATAACATTATGGTGTTCGTCGCGCCTTTCAGGGCCCGTATCTCAGAAACAGTGCAAGATATGGACTTTTCATCAAAAAACACTAGCTAGGAAAGTGATAATTCATATGACTTTTAAATTTTTTTTCTATGTCATACGGTTCCTGAGATATAAGCAATTTACTATTCAAGACCTCATTTTCTGTTCCGAGTCATTATTTTGCATACATTCTTTGTACTCACTGTCTTTCTCTATACAGCTTTTGGGGAAAACCAGCCTGTGCGCTTACATTACTGTTACCATTACCATTTCCGCCAGTGGTTCGGCACCGCTCACTTACCGCTCATGTTTTCGCCACCATGTGCGTACCCTTTATGCTTACTATGGTTGCATTTGCATTGTTTTAACATTTCTGTCTACAGTACTGTTTCTCTTTCTGTTTTGCTTTGCATCACCATGCGCATTATGATTTGCATTTGCGGGCACAATGTTACTATGTGACAAGACATCACATGGTGGGAGCGCGAGGCCCACAGGGCCCTGCACTCCCACCGCATTACATTCACTATTTCTCATTATCATTCTCAAAAAGAAGGGAAATTAGAGGCAAAAAACTCAATTTAATGCATCAGTTAGGGTTGTTCCACAGCGACAAAAGTGAGGAAATTCGACATTAGGGTTGAAACCCCCTTTGCACCCCTCCAGCCCACCCCCCAACTGGAATTGGGGTGCGTGTTGGGGTCATCGGTCCTAACTCTCACCCCATTCTCCTATTCCTCAGCTTCTTTCCACATGTGATGGGGTGAGAGTTAGGGCCGATGACCCCAATGCACACCCTGATTCCAGTTGGGGGGCTGGGCTGGAGGGGTGCAAAGGGGGTTTCAACCCTAACATTGAATTTCCTCACTTTTGTCGCTATGGAACAACCCTAACTGATGCATTAAATGGAGTTGTTTGCCTCTTATATATATATATATATATATATAGAGAGAGAGAGAGAGAGATACACATATTTATATATATATTGTAAAAAAACAGTATTAATGCTCTAGTTAGGAATAAAGCCACAAAAGTTGGGAAATGTGGCATTAGGGTTTTAAAAGCTAGCACCCCACAGCAACCCTGCACACACCAACAGGCATCGGGGTGCCTGGGGGTCATTGGCCCTAATACTCACCCCATTCTTCTATACTGTACCCATCTCAGCTTATTTACTTATGGAATGGAAGTGAGCATTAGGGCCGATGACCCCAAGGCACATGCCCGACACCTGTTGCAGTATGCAGGGTTGGTATGGGGTGTTAGCTTTTAAAACCCTAATGCCACATTTCCCTACTTTTGTGGCTTTATCCTTAACTAGAGCATTGATGCAGTTTTTTGCAATTTATTTCCTTACTTTTTGAGATTGTATAATTGCATACTTATTTGTCTATGGAAGCGTAGGTCCCTATGGGCCCCTGCACTCCCATCCCTCCATAAATGCATATATGTATGTAGTTGTGAAGGCACAGTGCCCTCTGGGTCCTGCATTTCCATTTATAAGACAACTGTGACCAAACTGTCAGTATAGCCATCTCATTACCCCACCTCATGTACTCAGTACAGAAAATTTTCAAATCCCTGCCAAAACATAATTCTGCACAACTGCAATGCTAGTCCATGCCAAAGGCATGAAAACATATCGTGGCCAGAATTTGAAAACTGACAGCTGTGACATACACGATGTGGGGTAATAAGATGGCTATTTTGAAAATCTGGGTCAAAATATTAAAAGTTTCCAAAGTTACGAGCACGCATAATGAAACTGCAGTGAATGGTCATAACTTTGCCATTTTTTCATATTTTAACCCCAAATTTTCAACATAGTTTTCTTATGACCTCACCTCATAAACATTGTGGCTGAAAATGTTCAAATATGTGGCAAAATGCCATTTTGCGCCACAGGTGTGAAAAGAAGTTTCAGACAGGATGTGAAAAATGACAGCTGTACTATTCATGAGGTGGTGTGAAAAACTGACTATGTTGAAAATTTAAAGTCATAATATTGAAAATTACCAAAGTTATGTGCGTGCTTAGAAACATTTCAACAAACGTGCATAACTACGCCATTTTCAGGAATTGTTTCACCAAATTTTCAACATGGCTTCTTTGGAACTCCACCTCATGAACAGTGGTGGTGAAATTTCATTATTCCATCCCAAAAGGTGATTTCATGCAGTGACCACGAAATCATATTCCGGGCTCTACTAGTGAGATGATAGCGACAGCATTCATGAGATGGGGTCCCAAAAAGCCTATGTTAAAATTTGGTGAAAAAATTCTTAAAATGGCAAAGTTATGAACATAAGATCTAAGATGGTGACCGTGCTGGGTCTGCCGTCAGTCAGCTTGAATTAAAGCTAGAGGGATTTTATTTTGTTTTTTAGTTTTATTTATGTTGCAAGTTCATTTTTTATTCCTTTTTCTTTCATTTTATAAATTGGGTTATTCTGCATTTTATGCCTTTCCTGGATTATCAGTTGGAACCAAGGAACGAGAGTCACCAAACGATTGTTTTATCGTTGTGAATTGCTGCAGCATTGGAATTATCACTGCTGCCTAGTGCATTGCTTTTCATCATGGGAAGTTGGGGTGAAGAGTTTTTGTCTACTCTGCAGTATTTATCAATCCTGCTTGCCGAGCCAGCCTAACTTGACTTTGTGGAGAGGTTGCTGTTTGCAGTGACTGCCTGAGATTTAGGGGTGAGGCCTACGGTTGACTGCTGGGGGCCGCTTTCCCTAACTGTGCCCGGGTCCAGGGCAGGAAAGCCTGCATCTGACCTCTGAAGAGTCAGCAGGGGAGTACGGTGCTGCCCTAAGTCACCTGGGGGGGTTTGGTTGAAGGCTGACTCTCCGGATATCTGTATCCACTGGTCGTGGGTCCAGGGGGAAATAGTGGGTCTCCTGGTGGGATGGCCAGAGGTGCTTAATCCCCTTCATTTAGCACCTGGCTGTGGAACTCTTTGGTGGTGGCTGGTGCTGCCGAAGATATTGAAGTTCGGTTTTGCTTCTTTTTCTTATGGACTTGGGATTTGCCTATAGACTGTGGATTTGCGACTGTACCTGTGGATTTCTCACCCCTGTTTTTCCCTCTACTACTGTGGTGCTTTGGTTACTATCTGTGCACAGGGATTATATCACTTGGCTCTTTTCCAATGCAGCAGACTTTGGAAAGTGGTGAGAGTACCCTGTATATTATTTTTTTCCTTCAAACTTCTAAGTTATTAATGTCCTTTTCATCAATTACGTGAGAGGTAGTGGTGGAATTTAAGTCAACTGGTTTTGCCTAGACTGGTGAGAGCTCTCCAGTCACTGGTTTCATTTTACTTGCAGTTTATTTGGTGACTGGTCACATTTCCTTGACTTATTTCAGCCAAATTTTCTAAAATATTTGGACTGGCTTTTCTCTCAGTGTGAGTGGCTAAGGGGTTTGAAGAACCCATTAAGACCCTTTATCTGTCTTGCTCTGGAAGACAGATATTTTATCTCCCTGGAAGTGAGAGATCTATTGGGGACTGGAAATTTGAGTTTCTCTTTCCCTATTATTGTGACCTTTTGCAACTTTGAGGACTCTCTCTTCTGTGTGGTTCCTTGTATTTAAACTGCCAGCTGTTGTGATTTTAGATTTTATTTATTTTAATTATTGTGGTTTTGGTTAGAGGGGGAGTGTGTTTTGTTTATTTTTTGTTTAGTGTTAAACTTATATGGTTTTTAGGTTCTGTTTAATTTGGTCATCAGAATGTGTTGGAGGCCTGCCCCCATGGTCGTGGGCTATTCATCCTCCACCCTTCACTCCCTTCACCCCTTTGTCTCCCCATTACACTTCTCCACCTACCAGCATTGTAGAGCACTGGGTATTGCCCGTTGGGAGAGGAGGGGATTTGGGGGGTGCAAACAGTGGAGGTTGAATGAGCGGGGCCATCTCATCAGGGTTGTAGGGTCCTGAAGACACCCTGGGGTGAAATGGAATCCAGATTGTGGTCCTCCATGTCTGGTTTTCATACCCAAGGGCAAGTAGTTCGGGCAGCCCTGGAAGTTCATCCAACTTGAGCAGTGTTATGCAATGATAGATCCATTAAAAACAAGACTGCAATTATTGCAGATCTTGTAGATTCAATGGATCTGGCTTGCATCACCAAGACCTGGCTGGATGAGAACTCTGGCCCTGTATTAGAGGCCACAATTCCAGCTGGTTACTCGGTGATTCACCGCTCGAGATTGGATCACAGGGGAGGGAGGGAGGGTTGCAGTCTGTTTCAAGATTGAATTGGGCCTCACAAGTGTACCAGTTGAGGAGGCTGAGTCATTTGAGTGTACTGTGGTAGCAGGTGTAGGTTGTATGATCGTCCTCCTCTATCATCCACCCAGGGATGGGAAACGATTCCTTCAGGAAGTGGTGGACCTCGTCATTGACATGGCATTTGAGTCTCCCAGGTTGATGGTCCTTGGCAACTTTAATGCCTGGGTCAATGACGAACTCTCGCAATTTGGACAAGACTTCCTCCAGTTGACATCTCTGGGCCTTACACAGGTAGTTACCACTGCTACCCACAAACATGGTCACTCCCTTGACTTAGTTTTCCTCCTGGGAATCAAAGCCTCAGATATAGGGGTGATCCCAGTCAAATGGTCCTATCTCTACACTGTGGGGTTCAATTGTAATGCCCCCTCTCAAAGGCCTATCCCTGTGGAGATGGTCAAGTACCACCTTTTATGAGATATTAACTCTGAAGGCCTTATGATGGTGCTTGACCTATTGTCTATTCCGGGTGTAAACAGTGAACCAGAGGACCTTGTGGTGGCCTATAATGTGGCCATTGTGGTGGCCCTGGATGTCATTGCTCCTGTCCGTGTTCATCCTCTCTCCCTTCACCTGGATCTCCATGGTTTGATAGAACCTTGAGGGAAATGCAGCAACAAGGATGAAGGTTAGAGTGTTGCTGGAGAAGATCTGCCCTCAGTGCCAACCACCTTAGGTTGATGGACCATTACCAAGCATATTAATCTGCAATCACCCGTAAGAAGGCAGAGTTCCTGTCCGGGGAGATTGCAGTCACTCAGAACTGACCAGCTCAGCTTTTCTGAACTTGGACAGGCTGTGCAATCCAGCTTGTCTGCAAGTTCAGAAAGCATTTTCCCAAATAGAGTGCAATGAACTTGCTCGGTTCTTTGCGACTAAGGTGGCTGACATCAGGGCGGCTGTCCAGCCAGCACACTTTATGGGTGCTGCTGATGACCAGTGCTTGGCCACTGGCCTCCAGCTTTCCTGGAGTACCTTCAACCACCCAGAGTTCATGGATGTCATGAGGATTGTCCAAGATGCATGCCCTACATACTGTAGTTTGGATCCAGGACCAACCTCCCTGATTTTTGGTTGCATTGATTCCATCAGTCTGGTCCTTGCTTGGATAGTTTGGTGTTCCTGGGAAACAGGTGAGTTTCCTAGCTCCCTGAAGGAGGTGGTGGTAACACCCCTCCTGAAGAAAGCTTCCCTGGACTCAAACTGCCTTGCAAACTACAGACCAATCTCTAACCTTCCCTTTTTAGGGAAGGTGGTTGAGAAGGTAGTGGCCGTACAGCTGGAGACCCATTTGACCATCCATGACATCTATGAACCCCTCCAGTCCAGTTTCCGAAAGGAGCATAGTATGGAGACAGCACTGGTTTGGGTGCTCAATGATCTCCTGATGGCTAGAGATCAGAAGAACCATTCCATACTGGTTCTCCTTTATCTCTCATCAGCGTTTGATACTGCGGACCATGGGGTTCTGCTCAATCATCTGATGTTCATCTGTGGCCTGTCTGGTACAGTACTCAGGTGGCTTACATCTTTCCTCACCGGAAGAACTCAGAAGGTGGTGTCCAGGATTTATTTCTCAGACGCAATCCCTCTGTCTTGTGGGGTTCTTCAGGGATCAGTGTTGTCCCCCATGTTGTTCGCAGTGTATATGCTGCCCCTCGAAGACATTGTAAGGAGGTATGGGCTGAAGTTTCACTGCTATGCAGATGATACCCAGCTATACCTTTCTTTTGCACCAGACCAGAATGGCGCTGTCTCAATCTTTAATAACTGCCTGACAGAAATCCAGGCATGGATGGATTCAAGCTGGTTGAAGTTGAACTCGGGAAAGACTGAAGTGCTGGTCGTGGACCCAGGATGCCGGATAGGGGGGTCTGGAGTAGGCTCACCCTCGGGATTATACCTTGGGGGTTTACCACTCCTGGCCTCTGAACAGGTGCATAACCTGGGGTAATCTTTGATGAGGGGCTGACCCTGCATTTGCAGGTGTCAGCCATCATCAAGACCTCTTTTTACCATCTGGGGACTATCACCAGGATTAGGCACCTTGTTCCATCCGGCAACCTTCCTACGCTGGTTCACGCCTTTGTGTCCTCTCACTTGGATTATTGCAACTCCCTGTATCTAGGGCTTTCTGGGCTAGAAATCCACCATTTGCAGCTAGTGAAGAATGCAGTAGCTCAGTTTCTGACAGGAACTCTTGGTTCTGTCATATTTCTCTGGTGCTGCGCAGTCTGCACTGGCTGCCAGTACGATGGTGGATCACCTTTAAAGTCAGTCTTTTGACGTACAAAGCCCTACATGGACAGGGCCCTGACCACCTGAAAGAGCTTCTGGTTCCCTACCACCCTGGGTGATCACTCCGCTCAGCTGGTGAGGGGTTGCTAGAGATTTCAAGAATGTGTTTGAAATCTTCTGGAGCCCAGGCATTTGTGCATGTGGCCCCTTTTCTCTGGAATTCTCTACCTCGCCAGTTACGTGAGTGCATGACTGTGGAGGGTTTTAAATGAGCCCTAAAAACTCATCTTTGGCACAAAGCATTTGGTGACTGAGTGGTTGTTTTGATTTTAATTTTATAAGTTTGTTCAGATGATTGTGTATTAATCAAGCTGCTGTAATCGGTGCAATATGTTGTTTGTTTTTAAATGTGTTCAGCACCTTGGTTTTGGAAAGGCACCATAAAAATAAAGTTTTATTATTATTATTATAAGTTCAAAATGCCATTGAAATACATTATACGGCACTCACCTTGATTCCTCAGTTCACGGTTTGACTTTGAAGAGTGCAGACGTATCTTGGCACACAGGAGATGACAGCCAATGACCTCCAGTGGCAAGTATAGGATAAGGGTGTGTGTGGGGTGGTGGGTGCTCAGTGGGAGGGTCAAGATGGGGGATGGGGACAGCAGGAATGAAGAGGGACCATTTTCTTTTTTCAGGTTACAACAAAAAAGATGTTGGGTCTGTTTTCTTTTTTTCAGGTACAACTAAATACACATTTGGGGACACTTGGAGTGGGCTCCCTAGTGTCCCACAGGACACTGGGAGTGGGCTCCCTAGTGTCCCACACTGCTGGGGGAGGGTGCTTGTAATGCCAACACAGGAATTTGGGCCCCCCAATGTCAGTAAATATAAACAGAATGGGCTGCAGGGGCATCTGATATTGGGGTGGGCATCCTGGTGTCAAATCTTATAATCAATCAGAATCAAAAATCAATCAAAATCTTTATTTATTCAGGCGGACATCATTGAGCGAAGCTCATTTACAAGATGGACCTGATAGGTCAAGATGAAAATAAAGTATAGTAGCATACATAAACAAATACAAAGAAAAAGACAAAGACTTTAATATAAATAAACAGGTACAATAATAAAAAAAAATGTATACAAGCAAGGTAGCTAATGGTTTTGGACAACAAAACAAAACAAGTCAGACAGTTTGACTCAAGTGACTGTAAGGTATTGGGATTGTGAAACTGGTCAGGTGTGTTGTAATTGGATAGTTACTTAAGCAAATAGAGAAGGGGATAAAAAAGGAAATGGCAATGGATTGTAGAGGATATTGTAGCTAAGTATAGAAAAAGCATATAAGAGGAGATAGAGAAAAAAGAAAGGGGGTAAAGGGTAAGAAGGGACTAGGCTTAGTGAAAGCAGTTGCATATCTCAGGAAAGAGACTTGTGAAGAGCTTTTTAAAGGATGCTATAGGTATGAAGGTGTTCAACTTTAGGGTCTTCTGCAGAGAATTCCAGGTAGATGCTAAAAAGTAGCTGATTGCAGATCTCCCGTGCCAGGTACAGACTTTAGGTATCTTCAAGGTGATAAGGCTATTGCTTCTTAGGGCATATGATCTAGGTGTAGCCAGAGTAAAGCAATCAGAAATATAAGGTGGAAGTTTGTTTGACAGAGCTTTGTAAATCCATAAAGCAGCATTTTATTCCTCCTAAGGTGTAGGGATGTCCAGCCAACAGCAGTATAGAGAGAGCAGTGATGAGTGTTGAAAGGAAGATCTGTGATGAATCTTAGAGCTCTGTGGTACAAGGTATTCAGATTACTTAAATAGGACATAGTACAGTGGCCATATAGGAAATCTGCATAATCGATGAGAGAAAGAAATGAGGCCTGTATTAGTCTCTGTTTTGACTCTCTGGTTAGATAATGTTTGATTCTGAAGAATAGGCCGAGCCTCTGTCTGAGTTTTTTTAGGAGCTCCTCAACATGATGAGTGTAATCAAGTCTGTTATCAATCCATACCCCTAAATATTTGAATTTATCCACATAATCAAGGTTTCTCCAAGGATGGTGGATAATTGGGAAAAGTGTTTGGTGAGAGAGTGGTAGAATATATATTGGTGGAAAAGAACATAGCCTCTGTCTTCTTGGCATTTAATAGTAGTTTCTTTTCAAGTAGTTGGTGTTGCAGCAGGAGAATTCTGATTGTAATAACTCACAGGCTTTTGATGGTGAGGATTACTGACATAAGAACAGTATCATCAGCAAAAAGGTGAACATTGGCAACAGTGAGGTTGGAATCAATGTTGTTGATGTAGATAGCAAAGAGGATAGGACCCAGGATGGATCCTTGCGGTACTCCCCTTAGAAGTGGTTTTGAGGAGGATAGGACACCTTCATTTTTCACCTGCTGTATTCTATCAGTGAGGTAACATCTGAACCACCCAAGAGAGGTTGAATCCAGGCCTAAGAAGTGCAGTGAGGAAATTAGCAGCTCATGATCCACTGTATCAAAGGCTTTGCTTAGGTCTAGAAATACAGCACAGATGCTGTTTTTTTTGTCTAACTCAGTTTGCCAATCATTTGTTACTTTTGCTAATGCAGAAATGGCACTGTGTCTGGTCCTAAACTCAGATTGAACAGGGTTAAGGAGATTATTAGCATTGAGGTAGTCTCTTAGTTGGATACTCACTAGTTTTTCTAACATTTTAGACAGCACCAGTAGGATGGATATAGGTCTATAATTGTTGAGATCCATGGGGTCCCCTAATTTGAGGAGGGAAAACACTTGTGCTGTCTTCCACAATGAAGGAACAGAACCAATGGATAAGGACAGATTAAAAAGATGAGTTAGGGGAACTGCAATGGCATGTAGAGTAATTTTTAGAAAGTAGGGGTCCAGAGAGTCTGCACCAGCACTTTTCTTGGTGTCTAGATGCAGCAGTAGGTCTTCCACTTGTTTTAATAAAATTGGCTTGAAGGAGAATGAAGAAGCAGCCTTCTGTCCATCGATAGACTGGAATTTAAGTTGTGACCGTAATAGATTTGCTGGGGAGGAGTCAAAGGCTAGGCCAGCCGTAGTGAAATGATTATTGAATGCATCTAAAATTTCATGCTTGTCAGTGATAACAGCATTGTTAAGGTGCACTTGTGATGGCAAGGAAGTGCTAGAATCCTGCCCTAGGATCCCCTTGATGGTGCCCCAGAATCTGGCTGGGTTAAGGTAGGAGGCATCAAGCTCAGCTGTATAGAAGGCAGCCTTGGCTTCTCTCACTTTTTTGGTGCAGCTGTTTCTGGCTTTTCTGAACTGCAGCCAGTCAAACGGATCCTTGGTCTTTCTTGCCCTTTTCCAGAGTTTATCTCTAGCAAGCAATGCAGATTTAAGATTGGCAGAAAACCAGCGGCAGGATTTGCTTTTTATTCTAACGCTAGTGAAAGGTGCATGAGTATTGCGGGCATCTATGATAATGTCATTTAACACCTTCAGTGCTGCTTCCACAGAAGCTGTGTGGTAGAATTCTTGCCAGCGTACAGAGTGATATAAATCATGGAAATATCCTTCGATGTTAAGGTTTTTTTTAGACCTTCTTGTGAGGAATTTCGCAGGGTTGGTTGGCTTGATTGATGATCTTATCCCTGCTATAAGACAGTGATCACTTATATCACTGAATAGCACTCCAGCATGTGAAAACAGGTGCGGTTTGTTTACCAACATAATGTCAAGTAGGGTGCTGTTACTTTTGTTTTTTTGAGTTAATTCTTGTCGGTTCATCTATTAATTGAGTGAACCCATATGTGTCACAAAAAGATACTAGGGGTGCAGATGCATTGGAGAGCCAGTTTAAGTTCAGGTCACCTAAAATGATGGTGTCTTCGGGGCCTAGTTTAATTATATTTCCCAAATGGGTTAGGAGTTGAAGGCCGGCAGAGGGGGGCCTGTAGCAGCCAACCAATTGAAAAGCTGTCATATTGGGGAGAGCTATATTAAGGGATAAACATTCGAATTCTTTGGGCAGTGATGTTACACTAAGGCAAGATGCAGAAATATTTGATTTAACATAGATAGCCACTCCACCGCCCCTTGTCAGGCAGTCCGATCTGAATAGCTGGTAGTTGGGTAGATTTATTTCCCTGTCATGTGTAGCAGGTTTAAGCCATGTCTCAGAAATTACCAGAAAGTCTGGCAAGGTGTGGGCAACCCAGGCCTGGATTAATGAGATCTTTTTTAAGAGGCTGCATGTATTGATGTGAAGGAAGCTTAAACCTTTAATGGAGGCTAGGTCTGATGGGGAGAAAGCCTTCTGGGGTCCTGGATTAATTTCAACATTGCCAGCTCAGACCAGCAAGAAGAATAATAGTTTAATAAGGGCTTCAAGTGATAGCAGGAGGGACCAGAAAGAGGGCTTTCTCTTCTTGCTCGGGGGTCCAATCTATAGAGACGGTCCAGGATGGATTAAGGCTTAATAGCTTGTCACAGAGTACCAGCTTGATGGACAGGTACAAGGGGGCACTATAGAGCCAAGATAAATTAATATAAATAAATAATATATAATATATACATAATAATATAAATAAATTAAAAAAATAAAAAACATACTTGGGGACACTGGAAGTGGGCTCACCAGTGTCCCACACTGCTGGGGGGGGCTTGTAATGCCGACACAGGGATTGGCCCCAATGTTGGCAAATATTAACAGAACAGGCTGGGGGGCATCTGACACTGGGGTGAGCATCCCGGTGTCAGATTTCATAAATAAATAAACTAAGGTAATCAGAGGGTGGGGGGTGCCACTAGACACCAGGGAAAGATATGGGGGGTCCACTAGGGACAGTGATCAGTGTGTCAGGGAGTGCCACTAGATACTAAGGAAAAGGGTGGCTCACAGTGGAAACTGCAGCCTGCATCACGAGTTCCAGTTGTGGCTGCAGAAGTCAAGAAAATCCCGCTCTTCTCATACAGAGGATATGGGAGAAGCAGTCCTCTCGCTAAGCTCAGCACCTGGAATTTTGGGTGCCTAGAAAATATATTTCTTGCCAAATTAAAAAAATATATATATCAGAATGTAGCTAAATGGGTCCCGTTTAGCTAGGTTCTGATGTTTGTTTCTTAAAATCCATTCATTTGTTATGTGTTTTCTTTATTTCATTCTCTCACTAACTGAAAAACAAGATGGTGGACACAGAAACACACTGTGAAAATATACTAGGCTCCCTGCAACACTATAGGACCCTGTCTGTGAAAACACAGTAGCTCCTGCAAAAATAAAAGTATTTTCATGCGGAACATCTAACTTTTCCCTAAGGAAATAATGGGAAATTAAAAAATGTAATAACCTTTGAATGGATTCATATTTCTTCACCAAACCTTCAAAAAACACATCAGTGATACAAAGGCTTTCTACCCTGAAAATGTCAGACCACAGCCCAAAATAGTTTCTGAGATATGGGTGGACAAAGAAGCAGCAAAACAATACGTAAATTTAGGGATTTTTGACACTCTCTATCTCAGAAATCACACAACGGATTTGCACAAACTTTGACACATCAAGACACTTACCCCAAGAGATTAAATATGCACATTTCTATGCAAGTCTGTTAAACAGTTGTAAAGTTATTAAAGTTCAAACATTTGGCTTTAACATAGAAGTGAGCACTCAACCCTAACTATAGTGATGCTACTGTGCCACGATAGATAGATAGATAGATAGATAGATAGATAGATAGATAGATAGATAGATAGATAGATAGATAATCGATATATTATAGGGGTGCAGTTCCACCCCTATAGTTAGGGTTGGTGCAGCTCTTCTATGTTAAATCTCAATATTTGCACCTTAATTTTTTTCATTTTTTGGTGAAATAGCCCAACATTTAGCATGCACCGTCATTCTGCTGGTGTCGCAAGAGTTGAAGAATTTCATGATGGCACCTTGAATGGTTTTTGAGATATAAAGTGGTGAAAAAGAGTATAAATGATGTTTTTTCCAGATAGGTTAACATGGGATTTTTAGCTGTCATCTACAGCCCACACAGAATGAAAAATCCATCTGTAATTTTTATAGATGATAGGGTGTGTGCCAAGAGTGTGTCTTTGGATGGTTTGGTGAAACAATACTTTACCATTTTTTAATTATAGTGGTTTTTGTGATAGCCGCAAGACAGGCAGATAAATGAAAATAGTTTGAACTGTAAATAGTCATTTACTGTTCGAACTTTACTGTTTGAATGGTAAATAACCATTTACTGTTTGAACTTTTTCTGTTCAAATGGTAAATAACCATTTACAATTCGAACGGTAAATAACTATTTACTGTTCGAACTTTACAGTTCAAATAGTAAATAACCATTTACTGTTCAAACGGTTAATAACCATTTACCGTTAGAACAGTAAATAACCATTTACCTTTCTAACGTTACTGTTCGAATGATAAATAGCCATTTACTGTTCAAACTGGCAAATAACCATTTACCATTCAAATGGTAAATAACCATCTACTGTTCAAACAGTAAATAACAATTTACTGTTCAATCTTTACTATTTGAATGGTAAATAACCATTCACTGTTCAAATGGTAAATTACCATTTACTGTTTGAACTTTACTGTTTGAACAGTAAAATTGTCATTTACAGTTCTAGTAGTCCAGTGTTCCCTCCCCCTTCTCTGATCGGCGTTCCTGGTAATAAACAAACAAAGCCCCCATCAGTTGCTAAGTTATTTTTGTTCAATTTGTTATTTAGCATTCAAACTTTACTGTTCGAACAGTAAATAACCATTTCCTGTTTGAACTTTACTGTCCAAATGGTAAATAACAATTTACACTCATAATAGTTTGAACTTTACTGTTCAAACAGTAAAATTGCCCTTTGCAGTTCTGATAGTCCAGTGGTCCCTCACCCCTCACCCATTCTCTGATCATCATCCCAATATTTTATTATGGCTTTTTTAATCCTTGGTAGTCTAGTGGTCCCTCTGCCCTCCCCCATTGTCCAGTCATTGTCCCCAGTGTAGCCCATTATGTTCCTGGTGTCAATTAGCTCCCCCCCATCCATTCCTGCCAAAAAGAAAAGTATCCCTTGATGTTTTGTTTTTTTAGGGCTGCAGTGGTACCTTCCCTCTATGTCATTTTCCAATCACCATCCCTGTATTAGCCCTGGTAGTCTAGCGGTCCCTCCCTTTCCTCTGTTATCTGATCTCACCCCCTGGTAATAACAAATTCAAACCCTGGTAAGCTAGTGGTCCCTCTCCCTTTCTCCAATCTCTGTCCCCATATTTTTTTTTTGCTATCATTTGTGGTCCAGTGGTCACTTTGCACTTCCCCATTGCAGGATCACCATCTCTAGATTCAGCCCTGTTTGTCCCTGGTGTCTAGTGGCACCCACCAAGTCTGTTCCTGCAAAAAACAAAACTGTCCCTTGATTTTTTTTTATGCTGCAAAAAAAAAGTCCCTCACTGATTAGCCCCCTACCCCACACCCCCAGTACACCTCCACACACCCTCAATCACCTGGGCAAGTCCCAGGTTCAAGATCCACTCTCCCAATCAAAGACATGTCTTGCTGCTGGAACCAGTGACTGCAATTTGAGAAACTAAGATAAATGCAGTTCAAAATATTTCAATGGGGGGTTTCAACTTTAATGCATAACTCAGCCATTTTTTGACATTTTGACCCCACATTTTAAACAAGCCCTTTCTGGGACCCCACCTCATGACCAATATGACTGTCAATACACAATTCCTTTTCAACAGGTAATTTCACAGCTGGTTGGCAAATTCACCTTTTGGGCAAGATTTGCCCATTTTTCCTGACCTTATTCATGAGGTGGGGTCATAAGAAGGCTATGTTAAAAATGCGGGGTTAAAATATGTAAAAATGGCAGAGTTATGACAAGTTGTTGCAGTTTTGCTACACATGCTCGTAACTTCAGAAATATTAAATATTTTGACCCCAAATTTTCAACATAGACTACTTATTACCCCACCTCATATATGTCATAGCTGTCATTTTTTCAAATCCAAGTCAAAATGTCTTTCAGCCTCTGTTGTGTGAAATGGCATTGCAGTTGCATGGGATTACGTTTTGGCAGGGACTCGAAAATTTTCAGTAACAGGCATATGAGTTGGGGTAATAAGATGTTTATGCTGACAGTTTGGTCACTGTGTCCTATAAATGGAAGTACAGGGCCCTTCCACAGCTACATACATGTATGTATTTATGGAGGGATGGGAGCATAGGCCCCATAGGGCCCTATGCCCCCTTAGGAAAATAAGGATATCATTACTCTGTCTCAAAAACTACACATGGTTGGGAGTGCAGGGTCCAGAGGGCCCTCCACTCCCACAGGCACTATACATGGGTGGGAGTGCAGGGCAAGGACAGCCCTGCACTTCCACAGGCAAATAAGGCTACAATTACACTATCTCAAAAAGTAAAGAAATGCATTGCAAAAAAACTATGTTAATGCATCAGTGAGGGTTGGTATTAAAGTGTCAAAAGCTGGGAAAATCGATGTTAGGGTTTCCAATCCTAACTCCCCACCTCCACCTCCCAGACAGCAAAAGGACAAGACCACACCATCAGCCACAGACAGTCATCATCAGGTAAGACAAACAACATACAACTGTTTCCAGATGACACAAATGCAGTAGCACTGACGTGTTACCTTCGTGGATTTGTATCTGCAGTATGCAAACTGCTAAAAACTGTCACAGATTTTCTGGGATGTCCCAGATTTAGACTCCATGTCCCAAAGTCCTGATGTAATTGCTTCTATTATGGATTTTTAGAATGCCAGTGTAAGCTAGCAGACCTGTTTAACCCTTAAGCTACCAACAGAATTAGCAAGTACAGGAATTCTGGACTACTATCAGTCAACAACACAGCAAAGGCTAAACTGGCCAAAGCAGACAAAAGCAGTCTGTAGGAGACAACCCTCCCCTGACATTCCACAGGCTTATCTGTTTCTCTAATGAGACTGACAGAGAGAGAGACACACACACACACACACACACATTGCATTCCAATACAGTATGTTTCTGTTTAGTTAAGTCTGGAAATTAATAACACTGGATCCTTGAAAGCCTGGAAATTAACTTAACACTGGATCCTAAAGAAAATGATTTCTCTAGCAGTGCACATGTAACACTTTAGTTTAAAGTAGGTAAATGAACAGAAATGTCAACAGAAAGAAGATGCAAAACATTTGCCTGTGTTTTCTTTATTGTGTCATTTGGTAGTAAGCAACTGAATTTGGCATTTTGAAAAGCATAAACTAAAGGAACTTTACATATGTTGCAGTGTACTACATCATATGATGAACATGTCATGCGATGGCATGGCACCACAGTGAATAAAATATGGTGTCTCTGATTTTGGTCATTTGTCCCTGATTTTTGAGAGGAGTGTCCCTGATTTTGGTCCTAGCAGGCTGAGAGGTATGGGCGGGGGCAGGGTGTTAGGGCTGAAACTCTGTCGTATTTCCCTTCTTTTTACAGTTTGATATCAACCCTAACTGATGCATTAGTGTTTTGCAAAGAATGTCCTTGCTTTTTCAGATAGTGTAATCATAGCCTTATTTGCCTTTGGAAGGGCAAGGACCAGAGAGTCCTGCACTCCCTCCCATCTATAGTTTTTGAGATACAGTAATCATATCCTTATTTGCCTGTTTGTGGGAGTGCAGTGCCCTTCAAACCCTGTGCTCCCATCCCCTCATAGATGTGTATATGTATGTCTCTGTGGAAGGACCCTGCACTTCCCTTTATAAGACAACGGTGACCAAACTGCCAGCATAACCATCTCATTACCCCACCTCATGTACCTGGTACAGAAAATTTTCAAATCCCCACCAGAACATAATTCTGCATAACTACAATGCCATTCTGCACCACAGGTGCGAAAACACATTTTTGTGAGGATTTGAAAAATGACAGCTGTGACATATATGAGGCTGGGTAATAAGATTTCTATGCGGAAAAGTTGGGATCAGAGTTTTTAAAATTTCCAAAGTTATGAGTGTGTGTAGTGAAATTGCAGTGAATAGTCATAACTTTGCCATTTGCAAATATTGTATTTTGACCTCAAAATTTTCAACTTAGCCTTCTTATAACCCCACCTCATCAACAATAGAAGTGTCATTATGCAAATCCCACCCAAAAGGTGAATTCACAAAGTGACCACAAAATCACCTTTTGGGCGGGAGTTGCATAATGACGGTCATATTGTTCAAGGGGGTGGGGTCCCCAAAAGGCCATGCTGAAAATTTGGAGTCAAAATGTCAAAAAATGGCTGTGTTATGTACTAAAGTTGAAACCGCATTGAAATACATTGAAATGCATTTACCTTAGTGTCTCATATTGCAGTCGCTGGTTCCAGTAGCAAGATGTGTCTTTGATTGGAGAGTAGACCTCTAACCTGGGACTTGTTCAGGTGAGTGAGGTTGTGTTGGGGGATGTAGGGGTGTGGGGCGGTGGCTGCTAGATGAGAGGTTGGGGTGGGAGGTACGGTTCGCCGAGGAACTGTTTTCTTTTTTACAGGTTTATTAAAAAAAGACATCAAGGGACTGTTTTCTTTATTTCAGCATATACAGAGAATGGGAGGGTGGGGGTGCCACTAGACACAGAAACAAGAGGCACAGCAATCAGAGGGTGGGGAGTACCATTAGACACCAGGAAAATAACACGGACAGTGGTGGGAGGCTGGGGGTGCCAGTAGACAGGACCATTTTCCTTTTTACAGATTTATTTGAAGTTAAACATTTTTATTGGTTTTAATTGACACATACATAAATTACAAATGCACAAAATGCAACTGAAAAACATAAGTACAGGACTATACAACAGATATGTATAAGTATATGTGGCAAAAAAGCAATCACTATGATTCTCATTATCCTTATCTCGTAAACACATTTTTTTATGGCTTATATATTGTATTAGATCATTTTCCTCCCATTATAACGGCTGTTTTGAGCTGGTTCTGATTTATTATTCATAAAATAGTGTTATTATGATGAAAGACTCCAATCTGGTGGAATAAGAAAGGAGCTCCTTGTAGTACCAGTGTATAATGATCCTTTATAAACCACAAACAAAAATATCTGTTGTTATAATTTGATACCATTTTGCTTACCTATGGTGCTGATTGAGAAGCTTACATTACTATTCACTGCTGTTACTCTGCTGTTTACCATATCTGTGAGTAGTGGATAGTGGATAGTGGAGAGACATGTGATCTGACTGGGTCCCTATGTATGAGGGGAGGATAAGGGCATTCAGCCCTATCCTTAGCATGTATTTGAGTTGTTTCACCCTTGCCCTTTTGAACTTTATATCGTTATTCACCCTGATTCCACCCCCCACCCCACCCCCAAGATGGAATCAGTGTTGTGTGACAGGAGGGCCATTTCAGCCCCTTTGGGTTTTATTGAGCATGGCGCGAACATCTTTTTTTTCCTAACACTTGTCCTCTGCCATCCACTTTTGGTGATCAATTTGCCTACCTATCCATGGACCACATCTGACAGCCTGATACACGTGTATGAGTAGTCTGAGCAGCATTGAGTAAAAACAAATGGATCCACCTTCATCCCTTGTAATGAATCCTTACTGTGTTTATTTACTGCTTCTCTTGCTCAGCCTTGGAATTCATCCCCACAGAAAGCTGCGTTACCGAGTCGGTCAGTCAGTCATTTTGGAGCAGCTCAGCGATCATTTGCTCCATGCCGTGTACTTATAGTGCGCAGGTCATTTTAATTATACCACCTAATCTGATTGGAGATCATGTCTGGAATGCAGACCTGCAGGTGAGTTTTGATCCTGGAAGTGTAAAGGAACAATGCTCTTGCATTGTACCCCGCTCCCCAAATCTCACTTGGGGTGGCAGAGTGCAGCCAACCCTTTTCAACCCAGCGTGAAAAGATTTTCATCATACTGATCATTTAAATTACCAACATTCTATTTCCCTTGAATTATCCATAATTACACCTGATTTTGAAAAGACAGTTCAATAGTGCACATTGTGTGTAAGTGGCTCTCCTGGGAGCTGAAGAATGAGTATTATACCTTGCAGCTGTATATGTTGCCTACTCCCCCGACCAGCAATGTAAACAGTGAGCATTTTTTTCCTCAAATATAATATTTCAGTACCCAGACAACCGGCACATTCCCTCCGCTCCCATCCTCGGCCGGCCACCTTGTCAATAATTTTGCACGTTAAAGGAGAACTGCTGTGAATGCAGGCAAGCAACAGCATGACATAAATAGGTAAAAATCATGATCTGTCTGCTGCCAATTCATGACCAGTATGAATTTTTTTCAAATGGATTGTAGAGTACTGAGGGGCTTAAGCTGAAAACATTCATTTTGGATTCTGACTGCGTCAGCTGTGATGTGCATTTTGTCCCAGTCAGCAAACTGATCGTTGACAAAAAGTGAGTTACAATTACATATTAAGATTACATTTTTTTGAAGTTAGACTAAGCCTGAAGTCTCATCCTTTGCTGTCTCTAGATGCAAAGTATGTTCTGTGAGCAAGTATTTGTGTACATTCATGCAGTTTCCTACTAATTACAGTTATAAACCCTTCTTTCGCATTTAGATCATCGCAAAGCGATGAGTGGCAGAATCAGCAGTTGCTCCTCTCCATTCAAATTATGTTCACTCTGCATTAGAAATGTTTAATATAATATTTTAGAAGAAATCTTTTATGTGTAATCAAATGTTATGCTTTTTTGTGTTGATATATGACTGATGTGCCTGGATTTTATCAGACATTTGCATTGCTATCGTTGTAATGAAAGCAGGAAAGTGACAGTTTCTAAGCACACACCAACAGAAATACAAGCACTTTGGGAATTCTCTGCTTTTTGATATTGAAATGAAAACTGCGTGTCTTTTTAGGTTGTTGTTCATATTGCTGTATATTTAGAAGCGTATTTGAATATTAGTAGCATTCACAATCTTGGCAACCGGTTTTCAAATTCTGTAAGTAAGTCTGTAGGATTTGGGGTGGGAGAGCAGACAACGTTGAGAGTTTAGTGCATTTGGCTGTATTAAGTACCGGAAAAAGAAACAGAATCGTTTTATGTTCACATGGTATATGCAGTGAAAGAATAATGTAGAAACTTAGTAAATAATTGTGTGCATAAAATAGAAATCCTCATTGTGTACACTGTTTTGAAGGCACATCCAAATCAAGACTTACTGAAACACTTTACGTAGCATCAATGTATGCTAGGATGGTTATATGAAACCTCACATTAAACAAAAGAAATAATCATATTGAAATTGAAAGTCATGCCTCTTTCACTGCAGCTACCATGTGAACATAAAAATATTAATGTTCTGTTTTTTCCGATACTTAGTACATGCATATGCACTCAACACTCAACTGTGTTCATCCCCCCCCCATTGTTCAGTCTTCCCTATAGAATCTGAAAACCGGCTATCAGGATTTATTGTGAATGCCATTAATGTTCAAATACGCTTCCAAATATAATATGAACAACCTAAAAAGACACAAAATTTGAATTTGTATTTCTGCTGCAGCCTTCTTATACACTGTCACCATTCTGCTTTCACTACAGTGATCGCAATGCAGCTGTCTGATAAAATCCAAACATTAAACATTTCTAATGCAGAGTGGCTCTGGACTCCCTGGTGGTGTAAACTAACCATAAAAGAGCAGAAAACTGGAAAAAAAAAAACATTCTTTCTCTCCCACTTCATTGTTGTGTCATTTCTGTACCTCTTCTTCTTTCACAGTCATCCCATAACATTCACTGGTGTCAGTTTCTAATTATTTTTGGAGCTTTTAAATTTTAATTTCACCTCCCCCTTAGAAATGCTGGTCACCCTGCCCTTTCACTTTCTTAGTGCTGACATAAATTGAGGTTTATTTGCTGCTGAGTTGGACATTCAGAAAAGTCTTTTAATCAGCTAAGTACAGTATTGGTTTCTTGTTTTATTTAAGCCTGTTTCACCTCTCAGCCAATTGCTATCATGCATTTGCAAGTTGCAAAGTTGCAAGTTGGGAGGCAGTATAGAGCAGTGGTTTAAGGCTCTGAGCTGCAAATCTAGAGATCTGGGTTTGAATCCACAGCCCCCACTTGCATACTGTGTGACCCTGAGCAAGTCACTTGACTTCCCTGTGCTCCCAGGTTGCACCTGTAAACAAGCTTTCAGCTTAGTGTGTCTGTCCTGGTTAAACAATTGGAAAAAAAAATGTGCACTTACTACACCAGTCCCCTAAACAGGTGATGGGAGCTGTTGATCACATGAGTTTTGTTTTCTGGTGTCTGACTTTAGCACAACACTGCATAGCAGGAAAGGGTGTGTATTTAAATCTATCTGTGATTTGGAGTGGAGAGCCTAAAGGAATTGTAAATCGAGCAGGCATTTGATTACACCTATTGACAGAGCATACTATGTGTCTAGAGGCAATAAAGGATGAGAGTTCAGACTTAGTTTGACATTTATTAAACAAAAAGCAATCCTAATATGTAACTGACTGGGACAAAATGCAATCCTAATATGTAAGTGACTGGGACAAAGCACATATCACAGCCAATCTAATGAGAACCCAAAAATAAATGTTAGTATGAGCCCTTCTACAATCTATTAAAAAAGTCATACTGGTCATGAGTTGTCAGCAGACAGACTTAATTTGTACCTATTTATGTCACACTGTGACTTGTCTGCATTCACAGCAGTTATCCTTTAAGAATAATTGTTGATACAACCGGATCGTGATTGTACACAGTCATTTACAGGGCAGCCGGCTGATTTGGTAATCAGAGAAAATGTGCCATTTGCCATGAAATTTAAATATTATGCTTCAAACAGTTACAGATAATATTTACACTGTGTGTTTTTGTTTGGGGGGGACATTACCATATACATGGGGTACAGTGGTCACCACTGATAGAGTGTGTGTGCAACTTTCTAACATGGAATTGCTAGGGTGAATTACAGCAACTAGTTTTATTTGGAATATCCTGGAACGGTGTTACAATTAAATAACTAAAAAAAGTCACATATAGTTAAAAGAGTAATGGTATGAAGGAAGATGGAGTTTTGTGAAAGAAATTAACAGAACCCAAAAACGCCTCAGCTGTCATCTGGTCTGTATGACATCCATACAGCTGTCAAATCTCACCTTGTTAGAAGTCAATAAATTTGAATCTAACTGAAAGAAAGACTTGGACACCATGACCCAGATATTCAAACTGCGTTGGGCAGTGGTGCAAGCCTGGGTGCAGCACAACTGGGATGCACCAGGGCCAGGACCAGGTGATATTCAATGGTGATGTGCCATGGTGCAGCACCGTTGAATATGGCACAGACTGTGCACATCGCAGTGGCACTGCGCCGGTGCAAACCACAGATAGGGAACACAGAGATGCACCAGCGCAAGTGCAGTTGTGCTAAGTGCAGCACCCATGATATTCAGCAGAGGGCATGCAAATGAGGCCATAATATATGCAAGGTGCAAATGGGGCCATTTGTATGTCATTATGGCCCCATTTGCATGTCTTGCACAGGGCAGCCCAGTGACTTGTACCTGGCACCCTGGACAGCATGACGTGTGCACAGTGGGGGTCCTGGGGCAACCCCCACCCTGTAGCCACAATCGCAGTACAGTGCCATGGCACACACATCTCCCAGGTAGTCTAGTGGTACCCCCCCGAGTCCCCAAGGAATGTATAAAATGACATGCCCTGGTAGTCTAGTGGCCCCCTCCCTGCATGATTCCTCAATCACCAGTAAATGTCCAATATGTCATGCCCTGGTAGTCTAGTGGCCCCCCTACCCGATTCCCTGAGTAATGTATAAAACATCATTCCCTGGTAGTCTAGTGGACACCTCCCACCCGATTCCCCAATCGCTGGTACATGTTCAATATGTCATGCCCTGGTAGTCTAGTGGCACCCCCCACCCATTTACTATTACCTGCTGTGTCCTGTTGTCCAGCCAGTGTTTTACCCATGCTACCACCCTGGGACCCACTCCCAGGCTGGCTAATTTGTTTACTAATCTTTTGTGTGGGACTGTGTCAAATGCCTTGCTAAAGTCTAGGTAGGCCATATCCACAGCCCCTTTCTGGTCTACTACATTGGTCACCCAGTCAAAGAAATCAATTAGATTTGTCTGACATGACCTTCCTGCTGTGAATCCATGCTGCCTTGGGTCCTCTGCCCCACTGGCCTCTAGGTACTCAACAATTCTTTCCTTCAGAAGTGATTCCATTATTTTCCTTATCACTGAGGTCAAATTGACAGGTCTGTAGTTTCCTGCCTCTGTCTTGCTCCCACTTTTGTGACGGGGGAATCACATCCGCCCTCTTCCAGTCCTCAGGTACAACACCATCCTTCCATGATTTATTAAAAAGGGTAGTCAGTGATGTTACTAGTTCTTCTCTTAGTTCTTTTAGAATTCTGGGGTGAATCCCATCAGGCCCCATTGCTTTATCCACCTTCAGTTTTAAGAGTTCTTTCAGAACCCTTTCTTCTATGAAAGGACTAATATCAACCCCCTATCCAGAATGCTTCTATTGACTGGGTTAGGTATCTCCCCCGCTCCTCCTTTGTGAATACTGAGCAGAAGTATTCATTCAGTATCCCTACTTTTTCACTGTCACTCTCTGCCCAACCACCTTCCTCTTTATTCAGCCTCAGTATCCCTGCCTTAGTCTTTCTTTGCTCCCTAATGTACCTATAAAAGGTTTTATCCCCCTTCTTAACCGAGTTGGCTATCTTTTCCTTGGTTTGGGCCTTTGCTATTCTGCCTGCCTTCCCCACTTCCTTCTGCTTTAACTGGTACAGTTCTCTGTCCTGCTCCTTCTGTATTTCCTTATACTTCCTGAATGCTATCTTTTTCTCTCTTACCTTCCCCACCACTTCTTTTGAGAACCATAGTGTTTTTTCCTTTTGTTTTGATTTGTTTATTTGCTTCACACAAAGGCTTTTTGCCTCTGTGATGGTGGTTTTGATGTTTCCCCATTGTAACTTCACCCCACCTTCTTGCATGATTGCTAGTGCTTTTCTGAGGCACTCTCCAATTTTGACAAAATCAGCCCTCCTGAAGTTCAATACCTTCACCTTTGTATGACTTGACTCTACAGCTAAGTTTATCGTGAACCACACTGTTTGGTGGTCACTTGTTCCCAGATGGCTACCCACTTCAGGATCGGAGATCCTCTGTCCATCCCCATTTGAGAGTACCAGGTCTAAGATTGCTCCCTCCCAAGTGGGTTCCAAAACTAGCTGTCTGAGGCATGCCCCTTGTAGAGCATCGAGAATGGCCCTGCTCTTGGATGTGGCTGCAGCAAAGGTGTTCCAGTTAACATCTGGCATATTCAGGTCCCCCATCAGCAATATCTCCCCTTTCTCTGCCATCCCAAGGATGCCTTCTATATTTCCTTGTCCATTTCCTCCCCCTGAGACGGGGGTCTGTATACAACCCCTGTGTGGATTGTGGTGCCATTTCCAGTCTCCAGGGTGACCCACAGTGCTTCCTCTCCACCCTGTTTACCCTTTAGTTATGTTGCTTTGATCCCTTCCCTTACATAGAGAGCTACTCCTCCTCGTCTTCTTCCCTCCCTGTCCCTCCTGTAGATTGTGTACCCTGGTATGTTGACATCCCAGTCATGGTTCTCTGTGTACCATGTTTCTGTGACAGCCACAATATCCAGGCATCCCTCTTCCATCAAGGCCACCATTTCGGGGAGCTTTTTACCTAGACTATGGGGATTGGTACTCATTACCCTCCATTTTTTTATGTCTTAGTTTCTTTTTGCCCCATCCCTGTCCTTACTGCCTTTGTCTTTTTCTCCATTTACCCCTGTCCTTTTCCCTATCGACTGCTCTGTCTTGGTGTTTACCTCACTAGCTACCCTGATTTTCTGGGGAGGCTAGGATTTCCCTTCTCCTTTTCAGTGCCTCCCCCCTTGGCTAGTTTAAATGCTTGCCAATGAAGCATTTAAACCTATCACCTAGGATCCTGGTTCCTCTCCTGGATAGATGCAGACCATCGTGCCAGTTTAGGTCTGCATCCCTCCAGGTGGAGCCCCAATCCCCAATGAAGCCAAATCCCTGAGTTCTGCACCAGTTTTTCAACCAGTTATTGAATCCCATGGTGCGGAGTACCCTAGTCTCATCCATGCCATAGACAGGTAGCACTCCGAGAAAATTACCATGTGCTAACTTGTCCAGGGCCCTCCCAACTCCACAAACTCCTGTTGCACTGCTCTAATCCCATTCTCAGCCAGGTCATTTGTCCCTAGGTGGATAATGACATCCATCTCACTCCCCCTTACAGCTGCTCCCATGATCCTGAGGATTCATTTCCTGTTCCTCCAAGCCATGGTGCCAGGCAGGCACCTTACCTCTCTTTCCCCTCCCTCCCCATGTTCTACCCCCCTAACAATTGAGTCCCCCACCAAGGAGTTGTTTCCTTCCCCTGTGGGGTCCAACGCCACCCTCCTGTGGATCTCCATTGTGGAGATTCCCAGCAGTTCACAGGCCGGTGGCTGCTGTGTTGCACCATGCAATACAGCAGCCCACCTGTGGGTGGCCAGGAGTTGTTCCCACTTTTCATGGGCTCAACTTTCAGCCCCCCTATGCGACGCAATGCAAGGTTGAGCCAGCATATGCGCCGCCCATCCCAGGCTGAATATCGGGATGTGCCACATATGCATGGGTACACCCCTGCATCTGCACCACATACCATTACATTGCACCCCAGTGCATTGGGATTTGTGCTGCGCCGGGCAGCCTTTTTAATATCCTGCCGGGGTGCAATGCAGGGTTGTGCTGGCACAACTCTACTGCGCCATGTGCAACCCCTTTGAATATTCGGGCCCATGTCAATAATGTAGCATCAAATCAGAATCAATTACTACAGTATAAAAGATATCTATACCAAAGTGATAGCACCACTCTGTTCATGAGAAACTGCACTTTACAACCGTTGATGAGAAATGCTTGTGAAAGGGACAGTGAAATATCACAGATATTACAAAAACAAACATAACACTAAAAAAATTAAACTATTTGAACTCTAACACATAAATGTGTGCAGCATGCAAAAAAGGTGGATTATGAAGGTGTGAAAGACTCTAACAGCATGTAGTACAATTTATTCTGGCCCGGTTGTGAGCCTGCACACAAAGAGGCAGTCTTGGCGACACATCTTGTAAACAGAAAAATAAACCCAGACACGTTTAATTTTTGATAGGAAGAAAAATACTTTAATATTTCTAAAACATACCTACAAGATATTACAGAGCACTGGATGTTTAACAGAAATATACAGTGGAAATCCAGCAAAATAATGAAGACTCATGTATTATGGAGAAACAGCTTCACATAAACAAAAGTCACTGTTCCACGTTCCCCTCCACCCCCAGTGCATCACTTATCACCAGAACTTCCAGGAATGGTGTGTCTCCTCGTTTATTATCTGGCCCTTATGAATTCTGCAGAAAAAAAATAGGTAATCAGTGTTATTATCCACATATTCACAGTAATCCAGCAGCATGCAACCAATTTAAACCAGTAAATAGAAATGCCAACGAGTACATATGAACATGCAAACATACAAAATTGCCAGCAGATAAAGGCCTTATGGTCTATCAAGTCTGCTCGATTGTGCAGCTAGCAGCCTTCATACTGTAGCTGCCCCTTCCTCTCCCCTTCCTGACCCTCCCACTTACACTGTCCCATCCCCTTTTGAAGTAGCTCAGTGTTCTACAGGATACCACTTCCTCTGGCAATGTGTTCCACCCAGACACCACCCTCTCTGTAAAAAAGTACAGTATCTCCTCATTTGACTCCTGAACCTTCCCTCTTCCAATCTCAGATCATGTCCTGAAATGTTCCTCCCCTCCCCTTAATTTGAAAAGCCCCTCCGTGCCCGTCTTATTTATTCCTTTCATGTACATAAAGGTTTCAGTCATGTCTCCCCTATCCCTCCTCTCCTCCAGGGAGTACATGTTCAACTCCCTCAGCCTGCTCTCATACGGTATGTCCCCTAGCCCCAGGATCATCTTCGTTGCCCTGCGCTGCACCCCCTCCAGTAACCTAATGTCCTTCTTCAGGTACGGTCTCCAATACTGCACACAGTACTCCAGGTGTGGTCTAACCAGTGACCTATATAGTGGCAGGATCACCTCCCCCTTCCTGGAGGATATGCCCCTATCAATACAACCAAACATCCTGTTGGCCATTGTCGCTGCCTTTCTACACTGTGCTGAGTTATTCATTGCACCCATTATGATCACCCCCCAGATCCTTCTCCTCTTCTGTCTTGGCCAGTTGAATCCCCCCTAGCAATTGTTCCTCATTGGGTTTTTTGTGTCAAATTGTAGTACCTTGCACTTCTTGGCATTGAACTCCAGCTGCCAAGTGTCTGACCAGGCCTCCAATTTTGCCAGATCATCTTGAAACCCCTGCTACCCTCCTAAATCATCCATTAGTGCTCCCATCTTGCTGTAATCTGCAAACAGGCTGATCTTGCTCTTGATGCTTACTGAGATGTCTGCTGTGAAGATCCCAAGCAATTCCGGCACCAGTACAGAGCCCTGTGGTACCCCGCTTGTCACTGCCCTTGGAGATGAGAGCTCCCCTCCCACCACCACCCTCTGCTGTCTCCTCTGCAGCCAGTTAACTACCCAGCCCACCATCTTCGCCCCTGCCCCTGTGCCTTCTAGCTTACTTCTTAGCCTCCCATGTGGCACCGAATCAAATGCCTTACTGAAGTCCAGGTACAGAACATCCACTGCATGGCCCCTGTCTACTTGCCAGGTTACCCAGTCATAGTACTCCACCAGGTTGGTCTGACAGGATCTGCCTGAGACAAACCCATGCTGTCTACTGTCCTGCAACCCATTTGCCTCTAGGAGAGAAACCAGACTCTCCTTCAAGATTGTCTCCATCAGCCTTCCCATGATGGATGTGAGCCTTACTGGTCTGTAGTTCCCTGGCTTATCCTTGGGGCTGTTCTTGTGGAGGGGTGCCACGTGCATCATCCTCCAGTCCTGAGGTACACTCCCTGAGTCCAGGGAGGCATTGAACAGGTCTGCCAAGGGTTCTGCCAGGACTTCTGCCAGCTCCTTCAGTACCCTGGGGTGTATGCCATCAGGCCCAGATGCCTTGTCCACCCTCAGTGCCCTCAGGCCCTCCAGTACTCTGCCCAGTGGGATTTCCCCATCTGTCACCTCCTTCCCCCCCTTGCCTACCCTCCCATCCCTTTGGGTACAGCCCCCCTTTCTCCTTAGTAAATACTGAGCAGAAGTATTCATTTAATGCTTCTGCCTGTTCTACCCTAGTTTCTACTCACCCCACATCCCACTTAATCTTTACGATTTGGTCCGTGCAATTCCTTTTCTCCCTGATGTACCCAAAGATGTCCTTCTCCCCCTCTTTAATGCCCTGTGCCAGCCTAAGTTCCCTGGACACCTTGACTGCCCTTGTCACCTCCTTTGATGCCTTCAGATATTCCTCTTGTTCCTCCCCTCTCCCTGTTTTTTTGTATCTCCTAAATGCAGCTCTTTTCTTCCTTACTTTTTCCATAACCCACTTGTTTACCCAGCTGGGTTTCTTGGTCCTAGCCCTCTTACTCTGGACCCTTGTACATGTTTTGGTTGCCTCCTCAATTCCCAGTTTAATGACCTCTGATTTCTGGTTAGTGTCCATATTTGGAAGGATTTTGGCCAGATACCCCTGTACTATTTCCCTCATTCTCCCAAAGTTGGCCCTCCTGAAGTCTAATACCCTTGTGCCTGTTCCTACTCCCTCCCTCCCTCCTTCCCCAAGTTTATTGTGAACCACACTGAGTGGTGGTCACTCCCCGCCAGTGGTTCCTCCACCCCAGCTCCCTCACAAAGTCTCCATTAGCCAGCATGAGGTCTAGGGTGTTTCCTAACCTTGTTGACTCATTGACCATTTGCAATAGGACGCTGTCCTGGAAGGTGTCCAGAAGTACCTGCTCCCTCCTATTCATGGTGGCTGGTGTACCCCAATCCATTCATAGCAGGTTGAAATCCCCCACAATCACTGTGCTGCCCTTCCTGCAAGTCCTTCTGATCTGTCCCACTAATTCCCTGTATAACTCCTCAGTCTGACAGGGTGGCCTGTACACCACTCTCATCCTCAGAGTCCTATTTTTGGAGTCTTGGAGCTGCATCCATAATGACTCTGTGCTGCCCTTCTCCCCTTCCTCCCTGACACACTTCAGTCCTTCCCTCACATACAGCACACCCCCCTTTCCCTTTTACCCTGTCCCTCTGAAAAATCCTATACCCTGGTACTGCCAGGTCCCAATCATGGTAATAGGTGGCACATGTTTCAGTGATGGCCGCCATGTCCACCTCCCCCTCTGTCATGAGAGCCTGTAACTCTGCTGTTTTGTTCCCTAGACTCCTAGCATTCAAAGTTACCACCCTCCACCCTGCTTCCTTCCCCCTTCTCCCTACTTGCTTTCCCTTCATAGCATCCCCTCCTGAACTCCCTAAGTCCCTTGCTGCTGGTTTGGGAGGTAAGCTCGTTCGGCTTCCCTTCCTGTGGATCCTGTATGACTCCTGCCCACTTGCCACACCCTTTTTCTAGTTTATATTTTCATTGTTTGCTATGTATTCCCCCAGTCTCTGTTTCAATACCCTCCTTCCTTCCTCACTTAAGTGTAGCCTGTCCCTAGTGTAGAGGTCACTGTCCTTCCAGGTCCTTCCCCAACCCCCCACCAGCCCATACCCTTTGGTCTGACAACAGTTTCTTAGCCACATGTTAAATTCCTTTATCCTCATTTTCCTTGCAGTGCTTGCTTTGGGCACTGGGAGTACTTCTGAGAAAGTTATTGACCTTTCTGCCTCCTCACATAGCAGCCACAGCTACTCAAACCTTCCATGCACTGCATCAACCATATTTCCCAGCTGGTCATTTGTTCCCAAGTACAAAACTATATGAGGGTTCTCCCTACCCCTCCTAGCATATTTCAGAACAGATTGACCCACCCTTTCCGTTGTCATTCCCGGCATGACCTCCACCCATATGCGACCATGCCTCTCCCCCTTTCTCCCCCATCTGACCCCTTTTAGTATAGAGTCCTCCAGCACTAAGATCCCACCCTTGTTTTCATGTTCCACTTTCACTGGCCTCCCTTTATCCCATCCCCTTCTTTCCCACTCTTCCTCCTCCTTCAGTACATTTGTTCCCCCTTCTGCCCCTGTTGTACCATCCCCAGTCCCAATCATAGCTCTGCTTCCCCTTTCCCCTGTCTTTACCTCCCCTCCCCACAGGGCTCTACCTGCCTCCTCCCCTCGATGCATCCCTACCCTGTTTTTCTCATACCTTGCCTCCCTCCCCTTTCCCCACAACCTCCCTTACTTGACCCATTCCCTTTCCTATATCCCTGCAACCCCTTTTCCACACTCCTGTTCCTGTCTCCTCTGGTCTGGTCTACAGCTTTTCTGCCAAGCACTCCCCATATCTCATCCCCCAATCCTGCTAGTACTGTGAACCAATTTTTCGATGTCTCTTCCCTGGCCATGCATTATTCCCTCCTTCCTGTCACTAGCCACCCCACTTCTGTTGACTCTATGACTGTTAGATCCCCCCTTCCTTCCCCTCTTCCATTCTTCCCCTTTTCTGTCTTCACTTGCCCTTGGAACTGGGCCCCCCTTCCTCATTACCCCATCTGCCACTCTCTTTATGCTCTTCCTCCCCCCCATCAGATTTGGTTTGTCCACCCCACTCAGATCCCCTCCTACCATCCTTAGCTACTAAGCTTTCCTCCATTGCAGGTCACGCTCCCCTACCCAGTTCCATTTGCAAATATCTGATCTCATTCCTAAGCTGCATTATTTGCTTGCACACCAAACATCTCCCCACTTTCCATGCAATTTTAAGAAAGATTGCTGTTCCGCAGTTGTTGCATCCTACTACCCTTCCCATCCCTCTATTAGCCCACCAGCGTCCCCCCGCATATTCAGTTGAAGGTTGCCCATACGCACCCATGTCCCTCCCATCCTTCTTTACCAATTATGTCCATGTTCCCCCAGTTCTCCGATATCTTACCTCCTCGTAAAAGTTGAGCCTACCATCAGAAGCAGTTTGCCCTCTAAACACACTGAAAAGCAGTCTGTCCCTTACAACCAAAATGCAAATTTTCCTCTACATGCCCCCACTTATACAGTAACAAATGCAACTGCAATTTTCTCTACCTATCCCCATATAACAAATGCAATTTCCTCTACCTGCCTCCCTATACATAGTGCCTACCATGCAGTACTTTAAAGAATGCAATTTCCATCTAACTGCTCCAGCCCCAATGCAATTTCCTCTAAATGCTCTACCTTAAACAGTACCTACAAATACAGTATCTTAGATGCAATTTCTTCCTACATGACCCAACATTTGCAGTACTTTACAAAATGCAATTTCCCTCTAAATACACCAGTCCCAATGCAATTTCCTCTGAATGCCCTACCAAAAGCTTCCATGGCTATGGCTGCCCACCAAGCTCTCAGCCCTACCAAAAACAGTATCAACCAATACAGTATCTTAGATGCAGTTCCTCTTTAAATGTTCCAACCATATTGGCGGCCCATTGGTGCAGCGGTTGGTTTTCCGCTTGCAACGCTGGTGACCCAGGTTCAGTATGGACCCAGGTCATCGGAGGGGCCAGATGGAACGAGAAGGATGAAGCATCCTGAGACCTGCACTCTGTCTCCAGGGGGAGGGAGGGAGGGGAGTATGACTGGTGCTTGATGGACCCCTGGCAGAGGCCAAGGGTACCACAATGACCAGCGTCAGAATGTTCAGAGGGGTGGGGCAGATGCCGGACATCATTGCACGTCCCCGCCCCAGAAAAAACAAGGAAAACATTCTCAGCTGCCGGCCGCCCTAGATGAAGCCTGCTTGACTTCAATTAGCCTCCAGGCTTACCCTTCGACCTATCCCTTCATTTGCAGCACTGTTGGGAGCCAGTGCCACAGCCCCGCTCTGGGGAGGGTAAGCCAGGGGGTATTGGAGGGTCATGGCTGATTTGGAGGTGGAAGCCTGAGGTCTGTAACCAGGCTGAGGTTCTGGATAGCTGGTGGTAGGGGAATAAAAGCATAATAAATAAAAAAATGAATGTCCCAATCATACATTACTTGAGTCCTCTCCCCACAGGTACCGTTACCAGTCTGTTTCTCCTCCAGCAGATGAAGCCCCTGTCCAAACGTTCACCTAGTTGCCACCCCCCTTGTTTTACTCTGCCTCCTAATCCCTCCTGGTGGGTGTAGCCTCTACTTGGAGGGGCCTAGTGAGATCATTTAATACTAGAGGCACTGGGGTGGGACAAAAATCTGTCTCTCTGTGTGCAAGCATCCTTGGCTTTTAAAGGTTGCTCACAGATTTGAAAGTTGCACCTCTGCTCCTGATTGGCCAGAGCCAATCACTCTGGTGACAATGGCCACTGACCTAGTATCCTTGTCTACGGCTGCACTAACACTGTCTCCCATGGCTATTGTGGTAAATGCTCCCCAAGGCTACAGACACTAAACTGTCCTCTCCTCCTCCTCCTCCTCCTCCTCCTCTTCTTGTGGCAATGGCCACTGAAATTACCCCCCATGGCTACAACTGCACAGCAAAGCTCCTGCAGCTACTGCCACTCACCAAGCTCTCAGCTGCTTCCTGTCCTTCTGTGTGTGAGTAGCCTTGGCTTTTAAAGGCTGCTCACAAATCTGAAAGTTGTGACTCTGCTCCTGATTGGCTGGAGCCAATCATCCTGGAGGCAATGGGTGCCGACCTGGTCTCCGCGGCTACAGCAGCACCATCACTGTCTCCCACGGCTATGGCTGCAAATGCTTCCCGTGGCTACAGCCACCAATTTCTCCTCTCCTCCTCCTCTTCTTGCAACAACGGCCACTGAAATCCCCCCGATTGTTATGGCTATACAGCAAAGCTCCCACAGCTATGGCCACCCACCAAGCTCTCAGCTGCTTTCTGTCCTTCTGTGTGTGAGTAGCCTTTGCTTTTAAAGGCTGCTTACAGATCTGAAAGTTGCACCTCTGCTCCTGATTGGCCAGAGCCAATCACCCTGGTGGCAATGGCTGCCAATCTGGGCTCCATGTGTACAGCCACACCAGTACTGTCTCCCACAGCTATGACCACAAATGCTCCCTGCGGCTTGACCACTGACTTGTCCTCTCCTCCTCCGTTTCTTGAGGTAATGGCAGCTGAAATTACCCTCCTGTGGCTGTGGCCAGACAGTAAAACTACCACAGCTATGGCTGCCCACCAAGCTCTCAGCTGCTAGCTCTTTAATTCACCTCATGCATTCTTAGCCAAGCTTGTGGTTTAATGTTACTGAGCACTGTAAACTCACTGTAAGAAATGGTTTGCATTTTATCTAGCTAGGCAGCATTAACTGTTAACATTACTGTTCTGGAGATGGCAACTGAAAACATAAGAAAGGATTCTGGAGTCATGAAAAAGAATCCTTTTTCAAGACTTGTGATATGAAAATGGATTCTTTTTTCATATCATGCAGTCACAAAAAAGTATTCATAAAAGTAAAAACAAAATAAAATTTCCAGGGCATGTCTGCAACTGTAAAGTGCAAATCATGCCTACGGGGGTCCCAATCAGCCAGCTAGGTGTATTGATCTCTCTCTCCAGGATGTCATTTTTATGGCTTTTGAAAAAATATTTTTAAGAAAAAATTGAAACAAGATGGCAAACGAAAACAGAATTTTCCCATACAAAACAGGATTCCTTTTTTGTTTCATACAGCTATATTTTAGTGCTTGCTAAACATGCTCAGAAACTATTTTTTCAAATGTTTGAATTGCAATAACTTACAAATGGCTTATTTTTTCAACAGACTAGCAAAAGGCACATCTGTGGGCTAGTCCCTTTCTGCCCAGAAAATTTCAGACCAAAAAAAACAGTCTGGGCTGTAGGCAAGTTCTTTTTTTATATACTTGTTTATTGGTTTTCAATAAACATCACAATTCAGTACATGAACATTTTATAACTGAAACACATTAAAATATGTATTTCTTATAATAATAGTTAGATATTCAACTTTCAAAATGAACAACTAATTACCCATCCATAACTCATTGTTTAATCCAATTAAAGGGCATGTAGGCTGCTAAAAATTACAAATACCATTTAAACTCATTATCTAGTGTCTCTTCCTTTGATCCGTTCAGTCAAACTAAGGGAAAAGAGTGTGTGTGTGTGTGTGTATGGGAAGAGGAGGGGCACCTGATGTACTGAGTCTCTATATAAGTCCCACTTATTCCATCTGTTCCTGTATGCTTCCTCTCCATGATTCACTGAAAAAGTGATTCTTTCCATGTTTTGGATACAATCTATTACACTTAGCCAACTTACCATGTCTGGTGGGTTTTGTTGTAGCCTATTGATTGTTATTGCTTTAATAGCTGCTATGGTCAAAGCTGGCCATAGATATTTGCTTTCCTTCCCTTTGACTACATTGGGAAAAATGCCTAGGATGATATGTTCTGGGCCAGTGTTGTTTTGGATGCCAAAAAGTGTCATCAGGTGCTGTTTTACCTGATTCCAGTAATTAAACAATTGAGGACAAAACCAAAAAATATGGGCTTGATGAGCCTCTTTGTCTCCACATCCTCTCCAACACACATAGAGTTGCTTGCCAGTCCCATCCTCGCCAGTCGGTCTAGAATGAGGAAATATCTAATTCTGACCTTCCAGGCATATTCCTGCCAACCTGGCAAAAGATGTGGTCTGCCAGCTTCCTGAGAAGATTCCTTCCCATTGCTTTGTATTAATAGATATCCCCAATTCCTGCTGCCATTTACCCTGTTTTCTTTGTGTATTGTGCCCTTTATTCATTGTTAAGTTCCTATATTTATTTATTTAAGAGTGTTATCAGGAAGGCATACTGAGCGGAGGACCACTCGATTCCAAATGCGTCCTCGGGGAAGAGGGAAGAGGAGCAATAATACATACATATAATAGATACACATTTACAGATCATACAATTGACATTGAACCTGTATTTACAGAGTTACAGAGCTCCCATGGCTGATAGGAGTAGCGGTTAAAAAAGGCAATAATAGAACACAAATTACAGATGGTACTAGTGTCGGTAGAATCAGAGTATTCAAGGTTACAGAGCAAGCAGCATTAACCTAAGCATATGGCATACTTGACATTAATATCACTTTCACAAAGATGGAAGAGCTAGGAGAGGAGTCTGCAGCTGAGTCAGTTAACAACTTAGTCCCCTTGTGCAAGACTAGGTGCACAGAGAGTGCTTGTTGTGGGTGAACTGGCCCCTTGCTTGTCCTAGGTGCATGTGCATCTGGTGGAGAAGTGGGTATTTAGGAGGAGGTTGAGATGCTGAGAGTTTGTGGTATGTCTAATGTCAACAGGCAAAGCATTCCAACATTTGGGCATGCAGTATTTGAAAGCAGCTTGACCTTTGGATGAGCCCATAAATGGGACATGAAAAAGCCTGGAGTCAGTGGTCCTGAGGGAGTATGCTGGCAGTGGTTGGACTGAGAGGGCGGATTCGAGGTAGGGGGAAGGGACTGGGTCCAGTATTTAGCTGTGTTCCTAGCACAGTGAACTTGCCTACAGCCCTGGAGTGAGGTCAGGGCTAGGGATCTGTAGAGGTCACAGTGGTGAGTCATTAGGGGCATTCCAGGATGAAGTGACAGAAGAAATGGAAGAGTGTGTCAAGACTGGCTCTGGGTGAAGGGGGAGCAGCACCGTAGACTATGTCACCATAGTCAAGTGACAGTAGAATCATCTTTTGGACAATTTCCTTCCTGGTCGATGGAGGGATGCATCCCTTGTTGCGATATAAGGTGCCAAGTTTAGAATGCAGTTTCTTGTGAATCAAGTCGATGTGCATGGAGAAATCAAGGTGCTGGTTCAGCCAGACCCCTAAGTATCTGAAGGACGTGCATGCCTGTAGGGGTGTGGCGTCAATGGTGTGGTAGATGGGGGGGCCGGAGAGATGGGAGAGTCTTGGCTGTGAGCCAAAGGTTAGGGAGACAGTTTTCTTGGTGTTGAGGAACAACTGGTTGGAGCAGAACCAGTGTTGAACAGAATTGAAGTCCTGTTGTAGTATAGAGGCCACTTCAGCGGTGGCGGGGCCTGTTGCATACAGTACGGTGTCGTCAGCGTACATGTGAATGGATGTGCATGGGCAGGCCAATGGAAGATCATTCAGGAAAACGGAGAAGAGTACTGGGCCCAGGACTGAGCCTTGGGGGACACCAGTAGTGACTGGCAGGGGGTTAGAGGTGTGTGGACCAATTTTTACAGATTGATATCTGCCTGCCAGGTATGAATGAAACCAGCTGGTGGCAGGACCAGAGAGTCCAGCATCCTTTAGTTTGGATAGTTGCAGGGAGTGGGAGATGGTATCAAAGACCTTAGCTAGGTCAATGAAAATGGCTGAGGTGATGTGCCCTTTATCCATGCCAGTGAGGATGGCATCAGTGAGCCTTAGTAGAGGGGTGATGGTTAAGTGCAATTTCCAAAAACCAGACTGATAGGGGGTGAAGAAGGAGCATGCATCTAGAAAGGAGGAGAGTTGGGCGAGTACAAGGTATTCCTGAAGTTTGGCCAGAAAGAGGAGGAGGAGATGGGGTGGTAATTACCTGGTGAGGACAGATCGCCACCTTTGGGGAGGGGGGATAACTACTGCATGCTTCCAGTCGGCTGGGATAGCAGCTAGTGAAAAAGAGAGATTGAAAAGGTCGGCTAGTGGGGCGGCGATGGCAGAAGCCGACAGGTGTAGTATTTTGGAGTCCAGTCCAGTGAGGTACTTGCCTTTGTTGGGATTGAGTGCCCGCAGTGCTTTTAGCACTTCGGCCGGGGAGACCAGGTGAAAAGAGAAACTGGAGGACAGGGAGGTGGGCAGCATTAGCAGGGAAGTGCTCGTGGGGGGGTGCGGGAGAGCTGATAGAAGAGAGGCCACGCAGCTGGTGAAGAAGGAATTGAAGGCAGAGACCACTTTGCCAGATTTCAAGATGGTAGAGCCTTGGATGGTTAGGGTTGGGGTCAGTGGCCGGGCAGGGGGGGAGAGTAGGTTTGAGTTGAAAACCGTCTTGAAGTAATTCGTTTTGACCTGTCGTATAAGTTTAGTGTAGGGGTTTCGGAGTGCACAGTAAAGTTGGAGTGACAATTGGATGGCAGTTGTTTTGTATGTTTTCCATGCCTGGTCGTTGGTGTGGAATTGTTTAATGATAGAGGCAGGGACCAAGGGTAGGTGGGCGCCCCTAACTCTTTTCATTCTGAGGGGTGCATGGGTGTCCCACACTGAGAGGAATCTGGGCTTAAAGATGTAGAGGGCATTGTCAATGGAAGAGGCCTAAGGGATGAAGGACCAGCCAACATGTACCAGGTCATCTAAGAGAGATGCTAGATCTAGAGATTTATAGGATCTAGTGAACAGCATCCTTGGGGGAGGAGCGACGGGCCTATATACTTTCTTGACCACATCGATCATATGGTGGTCACTTAGAGAGTCTGGAAACAGACTAGCTTCAATAATCCTATGGGGGTGTGAGTAAAGGCCCAGTCCAGGAGGGAGTGGTTCTGTGATTTATGGTTTAGGCGAGTGGGTTGGGAGATTTGCTGGGTGAGGTTTAGAGCATTTATTTTGCTATGCAGCTTGGAGCTGTCATTGGCAAGCCAACTGAAGTTGAAATCCCTGAGGATATGTATCTCGCCTGTTGTTGCTGATGACTTTATTGTATCCAGATGGTCAAGGACAATGGGCAATGGGGTGCCAGGGGCACAGTAGGAGCTGGCAACATACACCGGGGCAGAGTAGGGGAGTGATAGTTTAATTAGTAATGAGTGAGGGTAGCTGGTCCGGGGTGAACTGAAGCCTGGCAGAGATGTACATGGCAATGCCTCCGCCTCTTTTTTGACTTGGCGGTTGTGTCTAATGAGCGAGTAGCCAGGGATAGTTAATTCAGCATCCATGTGGTGGGGCTTCAGCCATGTCTCAGGAGATGATCAGAATGTCTGGGCGTATTGATAGGACGAGTGGTTGCAGAGCAGTTAATGTGTTTAGAATGCTGCAGATGTTGAGGTGCACTACTTTAAGACCTCTGGGGAGAGTAATCAGTACGGTGGGGTTGGGGGGGTGAGGTCCAGGGTTTGTTTCAATGTCCCCTGCCAGTAGGAGTAGCTGCACTATAAGCTGCTTAGTTTTGGGCCAGGACCATTTGGGCCTGTGGATGGAATGGAGTTCCTGGGAGGTATGTGGAGTGCCACTTAAAGTGGTGTTGTATAGTACTGTTAACCCCGTGTGAAAGGAGGGAGGCAGAATGGTAGCCCCGAGAACCCATTTGTTCATGAGGCAATGGAGCAGCAGCTCCAAGGTGAAGGTTGAATGAAGGGATGGGGGAGCTGAGCAGGAGTAGGCAGGAGGGGGATTTGGTTGCAATTGTGGGTAGATAGCTGGAGGGAGGCTAGGGCAATGAACAGGCAAATTAATGAGAAATATATAAGTAGCATTCTGCTTGTTGGCTAATGCAGTCAGGAGCTGGGTGTAGCGGCCACTAGAGGTGACAGCAGATAATCTGCTAATGGGAGAGTGGGCTGATAGGCTGTAGCAAGTCACGTGGTGAACACTACAAAAGTCTTTGCTGACCAAGGGTGGTGGTGGGGGTGGTGGGGCAGCCGGCTCACAGCGCCGGTGGGGCCAAACACACATGCAGTTGGAAATAGCTGGCACTGATGCTCTGATCACGATCTGCACACCGTACCTAGCTGAGCTCTCAAATGGAGGAGGTAGCAGCGGTGCTCCAGCTAGGGGGAGGGCTGGCTTGTGATGGCCTCGTGACCAACGGCTGCCTGAGGGAAAAAAAGAGATAGGGGAATTAAAGCAGCAGAAGGAGGAGGAGGAGGGGCAGATGTTGTAATCAGAAAATGTGAGGTACAAACTTGATTCGGTTTAGGAGTTCAGCCCACCGAGATTAGCTTAGCTAATTTTATTGATTTATTGTCTGTCACCAGTATTAACTCCAGAGGCCAGTAAGCACTACAGTGCAGCTTGAGAGCTGCTCCAGGAGTTTGCAGCCTTTACACGGTGCAACGAGTTCGAATTGTAATCACAGCAGTAAAGCTGGATTGGCTCCTGTGCTTAGCTGCACATTTAAAATGAAGACAGTCTGTTTTGATTCCTTGAACAATTAGATTCCCACAGCAAGTACTACTTTACAAAAAAAGAAAATAAAGGCAGGCTGAGATGGCTACTTAAAGTGCTAACATTCCCACTGATTGAATTAATTTACTACTGTGAATAACTTGGGCTGTTTTGCTACTTGGCTACTTAAATTCCCTTTGCTTGTGATTAACTAGCTCCTAAAAATATAAGAGATTAAGGTAACCACTAGACTTGCAAAAAATGAGCTTTGCACTCCACAATTCTCTTAAGGTTACTTATGAAACTAGTTCAAACAATGTAGGCTTTTAGGGAAAAGGCAATGGCAAAAACTATCAGCACAGCTACGCCGACTAGTAAAGTGGAAGTCCTTTTTTTGAAATTGAAATTGGCACCTAACAGCTAGGCCCTGATGCTCCAATCACGATCTGCACACCATACCTGGCTGAGCTCAAACAGAGGGGGTAGCAGTGGTGCTCCGGTTAGGGGGAGGGCTGGCTTGCAATGGCCCTCATGACCCACGGCTGCCTGGCTGAGCTCAAACAGAGGGGGTAGCAGTGGTGCTTCGGCTAGAGGGAGGGCTGGCTTATGATGGCCCTCATGACCCACGGTAATAGCTCCCTTCCCATGAGTAGATCCCCAAATTAGGTCAAAAACCTCTGGGATAGGTCGGCGGTCAACTAGGGTAGCCTTCTGTCTGAATCTGTCATTCCCATAGTCCCTTATTTGGTAGTAGTACAAAAGATTTGCACTGGATCAGCCATATTTAGCATTTGCTGTTTCAAAGGAGATTATGGTTTTCCCTTGAATCATTTGCTAGGAGGCCATTATGCCTCAGTTAGCTTGTTTCTGGTACCATGAACACTGTTGTGCTGGCCTAAAAATCTTTGTTCTGACACCACCAAATATATTTCCATCTAGTTGCTGCTTTTATACCCCTTCTGATTCCCCTATACCATCCAGACAGTATAGCCGAAACTGCTGAAAGTGGAGAGGGAAACTCCGGGGGTGAGATCCTGTCTTGAAATAAGGTAGTCTGCAGCTGTTGCATATTATGTTGTTGCAGCTCTATTTGACTCCAAATGTGCCCTATATGTTGGATGAGTCCGTAGCAATGCCATTTTCATCTGGGTCACCAGCCAGTAGTCATTTAAGTTCGAACAGGCCCTTCCACCTTCTTTTTTGGAGAGGCCCATAATCTTTTTGGTTACTCGGGGCCTGCCCTTAAACCAGATGAATGACATGATCATTTTCTGCCACAAATTTAAATCCTTTTGTGGGACTACACACAGGATACTCTGGAATAAGTATAACAACCTGGGAAGGATGTTAATATTTGTTATTTGGATCCTTGAGTAAAGGGGGAAGGTGGTCAAAGACCATCTCTGTATGTCTGATTGTATCTGGTGTACTAATGGAGGATAGTTGTCTTGGTATAAGGTCATGGCATTAGTTCCCAGTTTCACACCTAAATACTTAATAGTGTTGCTTCTCCATTTCATGGGATATTTTTCTACTACCTCCTGGGGTGTCTGGGTCCCTGTTGGTAAAACCTCTGTTTTAGTCCAGTTAAGGGTATAGCCTGATAAAGCTGAGAATTCTTGTATCTGGAAGAATACCTCTGGCAGGGAAGTGTCCAGGTCAGCCAGGTATAGGAGCACATCATCTGCATACAGAGCTATTTTATGATGTTGATCTCCTATTGCCACTCCCTGTATTTTTGGGTTCTGTCTAATACTCTGGGACAAGGGTTCTATGTATATTGCAAACAATAAGGGAGAAAGGGGGCAGCCCTGTCTTGTCCCTCTATTCAAGTTAAAGGATTGTGATATATGGCCATTGGCACAAATGTATGCTTTTGGGGATGTATATAGTTTTGTGATTACTTCCAGAAACAATGGAGGGAAACCAAAGCCAGCCGGAGAGCCATGAAGGAAGGGTCATAAGACCTGGTCAAAAGATTTCTCTGCATCAAGACTCATGATATATGCAGACTGACCATTCCTTTGTAAATTCTCTATTATATTGACCGATCATCTGATGTTATCCACTGTCTGTCTGGGACAAATCCGGTTTGATCTGGGTTTATTAATGTGGGAAGTATTTTCTCTAATCTCCTGGCCAGTATGCCAGTTAGGATCTTGTAATCCATGTTCAGGATAGATATTGGTCTATAGGAAGAGCAGACCGTAGGGTCCCTGGCTGACTTTTGGAATCACAGAAATAATAGCTTACTCCCATGATGGGGCCAGACACCCCCCCCCCCACACACACACACCAAATATGGTTATAGGCTCTAAGCAGTAAAGAGTAAACATCTTCTTTAAACTTTTTAAAAAATGTATTGGGGAGACCATCCGTACCCAGACACTTCCCACCTTTAAGGCACTTAATCTCTGCTAGAATCTCCTTCATATGGAATGGTGCTGTCACCATCTCCTGTTGTTGTTCTGTCATCTTAGGTAGGTCCAAGGGAGTCAAAAGTTGCTCTATTCTCTCCTGAGTGGGTACTCCCTCCTCCCTGTACAAGTTCTCATAAAATTTCCAAAAGGTTTCTGCTATCCCCTCAATCATGTACTGCCATACTTTAGTCTGTGGGTCCCTAATTTTTTGGAATAGTTGCTTTAGCTCTGTCTTGATGCAATCTATACTTTAACAATTTGAGGGCCCTGGGGCCACCCTCATAGAACCTCTGTCTGAGATACAACTTCTGTTCTACGTGATAATCTATCAATTTTAACATTTCTTTCTTTAATTTTGCCAGCTGTTTTCCTCTTTCTCTGTCCCTTTTCTTTTGTTATTGTAACTCCAATGTTTCTATCTGCTCCTGGAGGTGTAGCCTTCTAGCCTATCTCTGTTTTTTCCATCTAGATGCTATTTCTATTATTCTACCCCTGACTATGGCCTTTATGGTATCCCATAATATCCCAGGTGAAATGTCTGGGCTTTCATTTTCCCTAATTGCTTATTCTATGGTCTCCTGTATCTTCTTTTGGTTTTCTTCCTCCTGAATAAAGGATATGATGTTCAATCTCCAAAGGTTTTTTTCGTCTGTTGGGCCCCAACATCAATTTTATATGTATAGGAGAGTAATCAGAAAGGGTTATATCCCCCATCCAAGATTCTCTACACAACCCAGAGAGCTCCTTGGAGACCAAAAAATAGTCTAGGCATGAGTATGTCTGGTGTGCTTGTGAGAAATAGGTATATTGCCCAGCTCATTTATGTAGAAACCTCCAAACATCTACAAGCCCCATTTCACTCATCAGCTTACCTACCCTCCTAACCACCCCATTCTCCTGTCTTGAAGTCTGCACAGAGGCATCCATGCTGAGCTTGAGTCGGAGATTATAGTCACCCCCCCAACAACCAGATGACCCTCTGCCCAGCTCGACACACCCATTAAAATTTTCTGATAAAGGGAGAAGTCTGAGTGGGGGGAGCATAAACTGAAAGCATAGTTACTATTGAGCCATTGTACTTTCCCTTTAATCTCACATATCTACCCTCTTTATCACTCATTGTAGCCATTACTTCAAAAGCTGTGTTACGAGGGACCAAAATGGCAACTCCCCTTCTTCTACCACTGTTATACTGTAATGATACTACCTTCTGATATCCAAATTTACCTAGTTTGTCATGCTCCCCCTTGCTTGTATGAGTCTCCTGTAATGTTATGAATGGAGCACTTGATTTTTTCAGAAAAGACATAATTCGGCTGCGCTTCATAGGATTTGACACTCCGTTTACATTGTACAATACAATTGTTATTTCATTCCAATCCATATTGCCCTATTATTATTTCAGCTTGTCTCCTCCTTGTTGTTTTCCTTCTAGTTCTCAAACTAGACCCCCCTCCCTGAATTCTATGTATTGTGAGCCAGCATGTTCCATACCCTTTAAACCTGTATGGGTAAGAAACAAAAATAATAACAGTCAGCCATAACTGTGACAGGCTCCCCTAACATTGAGGAGTTCATCTCAAACAAGTAACTCTAGTACTTTGGTGTACCATGATATTGGGTACTCGGTTTCCAGCACTTTTATTTTTTTTATTTAATTGTTTTTAACCAGGTATAGCACACTAAGCTGAAAGCTTTTTTACAGGAGCGACCTGGGAGCACAAGGAGGTTAAGTGACTTGCTCAGTGTCACACAGTATGCAAGTGGAAGTTGGGGGATTCAAACCCAGGTCTGGTCTGCTGGATGTCACCAGATTTGCAGCTCAGAGCCTTAGGCCACTGTGCTATGCTGCCTCATATTTTTAAGGCTGTGTACTAAATATATCCCACCAAAATGACTTCAAGCTGTGGAGACCTCTTAACCAAGTGGAATCTCTATATCTGGCCTCTTCCCCATAAAAAGGAAAAGGGTTACCAGATTAGGGAGATGGAGTGATAAAAACGCCTCCCTGTCACGCTATCTGTGGCTCTCCCCAGGAGCCTTAGGTGGAAACTATAAGGCTCTCTTAGCTGTATTAACAGCTATTTCTGACATCTCCAAGTCCAAAAAGAAACTCACCTGCAAAGGCCACTAATGAGCTCTCCTGTGCAAATAAGAAACCTCTGCACTTAAGGTTTCTCCCACTCCCCAGGAGCTCCAGTCCCATCAAATGTCATTCCTGTAAATGAAAACTGCACTATTATCCACTTAAAAGTCATGAAGGTAGTAAAGATATAACTTTTAAAGAAAAAACTTGCAGTTCTAGTCTTAGAGTTCCAAAGCATATTAAGTCCTTGGACCTGTTATTAGCAGGAAGTAAATTAACAGCATTTACCCTGAGCATTTAGATGTACAAAACAAATTAAAGATGGCTTTTCTTCACTTTATTTATTACTTCTATTATCCTTTTAAACTGCCTTCCTAGTCCGTGCTTTAATGGGTTTAAACAAACATGCATGTCCCAGTTTGTGAAAGTGTTTCAATGGAAAAGGCGCTCATTCGCAACTCCGTGGACCATGAACAACGAAGACTGATCTTTCAGAGAAGCCATTGAGATAAATCAGAAATAAACTACATAGTAAATGCTTTCAGTCCTGCGTGTCATTACTCTTATCCCTCTTATTTTCTTGCGTTTTCTGCATGAGTGCTCGAAATACCTGGAGGGGGGCCAGTGATGTCATATTATCTCCGTGACCTCTTCTCCTCTTGCTGATTGCCACCAACCAATCAGAGATGGTGCTTGAGTCCTGATGGGTATTGGAGTTCTGCTGAGCATATTCCTGGGTCTCCATCAGGCCTTTCTCCATGAGGGCCTGTCTGGTATCTTCAAGTGAATCATACATTTTCACTCCTTCCGACCAAAATATCCCCATCCTGGTGGGGTACGGTGTATGGAAGCAAATTCCCTTTTCTCTAAGGATTTTCATGATGTCCACATATTTCAGTCTCTGACATTATAGTTCGGGAGGGAAGTCGTGGTCGAAAAAAGACGACTAGTCAAGTAGGTCACTTCTTTTTGCTTCCTGGCTCTAGCTAGCACATCCTCCTTTGTTTTATAGCTATTAAATTTTATGATGATAGATCATGGTCTGAGATTTGATGTAGGAGGTTTCAGCTGGAGGGCTCTATGGGCTCATTCAATGCCCAACTGATAGCCCAGGGGAAGCTGAAATACATCTGCCAGCAAGTCCAACATAAAATCTGTCATGCATCCTGTCTCAGAATCCTCTGGGAGCCCATAAACTCTAATATTGTCCCATCTTGAATGACTCTCCAAGTCAATACATTTTTCCTGTAGTTACTCTGAGTGGCTGATTAGTGCTTGCAATATGAGGTCTGTTTGGGTAGCTCCATCCTCTGTCGTGGATACCCTATTTTCTACTGTTTCCACTCTCCGCTCAAGCCCAGACAGATTTTGATTGAGCTGTTTAAATTCAAGTTTAGTTTCTGCTCTCATCTCCTTAATTTCTTTGAATAATTGCTGGAATCTAGAGTGTGAAAGATGTTCAGTTTCTTTCTCCGTGTCCGCCATGCTTACAGGGGATGGGCTATGTCTGCTATCTCTCCTGTTAGGACATGATCTGAATGCATCCTGCTTGCCAGTGTTAGTTTTTAACTTTATTTTATTTTGACGATCTTTTATATATCCATGTCCTGCCATATCTGTTGTTTTGGTCACAGTTTTTGATAAAATTAGCTTTTTAAAGGCCCCTGGGGATGGGAGCTGTTCTCAGCAAGTTGCAGACGGTTCCGTGATGTTACCAGAAGTCCTGGGCTGTAGGCAAGTCCAAAGAAAAATCCCAGCAAAGTCAATAAGCCACAAAATGCTTTTTTCACCTATTCGGAACTCAGAAACTGTACATCTGACTGGACTATAACTTGCCACATCCAGAGATCTACCATGGCTGACAGTGCATGCCAATTTTCATGTAAATCCACTGAATGTGTTGGGGAGTCATGTGATGCAGCCTACCGCGTAGCAGCTCCAGCAACAAGCTCCAGCTATCCCCGAATTAAACTACACATTTCTGGTCACATCTACCATTATTTTGGCACCTGTAAGTCTCAGAAGCTCATTGAAGATGCAGAGAAGGTTATTGAGGCTGAAATTTGGAGGTATGGAAGTGGAAATGAAGGCGGCACTGCCAAAACACACTCCGCTGCCCATTCCTGAGAAGGCCAGCAAGAAAATCAAGGTCCAGGTCTCTTCCAGCGGGCACTCTTCAACTGCTTCATCAGAGCAAACCCCACTAACTATGGGGCAGTTTCTAGCAGAATTTCAACCATTCAGAGAAGAACTAAGATCGCTTACCTCTGAATTTAAATCCATGACAGTTGCACTTGAAGACTTAATGAAGAGAACTGGAGATAGGTATGAATTATCTTGCTCAAAAAGAGAATAGACTGAGTGGATCCTGAACTGGTGGCAACAAGGCAAAAGATGGCCCATCTAGAGGCCAAGGTTGAAGATCTCGAGGGTTGTTTCCGAAGGAACAATGCAATCATTATCAGTCTCCCAGAAAAAGAGGAAGGCTGTGACCCTATATTATTCACACAAAAACTGATACTTAAACTGATGGACCCTTCTCCTTATGGCCCCACCTACACCATCAAGAAAGCACACCAAGCCTTACAGCCCATGCCTGCAGCAGTGCAGCGCCTTGCCCACTAATCTTTCATTTTATGAATTTCCTCAAATGGCAGCATTTGCTCAACAAAGTCAAGGAGCTGCAAGAGGTAAAATGGGATGGAACTATATTGTGAGTAGCACAAGATCTACAGGCCTCAGTTTGCCAACGGCGCACCTCATTTCACCCCATTGTTACTAAACTAATTGCAGCAGGCATCATGTTCCAGGATGGGGCACCCAGCCAGATTTCAGGTGCAGCTGTGATGACCAGGGAACAGCAGAGACCTAGCTGAATAAAACTTTGCCAGAACTGTTCAAAGACCACAGAATGGTGAAGAGCAAGGCTTGACGTGTTCCAAATAGGTAAGCAGTTCAGTTTTCTGGACATTATTGTGGACTTGAGTTCCAAACTGGTGGATTTTTCTTTAGAGTATGGGTCAGCTTCCAGACTTTATGCCTGGTTTTTGAGCATCCCCCATCCCCCCACCTTCTGCAGAGGTTACTCACCATCCCGACCGCAATTTGCATGATAGAAGAATCTCCAATCAATCTCTATGAGCAGCAGTTGAGAAAATGAACCATCGACATGATGAGCAAGACTATGAGTGCTTCTTTCATCTGCACTTGTTTTCCTAGGTGGGTGGGGTATGTTAGCTGCATTGATGGAGGAGAATCTAATGGGCTGACTTTTCCTGATTTGGCATAGCATCTCCTCAGCTTCTGTGGAAATATAATATGTAACTCTGGGCCGGAGTAGCAATCTATCATGATGCTTCTATGAATAAACTGGTTTCTGCATTGATGGGACCTGGGAGAACAACAATTAGACCCAAGCTTATTCTGGCATGGGTTCAGAGTCTAACTTTGGTGTCTTCTTTTTACTTTGGCACAGAGGGCATTGGTATGCCAACTTTGAAGTTAACAGTTATCTGACCTGCATCCCAGCCCTACTGCTCCCAATCTACTGGCTTAAGGAAGTGGTTTAATCTACCAAGGGGAGCAGCCCTGTACTGGTCCAACAGCACCCAAGAACAGATCATCGACTGGAGTAGGACCACTACATAGTATAATGTCACTGTGACTGTATAAATAACAGCCTGTTTCAGCTTAAGCAGCAAGAAGAATGGCAATGATTATATGGTGCCAGTTAGTTCATCCCATCACCTGTAGTTGCTTCAAGTTCCAAGTTGGTTTAACAGGTGGAGGGGTTTTAAGAAGTTTAATGTTATCTATAATAATATGGTGAGTGGGAGAGGTTCCCTTTCTATTTAGGTATATACCTAGGTGGATTTATGTGATAAAGGTGAGTCTGAAAGACTGCCCATCACATAAAGTGGCCACAAAATAGCCTGTGGTCAAAAGGGAGCCTGATATTGTTGCGACAGTCACTACAGCACATAGAATCTGCAGAGATAGCAACTATGTTTATACGGGGGCTATGCCCCCTGCACCCCCCAAACTAAAATAATCAACTCCAAGGGGTGCGGACTGAGGGGCAAGTTATTATTTTTTTTTACAAAAACAAAAATTCTATCCGAAGCCAGACCCGAACCCAGGTCTGCTGGCATCGCAAGCGGTGGTATACACCACTACACTATGTGGCCTGCTTGGCAGTAATCAGCCACACAGGATCTTATATCCTGTACTAGGGGAGTATAGCTCATTGCTATACTCACACTACAGGATACAGCGATCTAATTCAGCACTCATTCTCAGTGTGAGCAGTATTATTGAGTTGCTCAATAATACACACTCAAAATGGATACTACCCACCTGGGTTCTGGTGAGCAAACTTAAGGGAGGGGCACTCCTTTTGATACGTTTTATTTTTCAAGTTCGGGGGATAGATGGGGTGAAATGGGCACTGGGTGGTGAGACTGATCATCATGGACCATAAAGCTTATAAGTTGGTGGGTGGGGGAAGGAGTTTCAATACATCATGTTGTTATGTCTACTAATTTTACATTCACATATTAGAAGAGGGCTAGGGTATTTTGGTGTTTATTACTGCTACAGTTTTCTTCTTCTGTTATTGCATGGTTTCTGGGGTTTTAGTGGGAGGGGATGTGTTGGGTGGTTGGGCGGGGATGAGTGGATTGGAATTGGGGGTTTGGCATCAGAAGGATTATTGGTACTATGGAGTATGAACACAAGTGTGCCAGGTGTTTATTATAAACAACTAAGTAGGAAGGATGGCTAGCTATCTGAATATCATTACATGGCATGTTCGAGGGGCTCATAACAAAACCAAGAGATATCAAATTATTAAGCATCTCCAGCACCTCAAAGAAGATATCAACTATTTACAAGAGATGCATTTATTGGATAGTGAAGCAAACTTGTTCTGCAGACAATATATTGGTCAGATTTACACAGCGGGAAACAGCATGCAGCATAAGGGAGTGGTCATATTGCTCTCGCGGAGAGTTTCCTTTGTCTGTACACAATGCATTCGGGACCCAAATTGATGTTATCTATTTTTCAGGGGAACTCTAGACCAGGTGGAGGTTGTACTGGGATGTATTTATGGACCCAACGTGGATACTCCCTCCTTCTTTATGGAGTTAGTCTCCATATTGTCTCCCTTCCTCTCCCTTCCTATCTTTTTAGGGGGGGACTGGAACCTCTCATTTACTCCAGACCTAGACAGATCAGACAGGAGATGGATTGGACTATCTCTAACTCAGCGATCCCTACAGGACTAACATACCATTTGGGTCTCTGTGATCCCTGGTAAACATTGAACCCCAATTCTAAGGAATATACATTCTACTCCATGGTGCACAGAACCTCATCATGCATTGATTCTTTTCTGGTAAGCCAAACACTCCTGACTGGTGTGCTGGGTTTTGGGATGGATCCAGGTGTAATTTCAGATCACTCCTCAGTATGGTGTAGGATTTTGTTTTCCCCTAGCCAACAAAAAGAAACCATATGGAAAATTAACAACCAGATGTTAAAAGAGGAGTGGGTGATCAATCAGGTGTCTGCTTGTATTGATCAATTTACATCAGCCAATCTGGATTCAACAGGTAAACCTGATATGGAATGGAGTGCATTGAAGTGTTACATCAGAGGAAAGCTTATATGTTTAGCATCCACTAGAAAGCATAAATGAGAGAAAAAGGCTTTAGATCTCCTATCCCAATTACAAGACCTGGAAGCTGATCTCTCACCTAATACCAGGGAGGAAGATCGGCAAAAACTCATTGTCTCTGAGATCAGTATAGTGAGCTTCTGCGTGAAAAGGCAGAACTCACTATCCTGAAAACCCATGCAGCTTATATTGATCAGGGTGAAAAAAATGGATGATTATTGGCCATCAGGGTTAAAAAACAAGAGGCATCACGAATCATAAATACTATCTGTTCTTCAGCAGATGGGTCCCTTAAAGTTACCACAAAGGATATTGTGTCAGAATTTAAACAGTATTATTGTGATCTTTATAGTGCGATGTCGGCCCTCCCCACTAAGCAGATGGTAGATGACTACCTCTCTGCTATTCCACTTCCCACCTTGACTGATGAACGAAAAGAATCGCTGGTGGCACCATTCACTGGGGCCAATATTCTGAGGACAATTCGTGCTTTGCCATCGGACAATGTCTAATTTTTACAAGCTGTTCGCTGATAAACTAGTTCCCTGATTGCACAAACTGTTCCAGTTTGTCCTCTCCTTGAAGCCCCTGAATAAAAGGTTATTCAAAGCTCTGATAGTAGTGCTTCACAAGCCTGGGAAGGAGGTTGAAAAAGTTACAAGTTATCAGCCGATCTCGCTTCTGAATTATGATATCAAACTATTAGCTAAACTTTTAGTGGATAGACTAAGCCAAGTGCTTCCTCCTTTAATAGATCCAGACCAGGTTAGTTTTATGGTGGGACGGTCTTCCTCGGCTATTTACATAATTTGTCCCACATTTTCTCTGCATCCAGAAACTCTGATTATTCTGCTGTGTTAATGTCCCTGGATGCAGGGAAAGCCTTTGACTGGGTCGACTGGCAATTTTTATTCAAGTCTTTACACCGGTTTGGGTTTTCCTCACAATTCTTCCAATGGATTTGTGCCCTTTATTTGAATCTCAGTGCCTGAATATATTGTAATGGTGTCTTCTCCTCCATGTTTCTTCTATATTCGGACACTAGGCAAGGCTGACCCTCATCACCTCTGTTGTTCAATCTTTATCTAGAGCCCTAGCTTATTAAACTCAAAGGGAAGCCAGTGATCCAAGGTATTAGGTTGGGATCCCACAAGGTGAAACTATCAACGTATGCTGATGACTTACTATTGCACCTATCTCATCCTCAGACCTCTATTCCGGCTGCTTTAGAGACAATCAGGGAATATAGTCTGCTCTCCAATTATAATGTAAACTTAGACAAAACTTCAGTTTTGCCTTTAAACTCTAGAACACTTAAAAGTGAAGTACTTCAATCTAGGATACATTGGTCTCCTAAAAGTCTTAAATATTTGAGTATAAATCTGGCCCGGAATGATCTCTGATTACGACAACTTAACCATGTTGCATTACTACAGGTAGTGCAACAAGATCTAGCCTCATGGAAAGCCCTACTTTTGACCCTTTGGGGTCGTATCAGTTTAGTAAAAATGAATATACTCCTGAGACTTTTATACCCGGTTAACTTTTTGAGTTTGTGGTTTCCCCTTTATTGGTTCAGGAAAGTGCATGCTGTCATCATCACCAATTTTATTTGGTTGAGCAAACCCCGAGAAGGGCTTGCCACAAACTGGCAGCTCCAATAGACTACCACACTTTGGGTTGTATTACTGGGCAAGCCAGGCTAGTAAGTATCTGCATTGACTTACAACAGCGGAGGATTTGAGTACACTCTCATGTGTGCTTATTTGGATCATGATAGAAAGGGAGTTAATTGCTTCTACTGGAGTGTTCCCAAAAGCCTTTTGCATATTAAGCTAAAGGACCTACCTCCTGGCCTGCGCAACTCCTTGATTTCGGTTTCAGTGAGGATCCACTCCTAGTTGTGCTCCTTTTTAAAATATAAACACAACCGGGACCTCGCTCAACCACTTTTAGGTAACCCTCATTTTAAAATAGATGGTAGACCCATAATGATCTCTTGGATTCCACATCTGGCCTTGACAAGAGTAGGGGAACTGCTAAAGGACAGGGTTTGTCTTTCTTCAGGTGAAATTATGCAGAAGTATAAGATGGATAGAGCCCTAATTTTCAAGATCTTTCAACTCCATCATATTCTGTTGCATAATCTGGAGACTCCATTTGAGGAGATAGATACTGAAAAATGTATGCATTCATTTATTAAATTAGCCTTACTGCCCCATGCTGTGTCCAAAATATATGCTAGCCTCTATGGCACAGTATTTCCCTCCATAAATGATATCTCAGGGTATTGGACCTCTTAATTCCCACAGTTGGAGTTTGACCAGGGAAAGGTATGGATGAATTGTCACATCTATATTACACAAGACCAATTGAGGATTATGCAGTTCCAGCTCCTTAATAATATGTACCTTACTCTGGTCAAACTTCAGAAAATGTGCAGAGCTCCATCTCCACAATGTGTGAGGTGCCAACAGGCAGAAGGTTCTCTCTTTCATATATTCTGGGAATGCCCCCAAATAGTCTCATTGTGGTCACTCATAAGACAAAAGGTGGATCCACTGCTGAGTATAGATGAGCTCTTCACACTGGAGATTTGCCTGGTGGGTAATTATGAAGGGGTGGCTGTCCATGAGTGCAGATACTATATTGCTATAATAGCCTTATCAGTTAAGAAATTAGTGCTGCACCATTGGCAAGATACAGAGAAGATTTCTTATGTGGAATGGCTACAAGAACTACTTCTCAATCTGCGTATGGAGCGTATGATTGCCAGCCTGCATAATCACCTCCCAGGTTTGAAAAAAACTGGGGTAAGCTGCACACCCTGTATTCATTGCAAGCCAATCCAAGTTATATGGTCTAAATTGGTAAAGCACATTCCTCAAGGATAGTAGCATTCTGATGCCAAAGGGAAGAAGCGGGAAGATTGGAGGAGTGGGGGTGAGGGGGATTGTTGTTGTGAATGTTTGTGTCGTGTCACTGAATGTAACTTGTGTGTATTCAACTTGAAACTCAGTAAAGCTGACTTAATTTCAAAAAGTAAATCCATTGAAAGGTTGCAGAGTTATTAAAGTGCACATTTTTGAGTTTAACATTGAAGTGCCTACTCACCCCTATGAGATATATACATATATATATATATATATATATATATATATATATATATTTATATATTTATAAAATGTGTAGGGAAAATACTCTCTGCTGGTTGGATGTCACAACACACACCAAGGTGTGTATACATCAGAGCATGACTGCATACCTTGCAGTGGGTTATCTATTACATATATATACATACATATACATGTAATAGATAATATTATACTGGCACGGTAGCGCCTGTATATTAGGATTGAGTGCAAACTTCTATGTTAAACCCAAATCTTTGAACCTTAATAACTTTGGAACCACTCAACGGAGTTGCACAAAATTGGCATGCATAATCTCCAGGTGTAGGTCCCTTGTTGTGCAGAATTTTCTGCAAATCCATTATGTGGTCTGTGAGATGGAAACTGTCAAAAACTCCTAAATTTACCAATTTTTTCACATTTCTTTGTCCACCTGTGTCTCAGAAACGACTTCAGGTAGTGGTCTGAAATTTCCAGAGTAGAAAGCCTATGCCTCACAGATTTGCCTTTTCAAGGTTTGGTGAAACAATATTAATCCATTCAAAAGTTATTAAACTTTTAATGTCCCATTATTTCCTATGGGAAAATTAATGTCAGGCACAAAAGTCATAACTTGCACAAGTTACATAACTTTTACAAGATACTGTTGTATTTTGTGCAATTTATGTAATTTGCACAAAATACAACAGTATCTTGCGCAAGTTATGTAATTTGCATAAATGGGAGTGCAGGGTCTGAAGGGCCCTGTGCTCCCACCATAACATAAGGATGCTGTTATACCATATCAACAAAGGGATGGGATCGTAGGGACCAAAGGACACTGCAGTCCCACCATAACATAAGAATAATGATATACCCTCTTAATGTAGAGATGGTAGTGTAGGGTCCAAAGGACCCAGCGCTTTCACTGTAAAATAAGGATACTGTTATAGTGTCTCAAGATATACTGATTACTCGGTATTACTTTGTTGTGTAAAGGTGGAAGGAGGCACTAGGCCCATCTCGACCACCTTCCCTATACTTGTATGGTATATTGTAGCAACTATCCCAGTAGAAATCTATCCAATTCAGCTTTAAATGTTTGAAAATGTGTCATATTTTTACAATGTCATGTGGCAGTCCATTCCAAAGAACAGCTGCTCTGATTGTGAAGCAGTGCTGACATTTGTTAGTCTGCATTCTTGGATGCAGATCTGTCTGTTATGACACCTTAGCTTTTCTGGTTTGTCAGCCAGAATGATATTACAGTCTTTCATAAGAGATTTGTCACCCAAGAGAACGCAGACGTTCTTTATAGGAGGAAATTTCTGACTCTGGGTATTAGTTTACTCATTTTTCTTTGCATGCTGTCTACAATTTTTATATCTTTAATTAGGTGTGGAACCCAGAATGAAACAGCATAGTCTGTGTATGGAAGGATAAAAGATTTATAAAGAGGAATGATACAGTGTTCATTCCTGGTTATGAAGGACCTTTTTATAGCTAACAAGATACGGTTGCCCACCTGAGCCACCTTTCTACAGTGGTCTCCTGCTGTTAATGTGTTATTGTCTATGATGCCAAGATAATTTTCTGATGAAACTTGTTTAATACGTTTTCCATTTGAATAATAATTTGTGAGTACATTTTTAGCACCCAAATGGAGTACTGAGCATTTATCCAAGTTGAAATGCATTTCATTTATTATTGCCCATCTTTCTATATTAGCCAAATCTTCTTTAAGAAGCAATATTTTACTACAGTATCTACTTCTGTGGAAATTTTAGTATCATCAGCAAACTTGCTGATTTTGTTAGAAATTCCTAAATGAAGGTCGCTAATGTAAATACCAAACAAGGTAGGTTCAAGTACCGAGCCCTGTGGTACCCCACTGGTGACTTCAGTCTCTCCAGATGTAATGTCCCCTATGCTTACACATTGTGATCTATTTGTAAGCCAGTTACTAACCCAGGCAATCATGAAACTACTGAAGCCCAGTTTAATAATTTTGTTTATTAGCAAGTTGTGTGAAAATAGATCAAATGCTTTCTGGAAATCTAGATATATAATATCAGCTGGAATGTTCTTAGCCAGGCTGTTACTTATTGAATCATAGAAAGTGCCCAGATTTGTAGTACATGATTTTCCCTTAAGGAAGCCATGTTGGGTCACGTCCGTGATACCTAATTGTTTGATTTCAATATCTATTTTATTTTTCAAGATTTTTTCCATAACTTTACACATGATTGGTGTTAAACTGATAGGGTGCTAGTTCTCAGTTAATTGTTTATTACCCTTTTTGTGGATAGGCACTACTATTACTCTGCATCAGTCATCTGGTATTTCTCCATATTTAGAAGATTTCTTGAAAATAATAGTTAAGAGGTCCAAAGGTTGGTCAATAGTTTGTTTCATTAAATAGGTGTTAATGTTGTCTGTTCCAGGTGACGTGTTATTTTTCAAAGATAGTATTGCAGTTTCAATTTCCCCTTGGCTAATATCTGTGTACCTGTTCGTGCTGATAATTGGCAATTGGGAAGTAATAGTTTGGAAAAGACAGATCCAAAATACTTATTAAATGTATCAGCAATTTCAGCTTTGGTTGTTAATTTCAACCCCATTATTAAGTAGAGTAGAGATGGTGTTGTCACTGCATTTGCTTGAGTTAATATATGCATAGAATGCTTTTGAATTTCCTTTAGCCATTGACAATTTCAGTTCAATTTTTTTTCTTTTCTTTTTAATTAATGATTTTGTTTTCTTGACCTCTCACCTAAATGTTACAATTGAGTCAGCACTTTATTTTTTTTTTACATTTTTTTAATGTTTTTTTTAATTTTTTCTTATTTGCTTGGTAATTTTGTAAGTTAACCACTGAGGGATTTTTCCTTCGTTATTACTTATTTTCTTTAGTAGAATGTACAAGGTTTCTAGCTCATGTATGATGCCCCTAAAGATATTCCAGCACTCATCAGTATGCAGGCCTGAGAAAAGTGCCTCCCAGTTACACTTACTTAAAGCCACTTTTATTTGTCCATAGTCCCCTTTTGGGTAATTGTATCTAAATGTTGTTGTAGTAGTTAAAGATTTTTTTCAAATTGAGATGAAATAATACCATGCTGTGGTCACTATTACCAAATGGTTTGATTATTTCAAAGTTGTTATAGGTTGATTGGGTGTTTGTAAGTATCAGATCCAAAATGTTCTTAACCCTGGTGGGTTCTGAGACCAGTTGTTCAAGGCCGAGACTTATAAAATTATCTAGAAACATTGATTCAGCTTTATTACTTGTAGTTAGGGTATTCCAGTTTGTTCTGGGTAGATTTAGGTCCCCTACCAGTAATATGTCTGACTTCATAGTTAAATCTTGAATGGTTTTATTTAACATCTTGATATACATTAAGTCAGCAGATGGGGGCCTGTAGAGGTTACCAATTATATTTTTTTTTCAATTGTGGAGTTTAATTTGTATATAGCACCCCTCAATGTCATATTCTGGGTATAAGTTAATTTTGTCTGCTCCTATTGAGTGTTTGACATATAGACAAACTCCCCCTCCTTTTTAGAAGCTCTGTTTTTATTATATAGAGTATACCCCTGGATATTGTTAAACCATGATGAAGTGTTGTCCCACCATGTTACAATGATTGCTATGATGTCTAAATGTTTAGCAATCACAAAAGCAGTGAGTTCACTTAGTTTCACTGTATTTAAACTCCTTGCATTGCTAATTAGAAAAGTGAAACCAGGATTTTTTTCAACATGATTTGAGTGAAGGTTGCATGAATCCTGTCCAGTTTGCCCCCACCTGACTAGTTTAAATGCCTTTCGATGGCTAGGATGATACTATTTTCTTATGCATGGCTACCCTTCTTACTCAAATGTAAACCACCCCAACAAAACATGCTATTGTCATTACTAAATTTTTCCCAATGAGTGATACAGCTGATCTTTTTTAAGTGTCCATTTCCTTAACCACTTGTTGATTTTTTTCATCTTTTCTTGTTTTCTCATGTTAGCTCTCAGTACTGGTAAAATTCCAGATATACAATTGTCACATCCCCTTTTTTCCAGAGTATCTACTAGTGAGATGTAACTATTTTGGATATCTTCAATAGTGAATTTGTTAATGTCATTTGTACCAGTGTGGACTACAACCAGGGGATTGTTACCTGCATGCGTTAGTATGTTGGATGTCATCCTTCCGATGTCCCTTATCCAGGCCCCTCTAAATCTGGAGCAAGTCCTATTTTGTTTATCCTTTCTACAGATATATTTATCTGAGTATTTAATGGCACTGTCCCCTAACACTACCACCTGCTTAATTTCATTAGTTTGTTCCCCTGCCTCTGGCTGACTAGCATCCATGGACTCTATTTCAATGACAACTGGATCAGAAGTGGAACTTCAAGCAGCAATTGGCATAGTATCAGATGTTGATTATTCAGTTGTTGCTGGATTTACTGGAATAGAGGTGGGTGGGGTCTCATTATTGGTAGTTTGATTTTTATGCACCTGGGCAGTGACTACTCTTATTTTTTTTTATTTTGAGACACATTTACAGGATGGGTAGCGACGTCCTTAGGTGGATTGTTTTCAGTGCCACCTGACCCTTCTTGATCAGTGGCAACATTTTCATTGCTAGTTAATGGAGAGAGAGAGAATGATGTATGAGATACTAAAGTCCATTGCTCGCCTTCCTTTTTTCTTTTTTTTTTTCTTTTATAGGAGGCAATGTTCCAGTCTAATTCTTCCTCACTCTCATTTTCCCTTACTCTTTTAAGGGAGTCATCAGTTTGTTTGTTTGGAGCATTAACTAATGAAACATTGGAACTGGACACGTTAAGTTTCTGAACCTCAATCTTGAGTAAACTATTAGCACTTTGAAGCTGCTGTAGGGTGCTTTCTAGTTTTTTTATTTTTAATTATTGAGTAATCAGAATTACAACCTTTGAGCTAAAAGCTCTTTTACAAAGGATCCTCGTTAGATAAGGGAAGGTAAACAAATACATGAGTTGGAGAGACAGAGGCAACCATTAGGTATTGTCAAGAATCAACATGGAGGACTCAAGAAATTAACATACATGAGTAGGGGAAACAACAGCAGCAAGTAAGCATTGTCGACCATGGCTCAGTAAGCCATCCGCCTAGCTGCCACCTCCAGGCCATTTTTGGGATCCAGCAAGCCTGATCCTGCCCTTGACTGGGCCCACTAAGAGCTCCACCGGTACGGCCGTGGCTCGGTAAGCCAGCCACCCAGCCACCACCTCCAGGCCATTTTTGGGATCCAGCAAGCTGGGTAAGACCGAAGCTCATGCCGGGGAAGCCGATGGCCACTGCCATTGGTCCTCCACTCTCTGCTCTGCTTCTTGATTGGACCCTTGCCTAAGCTCCTGCTGCCTATTGGCTATTTGGGCTTCCCTGTATTTTCTCTGCTTTCTGGGCTGCTGTGCCCATTGAATTGAAGTGTATATGGCAGAAATTTTGGCCAGCTAATTTTGAGTACTTATAGCCTGCTGTTTAGTGTTAATTTCTTTTTTTTAAACATGTCACTGATTAGTCTGCTTAATTTCCGAGGATTGTGTTTTGAATTTTCTGTTTGCTCTAACCTGTACTGCTGCTTATATCTGAATTTCTGACCCCTGGGGTCTCGAACTCCCATCCCCACCTCTTCTGTCTACCTCATCTCCTTTTCTTCCTCCTTTCACCTCCCCCTACTGTGGCACCAGGCAAAGACTAATTTAAATTCTTTGTCTCCCCACTGCAGCTTTCCTGCCTCCGCTGTTTCTCCCTGTCTGCCACCCACTGTGCTCTCTCCATGCCCCATGATTTAGCTGCCCATGATACTGTCTTTTATCTTCTCCCCCTTCTTCTGCTAATTATTTGCCCTTCTCATTCCCTCCCTTCCTTAGATCCTGCCCTTGACTGGACCCACTGAGACCTCTGCTGGTGTGGCCATGGCTCGGTAAGCCAGCCATCCAGCCGCCACCTCCAGGCCATTTTTGGGATCCAGCAAGCTGGGTAAGACTGAAGCTCAGGCCGGGGAAGCCGACGGCCACTGCCATTGGTCCTCCACTCTCTGCTGTGCTTCCTGATTGGACCCTTGCCTAAACTCCAGCTGCCTATTGGCTATTTGGGCTTCCCTGTATTTTCTCTGCTTTCTGGGCTGCTGTGCCCATTGCATTGAAGTATATAAGGCCAAAAGTTTGGCCTGCTACTTTTGAGTTCTCATAGCCTGCTGTTTAGTATTAATTTCTTTTATTTAAAAACCTGTCACTGATTAGTCTGCTTAATTTTGAATCCGAGGATTGTGTTTTGAATTTTCCATTTGCTCTAACCTGTGCTGCTGCTGCTTGTACCTAAATTTCCAACCCATGGGGTCTTGAACTCCCCTCCCCACCTCTTCTGTCTGCCTCATCTGCCTTTCTTCCTCCTTTCACCTCCCCCTACCATGGCACCAGGCAAAGACTAATGTCAATTCTTTGTCCCCCCCACTGCAGCTTTCCTGTCTCTGCTAGTTCTCCCTGTCTGCCATCCACTGTGCTCTCTCTACACCCCTGATTTAGCTACCAAGTCACTGTCTTTGGTTCTCTCCTCCTCCTTCTTCTGCTAATTATTTGCCCTTCTGATTTTCTCCCTTAGATCCTGCCCTTGACTGGGCCTGCTGAGACCTCTGCCGGTGTGACTGCGGCTCTGTAAGCCAGCCACCCAGCCACCACCTCCAGGCCATTTTTGGGATCCAGCAAGCCAGGTAAGACTGAAGCTCAGGCCAGGGAAGCCAACAGCTGCTGCCATTGGTCCTCCGCTCTTTGCTGTGCTTCCTGATTGGAACCTTTTCTAAGCTCCTGCTGCCTATTGGCTATTTGGGCTTCCCTGTATTTTCTCTGCTTTCTGGGCTGCTGTGCCCATTGAATTGAAGTGTATATGGCTGAAATTTTGTACTCGTCCCCTCCTCCACCTTAATTAAATAGGCCGTTGCTCCTCCCTCCTCACCGGAGGCACCTCCCTGCTTGAACCCCACTGGGTCTCTTGATAGGTCCTCCCCTTTCCCCTCCTTCTCTCTCTCCCTCCCCCCCTCCAGTCTACTACTCTCTGATCACCTTCCCCCCTCTGCTGTTTTACTCCACTCCATTACCCTTTCCTCTTCTGCCTCTCTCACTTCACAGACCTTACTTCTTCTCTCTGGCCCCTCTCCTGTGCCCTCTATTCACCAGCTTCCACCCCCTGCCTTCCTGTCAGCAACCCCTCTGACTGTCATATCTTGTTGTCCCTCCATGCTCTGCAGCTTCTGCTTCTCTTACTCACATCCCTCTTTCCACTTTTCTTCTTCCCTGGAGCTTGTTTTCCCTCTCCCCCTCAGCATCCTACTTGGCACTGCCCATCACCACTCAGGTACTCTCCATCATGAGCTTGACCCCCCAGGTGCTCTGCTCTGTAAATGAATAGCAGTCCCCGCCTGCCCCTGTACATGGGCCCTGGACCCTGTCATCACTCTCTTATGTGCCATCACTCTGGGATCATTGCTACCAATCTAATGTAAGTTCCCGCAAAAAACGGGCATGTAGACTCACACTCAGAGACTTATGCTGGCGCACCCTGAAGCTTGTGCTCCTCTTCCTGCTGCTGTTGGAAACATCCATCCTTACCCTGGCCCAATCACCTCCAGCTCTATCTACCAGGAAAATCTTCAGGAACACGCTCAGGGCCCATGAACAGGGGCAGGTGGGGACTGCCATCCATTTACAGAGGGGAGCACCTGGGGGGGGCAAGCACTCTCAATAGCATCTCTCAACATCTGTAGTCTACTCCCCAAGCTGAATGCCCTACAAATCTTTACCAATCAGCACTTCCCAGATATCCTGGCAGTTGTAGAAACCTGGCTTACACCCAAGATCCCTGAACTGGCTATTGCTCTTCCTGTCAACAATGTTTTCAGGCTGGACTGGAAGTCCAAAAGAGGTGGTGGATGTGGAATTTACAGTGCTTTAAAGATTCACTACTGGGACACCCCATCACTATCCCCCTCCCAGCCACTGCTCTGCAGATTCTCCCTATCAGAATCTTATTAGGGGCCCATAACAAATCCCTCACAGTTGCCTCAGTGTATATCCCCCTGAAAGAACAAGGAAATGGCCTTAATGCTGTCTTGGAGTTCACCAGGTCCCTACCTCCCGACTCTGAAATTATTCTGCTTGGAGACTTTACTATAAACTGGCTCGCGTCTGATGCAGGGGTCCTCATCTGCCCTACTGGAATTCTTTGGTGCTCTTCACAGCTCACTGGACAACAATCAGTTAATTGGGTCTGTCTTTATCAATCTGACTAAGGCGTTTGACACTGTCCATCACCGCCTACTGCTTGTGCAACTTCTGAAAGCTGGGCTCTCTCACAACTCCACTGCCTGGTTCAAAAGTTACTTGGAGAACCGGTCTCAAAGAGTAAAAATTGCTGATGTCCTCTCTGACACCAGGCCTGTTCACTCATGTGTTCCCCAGGGATCCATTCTGGGCCCCCTACTATTCAGCTTGTTCCTGAACTCGCTTCCAAATTCTTGCTCTGAAAACATCATCCTATATGCAGATGATGCTGTAATTCTTGCCTCCCACAAGGATCCTAAGCCTCTACAAGACAACCTTCAGCTTGGCATCACATCTATAGAAAACTGGTTCTCAAACCACAATCTGGTCCTTAATAATAAGAAAACAAAGTCTATGATGTTCAGCAGCTCTCATAACAAGCATAAGCTCCACCCTCTATCCAACAAAACCAGTTATGGAGTCACTCTGGAACAGGTTCAGGCCTTTAAGTACCTTGGGATCACTCTAGATCCTCATCTAACTTACAGTGCCCACATTGACTCTGTAGCCAAAGAAGTAAATCCTCGCCTTGGCCTTCTCTTCCGACACAGGCAACATCTTACCCCAGATGCCCTGAAAGTTGCTGTTCAGAGCTCTGTTGTCTCCATTATTGACTATGGGCTTATCATCTATGGCTCTGCCTCTGCTACCACTCTTAGACGCATATCCACCTCCCTCAATAAGGCCTGCCGACTTCTCACTGGATCCCACTGCTTCACACATATGTGTGACCTCTATGAACAAACTGGATGGCTGCAACTCACCAAACAGATAAAGTACCTAACCTGCACCATGGCAAAGAAAATAACTATGGGCCTTGTGCCACCCAGAGTGTGTGCACTCCTGCACTCTAGCAATAACCCTCACTCAACTAGGGGGTCTCAATCACAGCTCCTGCAGGTTCCACATTGTCGTACCTCATAAGGTCAAAGATCTTTTGCCTACAGGGTGCCCAGCTGGCTAAATGGTCTAAAGAGTTACATCTCCTCCACTCCTACCCTTGGTGCATTTAAATCAAGGCTCTGCCTCTCTCTCGCTGCCTCTAGCTCCTGTGACTGCCTCAACTAGCTGACTCCATGAATATTTTTCTAACCTTATGCAGTTCTCTCTCCTATTAACACTTGGTAACCCCTTAGCATGCACTTCCCCATGTTATGTCTATGACAATGCCTCTGGCTGCACTCCTCCTCTATAGCTCTCTGTCCCTCTACTTTTCCTCTCTCTTGTCCTCTATCCTCTCTGCACCTCATCTGCTATCTCCTTGTAACCTAGCCTCCAAAACTAGCTTTGTTTCTCAGATGCTTTGTAACTCTGTTTAGCTTACACTGTTGTAACCTTGCCCTATGTATTGAGTTTGTAATCTGACTTACATGCTTTATGTTTTTAATTGTAACTCGATGTGGAACCTTTGTAAAAGAGCCCTGGCTCAAAGGTATTGTAATCCTAGACCTAATAAATAAATAAATAAAATAAAAAGAACACATGGTCATTCAAAATGGTATAAGCTAAGGCAAAATGTAACACATTACACTGAACAGATACAGAATACATGGGCATGCCGCACTCATAGCAGCCCAGATAGGCAGAGTTCACTAGTTCATATTTGAATAAGCTTGAGAGATCAGCAGGTAGTTCCTTTATAGCCTTGTCAGTATCCTAAAGGTACAAATGAACATGAACAGAAAGTGACCCAGAAGTCAATTCTGAGGTCATGCTAAGCTTAACACAGAAGCCTGATTAAAACTTTTAAAATAATGGGCAAAAATTCCTCATTCAAAGATCTGGCACATTAACTAACACAATAGTGCCCCACTGAGATAAAGATACACTATCCCACTAGACTGGTAGTTCACAAGTACATGCAAGTAAACTACCAGTCTCTCTTTCTGCTTCCTGTTGGAGTGAGTGCAGGGTTCAGAAGGAGCTCCAGAGGAACTTAGTGTAGATACACAAAGTTTCACTCAAACGCAGTGTAGCAACCCTATACAGGGACCTGCTGCAGTTAGTAGCTGTGTAAAAATATAAAACATTAGGGTTCACAACCCCAAAGCACATCCCTCACACCTGTTCCTGCATGTAGGGTGGAGGTGGGCCTTAGAGTTGGAAGCCGAGGGTGAGAGTGGGGTGTTCAGGTTAGAAGCTGAGGGTGGTGGCAGGGTCTTATGCTTGCGAACCATAAGATCGCATTTCGCTACTTTTTATGCTTCAACCCTAATGGTGCATTAACGAAGCTTTCTGCATGACTATATATATATATATGTATATGTATATATATATATATATATATATATACACAGATAGATAGATAGGTAGATAGATAGTGCCACGTAGTGGCACTACAGTAAGGGTTGCATGGCCACTTTTATTTGGGTTGCATGGCCATGTCTATGTTAAACCCCAAATTTTGCACTTTAATAACTTTGCAACCATTCATCTGATTTGCCTGAAAGTTTGCATGCACCATCTGGTACCATAGATTTGTGAATCTGGCTAGATGCATTCCATTCGGAAGTGTGGTTGCAGAGCTGCAGAGTGCCACAAAGTGTGAAAAATCCTCACTTTTTGGCAAATTCTTTGCTCAGGGCTAAAGCCCAAATGGTTTGTGGTTCTAGTCTGAAATTTTCAAGGTATATGGGGACTGGGTCACTGATGTGCCTTTTGAAGATTTGGTGAAAAAATATTAATCCATTCAAAAGTTATTACACTTTTAAGTTTCCCATTATATCCTATAGGAAAAAATATATGCAAGGCATGAATACTTTCGCAAAAGCACTTTTTACTGCCACAAATGGATTTTGTACTTTTGTGCTGCCACCATCTTGTTTTCAGTTAGTGGCAGCTAAAAAAACCCGTAAGTCAAAAAATACTGCCCCTTGGTAAACACCAACAGTTGTGTTTACCTAATCGGGACCCGAAGAATACGATCATGGCATTGCTTTTTAAAAGTAGTGGTCGGAAATAGGTTTTCTCAGTTTTGGCTGTTGGTACTGCCATGATTTGCAGCACTTCTTTTACGAAAGTACCACAAATTGCGACAATTTTCACACAACTAGTGACACAGCAGTGCAAAAACTTTGTGGCAATCTGTCAATGGGAAAACCCCATTGCCCCCAGTACAAAAGCCCAAAACATTTTCTGCAAACCTTTGTTCCAAAATAATATTAAAATCATGTTCCTCATTCCCCATTTAGGTAAACACTTATTGGTGTTTACCTAATAAAAGGAGGTTTACTCCTTTTACTGCCTCTAAAGGGGCAGATGCATGTTTTATGAAATAAAAATGTTTCTGCCAACATTGGGCTACCCAGTCCTGTGTTGGCATGTAGCCCTACCCCCATTAGTGTGGAACACTGGGGAGCCCAACCCAGTGTCCCCAAATATTTTATTTGTGGTTCCAACACCGGGATGCCCATCTCTGGTGTTGGATGACCCCCAGAGAAAAAGTCCTTTTTTTTTACATATGCTACTGACACTGGGGTGCCCAATCCATATGTCAGCATTATGACCCCCCAGTATCCTTAACTGTGTATTCTGACACTGGGTTACCCACCCCCAGTATTGGATGCCCCTTCCCAGCCAGTTGTTCTAAAAAATAAATCTTTACTTTGTCAACATCATGGTGCAAAATCCCTTTGTTGGAATTCGTACATAGACTCCCCCTCCAGTACCAGGGACATTGTGAAGCCCACTCCCAGTGTCCCAAAATGATGTTTTTTTTAAGCCTTTTAAAAAAGAAAACTCTCCCCCAATTTTTTTTATGCTGAAAGAAAAAAAATGGTCCCTTGTCATCACTGTCATCTCCCTCCCCATCCCCACCCTCCCTGTGTGCACCCACCTACCCGCACCCCTCACACCCCATACTTACCTCCAGAGGTCAGTGGCTGCAATCTTCTCTGGACTGGGACATGTCTGCACTCATCAAAGCGAAACCATGAACTGAAGAATCAAGGCACATGCCATATAATGGCTATCTATGGCATTTTGAACTTATGTTGCTATCTTGACCATTTCTTTGTATTTTTACACCAAATTTTCAACATGGGCTTTTTGGGAACCCACCTCATGAGCACTGGCACTGTCATTTCATTACTCAGTCCCAAAGGTGATTTTATGGTCATTGTGTGGAATCATCTTCCGGGACTGAGTAAGTGGCTCTTTAGTGTCACTGTTCATGGTAAGTCCTAAAAGCCAATGTTGAAAATGTGGTGTAAAATTCAGAAAAAATACCTGAGTTACATGCTGTCATTTAAATTTTTCTACGCCCGCTCGTAACTTCGTCAATTTTTAATATTTTGACACTCAATTTTTGACATTGACATTTTTTCACACCACCTCATGAACAGTGCAACTGTTATTTTTCACACCATGCTCAAAATGTGTTTTCACTACTGTGGAGCAGAATGGCATGTATGCTGTGCAAAATCACCTTTTGGGCTGATTAATGAAATGGCAGTGCCACTGTTCATGAAGTGGGGTTCAAAAAAGGTCATGTTGAAAATTTGGTGAAAAAATTCCTTAAAATGTTCAAGTTATGTGCATCTGTTGAATTTGTTCTATGCATGCACATAACTGTGGTACTTTTCAATATTTTGCTGCCAAATTCTCAGCATAGCCATTTTTTCACACCACCTCATGAAAAGCACAGCTGCCATTTTCCACATCCTGTCCAAAATGTGTTTTAGTGTCTGTGGTGCAAAATGGCGTTGCAGTTGTGTATAAATACATTTTGCCTTGCATTTCATAATTTCTCTGTCATGAGGTGGAGTAATAATATGGCTATGCTGACAATTTGGTCATTGTTATTTGACACATGGCTCTAGGCCCTGCACTTCCATACCTACATACATATGTGCATCTATTGAGGATTGGAGCATAGGGTCCAAAGGATCCTGTGGTCCCACAGTAAAATAAAGATACTATTATACTACCTCAAAAAGAAGGAAATTCACTGCAAAAATTACTCCATTAATGCATCAGTTAGGGTTTCTATTACAGTGACAAAAGTCTGGAAATTCAGTGTTAGGGTTACCAACCCTACCACCCCACCCCCACCACCCACCCTCCACACACAATAACAGGTGTTGGGGTGTGCCTTGAGGTCATTGGGCCTAACTTTCACCCCATTCTCCTGTACTGTACCATCTCAGTTGTGTTTGCACATGGAATGGGGTGAGAGTTAGGCCTGATGACCCAAAGGCACACCCCAACACCTATTGGAGTTTGGAGGTTGGGGCCTAGGGGTGGGCTGGTAGGGTTGGTAACCCTAACACTGAATTTCCAAACTTTTGTTGCTGTAATAGAAACTCTATCTGATGCATTAACAGAGTTGTTTGCAATGAATATGGATAGATAGATAGATAGGTAAATATTAATTGCAAAAAAACTACGTTAATGCATCACTTAGGGTTGATTTTAATGCCAGAAAAGCATGGAAATGTGGTGTTAAGGTTTCCAACCCTAACTCCTCTCCCCACCAAGCAGCAAAAGGACAAGCCCACACAAGCAACCACAGACAGCCACCATCAGGTAAGACAAACAACATACAACTGTTTCCAAATGACACAAATGCAGTAGTACTGATGTGCTACCTTCATGAATTAGTATTTGCGGCCACACCTGTGTCTGTATGTTGTACAATGTGTTCTGCAGACATAAGGCCCCATGGGGCCTGCACTTCTGCATACATAGATGCTCATGCATGCTGCATGAGGTACTTTGCAAGATAGCATGATACACTCCTTCATGGTGTTGTATATGCCTCTGCATAACTAAAATCCTGCCACCTCTTGAATGATTTCTATAGCTGTTGCTGAAAACATAATACACACATTGCAACAGTATTTTCATCTGTGTATTGGCAGGCCCCACATGTGCCTTGCTTCTGCAGATAAAAGTCAGTGTGCATGCCTCACTGAGGAGCCCCCCCAGGGGCCTGCGCTTCTACACACAGGTGTACTATTGCAATTTTTGTATCTGAAAACCTGCTACCTCTTAAACAATTTCTACATCTGCTGCTGAAACCATGATACCATATTGCAACAGTACTTCCATCTCTGTAACAGGGGCATGCCCATCTGATGCCAGACATTGGTGTGTATGTCTTACACCTCTGGCTGGAGACATGCAGGCTCCTGAGGTGCTTGTACTTCTGCAGACATAAATACTGTTGCAATTTTGGTGTCATGAATTTTGTGGCTCACATGCTTCTGCAGTCAGAGATCAATGTATGTCTTACATCTGTGGCTGCAAAACCACAGGCCCATCAAGTGTGTGTACATTTCTTATAGTGTGCAAGAGGACCTGAGGCTACTGAAGTGCTGATCCATTATGGGCCTGCACTTCTCTAGACTAAAGAACTCTTGAAATTTGGGTCTTGTGAATTTCTATATGTGGCTGCAGGGGCCTGCATGTCTGCACGCAGAAGTAGTGTTGTGATTTGAATATCCTGGATTTCTGCCTGCACTGACAAGTGAGAGTGTGTCCGTCTTGCAGTCTGCATGCCACAGATACTAATTCACGAAGGTAGCACATCAGTGCTACTGTATTTCTGTCATCTGGAAACAGTTGCATGTTGTTTGTCTTACCTGATGATGGCTGTCTGTGGTTGCTTGTGTGGGCTTGTCATTTTGCTGCTTGGTGGGGTGGGGAGTTAGGGTTGGAAAAGCTAATGCCACATTTCCATGCTTTTGTGGCATTAAGATCAACCCTAACTGATACATTAACGGAGTATATATATATATATATTAGAGGCAAAAAAACTCTGTTTAATGCATCAGTTAGGGTTGTTCCACAGCGACAAAAGCAAGGAAATTCGATGTTAGGGTTGAAACCCCCTTTGCACCCCTCCAGCCCACCCCCCAACTTGAATTGGGAGTGCGCATTGGGGTCGTCGGCCCTAACTGTCACCCATCACATGTGGAAAGAAGCTGAGGAATAGGAGAATGGGGTGACAGTTAGGACCAATGACCCCAATGGCACCTATTCAGTTCGAGGGGTGAGGCTGGTGCCAACCAACATTGAATTTCCTCACTTTTTGCTGTGGGACAACCCTAACTGATGCATTAAACTGAGTTTTTTGCCTCTAATTTCCCTTCTTTTTGAGAATGATAATGAGAAATAGTGAATGTAATGCGGCGGCGGGCGCGTAGGGCCCGCCACGTGATGTCTTGTCACATAGTAACATTGTGCCCGCAAACACAAATCGTAATGTGCATGGTGATGCAAAAACAGAAAGAGAAACAGTACTGTAGACAGAAATGTTAAAAACAACGCAAACCCAACCGCAAATGAAAACGCAAAGGGTAACGCACATGGTGGCGTAAACATGAACAGTAAGTGAAACGGGTATGGAACCGCAAGCAGAAACGGTAATGGTAACAGTAATGTAAGCACACAGGCTGGTTTTCCACAAAAGCTGTATAGAGAAAGACAGTGAGTACAAAGAATGTATGCAAAATAATGACTCTCGGAACACAAAAATGAGAACTTGGAATAGTAAATTGCTTACATCTCAGTAACCGTACGACACAGAAAAAAATTTAAAAGTCATATGAATTATCACTTTCCTGGCTAGTTTTGTATTTAGCCCACTTTAGGGGGCTAAGAATTTTTTTGACAAAAAGTCCGTATCTCGCACCGTTTTCGAGATACGGGCCCTGAAAGGCGTGGCGAACACCATAATGTTATCCTATGGGAAAAAAACAGAAGTTCAGACTGCCATAACTTTGCCTCCCTGTAATATTTTTTCAACAAACCACTGAAAGGCACATCTGTCGGATGTTGGCTGTGTTCCCTGCAAATTTCAGCCCAAAAGACCAAACCGTTATTTTGCAGCAGGGCACCAAACGATTGCTGCAATGCGTTGTATGCCGTAATGTTATCCTATGGGGAAAAGTGTCAACTTTGGAGTACCGTAACTTTGCCACTGTGTAATATTTTTTCAACAAAACACTGCAGGCACATCTGTGAGATGTCGGCTGCGTTCTCTCCAAATTTCAGCCCAAAACTCCAAACCGTTCTTTTGCAGCAGGGTGCCAAAGAATTACTGTTATTTTGGACATAGTGTCACAAAGTAGTGTCGTGATTTGCCAAAGCTTTATCAAAAATTTGCGACACTTTCGTGAGTGCGACACTACTTTGCGAAAGTACTTTTTCCAGAAATCTGAAAAACATATTTCTGGGGTGTTTTACCCCAAAATAAAGACATGGCTAGCATCCTCAGGGCACGACCAGGTGAATACAAAAAGAATTAGGTTGCTAGAGGGTCTCAATTTTAAATGCCAAGCATTTTTCTGATCACTAACTGAAAACAAAATGTGGATTTGCGACAGTAAAAGGGCCATTTGCAACAGTAAAAAGTGCATTTGCGACACTGTTGAACTTTTTGTTAACTTTTCCCATTGACTTATAATGGGAAATTGTTTTTTGAATAACTTTTGAACCGTTTAATATTTTTTCATGAAATCTTCAAAAGGCACATTGGGGACCCTGGCCACATGTTCCCTGAAGATTTCAGGTCAGTTGTGCAATCTGTGTGACCTGTAGGTGCGACCGTAGAATTCCAGAAAAAGTGTAAACGAGCGCGCAGATCATGCTTAATAACTCCACAGTCGTGTATCTGACCAGTACAAAACTTGGTAGATCCCAAGGCATATAGGTCTTGATCATATACTCCAAATTTCAAGCAAATCCGTCAAACAGTTGCAAAGTTATTAAGGTGCAAAATTTTGGGTTTAACATGTAAATGGGTCCTCAACCCTAACTATAGTGGCACTACCATGCCACTATAAAATATATATATATATATATATATATATAATAGGTGTGAGTGGTAAATGAGTGAGATAAAACAGTGTATCATCCACTGCAGTGTGATATTTTTATCCTCTGCTCTACTGTGATGATATCAGCCATTTACACACACAGGTCACAAAAGGTCATCACTCTAGGCAACTTTCCCCTCAGCATGCAAGAAACACCTGTGGTGTTACCATAGGCACAAATGCAGAACTACTTCAGAGGTCTCACTGCTGCCTACAGCTAACTCAGTGAGCATTACAAAACACACCTCCCCCCCACCAACTTCCAGCTCATTACTGTGAATGCAGCCAGAATTCTAAACAGCACAGCTTCACAGAACAATCCAAACTACTGCCTGCAGCTAACTCAACTACCACTGAAACACACTCTCACTTGTTCCTCAAACTCTGATTCTCATCCATTACAATTACTGTGATACTATCAGCTTGACTACAGCCAGAATCCTAAAGAGCACAATTTCACAGAACACCCTGCACTCTGCCTGCAGCTGACTTAATTACCACTGAAAACAGTATTAGCTGTTCTGACACTCTGCCTCTCAGCTCATTACAATTACTGTGATGCTCTCAGCTTCACTGCAGACAGGCAGTATAGCACAGTGGTTTAAGGCTCTGAGCTGCAAATCTGGTGACATCCAGCAGACCAGACCTGGGTTTGAATCCCACAGCTTCCACTTGCATACTGTGTGACCCTGAGCAAGTCACTTAACTTCCCTGTGCTCCCAGGTTGCTCCTGTAAAAAAGCTTTCAGAGAAGTGTGCTACTCCTGGTTAAACAACTAAACATAACTTCTAAACAATTCAGCCTCACAAAAGTGTGTTTCTCACTCCTACCTAAAACTAACTCATTTAGCATTGCAAAACACACTCATGTGTCTCCCAGAGTTTATAACACTGCCAGCCCATTCAGAAAAGCTCACTCACAAAATGAGCAAACACATAAACAGGAACAGAACGCAGGAGAGCATAATAAAACTTCTGAAACTCTTGGCCCTATTGTATATATCGAATACATGATGGTCAGATCGTATGATATGGCAAATATTGTCACTCCTGCATCATGAGCTCTGGATATCTCAATCATGCCTTCAGCACTCATGCAGGAGTGACAATATTTGCCATATCACACTCATGCCCATCATGTATCCCATATATATATACATACATATATATATTCATTGCAAAAAAACTCCATTAATGAATCAGTTAGGGTTTCTATTACAGTGACAAAAGTTTGGAAATTTCATGTTATGGTTACCAACCCTACCACCACAACCCCCATCACCACCATCACCACCACTCTCCACACAACAACAGGCACTGTGGTATGCATTGTGGTCATCAGGCCTAACTCTCACCCAATTCCATTTGTAAGGAAACTGAGATATTACAGCATAGGAGAGATGGAGGGTGAGGCTAATGTTTAAAGGCACACCTATCACCTTTGATTGTGTGGAGTAGAGAGGGGTAGTAGGGTCGGTAACCCTAAAATGAAATTTCCAAACTTTTGTTGCTGTAATAGAAACCCTAACTGATGCATTAATGGAGTTTGTTGTGAAGAATTTCCTTTCTTTTTGAGAAAGTGTAATATTACCCATATGTGGTTATGGGAGCACAGGGCCCAGACTATACATAAGTGAAGGGACATTGTAATGACCTCTCATCTTCTGGTGGAAGTGCAGAGCCCTCCGGGTATTGCACTTCCACTACTGCATAATGGAGGTCCCTGTGCTCCCATGATTTCATAATGGAATCCATATCTGGGAGCACATGGCCCTCTGGACCCATATGTATAGAGATATAGTGCAGGCCTAGAGATATTCCAAGTAACAACTTGTGCTGCAAATGGGGCAATATTTCAGTAGCCATAGGAAGTTTGGAAAACATTCCCCCCAGTTGTAATCATGACCTGGCTTTCTGAATGCATGCTTGGTATACTTTAAGGTGTACTAAGCTGTGCTTAGTGAAAAATCTGTATCTCTAATCGTTTTCGAGATATAGCCGCTGAAAGGTACCATGGCCACTACAATGTTATTCAATGGAAAATTTTGAAACTGATGTAAATGTTTTCACCAAACCAGCAAAAGGCACATCTGTGGTGCAAGCCCTTCTTATTCTGTAAATTTCAGCCCAAAAGTCCTAACTGTTATTTTGCTATGAAGTGGCAAAGAAACAGTCTTTTTTTTGGGAGGGGTACTTTGGGAAATATGCTAAACTTTCACAAACTTTTGCAAAGATTTCACCAAAGGTTTCACAAATTTGCGAAAGTCTGGCAAATTGCAACAGTTTCGCAAACGTACTTTCTCAAATTTGCAAAAGTTCAGATGACAAAATTGAAAAAACATATTTCCTGGCATTATTTTTAAAAACTAATGTCAGAATTGTGTTCCTCTGGCCCTGATTAGGTAAACACAACTATTGGTGTTTACCAAGTGGTAGTATTTTTTGAACTACAGAGTTTTTTAACTGTCGCTAACTGAAAACAAGATGGCGGCAGTACAAAAGTACAAAACCCACTTGCAGCAGTCAAAAGTGCTTTCGCGAAAGCCAAACAGTGCTTTAGAGCTAGACATATATTTTTTTCATAAGTTATAATGGGAAAATTTAAACTTTATTAACTTTTGAATGGATTAATATTTTTTCACCAAACCTTCAAAAGGCACATAAGTGACCCAGACCCCATATACCCTGAACATTTCAGCCCAGACCCCCAAACCATTTGGGCCATAGCCCCATGCAATGAATTTTCAAAAAAGTAAGGATTTTTCACATTTTATGGTACTCCACAGTCCACAACTGCAGATCCAACCAAAAAGAAACTCGCCAGATTCAAAGATCTATGGAGCCACATGGTGCATGTAAAATTTCAAGCAAATCAGATAAATGGTTGCAAAGTTATTAAAGTGCAATATTTGGGGTCTAACATAGAAGTGGGTGTGCAACCCTAACTGTAGTGGAACTACCGTGCCACTATAATATAGATTAATTGCAAAAAACTCCATTAATGCATCAGTTAGGGTTGCTAGTACAGCGACAAAAGTCTGAAAATTTGGTGTTAGGGTTACCAACCCTACCACACCACTCCCCCCATCATCCACACACCAACAGGTATTGGGTGTGCCTTGGGGTCATCATCCCCAACACTCACCCCATTCCATGTGTAACCAAGCTGACATGGTACAGTATAGGAGAATTAGGTGAGAGTTAGGCCTAATGAGCCCAAGGGAAACCCCAATGCCAGTTGGCATGTGGAGGGCGGCTGGAGGGTTGAATGGTAGGATCGGTAAACCTAATACCGAATTTCCAGACTTTTGTATCTGTACTATCAACCCTAACTGATGCATAAATGGAGTTTTTTGCAATGAAGTTCCCTTCTTTTGAGATAGTATGATTATATGCTTGCGTAAAACAAATTCAACAGATGCATGTAACTCGGACATTTTCAGGACTTTTTTCACCAAATTTTCAACATGGCTTTTTTGGGGTCCCCACCTCATGAATGCTGGCACTGTCATTTTGTTAATCTGTCCCAAAAGTTGATTTCACACAGCGATTGCACCATTCTGCACCACAGGTGTGAAAACATGTTTTGAGCAAGATGTGAAAAATGACACATGTATAGTGCTCATGAGGAGGTCTGAAAATATTAAACATTGGTGACTGGCATAGAAACTACACAATGCACACTCATAACATAGTCATTTCCTGGAATTTTTTCACCAAATTTTCAACATGGGCTCTCTGGGACCTCCCCTCATGAACACTGGCACTGTAATTTTGTTACTCTATCCCAAAAGGTGATTCCGCACAGCAACCACAAAATCATCTGTTACGGGTCCAATTAACAAGATCACAGTGACAGTGTTCATGAGGTGGGGTCCCAAAAAGTCCACATTGAAAATTTGGTGCAAAAATGTTAAAAAGTGGTTTGGCTTTGAAGAGTGCACACATGTCCCAGTCCAGAGAAGATCACAGCTGCTGACCTCTGTAGAAAAGTATGGGGTAAGGGGAGGATGCGGAGAGGTGGGTGCACTGAGGGAGGGTGGGGATGGGGGATGGGACGGGGAGATGATGAGGATCCATTTTCTTCTTTCCAGGGGGGAAAAAAAGATATCAGGGGATGGTTTTCTTTTTTACAGATGAAATGTCTCCCACAGTAGTGGGGTGGAAAACCAAACTGGAGATACTGGGAGTTGGCTATGCAGTGTCCAGTAGTACTGGGGGAGACAAAACTGGGGACACTGGAAGTGGGCTCCCCAGTGTCCCATACTGGCGCAGGAGTGGGGGCTACTGCTGACATGGGGATTGGGCACCCCATTGTCAGCAACCACAATTAAGAAAGGCATTGTTTGGGGACACTGGGATTGGGCTCCCCTGTGTCCCAAAGGTAGGTTGGGGGTAGGGTATATATATGGGGATGCTGGGAGTGGGCTACCTAGTGTCCCACAATGATGGGAGGATTTGTGACACAGTACTCCCAACATGGAGATTGGGCACCACGATGCTGGGATATCTAATTTTATAATGTTAAGATTCCTTGGCCCCCTTCCCCCTAAATGCTATAAAAAGGGATAGGGCAATTATTTTAGGTAAACACCAACAGGTGTTTACCTAAACAGGGGCCAAGGAACACGACTGTGTAATCAGATTTTCAAAATAATGCTCAAAAAAGGTTTTTGCCTTTTCACAGGGGCCGATTGTTTGGTTTTTTTGGCTGAGATTTATGAAAGGGATCGCGAAAGGTAGTCACAATTTGCAAAAGTACGGCGGCACACTGCCGCCAAAATCACAACAGTGTCATGCTGTACTTTCACAAATTGTGACAGTACAGATGAAAAAAACCTACAAAACGCATTTCTGAGCATTATTTCCAAATTCTGATGTAAGGATTGTGTTCCTATGGCCTCATTTAGGTAAATATAACAGTCTGTGTTTACCAAGGGGCATTGCATTTTGAATTAAAAATGTTTTTCTCCACCTCTGACTGAAAACAAGATGGTGGCCACACAACAGTACTGAGGACATTTGCGACAGAAAAAGGTGCTTTCACAACAGTACAACATGCTGTTGCATCGCACATATATTTTTTCCCATAGGCTATAATGGGAAATTTAATTCTTTAATAACTTTTAACAGATTGATATTTTTTTCACCAAATCTTCAAAAGGCACATCAGTGACCCCAGACCACATATACCCTGACAATTTCAGACCAGACGGACAAACCATTTGGGCTGTAACCCCAAACAAAGAAATAACCCAAAAAGTGTTTTTTTTTCATGTTGTTTGGCACTCTGCAGCTCCCCAACCGCACATTCGACCAGAATGTAACTTACCAGATTCAGATATATATGGTACTAGACAGTGCATTCAAAATGTCAGAAAAATCGGTCAAATGGTTGCAAAGTTATTAAACTGCGAAACTTGGAGTTTGACACAAAGCTGGTTAACCCTAACTATACCGGCACTATTGTGACAGTATACTATATATATTATGGTAGCACTGTAGTGCTACCATAGTTAGGGTTGAGGAGCCATTTACATGTTAAACCTAACATTTTGCACCTTAATAACTTTGCAATTGTTCAATGGATTTGCCTGAAATTTGGCATACATGATCAAGAACCATATATCTTGGGATCTGCCAACTTTTGTACTGTTCGGATATACAGCTGCGGAGTTATTAAGCATGATCTGCACACACGTTTACGCTTTTTTGGAATTCTTTGTTCATCTCTACAGGTCGTATGGTTTGTGCGACCAGTCCTAAATCTTCAGGAAACATGCAGCCGGGGTCCCCGATATGCCTTTTGAAGATTTCATGAAAAAATATTAAACAGTTCAAAAGTTATTCAAAAAATAATTTCCCATTATAAGTCAATGGAAAAAGTTAACAAAAAGTTCAACAGTGTCGCAAATGCAGTTTTTACTTTCGCACATGGCCCTTTTACTGTCACAAATCTGCCATTTTGTTTTCAGTTGGTCATCAGAAAAATGCTTGGCATTTAAATTTGGGACCCTCTAGCAACCTAATTATTTTTGTGTTCACCTAGTCGGACACTGAGGATGCTAGGCATGTCTTTATTTTGGGGTAAAACACCCCAGAAATATGTTTTTCAAATTTCTGGAAAAAGTACTTTCGCAAAGTACTTTTGCATTTGCAACACTGTCAAATGAATTTGCAAAAGCTTTCTCAAAGTTCGACAGTACTTTTCCAGGCTGTGGGAAAATGACAGCAATTCTTTGCCACCCTGCTGCAAAAGAACGGTTTGGTCTTTTGGGCTGAAATTTGGAGAGAACGCAGCCAACATCTCACAGATGTGTCTTTCAGTGTTTCAGTGAAAAAATATTACAGGGCAGCAAAGTTACAGCACTCCAAAGTTGACACTTTTTCCTATAGGATAACATTACGGCATCTGCCGCATTACAGGAATCCTTTGCCGCCCTGCTGCGAAATAAGAGTTTGGTCTTTTGGGCTGAAATTTGGAAGGGAAAAAAGCCAGCATACCACAGATGTGCCTTTCAGTGGTTTGGTGAAAAAATATTACAGGTAGCCAAAGTTATGGTACTCCAAACTTCTTTTTTTCCCCATAGGCTAACATTACTGCATTCGGCACGCCTTTCAGGGCCCGTATAGAAACATAGAAACATAGACTTTGATGGCAGATAAGCACCGCTTGGTCCACCTAGTCTGCCCATTTTCCTACCTAACAGATAAGCTGCAGATCCTAGTTAACCAATGGCTTACTTCCTCCTACCCCCCCATTAGGATTGCCTTATGTCTGTCCCATGCATTCTTGAATTCCCCCACTGTTCTTGACTCCATGACCTCCTCAGGGAGGCTGCTCCATGCACCCACAACCCTCTCTGTGAAAAAATACTTCCTCACATTACCTCTGAGCCATCCTCCCTCTATCTTCAAATTGTGCCCCCCTGTTCTTGCACATCTCTTTTTCTGAAAGATGCCATCCTCTTGGACTTTGTTGATTCCCTTAAGGTACTTAAAAGTTTCTATCATGTCCCCTCTCTCCCTCCTTTCCTCACGGGTATAAATATTAAGCTCCTTTAGTCTTTCTTTGTATGTCTTCTGGTGCAGACCCTGCACCATTTTGGTTGCCTCCTCTGGACAGCCTCCACTCTGTCTATGTCTTTGCAGAGATGGGGTCTCCAGAACTGCACACAGTACTCCAGATGGGGTCTCACCAACTGTCTGTACAGAGGATAACAACTTCCTGTTTTCTACTATTGATGCCTCTCCCTATGCATCCCAATATCCCCAGCCTTCCTTACTGCCTTCCCACATTGCTTGCCCACCTTAAGGTCATCTGATATAATTACCCCCAGGTCCCTTTCCATTTTTATTGTTGTCAGTATCTCACCCCCCATTGTGTACTCTTCCCCTGGGTTTTTGTTTCCCAGGTGCATTACCTTGCACTTCTTTGCATTGAATCTGAGCTGCCATACATTTGACCATTCCTCCAATCTTGCCAAGTCCCTTCTCATCCTTTCCACTCCATCTTGTGTATCAACCTTGTTGCAGATCTTTGTGTCATCTGCAAAGAGACATACTTTTCCTCCCAGTTCCTCTGCAATGTCACTTATAAAGACATTAAAAAGGGCCGGTCCCAGTACTGAACCCTGCGGTACCCCACTAGTAACCCCCCTTTCTTCACTGTGGACTCCATTTACTACTACCCTTTGTGTCCTGTTGTCTAGCCAATTTTTTATCCAGGCTACCACCTTGGGACCCACTCCAAAGCTGGCTAACTTGTGTGTTAATCTTTTGTGTGGGACTGTATCAAATGCCTTGCTAAAATCTAGATAGACCATGTCCACAGCCCCTCCCTGGTCTACTACTTTGGTCACCCAGTCAAAGAAATCTATTAGATTTGTCTGAGATGACCTTCCTATCGTGAATCCATGCTGCCTTGGGTCCTGTGCCCCACTAGCCTCTAGGTACTCAATAATTCTTTCCTTCAGAAGTGATTCCATCATTTTCCCTACCACTGAGGTCAAACTAACTGGTCTGTAGTTTCCTGCCTCTGTCCTGCTCCCACTTTTGTGAAGAGGAATCACATCTGCCCTCCTCCAGTCCTCAGGTACCACCCCATCCTCCCAAGATTTGTTAAAGAGAGTAGTCAGCAGTGTCACTAGTTCTACCCTTAGTTCTTTTAGAATTCTTGGGTGAATCCCATAAGGCCCCATTACTTTGTCCACCTTCAATTTTATTAGTTCTTTCAGAACCCTTTCTTCTGTAAATGGACTGGTATCGACCCCCGTCTTCAGAGTGTTTCTCTTGTTTGGTTTAGGTACCTCCCCTCCTCTTCCTTCCATGAATACTGAGCAGAAATATTAGTTCAGTATCCCTGCTTTTTCACTGTCCCCTCTGCCCATTCCTCCTTTATTTAAGCCTCAGTATCCCTCCTTTGTCTTTCTATTGCTCCTAGATGTACCTATAAAGGTCTTGTCCCTTTCTTAATAGAGTTGGCTATCCTTTCCTCGGTTCGGGCCTTTGCTATTCTGACTGCCTTCCCAGCCTCTTTCTGCTTTAACTGATAAAGGTCTCTGTCCTGCTCCTTCTGTGTTTCCTTATATTTCCTGAATGCTATCCTTTTCTCCTTAACTTTCCCTGCCACCTCTTTTGAGAACCATAGCGGTTTTTTCCTTTGGAAACGGTGCGAGATACGGACTTTTTGTCAGAAAAATGAATGGGGGCTAAATGCAAAACTAGCCAGGAAAGTCATAAATCATATGACTTTTAAATTTTTTTTCCACGTCATACAGTTCCTGAGATATAAGCAATTTAGTATTCCAACTCCTCATTTTCTGCTCCGAGACCCATTATTATGCATACATTCTTTGTACTCACTGTCTCTCTCTATGCCACTTTTGGGTAAAACCAGCCTGTGTGCTTACATTACTGTTACCCTTGCCACTTCTGCTTGCGGTTCCGTACCCATTTCACTTACTGTTCCCTTCTGCGGTACCATGTGCGTTACCCTTTGCATTTTCATTTGCACTTTCATTTGCATTATTTTAACCATTTGTATCTACAGTACTGGTTATCTTTCTGTTTCGCTTTGTGTCACGTTGCGCATTACCATTTGTGTTTGCCCCGCCTCCTGCGCATTACATTCACTAGTTCTTATTATCCTTCTCAAAGAAGGAAATTGGTAAAAACTCCATTTTACGCATTAGTTAGGGTTGTTCCACCAGTGACAAAAAGTGAAAAAATTGTGTTGGGTTGAAAGCCTCCTTGGACCCCCACCCACATCTCAAGCCAGCATCGGATGCGCATTGGGGTTGTCAGTCCCTAACTCTCACCCCATTCTCCTATACCTCTGCTTCTTCACATCTGATGGGGTGAGAGTTAGGACTGCAACCCCACTCGCACCCGATGCCGGGTTGGGGTGTGGGCATGGGGTCCAAGGGGGCTTCAACCCTAACACAAATTTCCTCACTTTTGTTGCTGTGGAACAACCTAACTAATGCATTAAAATGGATTTTGCCTCTAATACATATATATATACACACACACACACACACACACGTATAATTCTTTGCAAAAAAAATTAAGTTAATGCAGAAATTAGAGTTGTAGAACACAAAGCGCACAAAGAAGGGACATTTAAATAAAATTAGGGATTTGGGTCTGTGGAGTATTGGTGAGTCAGTGGTGGGGACTTCCTTAGGATTGTCAACCCTAATGTCCACCCCTTCCCCAGCCCATAGCCTCCTGTTCAAAGCACAAGATGCAGCTCCAAGCTAGTGTGTCATAGTGAAACACTATGGCCAGCATAATCTGTCATAGGTTTCTTCACGCAGCTCCCACAGGGTCCTGCATGAAGACATCACATCTGAGCATGTCTGATAAGGTGAGGGGAGTGGGCATTAGGATCGACAACCCCAAGGAAGACCCCATCACTGATTTGCCAATACTACATAGACCCAAATCCCTAATTTTTTTTAATTTCCCTTCTTTGTGCACTTTGAGTTCTACAACCCTAATGTCTGCATTAATGTTTTTTGCAAAGAATTTCCCTGCTTTTTCTGATAGTGGAATTGTATCCTCATTTGCACAGGTCTCTGTGTGACATGCACAAAATGAGATAAATATAATATCGGAGACAGTCCTGACCCAGTACATGAGGCCAGCAGGCCCCGGCACACATGTCGATACCTTGTGGATGAGGTTCCCTGACCCACCACAGGGTGTGGTGTCTGCACCAAAACACTGCTGTATCCCTACCCAAGCTGGGGTTGATGCTGCATGCTGCAGCAACTTCCCTATCAGCCTTGTCCCAGTAAACCAGTTCACTGAGTTCACACCTGAACTCAGCTCACTGGCACGGTAAAGCAACGTGTTCCCCAGTGGTGCAATGGACATCCCTGCATACTATGTTACTCAATAAAATCTTTGTTTTTTAATATTTTTACCCCAAACTTTCAACATAGTCTTCTTATGACCCCACCTCATAAACCACATAGGTTAAATTTTTTAAATCCATGCAGAAACACCATTCCTCACCACAGGTGCAAAAACACATCTTGGACAGGATGTGAAAAATGACAGCTGTGCTGTTCATGAGGTGGTGTGAAAATATGGCAATGTTGAAAATTTGGTGTCAAAATATTGAAAATTACCAAAGTTATGCGCGTGCGTAGAAAAAGTTCAACAAATGCATGTAACTTGGCCATTTATAGAAATTTTTACACCACATTTTCAACATGGCCTTCTTGGGACACCACCTCATGAACATTGGTGGTGAAATTTCATTATTTGGTCCCAGAAGGTGATTTTGTGCAGCGACCATGAAATCACTTTCCAAGCCCAATTAATGAAATGACAGTTGCAGTGTTCATGAAGTCAAAAAGGCCATGTTGAAAATTTGGTGAAAAAATTCCAAAAATGGCAAAGTCATGAACATAAGTACAAAACGCCATTGAAATACGTTATATGGCACTTAACTTTTATTCCTCAGTTCATGGTTCGGCTTGGAAGAGTGCAGACATGTCTCGGTCCACAGAAAATGACAGCATATGGCCTCCAGAGGTAAGTATAGGGTAATGAGGGGTGTGGGTGGTGGGTGCTCAGTGGGAGGGTTAGATTGGGGGAGGGAGATGGCGGCGACTATGCGGGACAGTTTTTCTTTTTCAGGTTTAAAAAAACATGTCGGGGATGGTTTTCTTTTTTGCAGGTACACATAATAAATACATCTATTTCAGGACACTGGGAATGGGCTCCCCAGTGTTCCACTCTACTGAGGGGGAGATATTGTAAATGCCAAAACAGGGATTGGGGCCAATGTCAGCAACCATTCATTAAACAATGGGCTGCAGGGGGATCCGACACCGGATGTGGGCATCCCGGTGTTGGATTATAATAAATTATTAATAAACTATTTCAGGACACTGGGGGATGGGCTTCCCAGCATCCCACACTGCTGAAGAAAGATCTAGTAAATGTCAACACAGGGATTGGGGCCCCCGATGTCGGCAACCATTTATGAAACAACAGGCTGTGGGGGGAGGGGGATCTGACATCGGGGTGGGCAACCCGGGGTTGGATTATAGAAAAAATAAATACATAAATAAATAAAAAAGACTGCCACCAGTGATTGGGGCTTCTGGTGTGCAAATTACACTGTAAGGCACAGTAGAGTTGGGATGGTGGGGCTGTAATGACAGTAGCTCTATCCCTGACATATGAGTCACGTCAACAGCTGATTGCACTATATGAATCAGCTGTCATTTAGTAAAGGACAGCTGTGTCATATAGTGCATCTGGCTGTTGTTGCCATAAAACAGCTGTTCATAGAATGTTGATTTTTTAAACTGCACATGCTCACAAATGGAACGTTTTACTTAAATAATTTAAAAAGTACTGAAGTGTGAGATGTAAAAATCACAAATGACCATACCTTGGGCCAGACTCTATCAAACCTGAAAGTTTCAAGTTTCAAATCTTTATATTTTTTCAGTTATTGGAGAGCAGAAAAAGTCTTCAAAACTGAGACTTTTATGTTTTTTGCATCTCCCACTAAACTGATGTACATGACATTTGAAGGATCAAGAGATCCTTGCACAAAGGTTGTGCTTTCCAAATTTCATGTAAATCAGTTGAATGGGGGCAAAGTTATTAATGTGCACAAATTGAGGTTTAACATTAAAGTGCCTCCTTAACCCTAATATACAGGTGCTACCATCTGTATAATAGGGATGCTGTTGTGCCACTGTAGTTAAGGTTCAGTCTTCACTACTATGTTAAATTTGAAATTTTTTACTTCAATAACTTTGCAGCCATTCAAGTGATTCACATGAAATTTTGCATGCACCATCAGGAACCAAGGATCTCTTGATGTAGTAAGTTCATTCTGCATGCACCATCAGGGACCAAGGATCTCTGGATGTGGCAAGTTTGTTCTGGTCAGATGTGTGGATGTGGAGATTTAGAGTGCCACAAAATGTGAAAATTACCATTTTTTGTAAGATTCTTTGTCATGTCACTACACAAAAATGGCTTGGGATCTTGGTCTGAAATTTTTAGGGTACAAAGGTTTTGGATCACAGATGTGTCTTTTGAAGGTTTGGTGAAAACAATATTAATCCATTCCAAAGTTATTAAATTTTGAAAATGTCACATTATTTTCAATGAGAGCAGTTAGATGTAAGCCTTGAAAAAGGATCCTTTGTCGCAAATGGGTAATCCTTTTTCTCAAACAGTTGCTCTTATGTCACAAATGGGATGTCTTTTTTCATGTGGCTGCCATTTTGTGTTACAGTTAGCGAGAGAATCAAATGACTCAAAAAAATGACGTCTTTAGTAGAAACCAACCAATGTAGCTTGCTTATTGGGACCCCCTCATTTTGGATTCTGCACTTATCTGTGGTAGAAATGCTCTTGAATTTTTTTAACATTATAAATCTTTTTTTGTGACTCGTGGTATGAAAAAGATACTTTTTCATATTATGATTCATGAAAAAATATACTTTTTTGTGATGGAAAATCCTTTTCCTGGTGTCTAGTGGCACTCCCCACCCTCCGATTGCCATTCCTGTAATTTCCCTGGTATCTAGTGGAACCCCCAATCCCCCTGATCATTGGCCCTATTTTTCCCTTGTGTTGTGGCAGCCCCCCACCCTCTAATCATGGCTTATGTAACCCTTTGAATGTCTAGCTGGAAGTTTTTGAGGTGAAGAGTCTCAGTCAGGAGATGCTGTACAAAGTCTCCTATATCCCTGCCTTTTTCCACATCAGGAATCCCAATCCTAACATTGTTTCTTCTCCCTCTGCATTCCAGATCATCCAATTTATCACACAGCAAGGAGATAGTTGACTTCAGAAGGTATATAAGACTGTCCCTTTGTTCCCCCTGCAGATCCTTATGCCAGAGTGAATTTTTGGTGCCAATAACCTGCATTGTGAGGTTTTCCATTTTGGACTCCAAAGTGGTGCTAGAAGCTTTTACACCAAAAACATCTTCAAGTATTCCCTGAAACATTAGTTTAATGGCTAGGTCTACTGTGCTTACCATGATCACACTCCCCAGCTTTTACTCAATGATGGCAATTAGTGGGAAGCAACAAATCTTTAAAAAAGGGAAGCAATGAATTTAAAAAAAACATTTTGAACTTTATTTTTATTCATTTTACCAGTAAAATTTATATAAAAAATTGCACATCCATGGTCAGAAGTATGAAATGCAGTTCCAAAAACAATATTACAGCAGGAGAGATATAATCCCATCACCAGCTGTTAGAGCATTTAGAGGCACCTGGAATATAACTTAAACATTGGATAGTTTCAAAGAAAGAGCCAATGTAGCATGACCACAGACCGATTCCCAATCAGTTTTTAAAGTCCATAAAAGAGAGGTCCTTTCAAATCAGGTTGTCAGAATACTAACCTTACAATCCATGAATCAAGCAAACTTCATAGCATGAAGAAAAATAACTCCTTGCACTGGATATTGAATGCTCTATCCAGAAACTTTTCATGGTATTTCCCCAAAAAAATACTGTTTTATATTGCAGTCTAGTTTAATAAAATGTTTACTGGTGGCACTACCAAAGATGCAGAGTATAACTTTAATTTAGCACAACAGGTGCTACCTTTTAACAGCATAGTTTTAAACAGTACACTTTAGGCATTCCGCTAGATTACCAAGGTGGCTACTAAACTCAGAGAAAAAGCTGCATCAGTATCATAGAGAACAAGAAATAGGTTTTGCCTAAAGAAGTGTGGTATTATGCCAAATTTCATTGGGGGGAGAGAAAGGAAATTGTTTAACCAGAAAAAGCACACTAAGCCAAAGCTAGTTTCCAGGTGTGACCTGGGAGCACAAGGAAGTTAAGTGACTTACTCAGCGTCACACAGTATGCAAGTGGGGGATGTGGGATTAAAATCCAGCTCTCCAGATTTGCAGCTCAGTGCCCTAAACCACAGCGCTACACTGCCTCCTCAAACTAATCCTTTAAGACTGTATCCTGTTTGATTCCATGATTTACACGTAGCTCTCAGCTTCATTGTGCTGCACAAAATAAGTGTATGTTGGCAATATTACAGGTGTGAGTTGAAACCCCAGCTTGCTAATGCAGCCTTGCAGTAGATGCCATCCTTTGCATTCAGGAATCATGTGAAAAAGTGACATTGCACATACCTTAACAGGTATAATCCTAAAGTGACCAGGCAGATATTACACATCCAAACCCAAAATTCTAGAAAATCATCATTTCTAAGAGATTCTCCACCTAGGAGTCTAAACTGGTTAATTTATCTGGCGCTAAAAACACAAGTCAATTAAACATTTTAATGTCTGTGAACATATGGTGCAAGAAAGGCACTCTTCTTGTATAGGTTGCCCCTGCCCAGCTGACACGCAAAGTTGGCTTTTATTGTTGTGAGTTTTTTTACCTGCCTCTGCCCAGTACTGAGCATGGAATCTTTCTCAGCATACATGATTTTGAGTTGGGCAGGTAATTGCAATTAATGTGAGATGCCCAATTCTAGGAGCCCAGATCACATTGCATTAAATCCCCTTCTGCCTTGCCTGGTAGAATAGCTCAAATCAGGGAAACAGTGGGTTTTGGTCCTGTCTGGTAGTGTTAATTCTCCCACAATTTTTGCTTTAAGGAGTACAGTGTCATGAATATGTACACCTACAGTTACCAACCATAAAGTCCTCGAGAGGCCCAGGTAGTTTGGCCAGCATTGTGAAGTGATCCTGTAAGCCTTGAGAATTGTAACAGCACAGTCCAAGTTCCTACAGCTATATAAACTGTATTATGTAAGCCACAGCATCCAATCCCTCAGTTGTCTCTGGAATGCCAAGAAATCTCAGGTTAGTTGCCCCGGATGGTGTTTTAGAAGTCTTCAAGTTGAACATATAACAGTTTATTTACTTTAATCACACCTATAACTGTTGCTTGAGTTTTGTCAAAGATTGTGGTTAGGGTGAAGTAAGTCGACTTTGGTTTCAACTGTGGAAATCCAGGCACTGAAATCCTTTACTTTTGATCGAGCTGCTGGATTGACTCCAAAACGGCCTTCATGGTGGGTTCTTTTTTGTATTATGAGTCATGAAAAAGGATCCTTTTTCATGATGGAAACTCCTTTCCCTGGTGTCTAATGGCACCCCCACCCTTTGATTGCCATTTCCATAGTTTCTCTGATGTCTAGTGGAACCCCAACCCCTGATCACTGGCCCCATTTATTCCCTTGTGTCATGGCAGCCCCCACCCTCTGATTGCTGTTTCTGTAGTTTCCCTGGTGTCTAGTTGCACCCCCACCCTCAGATTTCCATCGCTGTTTTTTCCCTGGTATCTAGTGGCACCCCCACCCTCTGATTGCTGGCCTCATTGTTTCCCTTGTGTAATAGCAGCCCCACCCTCCGATCACTATCCACGTTGTTTCCCTTCTGTATAGTGGCACCCCCCACCCTCTGATCGCTGTCCTCATGAATGCCTTTACAGATACATTCTTTATCCCTGGTGGCTAGTGGCCCTTACTTGTTTCCCCTTTCCCTGGTGTCTGTTGGATTTGTGACTTATTATATTAGAATTATTTTAAAGTTACCACTGAAAATCTTACAACCTGTATAAAGTATAACAGAATCTTATTTTATTTCACAGGGTCAGACCAGACAAGACACAGATGTTCAATACAACATTTCTCTTTCCATAGACTATTATATTGCAAGCATATACAAACAAAGAGCAGAAAATACATTTCATATTTGTATCTCAACTGCCCAATCATTTAGACTGACAGATGTAATGATGAATTAAATATTCATACTTACACCCAGACCACCTGACTGGGGCTTCATGACATCTTCATGATGCCAGATTCCATGTGGTATGGAGAGATAAAACCTCCCACCTTATATTCACTAAAGTTTGCCTTTGTCTACGTGGCACAGACAAGATACTTTCTCATGAGAATCAAGGTTGATCAGCTATTAATTTCTTAAGCAAAACATGTTTGGACTAGGTTGTTTTGGCCTCATATTAGTAAGAGTGCAGGACCTAGTGTCCAATCCCATCTCCCTAAAGCTAGACACCAGGTGGCTATGCTTAGACAAACAGTCAGCAAGAATAATACGTGAGAAGCAGATGAGAACACTGGTCCCAGGCTGTGCCTAGACATCGTATAAGCAGATAACAAATTTGCTTAGCTTTGAAAATCCACTGCTCTGGGCACCACAACCTACCAAGGCTAGTAAAACTCTGTATTTTAGAGTTTACTCTGACTAAACTTGATTTAAAACCTTGGTGTGTTTCAATTTGTCTACACTGTACAAAGGTGTATTGGTTTATAATACTGATATATGCAGTTATTGATATAATGCCTTTACTAATATATTTATGCTACTAATATGCGCATGATAATAATATGCTTACACTAATAATATGCTCCTTTTAACAAGCATCTATATACTTAATGTTTAAATGTGAATCCTAACTACACAGTATTATGGATACACAGTGCTTACGGATCTAACTAATAATATGCACATAATAGTAATAATGTGCTCACCAACAGTGTCTAGTAGCAATCCTTACCCTCCAATCACCATCAACTTTCCTTTTCCCTGGTGTCTAGTGGCAACCACCACCCTCCAATCGCCATCAACTTTCTTTTTCTCTGGTGGCTAGTGGCACGCCCACCCTCTGATTGCCTTCAACCTGAAATAAAGAAAATGGTACATAGATTTTTTTATCTGTAAAAAATTAAACAGTTCCTCGCTGATCTGACCCCCACCCCCCTTCCACTGATCACCCACCACATCCCCCATGCACCAGCTCAGGTGTGTGAGGGGGGATATGGTGGGTGCTGAGTGAAAGGGGTGGGGGTCAGATCAGCGAGGGACTGAGCTGGTGTCACTCTGAAGATCCAGTCTCCTATGGAAGACATGTCTTGCTGTTGGAATCAGCAACTGCAATATGAGAAACTAAGGTAAAAAATGCAGTTCAATGCATTTCAGTGGGGTTTTCAACTTTGATGCATGACTTGGACATTTTTGCATATTGTGACACCAAATTTTCAACATGGCCTTTTGGGGACCCCACCTCATGGAAAATGTACTGGTATTTTGGAAATCTGCCCCAAAAGGCAATTTTGTGGTCACTTGGCAAAATCATCTTTAGGATGTGATGTGAAAATGTTTGCTCTCTTCGTTCATGAGGTGGGATCATAGGAATGCTATGTTGAAAATTTGGGGTCAAAATATATAAAAGTTGCAGTTATTCACATGTGTTTACATTTAACTAAGCTTGCTCATTCTTTCAGTAATTTTAAATATTTTCACCCAAAATTTTCAGCACAGACATTTGTTTACATCACCTCATGAATGTGACAGTTGTCATTTTTCAAATGCTGGCCAAAATGTGTTTTCTCACCTGTGATGTGGAATAACATTGTGGTGGCACGGAATGATGTTTTGGTGGGGATTTGAAAATTCACAGCCCAGCATTCATGAGGTGGGGTAATAACAAAGCTATGCTGGTAGTTTGATTGATGTTTCAGCTGAAATGCTTCCACAGCAATATACATGTATGCATCTATGGAAGGACTGGAGTTCAGGGCCAGGAGGGCACTGCACTCCCACAAGCAAATAAGGCTACTATAGTGTATGGTGAAATGCTGCTGAGCATGGAAATCTATGCTCCCAACAGTGTTGTTATGATGCACTAGCTACATCATCGTAGCTATTTTGCCACACTAGCTACGTAGCTATTGCAGCATAACACCTAGAAGGTGAGTCGCGCGTATGTGGAAGCTGGGTGCGCATACATGACCGGGCGACCAGCAATGAGCCAAGATTGGCTGCAGCAGTGAAACAGGCCAGAAGAAGTGAAAACTGCACACAAATGTGGATAAAAGGAAGTGCAGTCATTGTATGAGCGACCATACACTATGCAAGACTATGTATGATCACTCATACACAACAAGGGTATTTTTCAACTCTTGAGGTTTCCATAGTAATGAGAGCTCTCGAGCTGTGCTCTCAAGGTCTCCAGTTACCATGGAAACCTCTCAAGTGAAAAATACCCTTGTTGTGTATGAGAGATCATACACAATCCTCTATATTATACTATCTTAAAAAGTAAGTAAATTCTTGGCAGTTAGGGTTCCAGCAACAAAAGTTTGGAAATGTGGTGTTAGGGTTTCCAATCCTAACACCCCACCCCCACTCTGCATGTAGCAACAGGTGTGGGGGATGCCTTGGGGTTGTCAGCCCTGAAGTTCACCCCATTGTCCCATAGTGTACCCATCTCAGCTTATTTACTAATGGAATGGGGTAAGCGTTAGGGCTGACATCCCCAAGGCACACCCCCCACACCTGTTACTGCATGCAGGGTGGTGGTGGGGTGTTACGGTTGAAAACCCTAACCACATTTTCAAACTTTTGTCACTGGAACTCTAACTGATGCATTAACAAAGTTTTTGCAAAGAATATATATATATGTGTGTATTATAGTGGTGCGGTAGTGCCACTATAGTTAGAGTTGAGTAGGCATTTTAATGTTAAACTCAATTTTTTGCATCATAATAACTTTGCAGTCCTTTAATGAATTTTCACAAAATTTGGAATCTGTAGTCAGGCTGTCAGAAGCTCAAGATGTGGAAAGTTTTGTGACAACACCTTATATGGGTTTGGAGATATGGAGGGTCACAAAAGTGAAAAATCCTATTTTTGTTTTCTACACTTAATGTGGAGAATTTTTGCTCTCACCTACAGTGTAGACAGTATGGTGTTTTTCCATGATTTTTTTCAGGGATAATGGGGTATATGCCAAGGGTGTGCCTTTGGATGGTTTAGTTAAGAAATATTGGATAGTTTTTGAGTCTCAAAAGTTTTTATGAAAACATTGAAATGTGGTTAAAAAAATTGATTAATAAAAAAACATATCTATCAATACAATACAGATTGATTTATACAAAAAAAATACAAGTGATTTATAAAATGATACCATTTGTAGCAGCCTTTCCCTGATGTCTAGGTTCTGAAAAACCAAGACTACCAAACAAATGTAGAGGTAATTAGTAAGCTTGGAAATATTAGAATGGAATGTCTGTTAATGTGGGGGCATATGAATCAATGCAGGAATTAGAATGGCAATGCTGTCTACTACCAAAGAGAGACTGCCTGAGACAGTGCAGTGAAGATTGCACGGTGGCTCAACTAATAATTACAACTTCCAGAGGCATGGCAGCTCATAATGGAATACCAGTTTAAGTTGTGTGCCAGATTTCACCCAGTAGCAAAATGGGGAAAAAAATAATAAAAACTAAGTGTTATAAAAAAAGAGGAAATTAATCTAGCCACTGCCCACCACAAGAATACATTAGGTGCTCTTATGCAGTGGTCAGTGCGGGAATCCGTAGTGCTCAGTGTTCTAAATACCAATGCCTTAAGCAAGAAAGGTGAAAGGGCAGTAAGAAAATTAAAAGGGATGCTGAGTGAAGGCTGACTCTTATGTCGATCCAGGGGCCAGTAACAAATCCCTATAGTCTGATCACTAAAGCAAAAGAGTTCCCCTTCCCTGTAAGTTATAGGGTCTCACTCAACAATCACATTTCAAAGAAAAGGGAGAGGGCACTAATGGCTCCTTATACATGGACAGAGCTAGGCAATGGAAAGGTAGTAAAACTTAAAAAAAGAAAATAAGTCCATATAATAGGAGGAGGTGAAGAATGTACTGACAATCTCATGAAGGGCACTTCTGTGGTCCCTCAGAGTCTTCCATAAAGAAATATATATGGGTTCTGGTTTCTACGGTGTGCATTTCCTCCAAATGAACAAAGGATCAATGTGTGAAAAAACAGTCCCAAACGAGAGAGAGATGTATAGACACTGAAAGTAGTGTTTATCCATGATTCAGGATCCCTTATGATGCACCACTGAATAACTTGGTCCCAGTCTGCATCCTAAAGAAAAGATAACTTCCTATTCAAGTGTCCAATATTAAAACAACAGTCAAAGATGCTGCCTTCAGTGCTGATCAGAGTTTTTCATAGCAAAATGTGGCTGCATCAGTGGGCTGGAGTTAATGGAGCAGAGAAAAGGATTCAAGAAAAAATGTTGGCAGACTCTGCTGTGTTTCTTGGGCTGAGTGGAACTGCTTGTCTCCATCAGATGTAGTAACATGCAATATAGCTGGGTACCTCACATGCTATTTAATTCCAGCAGTGTATAATTTCCTCTTCAGATTGCTATGTTTTTGTTGCTTTGCCCTAACACCCAGGCTGAGATCATTATAAATAAATAGTTAAGATCCTGCCCACCAGAGTTCTTTTAACTCTTGGACTTTGGCTTGCACATGAGTTTTATCTCAAAGGTTTACAAGCCAAAAAATGAGAGGATGGGGTTTCTCCCCTGGGTTCGGCATTGGTCTAAGTGGCTTATGAGCCCATTCTATAATATAGGTAGCTGGAATGCTGTTAATGTTGTTAGTTATGCAAGTGACAGTAGCGATGCAGGGATTAGTGCTCTCAAGAGCAATTTGTAAAGTGCATGCTGATTATTTAAAAGGCATCACTAATGATGCCAGTCTCCTATACTGCACCTATCTCAGCTTATTTATCTATGAAATGGGGTGAGCATTAGGGCAGCTGACTCCAAGGCACCCCCTCTGATGACTACTGGTGTGTGCAGCGTGGGGGTGGAGTGTTAGGTTTGGAAACCCTAATGCCACATTTCCCTACTTTTGTGGCTGTAACCCCAACTAGATCATTAACGCAGTTTTTGCAATAGATAGATAGATAGATAGATAGATAGATAGATAGATAGAGATATGGGTGTGGCACACTATTTTGCATGCCCAGTCCTGTGTGGTAGATCCCTTGACATGTCAAGTTTCGTTCTGGTCAGATTTGTGGATTCTGAGCTATGCATAGTGAAAAAAAAGTTAAAAATCACTGGATTTTTGCACTTTTTGTCATCGTGCTGTACCCAGAATGTTTGGCATCTTGAACTGACATTTTCACAGTAGAAAGGGCTTGCCCCACAGAAGTGCCTTTCACTGGTTTGGTAAAACAATATTAATCTGTTGCAAAGTTATTTAATTTTAAAGTTTCAAGTTCTGAGCATGCTCAGTACAATCTTTTGGATAGCTTCCTGGAATGAAAAAGAATTTGGTCTCACAAAAAAAGATTCTTTTTTGTTGGGGCCAATCCTTTTTCATGAGAAAAATCCCTTTTTCATGAGTCTCCATCTTGTGTTCCATTTTTTCAACAAACAAAATTTCATAACTCTCCACAATGATGTCTTGCACAGACACCAAAACATGTATCTTGCTCATTGGGACTTCATTAGTTAGATTCATTATTGGTTTAGTGGTAAAATGCCCCCAGAAGTGTTTTTTATATTACTTTAATCCTTTTTCGTGACTCACTAACATCCTTTGTCGTGAATCATTTTCCATTCTCATGAAAAAGGATTGCATCTCATGAAAAGGATTTAAAAAAAAGTCCAAAATCCTATTTCCCCAGAATGAAAAAGGATTCATGAGGAAGGATCCTATCTTGCAAAAAAGAATTAAAAACAAACAACTCCAAAATCCTTTTTCTTGACACGGGATTGTTCTTCCAATAACATAAAAGGATTTGCAATAAAGGATCCTTTCTTGCGAAATGGGATTAAAAAGATAACCAAGTCTGAAATACTTTTTTGTGAGAATAGATCCTTTTTTGAGTGAATGAAACAATATGTCTAAAAAGGATTTATTCTCATGGAAATGGATTTTGTACTGTTCTCTTGTGGATTTCTTTGATTTTCCCTCATGTCCAGTGGTACCCCACCCTCCATCTGTGGCCTAGTCCCCAATTTATCTTATGGTAATAGCCCTGGTGTCTAATGGCACCTGCCACTCTCCAATTACCATATATTCCTTGTTTTTTTACATTATCATTGATGTCCAGTGGTACCCTCACCCTCCCATGTCCCAATTGTCCTGACAATAAGAAAACCATCCCCAATGTCTTTTTTATCTGTAAAAAAAAGTTCACCACTGATGTTCACCCACCCCCACCAAACCTCCTACTGTGCACCCACCACCCTGCACCTCTCTAGACCTCCCCACACACCCTCACTCACCTGAATAGGTCCCAATGTAAAGATCCACTCTCTGATCAAAGACACTTCTTTCTGCTGGAACCGGTGGCTGCTGTATAAGAAATAAGGTAACTGCAGTCCAACGTATTTCAATGGGATTTCTGACCACAGTTACCTTACTTCTCAGACGGCAGTCGCCTGTTCCAGCCATAAGATGTGTCTTCACTCGTAGAGTGGCTCTTCACATCGGGACCTGTTCAGGTGAGTAAGGTGGGGAGTCTAGGGGGTGTGAAATGGTGGGTGTACAGTGGGAGGTCAGGTGGGGGGATGGGCGAGCATCATTGGTGGATGAGGATTTTTTACAGATAAAAAACAAGACATCGAGGGACCATTTTCTTATTTTTAGGACAACTGGGACATGGGTGAGGGATGCCACTGGACACCAATGACAATGTAAAAAAAATAAGGGAACTGGAGGGTGGGGGGTGCCACTACACACCAGGGCTATCACTGTAAAATAAATTGTGAATGGGGGCACATGGGAGGGTGGGGGTTACACTGGACACCAATTAAAGTTATTTAGAGGATATCAGGAACATGGGAGGGTGGGGAGGTTACCACCAGACACCAATGAAAATATAAAATATATACATATATATATATATATATATATATATATGAATTGGAGGGTGGGAGTGCCACTAGACATCAGTGCTATTAATAATCTATAAATTGGGGACCGGGGCACAATTGGAGGTTGGGAGGAACACTAGACACTAGGAAGGAAACAAAAGTAACAGGGTTGGGCATGGGAGGGTGGGGAGTACCACCGGACACCAGGGAAAATATATAAACAATTATATACATGGAAATGGGAGGGTTGGGGTGCCACTAGACACCAGTGATATATATAAAACAGTTATATACTGTAGGGATGGGAGCACAGTATCCAGAGGATACTTTGCTCACACGGGAAAATAAGGATATGATTACACTATCAGAAAAGTTATGTAGCAAGCACGGTAACCTTCTCAGAGGTGCTACCAGTCCATGGCAGGAGTGAGGCTAGGGTACTGCACACCATGCAGTTTAATGAATGGTTGCAAAACTGGTGCAGAGCACAGGGCTTTGGCTTCACTGGGGACTGGGGGTCTTCCTGGAGAGATAAAGGTCTATACTGACACGATGGTCTGCATCTGTCCATAAAGGGAACCAAGCTCCTAGGTGACAGGTTTAAATGCTTCCTTGGCAAGCTTTTAAACTAGCCAAGGGGGGAGGTGCTGATAAAAGGCAGGAAATTTCAAGCCTCCCCCCACAAAACATGGCAGGTAGTAAGGTAAACACTGAGGTACAGAGCTCAACACAGTGCAGGACAGGGGTAAATGGAAAAATAGACAAGGGCAATAAGAGCAGGGATGGAGGAAAAAAGGATAAAGCCAACATTAAATGGAGGACAATGAGTACCAATGCCCGTAGTCTGGGAAACAAGCTTCCTGAGCTAGTAGCCCTGATGGAAGATGAACAATTGGATATTGTGGCAGTCACGGAAACATGGTACACCAAGAACCATGACTGGGATGTCAACATACCAGGGTACACAATCTACAGCAGGGACAGGGAAGGTAAAAGAGGAGGCAGAGTAGCTCTATACATAAGGGAAGGGATCAAAGCTACAGAACTAAAAAGTAAAGGGGGAGGACAAGAGGCACTCTGGGTCACCTTGGAGACAGGGAATGGCATCACAATCCACACAGGGGTTATATACAGACCCCCATCTCAAGGGGAGGAAATGGACAACAAAATGATAGAGGACATTCTCAAAATGGCTGAAAAAGGGGAGATACTGTTGATGGGGGACCTGAATATGCCAGATGTTAACTGGATAACATGTACTGCAGTCACATCCAAGAGCAGGGTCATTCTCGATGCCCTGCAAGGGGCAGGCCTTAAACACCTAGTGTTGGAACCCACTCAGGAGGGAGCAATACTAGACCTGGTACTCTCAAATGGAGAGAGGATCACAAATTTAGAAGTCAGTAGACATCTGGGAACAAACGACCACTGCACAGTGTGCTTCACAATGAGCACAACCATGGAGATAAGCCATACAAAAACAAGGATACTGGACTTTAGAAGGGCTTACTTTGGCAAAATGGGTGGATACCTGAAGAATGCACTAGCAAATGACCAAAAAGGAGGGGTGGAAGAACAATGGAGAAAAATCAAAACTGCCATCATAGAGGCAACAAGCCTTTGTGTGAAACAAATAAAGAAAACAAAGCGGAATAAAAAACACTATGGTTCTCAAAAGAGGTGGCAGGGAAGGTTAAGGAGAAAAAGGCTGCATTCAAAAAGTATAAGGAATCACAGAAGGATCATGACAGGGAACTGTATCAATTAAAGCAGAAAGAAGTGGGGAAGGCAGTCAGATTAGCAAAGGCCCAAACTGAGAAAAAATAGCCAACTCAGTTAAGAAGGGGGATAAAACCTTTTATAGGTACATTAGGGAGCATAGAAAGGTTAAGGGAGGGATAGTGAAGATTAATAAAGGAGAGGGGAGGTGGGCAGAGGGAGACAGTGAAAAGGCAGAGATACTGAATGAATACTTTTGCTCAGTATTCACAAAAGAAGATGAGGAGGAGTTACCTAACCCAGACAATAGAAGCACTCTGGGTAGGGGAGCTGACACCAGTCCATTCACAGAAGAAAGAGTCCTGAAAGAACTCCTAAAATTCAAGGTGGACAAAGCAATGGGGCCTGATGGGATTCACCCCAGAATCCTAAAAGAACTAAGGGAGGACCTAGTGACAACACTGACCATGCTTTTTAACAAATCATGGCAGGACGGCACAGTACCTGAGGACTGGAGGAGGGCAGATGTGATTCCCTTTCACAAAAGTGGGAGCAAGGCAGAAGCAGGAAATTACAGACCTGTAGGTTTGACCTCAGTGGTAGGGAAAATGATGGAATCACTTCTGAAAGAAAGAATTGTTGAGTACCTAGAGGCCAGCGGGGCACAGGACCCAAAGCAGCATGGATTTACAGCAGGAAGGTCATGTCAGACAAATCTAATTGATTTCTTCAACTGGGTGACCAAAGTAATAGACCAGGGAGGAGCTGTGGATATGGCCTACATAGACTTTAGCAAGGCATTTGACACAGTCCCGCACAAAAGATTAATAATCAAGTTAACCAGCTGGGGAGTGGGTCCCAGGGTGGTAGCCTGGGTAGCAAACTGGCTGCACAACAGGACACAGAAGGTAATAGTGAATGGAACACATTCTGAAGAAAGGGGGGTTACTAGTGGAGTACCTCAGGGCTCAGTACTGGGTCCAGTCCTCTTTAACATCTTCATAGGAGACATTGCAGAGGGTCTGGAGGGAAAGGTATGCCTCTTTGCAGATGACACAAAGATCTGTAACAGAACTGATACACAAGAGGGGGTAGAAAAGATGAGAAGGGACTTGGCAAGGTTGGAGGAATGGTCAGACATATGGCAACTTAGATTCAATGCAAAGAAGTGCAAAGTAATGCACCTGGGAAACAAAAACCCAGAAGAGTACACAATAGCAGGGGCGGTACTAACAACAACAAAAATGGAAAGGGACCTGGGGGTAGTCATATAAGATGAACTAAAGGTGGGTAAGCAATGTGAAAAGTCAGTAAGGAGAGCCAGGGGGATACTGGGATGAATAGGAAGGGGCATCACAAGTAGAAAAAAGGAAGTGGTTATCCCTCTATACAGACAGTTGGTGAGACCCCATCTGGAGTACTGTGTGCAGTTTTGGAGACCTCATCTACGCAAGGACATAGACAGGATGGAAGCAGTCCAGAGGAGGGCAACTAAAATGGTGCCGGTCTGCAGCAGAAACCATATGAAGAGAGACTGAGAGAGCTTAATATGTATACTCTTGATGAAATGAGGGACGGGGGGACATGATAGAAATGTTCTAGTACCTCAAGGTAATCAACAAAGTCCAAGAGGGTAGCATCTTTCAGAAAAAGAGATGTGTAAGAACAAGGGGGCACAATTTAAAGATAGAGGGGGGACGGCTCAGGGGTAATGTGAGGAATTTTTTTTCATGGAGAGAGTGGTGGATACATGGAACAGCCTTCCTGAGGAGGTCGTTGGCTCTAAAACAGTGGGGGAATTCAAACATGCATGGGACAGACACAAGGCAATTATAGTGGAGGGTTGCAGGAAGTAGGCTGTTGGTTAACTAGAATCTGCAGCTTATCCAGTAGGTAGGGAAATGGGCAGACTGGGTGGACCAAGTGGTCCTTATCTGCCATCAAAGTCAAAGTCTGTATGGATGGGAGCCAGACAAATAAGGATGTGATTATACTATCTCAAAAAGTAAGGAAATAAATTGCAAAAAAAATTGTTAAAACCCCTGTTAGGGTCAAAGTGACAAAGGTTGGGAAATGTGGTGTTAGGGTTTTCAGTCCTAACACCCCCTCCCCCAGGCAGCACAGCAGGTGTGGGGTGTGCCTTGGTGTTCTCAAGCCTAATGCTCACCCCATTCTCATACGGTGTACACATCTGACCTTATTTGCAGATGAAATGGGGTGCACGTTAGGCATGAAAATCCCAAGGCACACCCCACACCTGTTGTGCTACCTGGAGGGGGGTGTGGTGTTAGGATTGGAAACCCCAATGCCACATTTGCCAACTTTTATTGCTTTGACCCCAACTAGTACATTAAAAATGTTTTTTTTTCAATTTATATACATAATACATACAGTATTACAGTGGTGCCATAGTGCCACTATAATTAATCTTGTGTAGGCTGTTTAATGTTAAATGCCTAAATTTGCACCTTAATAGCTTTGCTCCCAATCAATGGAATTGCATGAAATTTTGCACTTGTGGTTTGAGGGCAAGGTCTCTTGATTTGTCAAGTTTTGTTCCAGTCAGATGTATAGATTCCAAGATCCAGGTAGTGCGCTTTTAGGAAAAATTGTGTTTTATTTTTTTTCCTTTAGTCATTACCTACAGCCCAGATGGTTTGAAGTTTTGGCTGAAATGTTCAGGGTAGAAAGGGCATGCTCCAAAATGTTGCCTTCCACTGGTTTGCTGAAAAATATTAATCCATTCCCATGTTATAAGGATTTGATATTTTGATTCTGAGCATGCTCAGTAGGGGCTTTTGGATAGATGTTTGATACCCTATTGAGCATGCTCAGAACTGAAATTTAATTTAATTTAATTTAACCATAATTAATCCAGAAAGTGGTCAGTGGCTACTGTTATAAGGACATTAAAAGTAAATCTTAATTTTGCTAATCATCTCAAGATGATTGACATATCATAACAGACTGCAAATATTAAGTATGCACAATCTGTGTAACAGCAGCAGTCACAGTTATAATACAGTAACAAGAAATTTCACACACACACACACACACACACACACACACACACACACAAACACACACCACACACACAAACCATGTCACACACCAGCACTCATCCCAAATGGTAAGTTTCCTATATACAATGAACAATCCATTAAGGCTAACATTATTGCAGAAGACCATCCCAAATGAAAAAAAACATGTTGCATTTTGGCATTATTCAACTGAATTAGAACACGCTCTGTGAGCTGAGATTTTATGAATCTCAACAGCATAACCACCCTGACTGTCACCAAAATCAAAACTGATGAATCGGCATCAATATGCTATGAATCAAGATAGAAACATTGATTGAAATAGTGTATGTATAAAATATAACATTACTGTGACTGATAGCAATTTGGAGAAATCAGGAAGATAACTTATAGTTTAATGTTTACATCATTACCATGCTAACTGTGCATACGCATCTATGGAGGGGTGGGGCCCTGCACTCTGTCAGACAAATAAGGATGCAATTACACTATCTGAAAAAGTATGCATGCATGGGAGTGCAGGGCTCAGAGAGCCCTGCACTCCCTCAGGTAAATAAGGATACAATTATACTATCTCAAAAAGTAAGGAAATTCATTGTCAAAAACTGCATTAATGCAACATTTATGGTTCAGGCTAAAGTGATAAAAGTAGGGAAATGTGTCTTTAGGGTTTCCCACCATAAAACTCCAAATTCACCCCTAAAGGAAATCAGAGGCGGGCTCTTCCTAGGGGTTGTCAACCCTAAAGCTCATCCCATTAGGTGTGTATGTTTCTGGGCATATAGAATGGGGTGAGCTTTAGGGTTGACAACTCCTAGGAAGAGTCCACCCCTGATTTGCTTTAGGAGTGTGGTTGGGGTTTTAGGGTTAGAAACCCTAAAGCCACATTTTACTACTTTTGTTGCTTTAGCCTGAACCCTAAATGTTGCATTAACACAGTTGTTTTGCTAAGAATATATAGATATAGATATAGATATAGATATAGATATAGATATAGATATAGATACAGGGTTGGGCCTGAAAAGGGACCTTAGGTCCAGTGTCTTTACCCGGTAAATAAAGAATAAATTAAATTAAATTAAATATAGATACAGATGTAAAGTCATTGCGAGAAAACTGCATTAATGCACCAGCTAGGGCTCAGCTTAATACCACAAAAGTAGGAAAATGAGTGTTAGGGTTTACAGCCTTAACTGCCCACCCCCAACCAGCAAAAGGAATTGATCACAAAAGCAACCACAGACAGTCATCATCAGGTAAGACAAAAACATACCACTTTTTCCAGATGACACAAATGCAGTCACAATAATGTGCCACCTTTGTGGATTTGTATCAGTGGCATGCACACTGCAAAACATACACACACTTACTTCTCACTGCAGACAAAAATCTATGATATCCAAATTACAATACTACTTCTGTCTGCAGAAGCACAGGACCCTGCAGCCACAGATACAAATGATACCCAAATTACAAGTTATTTTGTCTACAATAGCACAGGTCCCTATGAAGCCAGTGCTTCTGTAGCTACTTGAACTTATGCACATTGTAAGAAATACACATACTTCTGACTTGAAAAGTGCAGGCCCCTGAGGGGTCTACACTTCTGCAGCCAAAGGTGCAGCACATACACACTAAACTTTGGCTGGAGAAGTGCAGGCCCCACAAAATCCATGCTACCCAAATTGCAAAACTAATTATGTCTACAAAAGTGCAGGCCTTTTTGGGGGCAGTGCTTCTGTAGCCACAAGTACTCATGCACACTGTAAGACATAAATGCCAACTTCTAGCTGCAGAAGCTCAGGCCCCTGTGGGACCTGCACTTCTGCACCTGCAGATAGAAATCCATGATACCTAAACTACTTAAGTCTGCAGAAATGCAGACCCCTGAAGAGCCTGTACTTCTGCAGCCACAGGTGTAAGACATACCACCGACTAGTGGCACAGAAATACAAGACACTAAAACCTACTTCTACTGCAAGAATCCAATACCCAATGCCCATCTGTGAAATGCAGGCCCCATTGGACGTACTCGTCTGGCCCAGGTACTCATGCATGCTGTATGACATACACACTTCAGCTGCAGAGCACAGACCCCTATGGGCCTGTGTAAGCAAGCCACATAATTCTTTTAGGCAGGGAAGGGCCCAGCCACCCACCCCATCCCCAACCACCACGCTACACTCCCTTATAAGGTACCACAGTTGTGACATTTCCTGTGGCAGAGCAGGAAGAGGCGGATCAGTGGGGCCTCCACAAAGTGATCTCATTTACAGGGCACTAGTAATTTAACTTGTTATAACAAGTTAAACAAAGCACAATTAAACCATTACTTGCATTTTTTTTCCTTCTAATTACTCTGACTAGGTTACAAACCCAGCAACTTATTTGTAATGGATTTCATTAACTGCAGGTACTGTGGAACAATTTTCAGAAGGACAGTCTTACAGGATTTGGGACACTGTCCTACATGCTGGACCTTTGGAGATCTTAGGTCTCAGCTCCGGGCAGCATGGGCAGAGATTGCGCCTCAAATTTCATATTGAAGAGGAAATACATTATAAGAACCACCCGCCATTTCCCCAGCATCCAACAGAAAACCTCGACCGCAGAGGGTAGTTGGTCCAGGAGGTTGGCAGGTGGTTAGGAGGAACAAATCAGGTGCCCCATCACTCTCTGCTCTCCAACACATTACCTCAAAAACCATATAAACACTACAAACAGGTATCTGCCTCTATCTCTGAAATCAAATAAAGAGGCAGAAGACACTGCAGAACAGGACACTGTGGCACAGGAGCTGGCACAACAATACTCCACCCAAATCAGGAACCAAAACTAAACAAGCACAAGGAAATCCAAAAACTTCTGATCATAGGAGACTCCATGATTCGAGGAGTTGATACCCATCTCAACCAGGGGTGATGGTCAGATGTCTCCAGGTACATCAGCATGGAGAGACACTGACCGCATTGCTAAAATTGTTCACAAAGCAGGAGAAAACATTGATGTCCTAGTACACATAGGGACTAATGATCTCGCCAGCCGGTCAGTTGTGGAGACCAAGGAACACCTGACTAGGCTGGGTGACAAACTATCATCTATTTACGTCCGGCATCTCCTTCTCTGAGATCCTGCCAGTCTGGGAGAAGGGAGCAGATGGACGGAAGGTCAGAGAAGGGGAGATAGAGCTAAAACACGTGGCTCAAGGACTGGTGCCAGAAAAAGGACACAGATTTGTAGGGAACTGGCAACAGTTCTGGGGCGAAAGTTCTTTAAATTTGATGGACTGCATCTGACTAAAGAGGGAGTCAGTGCATTGGGGCAGAAGTTTGACGTCTTTGCAGAATATTTAAACTAGCAAATGGGGAGAGGGGTGCAGCACCCCATACGTCGAATGGGAAGAACACCCCTCCCCCCTCAGCTAGTGGTCAAACAGGAATTCAGCGTGTTTGCCGTTCATTTGCATCACCAGGTAAGAAAAAAGGTTTGTCTCCCCATACGATGCACAGGGGTAATGCCAAACTTCACCCAACAACTAACACACCAAAATCTGGCCAATGGAAAATCATGTACACAAATGCTCACAGCCTGGGAAATAAGATCCCAGACCTGCAGGCAATAATGTCAGAGGCTAAACTGGACATAGTAGCAATTAGTGAGACGTGGTTTACCACTAACCACACTTGGGAGACTTCAGTACCTGGCTATGTATTGTTCAGAAGAGACCGAGGTGCAAAAAGGGGGGGAGGAGTGCCCTGTATGTTAATGAAAATATCAAAGCTACAGAAATTCAAAATACACATAAGGAGCCAGAAGAACTGTGGGTCACCCTGGAAACAGGAAATGGGACAGCCATAAGAACTGGGGTTGTCTACAGGCCCCAGACCAGAGGAGAACATAGACACATTACTGTTAGAAGATATACAAAACATGACAGCTAAAGGGAGGTTCTGATAATGGGAGACTTCAACATGCCAGATACAGATTGGTCAATACCAGCAGGAACATCGGCCAGAACTAGACACATAGTGGATTCCTGCAGGAGGGCCTCAAACAACTGGTACAGCAACCCACAAGAGACAGGGCTATCCTAGATCTAGTACTGACTAACAAAGAAAGGATCACAGATCTCCAGGTAGAAGGTCACCTGGGGGCCAGTGACCATCACATGGTATGGTTCAATTTGGCTACTACATCTAAATCATCCCATTCCAAGGCAAAAATATGGGACTTCAGAGGAGCTGACTTTGATAAGATGGCCAACAGAGTTAAGCTAGCCCTGGCAAAAAGAAACACAGGTGAGGAGGTACAGGCAAAGTGGGCAAGTATTAAGGATACAATAATTGAAGCAACATCCCATTGTGTTAGACAGAAAGGAAGTGCAAAAGAAGAAGGAAACCACTTTGGTTCTCAAATACAGTAGCAGAAAAGGTCAGAGCCAAAAGGCTGGCCTTCAGAAAATATAAGGGAACACAGCGGATGAAGATAGGGAGGGCATACCAAACTGCCCTAAGGAAGCAGGTAAGGCAGTAAGGCAGGCAAAGTCCCAAACTGAGGAAACACTAGCACGAACAGTAAAAGAAGGTGACAAGACTTTCTATAGATACATTAGTGAAAGGAGAAAGTCCAGAGGGTATTGCTAAACTTAATGGAGAAAAGGGAGCATGTGAGGAGGAGGACCTGTAAAGGCATCTATCCTAAATAGATACTTTTGCTCAGTATTTACTGAAGAGAAGGTGAGGCAGGGCCCACAGCTCAGCATCATGGACACAGGGGAGGGAGGTGAGCACTACTCCCTTCACAAAGAAAGGGTCCTACAAGAGCTTGCTAAGCTCAGGGTGGATAAGGCAATGGGACCTGATGGCATACATCCCAGGGTACTTAAGGAGCTAAAGGAGGAACTAGCAGAGCCATTAGCAGAATTGTTTAGTGAGTCTCTGAGCACAGGAGAGGTCCCAGAAGACTGGAGAGGGCTCATGTGATCCCACTCCACAAGAGTGGTAGCAGGGAGGAGGCGGGGAACTACAGACCGGTCAGTCTTACCTCAGTAGTGGGCAAGATTATGGAGGCACTCCTTAAGGAAAGGATAGTGCAACACCTGGAATCCATAGGGCACAGGATCCAAGACAGCATGGGTTTACAAAGGAAGGTCCTGTCAAACTAATCTCATAGATTTCTTTGACTGGGTAACCAGAGTGGTGGACCAAGGGGGAGCAGTTGATGTCGCCTACCTTGACTTCAGCAAAGCTTTTGACACTGTTCCACATAGAAGATTGATAAATAAGCTAGGTAGGCTCGGGGTGGGTCAGAAGTTGATCAACTGGGTGGCAAACTGGTTGACTGGCAGAAAACAGAGAGTGGTGGTAAATGGTATACAGTCAGAAGAGATGCAAGTCACAAGTGGGGTACCTCAGGGATCAGTTCTGGGCCAGTCCTATTCAACATCTTCATTAGTGACCTGCAGATGGACTAGAGGGTAAGGCTTGTCTGTTTGCAGATGACACTAAGATCTGCAACAGAGTAGATGATCCAGATGGGGTGGGCAGAATGAGAAGAGATCTGGATAAACTAGCAGAATGGTCAGAAGAGTGGCAACTGGGATTTAATGCAAAGAAGTGCAAAATCATGCACATAGGGAAGAAACCCTGAAGCCACTTATAGGCTGGGAGGGAGTTGCTAGCAGTCACAAAGGAAGAAAGAGACTTGGGCATCATCATCACTGATGACCTAAAATCATCAAGCAGACCTCTAAAGCAGTAGGTAAGGCTAGGGGGTGTTAGGGTGTATTAGTAGGGGTATCACAAGTCGTGGAGGAAGTAATAATCCTCTGTACAAGACATTGGTTAGGCCCCATCTGAGTAATTGTGCAGTATTGGAGGCCACACCTTCACAAGGACATTAACCAAATTGAGGCAGTCCAGAGAAGGGCAACCAAAATGGTGCAGGGACTGCATCAGAAGACATATGAGGACAGATTAACGGAGCTCAATATGTATACCCTTGAGCAAAGGAGGAGAGAGAGGTGATATGATCGAGGACATTTAAACACCTTAAGGGCATAAACAAGGTGAAAGAGTCTAACATGTTTAAATATAAGAAAAAAGCAGGACAAGAGGACACAGCATGAGATTAGAGGAGGCCGATTAAGGGGAATGTGAGGAAATTTTTCACAGAAAGGGTGGTAGATGCATGGAATGTCTTACCACAAGAAGTGGTGGCTATGAATACAGTGCAGGGCTTCAAACAGGCATGGGATAGGCATAAGGGAGCAATACAAATGACTATGAATAGATAGGTCACTGACAGAGCAAGGCCCGATGGCACATTTATAAGGTAGAAAAAGAAATGGGCAGACTGGATGGGCCTTCCTGTCCTTATCTGCCGTCAACTTCTATGTTTCTATGTAGATACAAATCCACAAAAGCAGTACATCAAGGCCACTGCAGTTATATCATATGGAAACAGTTGTATGTTATTTGTCTTGCCTGATGATGGTTGCCTGTGGTTGCTTGTGCAGTCCTGTCCTTTTGCTGCTGGGGGGGTAGGGAGTTAAGGTTATAAACCCTAATGCCACATTTCTCTACTTTCATGGCATTAAATTAAACCTTAACTGCTGCATTAACACAGTTTTCACAATTAATTTTCTTTCTTTTTGAGATAGTGGAATTGTATCCTCATTCATGCAGGTCTCTGTGGGACCTTTGTGAGCAGATGGAGATATTCAGGGCCCTCCAGGCCATGCACCAAGGGAAGAGTCCATCCATCCACCTGCAGATGTGCAGGGCCCTCTGGGCCCTTCACTTCTGTACAGAGAATTCATGGGGTTGTCTGAGGGCTGTATAAGTGAAGGGTCCTCTGGGCCCTGTACATCCATGTAGCTACAGATGCAGATGTGCAGGGACAAGAATTCATCTGGCTGTGGAGGTGTAAGGCCCTCTGGGCCCTGCACTTCCATGCAGTTACACAGATGTGCAGGGTCCTTTTAGCCCAATGCCAAGAGAAGACTTCTGTTCACATCCAAGTGTGGATGCCTGTATGTTCGTAGGTACACCAACTACCTTAACTTGCAATAAAGCACTTAAAAGCAAAATTGTGTTGATGCATCATTCTGCAGAGTGCAGAATCTGATTGTCCCCTGAAATAAAGAAAACCATTCCTGGATGATTTTTTTGTTTTTTTTAACCTGTAAAAAAGGAAATGGTCCCTCACTGATCTGACCACACACACACACCATCCTGTCCTCCCACTCAGCACCCACAACCCAACACACCCCCCACACCCTCACTCACCTGAACATGTCCCACAATGCAATTCCACTCTCCGATCAAAGACACATCTTGCTACTGGAACAGTCATGTTCCCTATATGAGAACAGCAGGACATTATTGAATTCTGAAGCCACAGCTGAAGTTGTGCTGATGGCTTCAGTTGAAGCAGAGCCAGCGCCCCATGTTCTGTCTGTCGCTATCTGTTTCTCTGTCTATCTGCCTGTCTGTCTGTCTATCTACTGACCCTCAACCTCTATCTAGCTGTCTGTGTGTCTGCCTGTCCAGCTATCTTTCTTTCTTTCTTTCTTTCTTTCTTTCTTTCTTTCTATCCATCTATCTCTCTTTGTAATTAAAATATTTCTTAAGTGGACAAGGATGCCTGCCACAGTACCACTTCTTTCTCCTCCCCTTCCCGCAGGTCATCTGCCCCCTTCCCAATGTTTATGTCCATTTTATTATTTTATATGTAATACAAGTGGATGGGTTACCCAACCCTGGCACCACTTCTCTTGACGCCCCTCCACTCCAGGTTGTCCATCCCTGTTCCCAACATGTACATGGTGACACCAGGTTGGCCACTCCCAGTGCTGCTGAACAGTAGCTTGAAACTGGGGGTGCCTAATCCCCAGTGTTCGCTAAGTCCCCTGAAAGAAGAAAACCATCCTTTACTGATTTATTTTTTTACCTGTAAAAAGGAAAATGGTCCCTTGCTGATCTGACCCCCCCACATACACATACACATATACACACCACACCCCGACCTCCCATTCAGCACCTACCACTCCACACCCCCATACATACCCTCACTCACCTTAATATGTCCCATGACATACATCCACTCTCCAATCGAAGACAAGTCTTGCTGCTGGAACCAATGACTGCAATATGAGAAAATAAGATAAGTCCAAGTTAATGTATTTCAATGGGGTTTGAACTTTGATTCATAACTTTGTCATTTTTGCAATTTATTTACACCAGATTTTCAACATGAACTTTTTGGGACCCCACCTCATGATCAATGGTGGAGAAATTCTGCAAATCAGGCCTGAAAGGCAATTTCATGGTCACTTTGTAAAACAGCCACTCAGGTGAGATTTGAAAATGTTCATTGCCCCTGTTCATGAGGTGGAGTTATAAGAAGGCTATGTTGAAAATGTGGGTCAAAATATGTAAAAATGACAAAGTTATGATGGTACAATTGAAATTTCTCTGTGCTTGCTCATAACTTTGGTCATTTTAAGTATTTTGACCCCAAATTTTCAATATCATCATCAATGTGACAGCTGTCATTTTTCAAATTCTGGCCAAAATGTGTCTTTGCAACTGTGGCATGGAATGGCATTTCAGCTGGGATTTGAAAATGTTCAGGTGCACCTACATAGAAGAAGAAGCCAGTCAAGGGTGTATGGGAGGCACAAAAAAAAAAGAAAGAACATTTTCACCTACCTGGTTCATGAGGTGGGGTAAGAAGTAGGTTATGCTGCAGATTTGGTGGACAAATATGGTAAAACACCCAGGTTATGAGTGAGCATTATAAGATTTCAATGTTCATGCATAACTTCACAAATTTTCAATATTTTACTGCAAACTTTCAACATAGCCATTTCTCTACACCACTTCATAAACATAACAGGTGTCATTTTATTTTAATCCTGGATGAGATGTGTTTTTGCACATGTGGTGTGAAATGATATTTCAGGCAATATACTATAAATGCCATGTTTGTAAAGGGAGTCATAAAACAACTATCTTGAAAATTTGGGGTCAAAATAAAAAAAAATTATAATTTTTAAGAACCTTTGTGTGTAGTACCAGTCTTCACCCCATCAGGTAAGCTTTGTGAGCCCATGCTAGTGACCTGAGTTTGGGGGAGAACTCAGTGACCCAGTTATATGGGGTGAAGATGGGGATGGTGCTGTTATGCAACACACTACCAGCCAGGGAGTTGAAGCTGCAGGGTTGCCTGCACAGGCCTAGGTACCATATACTGAAGACAACTCTTCTCTTTGCATAGGGCCCTACACCTCTGCTCCTGTGGATGGCAGAGGGTACTGTGCATTTGCTGACAGATGGACTCTTTGCCCTGTGTGTCTGCAACTGGAGCCACATGGAAGTGCAGGGAGCAGAGGTCCCTGTGCTTCTGTAGCTCACCAGACAGCACCATGAATTCTTGACATCTGTCAATGCACAGAACTGCTGCAAGGGCCCTGCACTTCAGTAGGTGGACAAAATCTTCCCTTGGTGCAGGGCCCAAAGTATCCTGTTGTTCTGCCAACTCAAACCAAGCAGCTATTTGCCATTCACACTCACATACACACAATAACAGTACAATAAGTATAGCAAGCCAAAGCTTTATTATAGCAAAATATAATATAAAAGGTTACAATAAGTACAGCAAGCCAAAGCTTTATTATAGCAAAATATAATACAAAGGTTATACATCACCGATTCCAAAAGCTACATCAAGCCTGTTCCAATGGCTGGAAGCCCCTTGTCAGCCTGGCTAGGAGTCTCACGAATCGGGAATTGGCCCCACAGCGATGCGTCCACCCTGCAGGTGAGGCTTCTAACCAGGCATTGAGAAACCTACATTTATATCTTATTCTATGCTAAAAATAACCGTGCAGCCTTCATAGTGTTGTTTTCCCACATTCTAGAAGCTGGCCGGGCTCCCAGGATGCTGCGAATTTCACACCATAAAGACTGCTCAGAATTCCCTACACCTGCTAGGTCACTGTGCTCCAAACACTGGCCGGGTGCCTAGAACACTATGAGCTAAGCAGAAGTTTAAACAAAACTACAAAAACAGGTTGCCTGATAATATGCAACCTTCAAGTTAGCAAAATACACTGTCTGAAGCAAAACATAATAATGAGGCTATCTAAAGAGCAAAACACCAATTAAATGAAGCAGCATGTAAAATGGAGTCACACAATACAAAATGGAGTATAAAATGACATACAGTACATGAAATAGCATACAAAATGGAGTGACAATAATCAACATATTATACTATCACTACACCCGTGCATCTGCACCTGTTCATGCAAGCCCCAAAGGGACCTGCTTGAATAAGGATACAATTCCACTAACTCAAAAAGAAATTAAATACTTAGCAAAAAATGTTGTTATTGCACCAGTTATTGTTCAAGTTAATGCTGCAAAAGTAAGGAAATGTGCCATTAGGATTTCCGACCCTAGCTCCCCACCTCCATCCCCCAAGCAGCAAAAAGAAAAAAACATTAGAGTTTTGGGTCTCTGGAATCTTGACAAATCAGTGGTGGGGTCTTCCTTGGCCTTGTCAACCCTAATGCCCACCCCATTCCCTGAGCACACAACATCAGATGTGATCTTCTTTCTTCAGGCAGGGCCTGCAGGGCATTGTGTCAAGAAAGGTACAATAGATTGTTTTGGCAATATGTGGTAAGACATATTTCTGTATCTTTGAAGAGTGTATCATTATAAGGCATTGGCTTGAAGCTGTACCTTGTGCTTCAGACAGAATGCTGCGGGCTAGGGGAGGGGTGAGCATTAGAATTAACATCCCCCAAAGAAGACCGCAACACTGATTTGCTAAGACTCTGGAGACCCAAAACCCAAATGTTTTTTCCTTTAGCTGCTTGAGGGGTGGGGGTGGGGAGTAAGGGTTGGAAACCTTAATGTCACATTTTCCCTACTTTTGAGGCATTAACTTAAACCCTAACTGGTGCATTAATTATGTTTTCTGCACAGAATATATATATAATATAATTTATTAACCACACGTCAGGGGATATCAAAGGTCCATATAGACACAAAATACAGTAAAATCAAAAGACATAAAGGACATAACCATGGCATTATGCAGCATTACCTGAACCCTAACTGGTGCATTAACAAAGTTTTTTTTTTACAAAGAAGATATATATAATATAATTTATTAACCACAAGTCATAGGATATCAAAGATCCATATAGACACAAAATACAGTAAAAGTAATAGATATACTGTAAATGATAAATGTAACCATGATATTATATATGTGGAGCCATACAGTTATTCTGTTGAAAAATTATAGGGAACAAGAAACCTTAGATACTGGAACCTGGAAATAATTTGGCACCATGTTAGCATGGAATAGACTGCTAAGATTCTAACCTGCCTGACAAAAGGCATAAAATATTGTTTTGGCAACATGTGGTGAAACATACTTTTCTACCTTTGAAGAGTGTATCACTATAAGGCACTGGATTGGAGCTGTAACTTGTGCTTCAGACAGGAGGCTGCAGGCTGGGGAGATTGGAGAGCAGTATGGATAACATCCTCAAGGAAGACCTCATCACTGATTTGCCAAAGCTCCAGAGACTCAAACCCGTATTTTTTTTCCTTTTGCTGCTTGAGGGGTGGGAGTTGGGAGTTAGGGTTGGAAACCCTAACGCCAAATTTTTGTACTTTTGCAGCATTAACTTGAACCCTAACTGGTGCATTAATGAAGTTTTTTTACAAAGAAGATATATATAATGTAATTTATTAACCACAAGTCATAGGATATCAAAGATCCATATAGATACAAAATACAGTAAAAGTAATAGATACACTGTAAATGATAAATGTAATCATGATATTATATATGTAGAGCCATGCAGTTATTCTGTTGAAAAATTATAGGGAACAAGAAACCTTAGATACTGGAACCTGGAAATAATTTGGTACCATGTTAGCATGGAATAGACTGCTAAAACTCTAACCTGCCTGACAAAATGCACAAAAGATTGTTTTGGCAACATGTGGTGAAACATACTTTTCTACCTTTGAAGAGTGTATCACTGTGAGGCACTGGATTGGAACTGTACCTTGTGCTTCAGACAGGAGGCTGCAGGCTGGGGAGATTGGAGAGCAGTAGGGATAACATCCTCAAGGAAGACCTCATCACTGATTTGCCAAAGCTCCAGAGACCCAATTTTTTTTTCCTTTTGTTGCTTGAGGGGTGGGGGTTGGGAGATAGGGTTGGAAACCCTACTGCCAAATTGTTGTACTTTTGCAGCTATAACTTGAACCCTAACTAGTGCATTAACAAAGTTTTTTGCAAAGAAGATATACATTATTAAATTTATTAACCACAAGTCATAGGATGTCAAAGGTCTATACAGACACAAAATACAGTAAAAGCAAAAGATACAAATGATAAATGTAACCATGGTATTATATACTGTATGTAAAGCCATACAGAAAAGTACAACAGATTGTTTTGGCAATATGTGGACAGACATACTTCTGTACCTTTGAAGAGTATATCTCTATGAGGCATTGGCTTGAAGCTGTACATTGTGCTCCAGACAGGATGCTGTGGGCTAGGGGCAGGGTTAGCATTAGGGTTAAAATCCCCAAGGCAGACTTCACCATTGATTCACCAAGACCCTGGAGACCCAAAACCCTAATGTTTTTTCCTTTTGCTGCTTGAGGGGGTGGGGGTTGGGAGTTAGGGTTGGAAACCATAATGCCACATTTCCCTACATCTGGGGCATTAACTTAAACCCTAACTGGTGCATTAATGATGTCTTTTGCAACGAATATATATAACACAATTTATTAACTACATGTCAGGGGATATCAAAGGTCTATACAGACACAAAATACAGTAAAATCAAAAGACAAAGGATAAACATAACCATGGCATTATATATGAAGAGCCATGAAGTTATTCTGTTGAAAAATTATAGGGAACAAGAAACCTTAGATACTGTAACCCGGAAATAATTTGGCACCATGTTAGCATGGAATAGACTGCTAAAACTCTAACCTGCCTGAAAAAATGCACAAAAGATTGTTTTGGCAACATGTGGTGAAACATATTTTTCTGCCTTTGAAGAGTGTATCACTATGAGGCACTGGATTGGAGCTGTACCTAGTGCTTCAGACAGAAGGCTGCAGGCTGGGGAGAGAGAGAAGAGCAGTAGGGATAACATCCTCAAGGAAGACCCCATCACTGATTTGCCACTCAAACCCTTTTTTTTTTTTTTTTTTTTGCTGATTGAGAGGTGGGAGTTGGGAGTTAGAGTTGGAAACCCTAATGCCAAATTTCTGTACTTTTGCAGCATTAACTTGAACCCTAACTGATGCATTAACAAACATTTTTTTTACAAAGAAGATATACACAATATAATTTATTAACTACAAGTCATAGGATATCAAAGGTCTATACAGACACAAAATACAGTAAAAGTGAAAGATATAAATGATAAATGTAACCATGGTATTATATATGTAGAGCAATACAGTTATTCTGTTGAAAAATTATAGGGGAACAAGAAACTTTAGATACTGGAACCTGGGAATAATTTGGCACTGTGTTAGCCTGGAAAAGACTGCTAAAAATGTAACCTGCCTGACAAAAGGTACAAAAGATTGTTTTGGTAATATGTGGTAAGACATACTTCTCTACCTTTGAAGAGTGTATCACTATGAGGCACTGGCTTCAAGCTGTGCCTTGTGCTCCAGACAGGATGCTGTGGGCTAGGGGTGGGGTTAGCATTAGGGTTAAAATACCCAAGGCAGACTCCACCATTGATTCACCAAGACTTTGGAGACCCAAAACACTAATGTTGTTTTCCTTTCGCAGCTTGAGGGGTGGGGGTGGGGAGTCAGGGTTGGAAACCATAATACCACATTTCCCTACTTCTGCGGCATTAACTTAAACCCTAACTGGTGCATTAATGATGTTTTTTTTGCAAAGAATATATATAGCATAATTTATTAACCACATGTCAGGGGATATCAAAGGTCTATACAGACACAAAATACAGTAAAATCAAAAGACATAAAGGATAAACATAACCATGGCATTATATATGAAGAACCATGAAGTTATTCCATTGAAAAATTATAGGGGAACAAGAAACCTTAGATACTGTTACCCGGGAATAATTTGGCACCATGTTAGCATGAAATAGACTGCTAAAACTCTAACCTGACTGAAAGAAGGCTGTTACATGAGGTCAATGCACCCTAATTGGTACCTTCAGAGGTACACAGTAGACAGCTCATACTTAAGCATATGTTATACTAACATATAGGGCTAAGGGCATCTACCGTACAAGAGTAAATGTCAGGATATGTATGCATATTGTTGTAATAAACTTTGCTTGCTAATACATATACTCTCCTATGTATTTTCTGTGTATTTCTTACTTGTAAGATGCCAAGACACCTGTGTTCTTGGAGTAATTATGATATGTAAGTCAGCATTGCCACCTTTCGGTGATTTGTACTACTACACTGAGTTATGTAAGACTCTGTATAAGAACTCTTTTGTTTCACAAACTGATGACTATTACAAAATTGTGTAATGTTCCTTGGACCATGGAGCCACCTCTAATTTAGCCAATAGGGCTCATCTCTGTAACTAGAAATGTTTCTATTTTGCAGTAACCATATAAATTATCATAGGTATATAATGTGATACACTAATCTTGCAGCTCGGAGATCCCAAGAGACACAAAGAAACCTCGAGGTATAGGGAATGCTTAGCACTGGCTCCCAGTTTGTATTGGTAAGAACTGCTTAGGGCAACTGTGATTTTATCCTTTTTGATAGTAATAAACAAGTTTATTACTCTTATGCAACGTGTCTGTGATTACTTGCATTCCCAATATTGCTAAGAATCTAAAAGTGAGGTTCAGACCTTCTGACAATTGGCGACCGCATGCAGGTGATATTTGGTGTTTGTAACTTTTCCCTTGTTGCTATAAGTTTTCCCTTTCCCACGGGGACAGTAGGTGTACATTCCCATATCACCTCTCCCATTTTAAAACCAGTTTGTAGTCACTTACAAAGTCTGGCTGTCATCCTTTCGGGTGTGGTCGATGCCGACTTGACTCACTCCATTACAGCTTTGATTTGTAAGCCTACAACTTATGCAGTAGCCCGGCTGTGTATAAAATGCTCCTGCTGTGGATCGATACATAGCACTGAGCCTTTTTCAGTTTGATTTTTGGTTCCCTCCCATACAATGGCCACTGTATCAAATATCTGTGCAGAACTGAGACTCGATGTCTCGAACTTCCTTACCTTCCATGGAGGATGGGATGATATCGCGCGGGATGCAAGTCAATCCGAAAATGTTATACTGGGGATTTCAACCCAGTACACAGAGAAGAGACAATCAACCAATAAGCGTCAGGATAAAGGGTTGATGGTCGCGGATCTCAGTGCTGCTCTGGAAGCCTCCTAAGCGAGGTTTCGAACCCTCGATCTGCAAATTTCATCTCTTAAGAAACAGACAGGTTTGCAGGGAAACAGAATGTGTTAGACTGCAGCAGAACTTGGAGTCTGAACTCCAAACTCTGTGGAATGAAAAGGATTCACTTTTGCATCATTTGGCTCAAGCTGGAGAACAAGAACTTTGTATGCCGCAGCAGGAGTGTGAAAGGTTGAGACAGGATAAGGGACAGGCATTGCATATGAATGATTTGCTAAGTGCTGCAAATGCTCAGTTGAGTGAGGAGATGGGAGAGCTACAGGACGAGATGAATCAGGTACGTAATGACTTAGAAGTGGCTACTAGGGACAATCACAAATTGAGTGCTGCGTGTAGAGTGTTGCAGAAGCAAACGCAAGATGAGGTTGATATGGATGTTGCAACTGTGAGTCATGCTGAATGTAAAACCAAGATGGCGAAACTGCACCATCAGCGGGAGGTTCTGGCTGGACATGTTAAGGTGATGGGATGCATCTCATGTCATCTGAAGGGGAGGTATCGGATGAAGACATCTCTCAATACAATGCCCAGTCACACCCCTACTATGGCCCAGAGACCCCACCCAGCCATCCACAACATGGCAGGTCCCTACTACACCCTCACCATGTCATACGTCATCGACGTCGTGACACCCATCATGATGGGGGAGAGCAGGCCCAGGCACCACCGATAGCCATTATTAATGTGGAAGATAGGCAAGAGATAGAAACGATGATTGAAACAGCAATAGGCAATGTATCTCTTCCTGAGAGAAGTAAACGGGCTATTAAAACCCAGATTAGGCAGCTTCTGCAGGAGGCTAGCACTCAGGATGCTATTGTTCATACTACGGCTGAGGCTGCAGCTCGAGCTGCACTAGACAGCACCCAAGATAATCTACCTCTCCCTGATCGACCCAGTAATCCCCTACAAATGGCCTACTCTGTCCAGCAAATAGCTGACAGTATCGGTCAGATGAATCTGTCCAACAACCTCAGCTGCCAATTAGAAAAGGTGCGTTCTAAATGCGAGATGCTTAGCCTCACTGTAGAATACCAGGTCCAAATACTATGCCAAACCATCAATCCTAGTTTGTGGGCCAAACTCCACAAAGCCATCCACCAGGATGGGAACTACACCTTTGATGAGGTTGCAGCTGAGCTCAATTCTGCTCACAGCCCAGGTGTAGTAGGAGTCATGCTTGCATACCCTGTAAAACAGAATGCAAAGGAAAGTCCAGCGACTTACCACCAGAGACTTTGGATGGCCTACGGAGCAGGAAAGCACTTGGCACAAGAAGCTGCGGATGTATATCTTATTAAATATAAGACCCTGTTCCTTAGGAAGATGATTCCTGCAGTATGAGAAAAGGTAGAGCCAACCACCTACCGCAATACAGATATGTTTGCCGACATCCTTCGGAAAACTGAGAGAGTTTATCAACTCTGTATCTGTGGTCTGGGCTCCGGTTCCAAGAAGGTAGTCACCGTGGAGCCTGCTTCAGAGGCCATGATGCACTACACTGTGGAAGGGCAGGTCCAACACCAACAGGTCCAACATCAACAGGCCCCTCCAGCTGAATAACCAACACCCCCAACAGACTCAACACCAACAACAACCGCAACAGCAACAACAATGGGGTGGGAACCGAAATTAGCATAAGAATAAAAAGCATAAGGGTAAAGGTAAGCCACAACAACAAAGAACACCCCTTCATATAGGGGGATAGCTGAAGAGAATCAGAAATTCTGAGAGCTCCTGGGACAAGTGCGCTCTGTAGCAGACGCTTTTCCCGCACAGGACCTTGTGCCGGTACAACCGGTGACCCATACCCCGACAGCTCATGGGGATACTGGAAGTGCAGGCCTTCAGGCCAATACAGGCCTGAACCCAGAAGCTCCTCCCTATATAGCATCAGTGCAGCATGATGAAGTGATTCACAGGAGTCAGGCCCAACCTCTCCATGCTCCCAGCAGTATAGATGGACAGTTACAGGCCCCATTTCAGATTGTAAACAAGCTGGTCTTGGATACAAATGGAAGGCCCTGCACTGAGGCCAAGGTCGGGGGCCACCTATTAGTAGTCTTGTTAGATACAGGTGCAGCTGTATCTGTATTACACAATGAACATCCAGACACATCCCCTTGGTCCACCGGAGGGAGGACCAACATGTCAGGAGTTGATGGTACTAGGCTACCTGCAAACTGTTCTCTACCCCCACTGGTAGAGCTAGGCCATCTAAAAGCCTCACATACTTTCCAACTCATGGTAATGCATGATCATCCTAGTATTATAGGAATTGACTTCCTTGCACCACATGGCTGTGTGGTAGATCTAGCTAACATGCTACTGATACAGATCCAGGGTCAATATCATACCATTTTGATACCTGATACACATGTTGTGGCAACAATATCTGCCAATGACAAGGAGTACGATGTCGTAGATTTGTTCAAAGCCCATGAACTTTTCCCAAAGCTTCTCCACATTTTGCAATGACATTTGGAAGTGTTTGCAATTAACAAACATGACTGTGGCAGAATGCACACTATCATCAAAGTGCCAGGCCCAGCACATGAGAGGCAAAGGCAATACTCTTTCTCAACTGAGGCCTTGCCTTCTCTTAGAGAAACAATCAAGTCACTCCTCAAGCAAGGAGTAATCAGAATTTGCATTTCCACTGCCAACTCCCCAGTGTGGCCAGTGAAAAAAACCACAGGTACCTGGAGACTTACTATTGACTACAGGAAACTGAATCAGGTCGCCCCCAGTTGTTCCCCAACTGTGGCATCAGCACCTGACGTGCTACGACTCTTCACCCCTGAACTGAAATGGTTCAGTGCCCTTGACATTTCCAATGGTTTTTGGTCATTACCATTGCCCCTTAAGAGTCAATATAAGTTTGCCTTCACCTTTGAAGGAAGACAGCACACATGGACTTGCGTGCCGCAAGGATTACATAATAGCCCATCCCTGTTCCATCTGCACACGATGGACACCCTTGAGAGTTTCTCTACTCCCCAATGTCTTTTGCAATATGTGGATGAACTGTTGCTGGCAACAGCCACATAGGACAACATCTGGATCTCTTGGATGAACTACTGACTCTCATCCAGACAGCAGGCCTGAAATGCAATCCAGCAAAAGCATAACTATGTCAGAAAGAAGTACTCTTTCTAGGTCTGAAAATAACTGACCAAGGCTGAAGCCCTACCTGGAAGAAGGTACAGGGATTACAGGACTTGCCATTGTCCACCAGCATGGCAACTCTTCAGAGGTTTCTAGGTATGGTGAATTCTTCAAGAGGTATTTGTGATTTTGCTCAGAAAGCTGCTCCTCTGTATGAGCTACTCAAAAAGGACATCCCATGGACTTGGGGCCCTATACACACCCAGGCTGTGACATCACTGAAGCAGACCTTGGCCTCTGCCCCACCTCTGGTCAACCCTAATCCAGCACTACCATTCCATCTGGAATGTGCCACCTCTGACATTGCCATGTCAGCAGTGTTGGCCAAGAAGGTTCATGGCACCCTGAGACCCATTGCATATGCATCACAGCTCTTGACCCCAGTGGAACAGAAGTACAGCCTTTGTGAAAGGAACCTTCTGGACACATACTGGGCTGTCAAGCACTTCCTGTATATCATTGGGTACTCTCCACTAATCATCAACACCAATCATACCCCATCTACCTTTCTGCTCTCAGACAGAGTGAAGGATGGGTCACTCTCCAACACCAGACTGACACACTGGTCACTTCTACTGCAGGCTAGAGACATACAGGTACACCCAACAAAAATTCCATCTATGCTGGCTCATGGACTCCTTTTCCAAGGAGAACCCCGTGACTGTACACTACAGTCACCTGATCTTCCAGATCAAGGTCCTTTCCTCCCTGCCACACCACAAATACTTGATAACACCTCTTTGTGTCGCGTCTTTACTGATGGTTCAACATCCTACTATCAGGGAGAACAAATCACAGGGATGGGTATTCTAGTGATTTACCCTTATGGGAATACCATTAAAATATCTAAGCGCTGCAGTATAGCATCATCACAATATGCACAGATGGCAGCGGTGGTCTGTGCCCTCGAGTTCATCCAGCATGGGACTGAGGATACTATCATTTTAACAGACTCTAACTGAGTTTGTAGTTCTCTTACAGAATTTCTTCCTTTCTGGCAGAACTCCTTCTTCTCCTCTGATGGCAGCCCAGTGAAGTACAAGGAATTGGTAATATACATACATTCACTGGCACAAAAATTTGCACACAAACTCTATGTACATAAAGTCAAAGCTCATTCTCTCCATGACCCCTATCATGCCTTCAATGACACAGCAGACACCCTTGCCAAGGAAGGGGCCTGAGGAGGGGACACCTGGATGATGGACCATCCAGAGGCCAATGCGGCCTTACAAATTGCAGCAATCAGGAAGAAGCCTGAACCCTTTTCCCCCCCTTGAACATTTCAGCAGCCCAACATGTTGACACTGAACTCTAAGAAGTATTCAGATTCCTTGACGAGATTACCGAAGAGAGACTCCCCACAAATAACCCCTATCGGAGGCATGAAAGTAAGTTACAATTGTCACCAGATGACAAGCTGTTCTGGTACCAACCAGATGATTCCACCACCAAGTTGTGGGTGGTCTCCAGACACCTGAGGTCTGAATTCTTGCACCAAGTGCATGATACACGCACTGGAGGACACCAGGGAGTGGAAAACACCCCTCCAAAGGCTTAAGACCACCGCCTGGTGGCCTGGTGTCACCAAAGATGTTAAACAGAATATAGACAATTGTCTCGTTTGTGCACAAAATAACCTTATCCCTACCAAACAAAATGCAAACTCTTACCAAAATGACACTCTGGCCCTTGGCATGCCACACAGATTGATTTTATTGGCCCCCTGACCAACACCAGCAGAAATAATAAGTATGCTCTTGTGGTAACTGATCTCTTTTCTAAGTAGGTTGAAGCTTTCCCCACTAAGCCATGCACTGCAAAGGCCACTGCCAAAATCCTGGTGGAACAAATTTTCTCCAGGTGGGCCTACCTCTCAAGGTAGACTCTGACAAAGGAACCAGTTTTACACGTGAGTTGATGAAAGAATCCCTTGAACTCCTTGGAGTTCAACAGAAGTTCCACATACCTTACCACCCCCAATCCTCAGGTCAAGTAGAAAGAGCCAACAAACAGATTAAGCAAATGCTTTCCAAATTCATTGAGGACAATCCCTAAACCTGGGATTCCCTACTGCCGTTACTCCTTATGGCAATTAGGGGTACACCCTCAGCCACTACCCAGCTCACACCCTTTGAAGTGATGACTGGAAGACAGATGAGATTACCTGAACACCTATTGTTTGACCTGCACACCCCCACTGCAGACCATGTGTCTGTAGACCAGTATGTGGAAAAACTCAGAAAAGACCTTATAAACACACACTTATATGCTGCCAACTGCATGGGCAAGGCCCAGCAACAATCCAAAATACAGTTTGACAAACACACACAAGAAGTGGATTGGCAGGTTGGAGACCAAGTAATGGTATTCCAATTTGCACATCCCACCCATTCCTTCTCCAATAAGTGGGAAGGCCCATACCCTATTGTTATCAAGCTCAGTCTGGCAGTCTATCAGGTTAGACTCCTGCATAACAATAAGTTGACTGACAAATGGTTACATGCAAACCAGCTGAAACTGTATAAAGGAGCTTAATTACTTTTCCGCACCCCATTGGGCAGAATAGTACTAACTTACTAATCTTTGATCTTGCTTTTCAGATACACTGACAAGATGGCTATCTTGTTCCATTATCTCTTCATCTCAGGAGTTATCCCCTGCATCCAAGGCATGGTACCGAATCTCCTACCACACCTTGATCCACCAGCATCTCCTTCAGAGGGAGTATCCATCAACATACCAGATAGTCTGATCACTGTCCGGGAAGGTTCCAATGCTTACCTCACTGCCTCGGTTGTTGCTCCTGATAAATCTACCCTACAAATTGAGTGGCAAACCACATCACAAGGACAAATATTCCCTGTTGCCAAACTCTCCAAAGGAACTTTCCACGGTTGGCCCAATGCTAAATTATCCCCAAATGGTTCTCTGTCCTTGTTACAAACTGCATTAAGACATTCTGGTTTGTACAACATTACTGCCTTAATTGATCCTTCGTACTGTAATTCTTTGTCTAAGGATTCTGCTTGAAAATTTTGTGCTATACACCACATGGCTTCTGCAGCCATGTATCTTTCTGTCTTACCACCCACTGATAAACAGCTTTTGGAATGTCCAAAGCACACCCCTGGTTCCCGTAGTGGTCTCACAGCCACTGCCCTCCCAGGTTCATTGATTAATAACTTACAGTTTATGCATATACCTGTTTTGTTTAATCTTACTTTCTGTAATATGAAAGAATTTGGTATGTTACAATACTAATACATCAGCATTTTATAGTTCATTATTGCTTGATAGTTTAGCTGCATTTCAGATTCGTACTCAAGACCCTATTGCTGGGGTCCATTTTACTGAACATAAAGGCAACTTCAGGAGAAAACCCACTCCTGATGATCTAAGTCATAAACGTAAGACACGTGAAGTTGACAGTTCTGATGTCACAGGTGCAACAGGTACTGTCACAGGCCTTTTTGGTACGGCTATGTCTATTTGGAATAAAGCAGACATTCTTCTATCAAAGCTCATTCTGCCAAGTTCTCCACTGGCTTGGTTAACAATGTACTACCCCCATTATTGCATGGTGTGGATGGCCTTAGTCAGGAAGAAAGATACCTGTATACAACATGCAAGACATTGCTAAGGCATTCACTGATTCAAAAGATGAGATTAACGCACTCATACAACAAAACAATAAAGAAGCAGATAAACAATACATTGCTAGAGAATTACTTTGCTCTGCCTATGGCTCATACATCATCACTACCATCAACAATCTCTCCATGATCTAGAATCTGAAAGGATCCCTGATATCATACCTGACAGACGCATTTCCAAATGGTATTGTCCACGGTGTAAAACTCCTGGCTGTATTGCTATGTGTATGGAACAAACTTTAACCATTCCTCTTTCCACAGCTAGGAATTTGGGGTTTGTGAAAAGACACCTTAATACTGGTCCTTGTTTCACTACTAAGAGGTGTTCCATAAGAGATACTATGTTTGTTTCTTTTACTGTTTCTTTACCATGTTTTGATCCCGCTACAGCCTTGTTTGACAAGCTTGCACTGGTGCTCTTTATCGGGCATTTGGATGAAGACATCTACAGAGAACGCCTGGATCTACCACCTCTACTGGTTTTCCATCCTTTTCTGGATGCCTGGGTGGCTCCGCACACGGACTGTTGTGCGAAGAAGCAATACATTTACCTGTGCAGATGTGATGTATTCGATGTTATTCAACCTGTTTGTGGTTATTCTCCAGATAGCATTGATTGGACTTTTACCATGGATGATGACATCACCAAGAATGGCACAGATTCCTTGGATTCGACTTTGGCTCTGGATAAACTCTATCAACCATATTGTGAGGAGGTTCACCGCCTGTCAACACAGATTTCGAAGACGGCCTACACCTGCCCTGTCCAGTTGCAAAAGTGGAGACTCTCTACTGTTCGCTCTCAGTATAATTCTCATGTGGAGTATTGTGTGGTAACTAACTTTAAAAGCTATACTTATGGATCTGTGACATGTGTTATTCATAACCCCAATTTTTGTTTTGTTCCCCACCAAAAGACTGTGATAGGGCATACCGTCATAACCCACATCCCCCTCTTGGATGCAGACATACATAGATACATAAATACATAGACAGTGTCGGCAGATAAGGGCCTATGGCCCACCCAGTCTGCCCATTTGAGCTTGTAAGTTCAGTTTATGTTTTCCAAGAAGTCTGTTGCCCCTTACCCCTGATCTCCAGAATTCCTTTATGTCTATCCCATGCAGTCTTAAATCCTGTGATTGTTTCAGCCCCCACCACTTCATCTGGCAGGGTGTTCCACTTGTCCACCACCCGTTCTGTGAATAAATTCTTCCTCACGTTTCCTCTGAATCGTCCTCCCTCAAACTTCATCTCATGCCCTCTAGTTCTGAAACATCTTTTTCCCTTAAAAATAGTGTATTCCTGCACCCTGTTCCTCCCTGTAAGATACGTGTATGTCTCTATCATATCCCCTCTCTCCCTCCTCTCCTCCAGGGAGTACATGTTCATTTCCTTCCACCTGTCCTCATAGGACTTGTGATGCAATCCATGCACCATCTTTGTTGCCCTCCTCTGAACCTTCTCTACCCTGTCTATGTCCTTACATAGGTAAGGTCTCCAGAACTGTACAGTGTACTCCAGGTGGGGCTTCACTAGTGTCTTGTATAGTGGAATTATGACCTCCCTTTTCCTGCTGGTGATGCCCCTGCCTATGCATCCCAGCATCCTATTTGCTTTACCTGCTGCCTTGTTACACTGTTTCCTGCCTTGAGGTCATCAGAGATGATAACCCCAAGATCCCTTTCCTGCTTGGTGCATGCTATATCCTCACCCCCCAACATCTGTTCACACTGTCCGAATACTTACCATATTTTAATGTACACATAGACCCACTGACACTTACATTAAAATCACTTTTAGACAGGAAAGACACACACCTCATCCACATCAGCAATAATATGACCAAGGCCAATGAAACTATCCTTTCATTGATTAATGATGGTGACATGAAGGAAGCATTGACTTACACCTGGTTAGAAATTACTTTCAAAGGTTTTGTTATTATACAAGCATTTTTATTCTTTATTTGGATTATTATGCTTTGCTGCCTATGGTGCACACTGCACCAACATCTGGAGCAGCTCGAGTTCCTTTACAAAGCTTGTGCGTTGGGTTTGTAAACAACCACTGCTCTCTGGCCTTTCCTTAGATTTGCCTATGTTGCCCTTGGAGGCAACAAGGGGGGAATGTTACATGAGGTCACTACACCCTAATTGGTACCCTCAGAGGTACAATGCAGACAGCTAGTTCTTAAGCATATGTTATACTAACATACAGGGCTAAGGGCATCTACCGTACAAGAGTAGATGTCAGGATATGAACGCATATTGTTGTAATACACTTTGCTTGCTAATACATATACTCTCCTATGTATTTTCTGGGTATTTCTTACTTGTAAGATGCCAAGGCACCTGTGTCCTTGGAGTAATTATGATATGTAAGTCAGCATTGCCACCTTTCGGTAATTTGTACTACAACACTGAGTTATGTAAGACTTTGTATTAGAACTCTTTTGTTTCACAAACTGATAACTATTACAAAATTGTATAATGTTATCTTGGACCATGGAACCTCCTGTAATTTAGCCAATAGTTCTCATCTCTGTAACTAGAAATGTTTCTGTCTTACAGTAACCATAGTAATTATCATGGGTATATAATGTGATACACTAGTCTTGTACCTCAGAGATCCCAACAGACACAAAGAAACCTCGAGGTATAGGGAACGCTTAGCACTGGCTCCCGGTTCATAATGGCAAGAACTGCTTAGGGCAACTGTGATTTTATCCTTTTTGGTAGTAATAACCAAGTTTATTACTCTTACGCAATGTGTCTGTGATTACTTGCATTCCCAATATTGCCAAGAACCTAAAACTGAGATTTAGACCTCCTGACAATTGGCGGCCGTGTGCAGGTGATATTTGGTGTTTGTAAGTTTTCACTTGTTGCTATAACTTTTCCCTTTCCCACGGGGACAGTAGGTGTACATTCCCATATCACCTCTCCCATTTTAAAACCAGTTTGTAGACACTTACAAAGTCTGGCTGTCATCCTTTCGGGTGTGTTCCATGCCGACTCAACTCACTCCATTACAGCTTTGATTTGTAAGCCTACAACTTATGCAGTAGCCCGGCTGTGTATAAAGTGCTCCTACTGTGGATCGATACATGGCACGGCGCCTTTTTCAGTTTGATTTTTCGTTCCCTCCCATACAATGGCCACTGTATCAAATATCTGCACAGAACTGAGACTCGATGTCTCGAACTTCCTTACCTCCCATGCAGGATGGGCTGATTTCATGCAGGATGCAAGTCAATCCGAAAATGCTATACTGGGGATTTCAACCCAGTACACAGATGAGACAATCAACCAGTAAGCGTCAGGCTAAAGGGTTGATGGTTGAGGCTCTCTATGCTGATCTGGAAGCCTCCTAAGTGAGGTTTTGAACCCTCGATCTGCAAATTTCATCTCTTAAGCAACAGATGGGTTTGCAGGAAACAGAATGTGTTAGACTGCAGCAGAACTTGGAGTCTGAACTCCAAACTCTGTGGAATGAAAAGGATTCACTTTTGCATCATTCGGCTCAAGCTGGAGAACAAGAACTTTGTATGTTGAAGTAGGAGTGTGAAAGTTTGAGACAGGATAAGGGACAAGCATTGCATATGAATGATTTGCTAAGTGCTGCAAATATTCAGTTAAGTGAGGAGATGGGAGAGTTACAGGACAAGATGAATCAGGTGCGTAATGACTTAGAAGTGGCTACTAGGGACAATCGTGAATTGAGCGCTGCATGTAGAGTGTTGCAGAAGCAAATGCAGGATGAGGTTGATATGGATGTTGCAACTGTGAGTCATGCTGAATGTAAAACCAAGATGGTGAAACTGCGCCATCAGTGGGAGGTTCTGGCTGGACATGTTAAGGCAATGGGAGGCGTAGCCCCTGCCTTACGCACATCATCTGAAGGGGAGATATCGGATGATGACATCTCTCAATACAACACCCAGCCACACCCCTACTATGGCCCAGAGAACTCCCTAGCCATCCACAACATGGCAGATCCCCACTACACCCTCACCATGTCATATGTCATCAACGTCGTGATGCCCATCATGGGAGACGTCAACATGGTGGCCTCCCATGATAGGGGGGAGCAGGACCAGGCCAGGTCCTCACGGCACCACCAATAGCCATTATTAATGTGGAAGATATGCAAGAGATAGAAACGATGATTGAAACTGCAATAGGCAATGCACCTCTTCCTGAGAGAAGTAAACAGACTATTAAAACCCAGATTAGGCAGCTTCTGCACGAGGCTGGCACTCAGGATGGAATTGTTCATACTGCAGCCAAGGCTGCAGCTCGGGCTGCACTAGACGGTGACTGAGATAATCTACCTCTGGCTGATCAACCCAGTAATCCCCTACAAATGGCCTACTCTGTTCAGCAAATAGCTGAATGTATCGGTCAGATGAATCCATCCAACAACCTCAGCTGTCACTTAGAAAAGGTGCATTCTAAATGCTAGATGCTTAGCCTCGCTGTAGAATACCAGATCCAAATACTACGCCAAACCATCAGTCCAAGTTTGAGGGCCAAACTCCCTGATGTCATCCACCAGGATGGGAACGCCACCTTTGATCAGGTTGCAGCTGAGCTAATTTCTGCTCACATCCCAGGTGAAGTAGGGGTGATGCTTGCATACCCTGCAAAACAGAATGCAAAGGAAAGTCCAGCAACTTACCACCAGAGACTTTGGATGGCCTACGGAGCAGGAAAGCACTTGGCACAAGAAGCTGTGGATGTAGAGCTTGTTGAATATAAGACCCTGTTCCTTAGGGACATGATTCCTGCAGTACGAGAAAAGAAACAACCAACCACCTACCCCAGTACAGAAAGGTTTGCTGACATCCTTCAGAAAACTGAAAGATTTTATCAACTCTATATCTGTGATCTGGGCTCCGGTTCCAGGAAGGTACCTGCCGTGGAGCCTGCTTCAGAGGCCACGATGCACTACACTGTGGAAGGGCAGGCCCAACACCAACAGGCCCAACATCAACAGGCCCCTCCAACTGATAACCAACTCCCCCAACAGACCCAACACCAACAACAACTGCAACAGCAACAACAATGGGGTGGGAACTGAAATTGGCATAAGAATAAAAAGCATAAGGGTAAAGGTAAACCACAACAATAAAGAACAGGCCATTCATATAGGGAGCTAGCTGAAGAGAAACAGAAATTCCGAGAGCTCCTGGGACAAGTGCACTCTATAGCAGACACTTTTCCTGCACAGGCCCTTGCGGCGGTACAACCGGCGACCCAGACCCCGACAGGTCATGGGGATAATGGAAGTGCAGGCCTTCAGGCCAATACAGGCCTGAACCCAGAAGCTCCTCCCTATATAGCATCAGTGCAGCATGGTGAAATGATTCACAGGAGTCAGGCCCAACCTCTCCATGCTCCCAGCAATACAGATTGACAGTTACAGGCCCCAGTCCAGATTGTAAACAAGCTGGTCTTGGATACAAACGGAAGGCCCTGCACCGAGGCCGAGGTCAGGGGCCACCTACTAGTAGTCTTGTTAGATACAGGTGCAGCTGTATCTTATTACACAATGAACATCCAGACATCCCCTTGGTCCACCGGATGGAGGACCAACATGTCAGTAGTTGATGGTACTAGGCTACCTGCATTCCGTTCTCTACCCCTACTGGTAGAGCTAGGCCATCTAAAGGCCTCACACACTTTCCATCTCATGGTAATGCATGACCATCCTAGTATTAAAGGAATTGACTTCCTTGCACCACACGGCTGTGGGTGGATCTAGCTAACATGCTACTGATACAGATTCAGGGTCAATATCATACCATTTTGATCCCTGACTCACATGTTGTGGCAACAATATCTGCCAATGACAAGGAGTATGATGTCGTAGATTTGATCAAAGCTCATGAACTTTCCCGAAGCGTCCCCACATTTTGCAATGACATTTGGAGGTGTTTGCAATTAACAGACCTAACTGTGGCAGAATGCACACTGTCATCGAAGTGCCAGGCCCAGCACATGAAAGGCAAAGGCAATACCCTTTCCCAACTGAGGCCTTGCCTTCTCTTAGAGAAACAATCAAGTCACTCCTCAAGCAAGGAGAAATCAGAACTTGCATTTCCACTGCTAACTCTCCAGTGTGGCCTGTGAAAAACCTACAGGTGCCTGGAGACTTACTATTGACTACAGGAAACTGAATCAGGTCACCCCCAGTTGTTCCCCAACTGTGACATCAGCACCTGACGTGCTACGACTCTTGACCCCTGACCTGAAATGGTTCAGTGCCCTGGACATTTCCAATGGTTTTTGGTCATTACCATTGGCCCTTAAGAGTCAATATGAGTTTGCCTTTACCTTTGAAGGAAGACAGCACACATGGACTTGCTTGCCACAAGGATTCCATAATAGCCCGTCCCTGTTCCATCTGCACATGATGGACACCCTTGAGAGTTTCTCTACTCCCCAATGTCTCTTGCAATATGTGGATGAACTGTTGCTGGCAACAGCCACATAGGAACAACATCTGGATCTCTTGGATGAACTACTGACTCTCATCCAGAGAGCAGGCCTGAAATGCAATCCAGCAAAAGCACAACTATGTCAGAAAGAAGTACTCTTTCTAGGTCTGAAAATAACTGACCAAGGTCAAAGCTCTACCTGGAAGAAGGTACAGGGATTGCAGGACTTGTCATTGTCCATCAGAGTGGCAACTCTTCGGAGGTTTCTAGGTATGGTGAATTATTCAAGAGATTTTATTTGTGATTTTGCTCAGAAAGCTGCTCCTCTGTATGAGCTACTCAAAAAGGACATCCCATGGACTTGGGGCCCTATACACACCCAGGCTGTGATATCACTGAAGTAGGCCTTGGCCTCCGCCCCAGCTCTGGTCAACCCCAATCCAGCACTACCATTCCATCTGGAATGTGCCACCTCTGACTTTGCCATGTCAGCAGTGCTGGCCCAGAAGGTTTATGGCACCCTGAGACCCACTGCATGTGCATCACAACTCTTGACCCCAGTGGAACAGAAGTACAGCCTTTGTGAAAGGAACCTTCAGGCCACATACTGGGCTGTCAAGCACTTCTTGTATATCATTGGGTACCTTCCACTAATCATCAACACCAATCACACCCCAACTACCTTTCTACTCTCAGACAGAGTGAAGGATGGGTCAGTCTCCCAACACCAGACTGACACACTGGTCACTTCTTCTCCAGGACAGAAACATACAGGTACACCCATCAAAAATTCCATCTATGCTGGCTCATGGACTCCTTTTCCAAGGAGAACCACATGACTCTACACTACAGTCACCTGATCTTCCAGATCCAGGTCCTTTCCTCTCTGCCACACCACAAATACTTAATGACACTTCTTTGTGTCGTGTCTTTACTGATGGTTCAGCATCCTACTATCAGGGAGAACAAAATCGCAGAGATGGGTATTCTAGTAATTTACCATTATGGGAATACCATTAAAATATCTAAATGCTGCAGTGTAGCATCATCACATTATGCAAGGATGGCAGCGGTGGCCTGTGCCTTCAAGTTCATCCAGCATGGGACCGAGGATACTATCATTTTTACAGACTCTAACTGGGTTTGTTGTTCTCTTACAGAATTTCTTCCGTTCTGGCAGAACTCCTTCCTCTCCTCTGATGGCAGCCCAGTGAAGTACATGGAATTGGTAATATACATACATTCATTGGCACAAAAATTTGCACACAAACTCTACGTACATAAAGTCAAAGCTCATTCTCTCCATGACCCCTTTCATGCCTTCAATGACACAGCAGACACCCTTGCCAAGGAAGTGGCCTGGGGGGGACACCTGGATGATGGACCATCCAGAGGCCAATGCAGCCATACAAATTGCAGCAATCAGGAAGAAACCTGAACTCTTTTCCCCTTGGACCTTTCAACAGCCCAACATGTTGACACTGAACTCAAAGAAGTGTTCAGATCCCTTGAAAAGACTACCGAATAGAGACTCCCCACACATAACCCCTATCGGAGGCATGAAGGTAAGTTACACTTGGATCCAGATGACAAGCTCATCTGGTACCAACCAGATGATTCCACCACCAAGTTGTGGGTGGTCCCCAGACATCTGAGGTCTGAATTCTTGCACAAAGTGCATGATACACCCACTGGTGGACACCAGGGAGTGAAAAACACCCTCCAAATTCTTAAGACCACTGCCTGGTGGCCTGGTGTCACCAAAGATGTTAAACAGTATATAGACAATTGTCTCATTTGTGCACAAAACAACCCTATCCTTACCTAATGAAATGCCGAACTCTTACCACAACGACACTCTGGCCCTTGGCATGCCATACAGATTGATTTTATTGGCCCCCTGACTAACACCAGCAGAAATAATAAGTATGCTCTTGTGGTAACTGATCTCTTTTCTAAGTGGGTTGAAGTTTTCCCCACTAAGACATGCACTGCAAAGACCACTGTCAAACTCCTGGTGGAACAAATTTTCTCCAGGTAGGGTCTACGACTCAAGGTAGACTCTGACAAAGGAACCAGCTTTACAGGTGAGTTGATGAAAGAATCCCTTGAACTCCTTGGAGTTCAACAGAAGTTCCACATACCTTACCACCCCCAATCCTCAGGTCAAGTAGAAAGGGACAACAGATGGATTAAGCAAATGTTTTCCAAATTCATTGAGGACAATCCCAAAACCTGGGATTCCCTACTGCCGTTACTCCTTATGGCAATTAGGGGTACACTCTCAGCCACTACCCAGCTCACACCCTTTGAGGTGAAGACTGGAAGACAGATGAGATTACCTGAACACCTATTGTTTAACCTGCACACCACCACTGCAGACCGTGTGTCTGTAGACCAGTATGTGGAAAAACTCAGAAAAGACTTTATACACACACTTGTATGCTGACAACTGCATGGGCAAGGCCCAGCAACAATCCAAAATACAATTTGACAAACACACACAAGAAGTGGATTGGCAGGCTGGAGACCAGGTAATGTTACTCCAATTTGCACATCCCACCCATTCCTTCTCCAATAAGTGGGAAGGCCCATACCCTATTGTCAACAAGCTCAGTCCGGCAGTCTTTCAGGTTAGACTCCTGCATAACAATAAGTTGACTGACAAATGGTTACATGAAATCCAGCTGAAACTGTATAAAGGAGCTTAATTACTTTTCCTCACCCCATTGGGCAGAATAGTACTAACTTACTAATCTTTGATCTTGCTTTTCAGATACACTGACAAGATGGCTATCTTGTTCCATTATCTCCTCGTCTCAGGAGTTATCCCCTGCATCCAAGGCATGGTACCAAACCTCCTACCACACCTTGATCCACCAGCATCTCCTTCAGAGGGAGTATCTATCAACATACCAGATAGTCTGATCACTCTCCAGGAACATTCCGATGCTTACCTCACTGCCTCGGTTGTTGCTCCTGATAAATCTACCCTACAAATTGAGTGGCAAACCACATTGCAAGGACAAATCCTCCCTGTGGCCAAACTCTCCAAAGGAACTTTCCACGGTTGGCCCAATGCTAAATTATCCCCAAATGGTTCTCTGTCCTTGTTACAAACTGCATTAAGACATTCTGGTTTGTACAACATTACTGCCTTAATTGATCCTTCATACTGTAATTCTTTGTCTAAGGATTCTGCTCAAAAAATGTTGTGCTGTACACCACTTGGCTTCTGCAGCCATGTATCTTTCTGTCTTACCACCCACTGATAAACAGCTTTTGGAATGTCCAAAGCACACCCCTGGTCCCCGTAGTGATCTCTCAGCCACTGCCCTCCCAGGTTCATTGATTAATAACTTACAGTTTATGCATATACCTGCTTTGTTTAATCTTACTGGAATATGAAATAATTTGGTATGTGTCACAATACTAATACATCAGCATTTTGTAGTTCATTACTGCTTGATAGTTTAGCTGCATTTCAGATTTGTACTCAAGACCCTATTGCCGGGGTCCATTCAACTGAACATAAAGGCAACTTCAGGAGAAAACCCACTCCTGATGATCTAAGTCATAAACGTAAGACATGTGAAGTTGACAGTTCTGATTTCACAGGTGCAACAAGTACTGTCACAGGTCTTTTTGGTACAGCTATGTCTATTTGGAATAAAGCGGACATTGCTGCTATCAAAGCTCATTCTGCCAAGTTCTCCACTGGTTTGGTTAACAATATACTACCCCCATTTTTGCATGGTGTGGATGGCCTTAGTCAGGAAGAAAGATACACTGTATACAACATGCACGACTTTGCTAAGGCATTCACTGATTCAAAAGATAAGATTAACGCATTCGTACAACAAAACAATAAAGAAGCAGATAAACAATACATTGCTAGAGAAATACTTTGCTCTGCCTATGGCTCACACATCATCACTACCATCAACAATCTCTTCCGTGATCTGGAATCTGGAAGGATCCTTGATATCATACATGACAGACACATTTCCAAATGATATTGTCCATGGTGTAAAACCCCTGGCTGTATTGCTAAGTGTATGCAACAAACTTTAACCATTCCTCTCTCCACAGCTAGGAATTTGGGGTTTGTGACCAGACACCCTAATACTGGTCCTTGTTTCACTACTAAGTGTTCCATAAGAGATACTATGTTTGTTTCTTTTACTGTTTCTTTACCATGTTTTGATCCTGCTACAGCCTTGTTCGACAAGCTTGCACTGGTGCACTTTTTTGGGCATTTGGATGAAGGCATCAACAGAGAACATCTGGATCTACCACCTCTACTGGTTTTCCATCCTTTTCTGGACACCTGGGTGGCTCTGTACACGGACTGCTGTGCGAAGAAGCAATACATTTACTTGTGCCGATGTGATGTAGTTGATGTTATTCAACTTGTTTGTGGTTATTCTCCAGATAGCATTGATTGGACTTTTACCATGGATGATGACATCACCAAGAATGGCACAGATTCCTTGGATTCAATTTTGGCTCCGGATAAACTTTATCAATCATATCATGAGGAGGTTCATCGCCTGTCAACACGGATTTTGAAGACAGCCTACACCTGCCCTGTCCAGTTGCAAAAGTGGAGACTCCCTACTGTTCGCTCTCAGTATAATTCTGATGGGGAGTATTGTGTGGTAACTAACTTTAAAAGCTATACTTATGGATCTGTGACATTTGTTTTTCATTACCCCAATTTTTGTTTTGTCCCCCCTCAAAAGACTGTGACTGGACATACCATCATAACCCCTGTCCCCCTCCTGGATGCAGACATCATTGATGGTAACCCTGATTATCTGCTCACGCTGTCTGAATACTTACCATACTTTAATTTACAGATAGACCCACTGACACTTACATTAAAATCACTTTTAGACAGGAAAGACACACACCTCATCCACATCAGCAATAATATGACCAAGGCCAATGAAGCTATCCTTTTGTTGATTAACGATGGTGACATGAATGATGTATTGACGAAGACCTGGTTAGAAATTACTTTCAAAGGTTTTGCTATTATACAAGCATTTTTAATCTTTATTTTGATTATTATGCTTTACTGCCTACGGTGCACACTGCACCAACATTGTGAGCAGCTCAAGTTCCTTTACAAAGCTTGCGTGTCAGGTTTGTAAATGACCGCTGCTCTCTGGCCTTTCCCTAGATTTGCCTGTGTTGCCCTTGGAGGCAACAAGGGGGGGAATGTTACACAAGGTCCCTGCACCCTAATTGGTACCCTCAGAGGGACACTGTAGACAGCTAGTACTTAAGCATATGTTATACTAATAATATAGGGCTAAGGGCATCTACCGTACAAGAGTAGATGTCAGGATATGAACGCATATTGTTGTAATACACTTTGCTTGCTAATACATATACTCTCCTATGTATTTTCTGTGTATTTCTTACTTGTAAGATGCCAAGACACCTGTGTCCTTGGAGTAATTATGATATGTAAGTCAGCATTGCCACCTTTCGGTGATTTGTACTACTACACTGAGTTATGTAAGACTCTGTATAAGAACTCTTTTGTTTCACAAACTGATGACTATTACAAAAGTGTATAATGTTATCTTGGACCATGGAGCCACCTCTAGTTTAGCCAATAGGGCTCATCTCTGTAACTAGAAATGTTCTATCTTACAGTAACCATAGTAATTATCATAGGTATATAATGTGATATACTAGTCTTGTACCTTGGAGATCCCAACAGACACAAAGTAACCTTGAGGTATATGGAATGCTTAGCACTGGCTCCCAGTTTGTATTGGTAAGAACAGCTTAGGGCAACTGTGATTTTATCCTTTTTGGTAGTAATAAACAAGTTTATTACTCTTACACAACGTGTCTGTGATTACTTGCATTTCCAATATTGCCAAGAACCTAAAAGTGAGGTTTAGACCTCCTGACAAGGCACAAAAGATTGTTTTGGCAACATGTGGTGAAACGTACTTCTCTACCTTTGAAGAGTGTATCACTGTGAGGCACTGGATTGGAGCTGTACTTTGTGCTTCAGTCAGGAGGCTGCAGGCTGGGGAGAGGGGAGAGCATTAGGGATAACATCCTCAAGGAAGACACCATCATTGATTTGCCAAAGCTCCAGAGACTCAAACCCTATTTTTTTTTTTTTTTTGCTGATTGAGAGGTGGGAGTTGGGAGTTAGAGTTGGAAACCCTAACGCCAAATGTCTGTACTTTTGCAGCATTAACTTGAACCCTAACTGATGCATTAACAAACATTTTTTTACAAAGAAGATATACATAATATAATTTATTAACTACTAGTCATATGATGTCAAAGGTCTATACAGACACAAAATACAGTAAAAATAAAATATATAAATGATAAATGTAACCATGGTATTACATAAGTAGAGCAATACAGTTATTGTGTTGAAAAATTATAGGGAACAAGAAACTTTAGGTACTGGAACCTGGGAATAATTTGGTACTGTGTTGGCCTGGAATAGACTGCCAAAACTGTAACCTGCCTGATGAAAGGTATAAAAGATTGTTTTGGCAACATGTGGTGAGACATACTTCTCTACCTTTGAAGAGCGTATCACTATGGCCTTTTACACAGAGGGCTCTGCACCACATCAAGTGGTGCAGAGCACCTGAAATGTTACCTGTGTTGCTGGGTATAACCAAGCCACACCACATCAGAGGTGAGCGCTTGCTCTCCTGGAGTTCCCTGTTTTTCTAGGTTCGTTGTTTCCATTTTACCATTTTGAGCCACTCGGTGGGGCTGTGTAAAATGATCACAGCACCCACATGGATGCCTGGATTTTGCTTGTTGCCTTGACCTGAGTTCAGTTAAAAAGTTGAACATCTTACTAGAAGAAAGACAGCTGAACTTGGGGAAGTAGTTAGTTTTCAAAAACAAGGGCTATTAAAAACTTTAAAAGCACTCCAAAAGTGGAGCCATAATAGTGGGCATGCGCCTATGCATTTCCATTGTGATATGAGCATACATAAGTGCATCTCCATTACCACATCTCCACTTTTGGAGAGCTTTTAAAGTTCTTTCCTCTTTCTAGACCTCGTTTGTGAAAATTAACTACTTGCCCAAGTTCAGCTGTCTTTGCACTAGTTGCTCATATATTTAGCTGAACACGGGCACCAAATATGCCCCCCCAACCATGGAAGCCTCGTGGTCTCAGCCAGCAGAAATATGGAAGAATCACCGGACCAGTCTAGACATCAGTGCACACCTCTGCAGTGTATAACTGGGAGATAGAGGCACAGAGGGAACAGAGCCAGCATAGTGCAGCAGCTAAGATGTAAGTAGGGCTCTGTGTAAAAGGGGCTAGTATGAGGCACTGGCTTGGAGCTGTACGTTGTGCTTCAGACAGGAGGCTGCAGGCTGGGGGTGGGGAGAGCATTAGGGTTAACATCATACTAACATACTAAAATGCCAGCAGAGTAAGCCTCATAGTCTATTGAGTCTGCTCAGGAGTCAGTACCCTGAATGGGTACCGATATCATCCTCCTGGTCCCTCCCTTGATCTCCCTTTCCCTGCCAGAGTTCCCCAGACAAGCATTCCTCAGCTTCACCCCCCCAACCTGTATCTGTCCCACCCTCTCTTGAACACCTCCACTGTAGATACCTCCACCAGCTCCTCAGGCAGTGCATTTCATGGTTCCACCACCCTCTCAGTGAAGTACCGCCTCCTCCTTTCGCCCTGAGTCTCCCACCCTCCAGCCTCCAACTGTGCCCCCTGATAGCCCCTCCTACTTTCCTCCGAAAGACCCCATGAAGGTTTACCACATTCACCCCTTTTAGATACTTGAAGACCTCGATCATACCCCCCTGTCTCTCTTCTCCTCCAGTGAGAATAGGCTGAGCTCCTCAAGCCTCTCCTCATATGTCATATCCCCCAGACCCTGAATCATCCTGGTTGCCCTCCTCTGAACCTGCTGCAGGAGTTGAATATCTTTCTTTAGGTGTGGATGCCAAAACTGCATGCAGTACTCAAGGTGTGGTCTGATCTGGCAATTGAACAGTGGCAGAATCATCTTCCTGCATCTTGAGGTAATCTTCCTGGCAATGCAACCAGCATCCTATTGTCCCTGGCTGTGGACCTCCTACATTGCTCAGAATTATTCATTTTGGCATCCACCAGTGCTCCCAGGTCCTTTTCCCCACTAGAAGCCTGCAGTATGTCCTCTCCTAGGATGTACAACTGGCCTGGGTTCCTATGCCCCAGGTGAAGCACCTGACATTTCCTGGTGTTGAATTTCAGTTTCCAGGTGCATGACCATCTCTTCAGAGTATCCAGGTCCCACTGCAGGGCTACCTTACCCTCTTCCCCATCCGCCACCACCCCCAGCTTGGAATTGTGCACAAAGAGGCTCATTTTGCTCCTGATACCCTCCCTGATATTGGAGATGTAAGCATTAAACAGGTGCGGCCCCTGTGGGACCGAACGTATGACCCCCCAGAATTCAAAACTACCCCACCACCACCACCTGCTGTGAATGCTCAGATAGCCAGTTCCCAATCCACTTGACCATCCAAGCCTCATGCCCATCCTTCCCAGCTTATCCAGAAGACCAGTGTGGGGACCAAATCAAATGCCTTGTGGAAGTCCAGAAAGAGGACATCCACTGACCTACCTTGTTCGAGCACCATCATCACCCATTTGTAGAACTCCACAAGGTTAGTCTGACAAGATCTGCCTGGGACGAAGCTGTGCTGATGATCATCCAGGTATCCCTGTTACTCCAAGAACCCCCACAACCTCTTCTTTAGGATGGCCTCCATCAATTTGCCCACCACTGATGTCAGGCTGACAGGCCTGTAGTTCCCCAGCTCTTTCCTTGAACCCCCTTTGTGGATGGGTAGAATGTGTGCCTTCCTCTAATCCTTGGCCACCCTCCCCATCTGTAGAGAAGCATTAAAAATGGCTGCCAGGGGTGCAGCCAGGACATCAGCCAATTCCCACAGTACCCTGGGATGGATTCCATTAGAACCCGGAGCTTTATCCTTTTTTAGGGACTTGAGGGCTTCCCACACCCTGCCAGCAGGGATTTCAACATCCATGCCTCCTGCTGCCACCCACCCAATCCAACATGCCCTCTTCCTTGCAGAGCAGCTCTCCCAGCACCCTGAGTAACAACAGGTACCTCAACATTTAAGGCCCCAGTCCCTTCTGCCCCCTGCATCCTCCTTTTCTGCAGCTCCCCCACATCCTCCCTAGTGAAGACCAATGCAAAGTACTCATTGAGTACCTCTGCTTGTTCACCTGCCTTAAGGAAGGCCCATCACTGATTTACCAAGTCTCCAGAGACTCCAAACCCTATTTTTTTTTTGTTGTTGTTGCTTGAGGGGTGGAGGTTGGGAGTTAGAGTTGGAAACCCTAATGCCAAATTTTCATATTTTTGCAGCATTAACTTGAACCCTAACTGGTGCATTCATAAAAAATTTTTTTTTTACAAAGAAGACATATAAAATAATTTAACCTCAAGTCATAGGATATCAAAGGTCTATACAGACACAAAATACAGTAAAAGCAAAAGATGCAAATGATAAACATAAACATGGTATTATATATGTAGAGCCATACAGTTATTATGTTGAACACTTATAGGGAACAAGAACCTTAGATGCTGGAACCTGGGAATAATTTGGCACCATGTTAGCATGGAATAGACTGCTAAAACTCTAACCAGCAACAGGATAGGCTATGGTATGAAAAAAGTCCCAAATGGTGCTGAAAGCTCACTAGTGTAACAGGTGTCATTGATATTGTGTAGCAGATAGCGTTCAACTGGGAAGATTAAGGGAGGGAAGAGGGAAGGGAGAGGAAAGGGATTTGGCTTATACAGCACATTTCAAATGAATTGTATCCAAAATTGTTTCACAAACTATGACCCATGACCAACTGCACCAGCTATTAAGCTGGTTTAGGAAGAATATGTTAGATAAAGGGACAGCTCAGGAAGGCTGACCACAGAGAGGGGAGAGGGAAGGGAGTAAGCACAGAGAGGTTAAATCAGAGTCACACAGTGAGTTGTAGTGTGATTCACATCTCTAAGTTCACAAATCTAAGCTTTTATCCCTAGGTTACTTTACCTCCTAAAACGTTGCACACACCACACAAAACATATAATGAAACATACAATCAAAAATCATTATAATCAATTCTCATTTTCAATCTATTTGAAAATTTACTATTCTTCTTTGGACACATTTAGAACACTGAAGACATGCCTCATTTCCCATGAGCACTGTTCCTCTACCAACTGTCTCTTTCCCTTTTATAAACCCACCCTCCTCCCCCACCTGACCTAGAAAGTTATCAACCCCCTGTCCAATACCTTCCAGCATTACCACTCTCTCCCCCACTAATCACCCACAAAAAAGTATATAGACATCCCTCTGCAGCTGAATGGCACAGCCCTCTCTCTACCTCAGCCAGATGCTGTCTAATGAATGGAATCAAGTGTACTGCCTGTAGTAATCACCTGATCAGCTGGAACCAATCTGATGATTACTATAGGGACAACTCCTGGCTCCATTAACCTGTAAGCCATTTTTGAGTTATCGTTGAGCAAAAATAAGGTCTTAAAAAATATATTTTTCTCATTTTCAACCTTCTAGATCTTTCAAACCACCGCACAAACTGTTATCAAATTTTTAGAATCTAGAGATCCTAGGCCCAGGAACACAGGTGACATTTTAGGTTATTCTTTCCAAGGACATCTATAGTACCATGGTGAAAAAATCAGAGTTTAACAGCAGTGCCATCTCAGCCCTAACTATAGTGGCACAGATACCCTTCATGATGCTCTAACCATATGTGCAAAGAATGAAAACAAAGAAGAAAATAAAAATACTAAAATAGTAGAGTATGATTTAATTTTTATTTATAAATGGCTGGAATGTATCTTTGAGACTGTGTACTGCAATGATTGCTTATCTGTAACATTATTTTTTTCTCTGTGAATAAAAATAAAGTATAAACAAATAGTAAAATCTGAGAAAGGGTTCAAAGCAATCATGAGAAATATGACCTTAAAAACTGTACAGGGTGAAAAGAATTCTGCAGGCTATCAGCAGGTTTCTAAACATGGGCATACGAAAATATAACTTATTGGTTTAGTTCTAAAAGCAACTGGAAGCCCAAACAAATAACCAGAATTTCGAGAAAATACACTAAAAGGCTTACAGTTATAATATAATTATAGCAAGTTTCTTTCTAGCTGATTAGAAGCATTAAAGAAACCAGCTGACTTGTGGAGGAGGTGCTAAAAAAATAACAGTGCTTAGGCACAATCCAGTTCTGAGTTAATGTTTTTTTCTGTATTTAGTTTCCATTGTTCTTTATAAATATACTTATTAACATGAAACAGGATCAATGTCCCCCAGGCTTCATCTTCTCTGGCTGCTTCTCTATAACTGACATCAAAATTATCTGGCTTGTGACATCATGATAATTGATTGTGATGTTACAAGCAGAGGATTTTGATGACAGGTGTAGAAAAATTTTCCGAGCAGATTCAAGGAAACAATGATCATGTTGTCATGTTTATTTTTTTTTTTTGCTTGTTTATTTTTTTATTTATTTGTAGATGTTCACTGAGAAAGTTCATGGGTGTTGAATATTTCATTTACAGAGATGACCTGGAAAGGGTTTACTTGTAGATAAGCATCATAGGTAACAACTGACAAAAATGGTAATATGTGTATAAAGAAAAGGGGGGAGTTGAATATAGACAATATATGAAATGCCTAGTCCTGTTTGCCCCTAAACAGTGAAACATGTTTGTTAGGTTTTTTTTGTTTGTTTGTTTGTTTTTTAAATTCTTCCAAAAGATGTCAGGAGCTATTTGTGGGCTGCAAATAACTGGTATTGTACCTTGTTTGTAACTTGACTAAATCATGGCATAAGATATCTTCCAACTACAGTATATTATTTATTTCACAGTTCTCAATGTTTTACATCTCACAGATCAAAAGATTAAAAATTACCGCTTAAACAAAGAATTCAGCTTCAATTTGGCAAGATCTTCTGCAACTGTATTTTAATGCAATTATAACACCATTTATGTCCTTTGCAAACCATACCTCTAGGCACACCTGTCATGCCCATAATTTAACAATGTTGAAAAGGCTTCATGTGCCTGCACTCATGTGTGTTGAATAGATCAGTTTCCTTTCTGACACTGAATCATTCTGTTTATATCGTAGAAAACAATCATTTGTGTTAAGGCTTAGGAAAATACAAGAATGCATACTGAACAAAATGCCCTTAAAACTGAGGGGAGACTATAACTAATATACAAGAAAGTGCAATTCTGAAACAGCCTCATTTTGTGAATAAGTGGAAAATTAATGGATGCTGCTGTTTAGAGGAAGCCACTTTATGGAAGAGTATTTTAAACAAATCAGAAACCCCATTTAAGTGCAGTGTAGTGGAATTAAATATCTGAGACAAACTTTTGTGTACATTTTCAGATACAACAGATCCTACAATTCTTATCATGAATGAGTCAGATGGACCCGCCTTTGTGGTGATGCACTCAACAGCTCTCAGTTTCGGGGGGGGGGGCTGGCCAAATCCAAGATATTACTCATTATAGTAGCACTTACTATCCCCGATTTTCTTCTATGTCCTCTCACCTGTAGGAACAAGTGATAGAAATTGAACTTTTTGTCCAAATTTTTTTTTTTAAGGAAATGATCACTTTGAAAACATAACTAGATGCATGCCTTTTTTGTTTATGAATTTGAACATTTTGGCCAGGAAGGGCACATTGAGCTATGACAGCTATTTCCAGGTGTGGTCTGGGGGTGAGTTCATGGACCTGTTTTACTGAAGGGGAAATGGGATGTTAGCCACGACACCAAGGGAAACTTCCTATAGGACAAGCTCCAGTGGATCTTCACTAACATCTTTTTTTTTCAGTTGTTTTCCCAGGAGTAATACAGTAAGCTGAAAGCTTGTTTACAGGTGTGACCCAGGAGCACAGGAAAGTTAAGTGATTTGCTCAAAGTCACATGGTATGCAAGTGGGGCTGTGGGATTTAACCCCAGGTCTCCAGATTTGCAGCTCAGAGCCTTAAATCACTGCGCTATACTGCCTCCTGACATCTAGACAGTGACCAAAGATGGCAGAAAGGGCCTTGTATTAAGTCTTATCCAAAGGCTGGCACCTTAACAAAGCAGCCCCTCCCTCCCTCATACTGCACTGCCATTACAGTGTCAATTAAGGGTATTACCTCAAGTTCTTGGTGTAGGGCTAGAACCCACAATCTTCCTCTTTTTTGACTCCAGATGGGAGTACACAACCTACTGAGCCATTGGCTGATACTGTAACTGACATTTTGGGTGAAAGTGAGCACTTACAAGCAAGAAAGTATACTAGATATTGGCTTTGTATGCAGTTTGAAATTACATGTTCCTTAAAATGTTTTTCATACAAGAATTGCAAATCACGTGAGGCTGTTTCAGTGACAATGTAAATAAAATTCCAGCTTTGGAGGTGCTTTGGCCCAAACTTAACTAGTGGAGTGAGTGGTGCACGCCAATAAGTGAGCACCCCACAGGATTTAAACAGTGAGCAAGCACTGGGGAGCACATGCTCTTTTCAACTTGTGCAAGCTCTGGACTGCCCAGTTAGAGCCCCAGATTTGGAAAAAAGGAAGCAAAATAATGGAATACAGCGAGATGAGGATTGCCACAGGCACAGAGTAGAGCTGATGTGGGATGCTGAGTAGCAAAGAAAAGTATGATACGAAGGCTGAATCAATGGTGGACAAAGTAAGAGGCAAATCTCAAAATGTCAGCATTTCTTTCCTGTTTCTACATTACTCTGCCATGGTATGCATCAGGGAAAGGTATAATATCAGTATGAACTCTCATACAGTTTTGTAAGAGGAGGTTAAAATGATTGCCTGTAGATCCCAGCCCAATTTACCACTAGATGTTCTGATATTGAATTGATCCACTAGCTATAGCCCTCTTTCCTTCTTCTACTTCAAATACAAAACACTGAAAAAAGAAATTGGAGTGTGTTCCATATATTGAATAACAATTGTTCTTTTCACACACTGCATGTTTTCAGCATCACCTAGTGTATTGTGTTCATGTTATATAATTCAGTGGTTTTATATTTTTGTAACCCCCTTCCCCCCATGTTTGTACAGCTATACATGACATGGGGTGACTTGGTTGTGGATACTGTTGATATATTATTGAAGGTTAGAATGTTGTATGTACAAAGACAATTATTCAGGCTTAAAATGTCATGCCTCTAAAATCAGGAGCAGCACAGACTGAACAGAAGTGTGCTGTGACTTTTATTATCACTCCATAGTCAGCATATATCAATGAAAAATTTGGTGCTGCTCATTTGCAGATCAGTAACTTAAGAAAGTTCCAGCGTGTGTTTGTAAACTGTATAAACAGAAATTGTTTTGAAATGAAACATTTGTTTAAAATATCATGGTAGGGAGAGGCAAAGAATACTGTACTAACAGTTGCATGCTCTTTCCATAGGACCAAAGGGTTTTGTGTGAGAGATGGAGAGCATGGAAATGCGGCTGCCGTAGGTGTTCCCTGAACTCTCTAATGCCCACATCATGCAGCTGCTTACTGATTGACTCAGAGTGACTAGCTATAGTTCCAGAGGACAAACAAATTCTCCACACACGGCTCAAGACTGTGACCCAGTTGTGCAGTGCATGCTGGGTGCTAAATTCATCTGCCATATCACTCCCCAACCCTTTCCTGATAATTATCTCACTCTCCTGTGCCTCCTTCCCTCATTTCACCTCTAAGAAGCCCACTACTCCACATGAAAAAAGGTGATGTCCCACATTTTACAGTGTTACTTCAAAGCAGAAATGTGCACTAATCTAGGATAATCAATTACAATACTACTTACACAGGCTCCAAAGCACTGTTGTCCACTGTGCTCTAAACTCTTATCTCCAAGATTTCATTATGTGTTACACATTGTATGCGTCCCCCTCATTTTGATGGCCAGTGCCATACACTGGCGGGATGAAGAGATGTTGACAGGTGAAGTCCCAGGCCCATCTTAGGATGGTCATACTTCATTTTACTAATCAGAGCCAGTGTTCCAATGTACACTGAACATTTTAGATAAGAATTTATGATGAATCCTTGCTCTGTCTTATCAATGGTATACTTTGTGAGCAAGAAAACATTAATTTCCACTGTGTTCTAAGCATTTACAATATAACAGTGTGCACAGTTTTGCTTGTATTTTCCCATATAGTGATATTCATCTGACTACTGAATGGCTGAAAGGTTTCAGTTAGACACCCTTTATTTGATCTCTTATACTGGGGCACAATACACTACACTTTAAAGCAGAAATGTCTAATAATCCAAGCCACTGTCTAAACAACACATTATATAACACCAGATTGCTACATTTACAGTGTCACAAAGTTGTGTCTCCTTGATTGGATAATGTATTCCATATTTTATCAATGTTCTCCATATTTTGAGTGCTAGTGTCCCACATTTGGGTGATGGAAGGTTGAAGTATGCCAGGCACCTCCACCATTGGGCTTGCTTGCCAAGGAAGGGTAAGGCAAAAATAATGTGAATTGATTTTTCAGATCAAATTTGAATATATCAGACATGCTTAGTGCAGCAACAGAAAGATTAGCAATAAGAAATTGGCCTTTTTTTAGAGGTGGCATAAAGTAATTAGGAAAATTAGATGTTTGTTTCAATAGATATGATTAAGTTATGTGTACTCCATTTGTAACTGAAGCACAAGGTAAACATTTGTATATATTTGTATATATTGACCAGATTATGCCCCTCTTGCAGGGTAAGGATGGGGCCATTTGTAGGAGTAAGAGCATAGAAGACATAGACCAGATTATAATTGTATACCACTTGCATAACATGAATGTGTTTAGAGATGCTCCAGTACAACAAAATGCATAAAAGAAAATCTGGTTTAAAAAAAAGTATCACTCAGTAGTATTCACAGCTCCAGGGTGACTCCAGTTCCAGTCTTTCTGAGCCCCTGGCTTGCAGCAGGTGGCCAAATGACAGAATAGTACATAACCATCATTGACAATGATAGCTGTTGGAGAAACTACAGTAATGTAAGAGTTAAAACTACGGGAGCCTGGCTACCTGCAAAACCTCCTGTACCCTACCACCCCTCCTGCCCACTCCGCTCCACCAACGAGGGATTGCTGGGGGTTCTGAGGGTTTGTTTACAAACATCCAGTGCATGTTCTTTTGCTTATGCAGCCTCTGACCCACTGGAACGCTCTACCTCATTACATCAGAGAAAGTTTGTCTGTGGACCAGTTTAAATAGGAGCTTAAAACCCATTTGTTCAGACAAGCTTTCCCAGACTATATTTAATATTTATTGGTGTCAAAATGATTTTATATGTCATTTGTTTATAAGTATTGTATTTTAAATGTTAATATGATGTAAAGTGCAATGAATCGCAATGAGAATTGTGCTATACAAATAAATTGAATTGAATTAAAGGGTAGCACTGTTAGATAGATAGATAGATAGATAGATAGATAGATAGATAGATAGATAGATAGATAGATAAAGATAGAGAGATAAATAGATAGACAGACAAATAGATAAATGTTCATTGCAAAAAACATTGTTGGGGTATCAGTTAGGGTTCTTTCTAAAGTGACAACAGCAGGGAAATGTGATGTTAGGGTTTCCAACCCTAACACCCCAGCCTGCACCCTGCAGACACTGCTAGACATTGGGGGGTGCCTTAGGAGCAACGACCCCAAGGCACACTCCTGATGTCTGTCAGTGTCTGCAGGGTGCAGGGTTGGGTGTTAGGCTTGGAAACCCTAACACCACATTTCCCTGCTTTTGGCGCTTTAGTAAGAACCCTAACTGATGCATTAATGAAGCTTTTTGCAATGAATTTCCTTACTTTTTCAGATAGCATAATCATATCCTTATTTGTCTGCACTCCCATCCCTTGGTAGATGTGTGTGTGTGTGTGTGTGTATATATATATATATATATATATATATACTATATATATATATATATATATATATATATATATATATATATAGAAGTGTGAAGCACAGGGTCCTTCAGGCCCTGTGCTTGCATTCATAGGACAACAGTGACCAAATTGTCAGCATAGCCATCTTATTGCCCCCACCTCATGAATCCCAGTATAGAAAATTTTTGAATCCATGCCAAAACATATTTCTGTGCAACTGCAACACCATTCCGTGTCATGAGTGTGAAAACACATTTGGTCAGGATTCGAAAAATCACATCTGTGACATATGTGAGGCTGAGTAATAAGAAGGCTATGTTGAAAATCTGGGATCAAAATATTTAACATTTCTGAACTTAAGAGCGGACATAGTGAAATTGCAATGAATGGTCATAACTTTGACATTGTTTCATACTTTGACCTCAAATTTTGAACAGTCTTCTTATGACCCCACTCATAAACCACATAGGTGAAAATGTTCAAATCTGTGCCAAAATGTCATTCTGTGCCACAAGTGCAAACACATTTCAGGCAGCATGTGAAAAATGACAGCTATACTGTTCATGAGGTGGTGTGAAAAAAATGGCTATGTTGGAAATTTGGAGTCAAAATATTACAAATGACCAAAGTTATGTGCATGCATACAAACATTTCAATGAACACTCATAACTCGCATTTTTTAGGATTTTTTTCATCAGATTTTCAACATGGGCTTTTTGGGACCACACCTCATAAACACTGTCACCATCATTTGGTTAATCAGTCCCAAAAGGTGATTTTGTGCAGTGACCGTGAAATCACTTTCTGACCTGATTAACAAAACAACAGTAACAGTGTTCATGAGGTGGGGTCGCAAAAAGCCCATGTTGAAAATTTGATGAAAAAATACCCAAAAATGCCAAAGATGTCAACATAAGTTCAAAACACAATTGAAATACTTATATGGCACTTACCTTGATTTGTCAGTTTGCAGTTCAGCTTTGAAGAGTGTAGATGTGTCCTGGTCCACAGAAGATGACAGCCCAGGACCTCCAGTGGTAAGTATAGGGTAAGGGGGGTAAGGGATAGTGGGTGCTCAGTGGGAGGGTTGGGATGAGGGGAGGGGGTCAGCGGCGACGATGAGGGACCATTTTCTTTGTTTCAGGTTTTAAAAATTAAAGACGTTGCAGGACAGTTTTCTTTTTGGGGGGGTAAAAAATATATATTAATACTATTAGAGGACACGGGGAGTAGGCTCCCCAGTGTCCCACACTGCTGGTGGGGGGGTAAAAAAGATTAAAAGTTTAAGTGGGGAGTGGGCTACCCAGTGTTCCACACTGCTGAGGGGTGGTATACATATCTCAGGACACTAGGAGTGAGCTCTCCAGTGCCCACAGTGCTGGCAGGGGGGCTTCCAGCACTGACACAAGGTTTGGGCACCCCAATGTCAATAAATACAGTATGGCAAACATGTCATACTACCATGCCTCAGCTCCTTCCTCTTGGAGGGTTTAAAATCCTTAAATAATTCTAGGCTTAGGTAAACACCAACAGGTGTTTACCTAATCAGGGGCCAAGGAATCAGATTCTGGGGTCAGTTAGCCCCAGAAATGCTTAGAAATGTTTCTTGTAGTCAGAGCTTTAAGTGCCCCAAATTGCGGCACAACCGCCATTGATCCGTGAAACAGTGCCACAATTTGTGGCAAAACCCCTGGTGTTTCACACAACAGTGCTGCAGTTTGTGGCACTTTCTCAAAAGTAGTGCCACAATTTTGCAGCACTACAAACAGGCCAATTAAAATAAACATATTTCCCGGACACTTTAAAAAAAAATAATCACAAAATCATGTCCGTCGGGCCCCAGTTAGGTAAACACAGGTGCTAGTGTTTACCAAGGAGCAGTAAGTTATTTCATGTTTTCCACTTTGCTAACTGAAAACAAGATGGCAGAATCTCAGCACTACTTTCCATATTTGCAAAAGCAAACCCCACTTTTGCGGCAGTAAAATAGTACTTTCACATAGCACATCTAATTTTCCCTTAGGAAATAATGGGAAACTTTGAATTTTAATAACTTTTGAATGGATTAATATGTTTGCACCAAACCTTCAAAAGGCATGTCTGTGACCCATACCTCATATGCCCTGAAAGTTTCAGACCAAACCCCCAAGCCATTTCTGAGAAACGGCGTGACAAAGAATTTGCACAAAAATAGTAATTTTTTGACACTCCGCATCCCCACAACTACATATCAGACTGGAACAAATCTTGTCACATCAAGGGATCTTTTCTTCCTGTCAGAGAGTGAAAAAGTTTATGCAAATTGGTCAAACAGTTGCAATGTTGTTAAAGTGCAAAATTTGGGGTTTAACATAGGAGTGACCATTGAACCCTAACTATAGTGGTACTACTGCACCACTATAATATTTATATATATAAATATATATATTTGGAAACCCTAATGCCACATTTCCCTACTTTTGTCACTTTAACCCTAACTAGTGACTAGTGCATTAATGAAGTTTTTTGCCAAGAATGTCCTTACTTTTTGAGAAAGTATAATCATTGCCTTCTTTGCCTGTGGGAGTGCAGGGCCCAGAGGGCCCTGCGCTGCAACCCTCCATAGATCCATACATGTATGTTGCCATGCAACCATTTCAGACAAAATAGCAATCAAATTGTCAGCATAGCCTTGTTATTACCCCACCTCATGAACACTGGGCTGAGAATTTTCAAATGTTCACTGAAACATCACTCTGCACCCCACAAGATCATTCCACAGCACAAGTGACAAAACACATTTTGACCAGGAATTGAAAATTGACAGGTCTCATGTTTATGAGGTGATGTAAAGAGATTGCATTGTTGAGAATCTGGGGAGAAATTATTGAAAAGTATGAAAGTTAGGAGCAAGCATAGCGAGATGTTAACAGATGTGCAGAACTCTGCCATTTGAACACATTTTGAGACCAGTTTTTCAGCATACATTTCTTATGATCCCACCTCATGAACAAGTATGGAAAAATGTTTGAAATCTGGCCTGAAAGGTGATTTCACCAACCAACCGCAAAATCACTTTTTGGGTAGGAACTGGGAAATGATACCAACATTGTTCATGAGGAGGGGGTCCAAAAAGGGTATGTTGAAAGTGTGGTGTCAAAATCTTGTAGAATGACAAAGTTTTGCATGAAACTTGAAAATCTTATTGAAATACATTGAAGCACAGTTACCTGAGTTTTTAAATTCCACAGTAGTCAAGTAGTCCCTCCCTTCCCCCATCTCCATCCAGTTCCTGTATAAAAATGCAGTTCCCTGGTAGCGTAGTGGTCCATCCCCCCCCTCCCCAATTCACCAGTTGCCATCCCCATATAAAAATATATTATATTTTCCAGTAGTCTAGGGGTCCCTCCTCCTGCCTCCATTCACTGATTGCAATCCTGCTATAATTCTACTATATTTACTTCTGAGGTGCCATCTTTTGGACGAGACATTAAACCGAGGTCCCATCTGCCTGGATTGATGGTAGTTCAGATGGATGTTAAAGATCCCATGGCACTTATCGAAAAGAGTAGGGGAATTTCCCCAGTGACCTGGCCAAATTTCCCTCATTCACTAAAAAAAAACACCAACAGCTTAATCTGTTTCAAGGTCAGTTGGCATTCATCTGTATCCCCCTTCCCCGGACCGTGCCTGAACATAGGCAGTATTTGTCTAGTGCACTTACCTGGTCAACAAAAATGAAATAAATAAATAATATAATATTTCCCTGGTAGTCTAGTTGCCCCTCTCCTGATGTCTGATCACTGTCCCCTTATGTCAAAAAACATGCCCTGGTAGTTAAGTGGACCCACCTCCTCCCCAGTCCCTGATTGTCCTCTTGCTATTTGACAACATTTTCCCTGGTAGTCTAGTGGTCCTCCCTCCCCTCCCTGATGTCTGATTGCTGTCCCTTTTTTTCAAGAAATATCCCCTTGTACTGTACTTGTCCCACCCCACTCACCCATTACCACTTACCCTCCTGGTATTGTTTTGTTTTGTTGTTTTTAAGTTCCTTGGTAGTCTAGTGGGCCCTCCCTGGCACCGATCCCTGTACATCAAATAATGAAAATCCATAGCCCTAGGCCCACTAGACTACCAGGGAACATTTTGTGTAATACCGGGAAGGTGATGGGCAATCGGGGAGGAGGGTGGGATCACTAGACTAGAAGGGTATGTTTTTTGGCATAAGGGGACAGGATCAAACATTGGGGGAAGGGGAAGGGACCACTAAACTACCAGAGAAATATTATATTATACCAGCATGGTGATCTGTGAATGGGGAAGGGGGAAGGGGAGGAAGGGACTACTATACTACCAGAGAACTCAACATTTTTTTAAAGAGAATGAAGTTCAGATGCTTAAATCCTTTTAGGAATCTTTTTCACAATTTGCATAAAAGAATCCTTGTCAGAAGCTCACAGTCCTTTTCTGCAGTTGCATTTTCACAGTTTGGCAAAGGAACAAATCTTTTTTGCAAATTGTGAAAAAGACTCCTGTATTGTGATTGTGAAAAAGGATTTTGGTATCTTAATAAAAATGCATTTCCAAGGAACTTACACAAAAAGTAAAGTCAGAATCAAACTCTAGGTAAACACAAGTTGGTGTTTACAAAAGCCCAGTATTTTTTAGCTATTTCATTTAATTTCCAGTGGTAACTGTAAACAAGATGGTGGCAGCAGGAAAAAGGATTTCTCATTTGCAGTTCAAGATTACCCATTTGTGGCTCAGGATTACCCATTTGCCAAACAGAATCCTGATTTGGATGCTCACATCTGACTTTTCCCATAGGAAATAATGTGAAACTTTGAAATTTAATAACTTTTCAATGAATTAATATTTTTTCACCAAACATTCAAAAGGCTCCACTGTGACCCAAGACATATATACCCCAAACATTTCAGACCAAAAGTCCACACAGTTTTTGCAAGGCAGTGACAAAGAATTTGACAAAAAAAATGTAATTTACAGGTTTTTTAACACTCCGTGTCTCTGCACCTGCACATCCTACTGGAATGGCACTTGCCATATCAAGACATATTTGTTCCCTGATGGTGCATGCCTAATTTCATGCAAATCGCTTGAAGGGTTGCGAAGTTATTAAAGTGCACAATTTTCAGTTTGACATAGAAGATTTAACCCTAACTAAAAGACAGACAGACAGACAGATAGAGAGTGACAAAGAAAGAATTGTTTACTGGTGTCATTAGCAAGCTTTTTTTTATAAACAATGGTTTGTCTTGCAGCTAACTGAATGTGATTTCTTTTCAGGCAACCTTCCCGGCATGTGATAACACACAACATGATTGATGCAATTTTGTTTGTTTTAAAGCACTTCACAATGAAGTCAAAAACACTGGCTTGGTGTTTAACAGAAGGGCACTCATAATTTACAGCATTTACACAAAAGAAAAGGAAATGCACCAATTCAGCAGTTATATCAGCGTGTTCTTTTATTTTGGACCTTTTTGGTTTCCTTGGAAAGGACTGAAATGTAAAAATACACAAATCAAAGTGTAATTAGAGTTTTTTACAAAGATGATAGCGCACTCCGGTGATTTTTCCAAAGGTTATTTGAAAAAAAAAAAACTAAAAATGCTACCCTGGCTGCTGCATATACAGACAAGGGGTTTGAAAAAAAAGTGATGGCATTACTGTTTTAAGAGTAATCTGGAAATATTGCCAAAATCTCTTTAAATAGCATGTTTTGGCAATCATCAAAAAACAGTTGGCAAGGTGTGAGGAAATCAGACCAAATTACTAAACGAGAAAGCCCATTTTTCTTGATCATTTGGCAAATTTCATGACTGGCTGCAGGTATTAGTATTATGTTGCCAGCTGAATTCCTTACATCACAGCAGCCACACTTTAAAAATCTTCAAGGTGTTGATAAAATGAGCCCTGAAATTTATTACAAAATTCCTAATTATTGAGTTCTTTGTGCTTATCATTTTAACCAACATAAAAATATATGAGTCTATTTTATACTCATGTAATGATGTGAAAATAAATGCAATGCAGTGAACCAGTTGCGGTTTGTGTCCGTGTGCCCCATTTAAAGCTGCCAGCTGCATCTCCTGAATAAATGCGCCGAATCTGTAAGGTCTGCGAGGAAGTCGCGTTATCTGAGCCACCCGATTCTTAACTCAGCTTACCTTTTAAAGTGGAAACTAATTAAGACGAGAGAAACCCCTCCCCAGACACGGCCAGACAAAATAGGAGTTGGCACACCAGACCAGGTATAGAAGGTACAGTTCATTAAATCCGCTTGCCTTATCACTTATAGGGTGAAAACGTTTTTATTTTGTTTTGTCTTTGGTTCCTTTTATGGTCCTGTGATGAAGAACTCTGCTTCTGGAAAGTCCACCAATGACTCATGTTATTTAAAGAACACGGTCTCTCCAGAACATCTAAAAAAGAAGATGCAAAATCAGAATCCAAGAATCATTTTTCCCGTCACTTACTGTATTAAATTCTGAGCTACTGCGTTCTTTTGTACTTTGTGTTGTTACAGTATTGTGTTTATTTTTCATGTTTAAATGTTGAATTCATTCAAAGGCTCAGCCTTTTCGCATCACTTTATTTTATACATATTACATTATTTTCTTGTATTCCCCCCACCCTGTTCCTTCTGCGACGTTCTCTGAGGAGACGCTAGCTGAAGTATTTAACATATGCCCATTTCACCAGCTGTGAACTATTTTGCATTATATATTAAACTCGACTTCGTCCCTTATAGCGTTCTCTTTTGAGGGGGATGGCATGTTTTACAATAAGCAAGAGAGTTTACAAATGCACTAGGAACCAGGATGAGTACTGGGGATATGCAGATTAGTAGATCTGAAATGCATTAGGAATGCGCTGTAATAATACTGACAGTTCTGACAGTATTGACAATATGAAAAATATATGTGTGAACAAAGCACTTTCAGACAGTTAACTGACGAAACAATAAAAAGACTCGACTATACACTATTTCAAATAATTGACATTTGTGTTTTGATGAATCATTTTTTATATTTTCAATTGATCTACCACCTGGTCTCCAGTTAATGTTGAACAGAGATCTGCCGCAATTATTTACACAAGCCGATGGAGACATACAATTGCTTTAGGTTGTTTTCAATTAAATGTAGTACTGCGGGATCTACTGTGTTCTCAAAAGTAAATCTAATAAGAGACTCGATTCTGTAAGACATATGTGCACATACCAAGTTATTTAGAATACATTTGCCTTGCTTTAGTATTAAACTCCTGAACCGACTGAATAAAAGTACAAAACTGAAGCAAATGGATTCGTTACCTATGAAAGAAAGGTAACAGTTTATTGAACAGCTTGGGCTCTTTGTGCAGGGCATTATATTTACTGAAAAGTACATGTTGTAAGCATTAGATTATTTAAAATACACATTTCTTAACATTTTTATTTTATAGGGGATTGGTAGCCTTGAAAGGGACAAGTTAATTTGTTGCTTTACCTACTCTTTCTTTAGCCAATAACCCATAAGTATATTGAATTTGCTGTTCACACTAATTAGATTTTGGAATTACCCAGTTCCTGGTTTTAATGATCTGACAATTGCGCTAAAATATACCTGTAACCCTTTCCCAATTCAGAGTTTAAGGGAGCAAGAGAAATTCGGGTAACAAAAGAGTAAAATTAATGTAATCCAGATCCGTCTTAGTTTCCGTTTTGATTATTTCCCCGTTTCCCATTCATGACTGCCTTTCTTTTTAATTTTATTTTGTACGACTCTTTAAGTAAAAGACATCAGTTTTGAATTCAATCCCACTGTTAACTCCGAAATATATAAAGTCACTGTGTACTTTCTAGCTCCTGCATTTGTAAAATGAAACCAGGTATGCTTATATGGAATAATTATGTTCAAAATTATTAGAGGAAGAAGATGACATATTATGGGCTATCTGTTTTACCTGAATCTCTACAGTTGAAGAATTTGCAGCGGTCCATCTGAGAATGTTAAGGCAAGTTTTTTGTTTGTTTGTTTGTATTTTGTTTTGTTTGTTTTTTGTTTTCTTCTGATTCATCTGCGTCTCCATAATCTATTTTTACCTTAATCAAAGAATTATAACATATTGTCCTTTTTTAGCATTAATTAAAATAATAGGTGTTAATGTAGCAAAGTACCTATGAAGGCTATTTATTTAGTTATGTATTTATTTATTTAAAAAGTTGCACCAGGAAAGCACACTGATCATGAATTGCTCATTTCCAGGTGCCTCCTGGGAGAAAGGGGCAGGGAAGTAACAACAAAGCATTCAGACCGGCTATTATTAACAGTTTGAACTGCTAACGCGGAAAAATATTTACTTCTGGGTGATGTTGAAGTAATCACATTTTTAAATATTTAAAAGCACGGAAAATGAAAATATGCTTATTTAGAAAGGAAACAGAGATGCAGCATCTCCTCTAGACTATCCAGGCATATGCATAAACCACTATATTGTCTATGACTGGCATACATTATGAGTCAGTGACTTGCTCAAGGAAAACGGTGACTTTTCCCAAATATATGCTAAATATATACAATACATATATTTTTTTCAAATACCAAAGTAAATTTAACAGCACTGTTGAGACGGAAATTATCCTAATCTTCGAAATAACTGTATTTAAGAAAAACTGCTATCCTTGAAGAATAAGAGATGTAAGACTCTTCAGCATATATTGGAGTCCCGCCAGATAGCGCTAGAGGGCTGTTTATAGAAAACATTTGCTCATTTTCTAGTAACCGAATAGCTGGCTAACTGAATGAAAGGAAGAAATCTAACTCCAGTGTTCACGATTCCTGGTTTCTTTAACTGGTATATTGGACTTCGAGAACGAAAATCTTTAGCTCTTAAAAATTCTCTGACGTAAAAAAAGTTAAGAGGGAATAAACGAGGTACTTTTTAATCCTTTCCAAAGTCTACAATCAAAAGTTGTGTTGAGGTTAAAAGAGTTCAGCATGATGCGCTATACCACTGATTGTCAGATGCGGAGAGATCTTCGAAGGGTAAGAGTACTCTGGTGAATTAAACAAGACATTCTCAAAAGTCACAATTAATAAAGTCATAAAAATGAAAGATAACCCAATTATAAAGTACTCGAAAATATAGCCTAGTGATTAGAGTAAGGAGCTGCGAATGAGCTTGTTACATCCAGCAGACCTGGGTTTGATTCCCACAATATCTACTTGCATACTTTGTGATTCTGAGTAGGTCACGTAACCACCCCAAAGCTCCCGGGTCGCCCCTGAAAACAGGCACTTGTGCCTAGTGGGCCATACCTGGTCAACAAAGAGTAAAAAAATGTGAAAGATGAGTAAACTCTACAATAAATACCAAGGATTTTAAGACAATAAACTAAAAACAAGTCAATACAACAATATTGTAACTGTTGTTGTGCAAAACAGAGTACAAATGAAATGAACAAATATGAGAGAAGGTAGAAGTCCACTAGTAACACTAAAAAGAGACTATGCTAATCCATGAAGACATTTACCCGAAAAATAACTATGGTGTCATTGTAGATTATATATATATTATAGATAGATAGATAGATAGATAGATAGATAGATAGATAGATAGATAGATAGATAGATTCAAAATATTTGCATAAAAAACTGCACATAGGAGGTCAAAGCTCAATTTTCCAAGGAAAATGATTGCTCTTGCTTTGCAAACCAAAAAATGTTTCCCCCATTAAATGCACTTTATCCACATACTTGTACATTATGTTAGAATTGCTTTTTCTACCATTCAGTAAAATTTACATAATCCAGAAATTCCTCGTACTACCAAACAAACAAACAGTGAATAAAGTTACAAACAAGATTAAGGTCCATGTTATTTGTTCCTCCGACCAGGCGTTAATTATGTCAACAGATGTAGGGGTCACTAAGACGATTTAAACCACGCGAATTTAATAAACCAGATTAGCAATATGTACTTTATAAACTGTTAGGAACTCATGGGCAATGTACCGCAACATATGGTACCAGATATTAATCAACTATTTATACAATAGGTTTTCGATTTCGTCCCCGAAATAACTGAATATATCACCAGTTGCCTGTCATCTACGGCACAAATTTAAAACAGGAGTGTTCACATTTTCCACTCAAGAGTTTATCTTCTTACTCTATAGTGTGTTTACAGAGTACACTTGCAAGTTGATTATTTGAAACGTATCCATAGGTAACTATATCGATACTCTAAGGAGGGTCATTTTAAAACTCCATTAAAGCCAAACTCTTTAGGACAACGTGTGTGTATGGGGAAGGCTGAATTTGAATGGGTATTTTTTTGTGAAATCCGGGGCACTTTGCTCTGGTGCACTTGTAAGATGTGACTTGAAGTGGTACTTTAGCCCTGCGATTGTCTTAGTATTGTTTTTCTTGAAATGGATCCTTTGCCTTTAATGAGTCCCCACACAGCTGGACAGCTCCCACTCGGACACTGAGAGCTCTAACCCTACACTGACCCCAATTTGACACCACAAGAGGAAATTTTACCGCCTGTTAAAACCATTTTCAGCCAAGGCAAAAGATCTGCTTGTTGATGGAGATATAGTCCTATACTGGAGCTAGAGTCCCACTGTACATTTCTCTTATACTTGAAGACACGCCGGGGAAATGCCTCATACTGTATGCAGCGTGTTTTTGTTCAATTTATTTCCTATTCAAATACTCCCCCATGTCCACACTTGGACATACTTGGGCTATATTTGCAGTATTTGAGGCAGAAATATAAAACAAAAATACACACCAGAGTCAATAGCATGATTCAGGATGGCGTCACCTAATACGACTAGAAAGGTTTGTATTTATTCTAATGTTAAAACGACATTTTCGGGTATAATACTGATAATAGACACACACACACACGCACACACACACACACACACACAGATAAAAATAAAAAAATGAAAGCTTCTGTCTCGCCAACCTTTTCATGTTGTAGAAAGGCTGAACTGTTGATGTTTTGCAGTCCCCATTACAACTAACCCCAAGAAAAGATGGCACAACAGTGTTATCCCTAGAACAAACAAAATCAGACTTAAATGAGGGCTAATATTTCTACTGCGGTTATGGATGAACACTTTTATTTGCGGTTTTTAAAAACAGGGCGCTTGATCTAAGCGACTTTCAGTCTTTTTTTCTGCTTTCAGTAATGGTCCCTTTATTCGCCTTGTGTCCTCCCAAAATACATCTCTTGATTATGTGTGAAATAATGTTCTTCTGTTATAACACTTAAAGAAAACGCTAAACAAAATAGACAACCTATTTGATACAGGCATTATCTGAAACAAACATCAAACCTTGATTCTGAAGATATAGCAAAACAATCCGTGTATTAAATACTCCGTGTGGCTAACTACTTTGGAATAAACATTAGTAAGCTGGGTTTTAAAATTAAATGTGTCTATTTTACAGTATACAACACAATCTATTTGTGCAATCCATTGGTAGATTCAATATAAAGAAACGATTATAAAATTGTGACATTACTTTTACAAAGTGTGTGCCTGTGAGTACGATTAACTAGAAATCCGCGGCCATATATTGAAGGAGACTTAACTAGCCTGCTAAACCTTAAAAGCCGATCAGTTTTACAGCCCACACAAAGGAAGTAAGAAACGCAGTGGAAGAGAGTTCTGGTCGTTTAGAAAACTAATTGCAGTTTGCCGTTGAAAAAGTATAGCACTAGAAAAAACTGAAAAGAATTAGCATAAGTTATGTGTAGCAGAGTCTCAGTGCGCCCAAAGGATTAGGCAAGCATTCAGTGTCATGAATATCGCGAACTGTATCAGCAACCTGGAGTACAAAAGAAAATACAGAGTATCTCATATGCCTTAAGTAGCTCAATTATTGTAAAACCTATTGCACTTTTTTGCATAAAGGCAGTTATAATTAAGCAGGTGTTTAAGGAGGAGTTGGTTTTTACTTACCTCCCTCGTCGGAAAAGTCTCCAACAGTATTTCGGGGAAAAACATAAGATCGCGTTTTAATCTTGAAGCTCGCATAGGGAAAAAAACCTCTGGGTCTTCATTAGTTGCTTGTTTCTGGTTTTTAAGCAGCATGAAACGGTAGGGAAAATATTTGTGAGGGTATGCTCCCCTTTGCTGTCCTACATTTGCCAATATGTGCTCTGCTCTGCAGGGCTAAAGACTTTCAGAACACGTTGAAATGCCCACCGGCGTATGTCAGCCCTCCCCACCATATATTTCTTTTTATGTGAGGCTTGGTTTCCCACAAACATCACTGCTGTTATGATGCCTCATTTAATCAAACTGTTTAATTGGTCTGGTAAATACTATCATCATCCCAGGTACTCAATCATTCATCGTTTTGGGGGGTTTATTGACCTCTGGAGCTTACTCCCCACGTCCATTTACATTTGGTCAGATTTGAACTCCTCTGATTCCTGTCTGATTTTGGAAATCTAATACGACTTACACAGTATACTTTGTTTTGTTTGTGGAAAGCCGTCGATATATGATGATGTCAACATCACAGATGGGTACATAATCATTGATGAAGCCAAAATATTAATCGGGATAAATGGACTGTCTTAAGTTTAGAGCGCAGGAGAGCGTAAACAAGAGGGGAAAGGGACAAAACTGCAGCAATCGATAGTCTGACCATCGCTCCTCCCCTAAACTTCAAGCTTTCCCCATGATTGAGGATCTCTCAGAGCTTTGGTAATTGACTGCTCTGAGGTAAGGCATGATTTAGACACAGCCAAATGATTGGACGAGAGAAACATACTAAAATTACTTTCTCCATAAAAAGCTTTTTTTTATGGGAAAAGTTCATTCTGTGTTCAAGGGGGTGAGCCAGTTCACTTAATTTGCTAAATAACCATGCTGTAATTAGCAACACCATTAGCAGGCATTACGGAGTTAATACTTAAGCATACATTTGACAACCACTACAAAGCCAACAAGTTAAGCTTCAGAAACATAAATTAAAACAGCAGGTTGAGTGATTGGCTCAAAAGGAGCATATACATTCACACATATAAATCCATCTGAAGTTCAAACTCATGTAAAAATACAACATTGACATTGACTTTAACCTTTCCAGGGCTGTCAGTTTAAGGATTATTTGACTGATCAGATATAGCTGATGAAAGCAAGGTGCTGTTCTTGGAAGAAAAGTTCTAAGTTCTCCGGAGGCAGATAGATAGATAGATAGATAGATAGATAGATAGATAGATAGATAGATAGATAGATAGATGGATGGATGATCACTATGATAGTTTCAATATGCGCGTTAATATAGATCAGAAAACGGATTACTAGTTTTCAATGTTTTAGAACGCGTTATTTTTATGTAAAGAATATGAACACCTACATCACATGACATGTTAGATCATGCATACATTAGGATTTAAAGTTTTGTGATTTGTAAGGTTAACCGTTGAAATGCAAACCAGGCACAGGCTCACTGAGTTTCTACGTTTTCCTCGTGTTGTTTCCCTGTAGAGATTGTTTCTTCTTTCTGGCTGCTGTGCCTGTGTTGAGCTGAGCTGCTCATGCTGGAAGTGGTGCCGCTGCTGTGTTGGCTGGCTCCCCCCGTGCGCACATGAAGCCGTCCTCATTGCATACTCTGCATAACAGAGCTCTAAGCCTCTCCTCTCTCTCTAGTGCTGCTGCACGACTGGCTCTGACCAGCACTACTTCCGGGTTCCGTCATCCTACTCTCCCGCCGCTCGGCGCTGCGAACTGAGCCTCCTCTATAGGCGAGCCAGCAGCCAACCTGCCAACAGTTACTGACACTCACTCATCTCAGAGAGAGAGAGAGAGAGAGAGAAGAGAGAGAGAGACACACACACAAAACACCTCCAGCACCAAAAAAGAACGACCAAAGCAGCCTCGCAAAGTACTCCTTCCCCTTGCGTTTTGTTTCCTGCACAGCACCAGAAAGATAGCGGTCCAAAGAAGCCGCGCAGCGGAGTTGATTGGGAAGAACACGGGCTACAAAAAGATTCCTCCTCTCTTCTTCATCATCATCAGCCATCATTCATTCACTACCTTGACAACCCCTGGCTTTGATTGACAGCTGGAGTGGCAAAAAGCCATGAGACACGACAGTTTGGTTACATGCGGGTTGTTGACGGGCCGATCGTAACCTTCAGTTTTTGGGGGCTTGACAATTTTTGTACGCAGCAAAATAAAAAAAAGACGGGAGAAAAAAAGAAGAAATATCTCACAAACTCTTCGTGGTCTTCTGTGTTTGTGTTTTCTATACTGGAGGGTAGGAGAAGTCTCTAACTGGATTGGAAAAGGAATCAGACTCTATATCACTTTGTTAAGCGGACTGGGATATTAAATATACGACACATCCCGGAGTTTATTGGAGCGCAGACTGATGGCGCAAAGGGTAGGTTTAAATCTCCAACACTTGCCTAGATAAATCCTCTCCGAGAGAAAGAGAGAGGGCCTGTCCGATCGCTCGCTCTCTCCTGCTGATGATGGCGGCCAGCACTCGCAAATAACAGCAAGATTCGCTAACATCTTGCTGCTAATATATACATTTTTTTTTTAAAAAATCCCTTCCAACGTTGCTGTCCAACCAGCGAGCTCAGTGCTTTCCCACACAGCAGCGTTTTATAGGGTTCATCAAGAAATCGCTGCTTGTTTTTCTCAGACGCTGACAAGGGGGCAAAGGAGAATTGCAACTTATGATGTTTTTGGTAACTTTTAACATTTGTTTTACTAAAATCTGATTTTTTTGTTTTATTTTCATCATTTCTCTCCTTTCTTCTCAGTCTAGTTTATTTTGTTCTTTATTTACGTTTCTGAACGGTCTTGATGTTGCTGCTTTGACAAGTGTGTGTGTGTGTGTGTGTGTGTGTGTGTGTGTGTTTTGTTAGTTCTTCAGCTTAATCTTAGTGTTGAATTTGTCCTGTATTTTTGTTTTGTTTTAACAGTACGATGAGCTGCCCCACTACGGCGCGATGGATGGAGTGGGGGTCCCGGCTTCCATGTACGGGGACCCTCACGCCCCCCGGCCGCTCCCCCCGGTGCACCACCTGAACCACGGGCCACCGTTGCACGCCAGCCAGCACTACGGAGCCCACGCACCACATCCCAATGTCATGCAGGCCAGCATGGGCTCGGCTGTCAACGATGCCCTAAAGCGGGACAAAGATTCAATTTATGGGTAGGTACAAAGAGCAAGAAGGAGGGCCAACAGCAGCAAGATCATTCCACTCTACAGGGCAACAACAAGTTTGGGAAGTCAGAGAAAAGAGCGGAGAAGTAGAGCCCACACAGCCCGTACACAGACCATCTGCACACTTCACTAAAATAAGGTTTTGGTAGTAAGGTTGCAACATCAGAAATCTTTGAAGTGAGCAAAGTAGCAAAGAACTAGCTACAAAGAGAATGAAAAGCACTGGAGATGTGAACAGAAAAACTGCGAGGATATCAACAAAACTGACAAATGCATTATGTTATCAAACAAATGTGATTGTTGTGCCTAACATTAACATAATAGAATTATATAGTAAATGCCTGGTGATATTATGCACAAATTTTATAATGCTAAATTGTCAAATGACATATGCATTTTATTGGAAAAAATAAAACAACCGCATTTCTAGACAGCATGATGAAGTTAGAGAAAGATCCTGTCATTTCAGCATGCAAAGTGTAAACAACTTCACAAACCGTCACATATACCTTTTGCAGAATAATGGTATTAAAAGGGCTACAACAATTATCAATGCTGGGCTAAGATATATAAAAACAACAATCATAATATGCACACTGAATAATAAATAATTGGTCACCACGATATTGTAGTACACATATTAGCTCAGACTTTATTAAACACATTAAAACAAAACTAAACCACTGGGTGTTTATACAATTGATAAGTAGCTCTAATGGTTTCATGCATTTACTTGCCATCCAGTGACTGGTGCAACTAGAATTTGTCTTGTCTGTTTTACACGAGTAAGTAATTCTGCTACTACTTTTGCAGTCCTATTAGTGCTTTCAGTTTTCTCGCTGTTGTTTTAATTAAAGTGGCAACTGTTGGTTTCATCAAGTAGAAAACATATTTTGTAGGAAAAGATGTTTTTGCCAGGCTCCATGTTTTTAACATCTAGAGACAGAGTGACTGGCAGTGTTTGGGAATTGTGGGGACTTTTAGAAAAGTATATTTTGTAGAGAAGACAGTCTCAAGCACTCAGATTGCGGGAGACAATGAGAGGTGGCTGTTCTTGGCTCATTCCTGTTGTATTTTTCACTTGCTTTTCCTTTTTCACCCTTGCAGTCATCCATTGTTTCCCCTGCTAGCGTTGGTGTTTGAGAAGTGCGAGCTAGCGACGTGCACCCCTCGAGAGCCCGGCGTGGCAGGCGGCGATGTGTGCTCTTCGGACTCCTTCAATGAGGACATCGCAGTCTTCGCCAAACAGGTCATCTTCATCTCCTTTCACCCTCCTCACCATTGCTTGCATCCATATTACCACACAGCCCTGGTTATTTCCTGCTGGGCCCCAACTTGACACTCTCAGCACATGCCCTTTGGCATCTAATTCATCACCATTGGGTGGAAACTTTCTCCTCTCTGCTGTGTTTGGGCAATTATCTGTGGCTACTACTCGCCCTTAGATTTGTTTTGGGAAAGCACAATATTAAGAATCAATTTGACCAACATTATTTTACTGTGCTTACACTTATATATACATCATACAAAAAAGTAATGATTTGAATCCCAACTAACTTGTAAAACAAAAGGTTAGCATGCCACTTTCCTTTTCAGCCCGTAATTGTAACATATGTAGAAGTAAGTACCCTTTAAATAGCCACTTTCCTCGGTTTGGGTTTTATTACAAGAGTCCTCACATAGTTTTTAAGAATTGGCCTATGATTGATACTGATTTTCCTTGTTGTAGGTCCGGGCAGAAAAGCCTCTTTTTTCGTCAAATCCAGAGCTGGACAATTTGGTAAGGTTTGACAACTTGAGTTCCTTTCGTTGTACCTGAAACAACACAGGCCAGTCTCCTACGCAGGGTTTTAGCTTAGTTGCATGCATTTAAAAGAACACTCTGCTAGCCATCAGGGCCCCTGTGACAGAGCAGGGATGTGTGTGGTTGGATGGGGCGCAGTGCAAGCGGCTAACAGCAGCCAGTAATGGAGTGGAGAAGGGGGCTGGAGGGTCAGTCTGAGAGATTTCTGCCCGACAAGGTGAGAGGGAGCCACAGGGAGCTAAACTGAAGGAAATAACTGCTTAGCAGGGCCGTCCCGAACGCAATTCTTTTGCTAATTTTAACAATTAAAATTTTAAAAGGAGCCCAAATCCCTGTTTCAAAGGCATGGGGCAAACGTTTGATCCTCAGCTTGTTCTTTCCCTAGGTTTGTTGCACTCTTTCCTCCTGCAGCCTGCACATAATTGGCATTTTAGGGGTGGAGAAAGCCTGACAATCCCTCCTAGTAAATCCTATATAAAAGATATCAAAGACTTCGGCAAAGCTGGTAAAGGCGACTAACGCTGATCTTATGCCCCCACCCCAAATAATTGGTAAAAACATATGTTCCAGAGTGTATTATCCAGTTAACCAAATAAACTAAACTATATGTTTTATGTTTGGGGGAACCTTTTAAACTGAAATGTTTAAATGCATCTGTCACCCCAAACTGGGTTATAATTCGACATTAAAACTTTCTTTCAGATGATTCAAGCCATACAAGTATTACGGTTTCATCTACTGGAGTTAGAAAAGGTAAATAAAGATTTTTCTTACATTTATCTAAGCCGGATTTTCTCACGTGACAAACATTCCTTAAAACTGTTAATATCAGAGGTATTCTCCGAACTTTTCAACAAATAAATGTGAAGCAGAGTTTTCCTTTCAGAAAGTGAAAATTGTCTCGACACACTAGTTTACTGTAAATGTAGTTGTAGCTTGGTATACTCTTAAATGAATCTGTCAAGAAGAGTACTAACTTTGTTAAACTCCTCTGGGGCATTGAATGTGTTTGCGCAGCCGACCCCCACATTAGCTGCTGCGCATCATAGATGAGGACCCCCCCCCCCAAATCACAACAGACTGGGTTCCTTTCTTCACCACCACCCTTTGGAATTCAGAAATGACATACATTCTCATGTTCCAAATGGTCATCTTTTCATGTGGCCGACTACGGAAGAAGATTGACTTTAGTTTTGAAGTCCAGTGACACCTATGCAGTTAAATCAAAGGTAAACTGCCCATGTTTCGCTGCAGGGTTCATGATTGTGGCGGCAAGTCATTCGGGACACCACTGTGTCATGAAATAGGGTTTGTTGTAAAGTGAAGATGTGTTTCAGATCTGCCGACCGAAGAGTAAAGGCGAACAAACTGTTATGGAAAGTCAGCAGAAAAATGCTAACGTTTATGTAAACTCAGATACGGCCAAATGCTTTTTGCACACTATACTTCCATTTGTATGACAAGTGCTCAAGCCCCAGACCTAGCCCCAAAATGTTTTCCCATATTGAAGTTGTTGTGATAAAACTGCATTTTCTTTAAATAATATTCTAATTTTACTATGATATTTATTTTTCTGACCCCCCCCCCCCCACTCACACACACACACTTGTTGCTCCAGTGGTCTCCTGAGAATATTATCTGCAGCAACAATTTCTCTATTGTTTCCTCGCCTCCTACTATTATACCCGTTAATTATAGTTATTCTTGGACTAGATCGCAGGGTTTCTCTTTCTGCAAGAAAAAAGTTTGCAATCTGATCGTTTCCCCTCTCCTTTCAAGGTCCACGAGTTGTGTGATAACTTCTGCCACCGGTACATTAGTTGTTTAAAAGGGAAAATGCCAATCGACCTAGTTATTGACGAGAGGGACGGTAGTTCGAAATCGGACCCAGAAGAGCTTTCCGGATCCTCCACAAATCTAGCAGATCACGTAAGTCCCATCCAAACGAATTATTTTACTTTTAACACGTTTAGGCGAGGGCTGGGCTGGGCGACGTAGTTAAAAATGTACAAATTGGATTACTCCATGCTGTTGGTAGCTGTTGTTGTGGTTGTTGTTGTCGCCATCAAGTTCTGTTATTTGTCTGTTTTCAGTCTTCAAAAGTTACGTCTGAATTGTTGTTGTTTTTTTTTTCCCTGTTCACCTCCAAGTCAACAGAGAACATTTATTTTTGCTGCAGTGTAAACTTAATGTGGTTTCTGAGGGTGCAGGCATTCTTCTTTAATTCTGCTTGATTGCAATGTTGGTCTCTTGTAAAAGGAACCTTCAGATTAGAGAGAGATAGACAGACAGACATGAAATAGTGACCAGTGATGAGTCATTGTGTTAGTTTTTTTTTCGTGGCACTGACCAGAGTCACTTACTGACTACTGCTGTTATCTTTGAGGAGGAGGTTTCTTGTTGCTGGAACTTTGACTACTTCTGTGGATTTGTGCGAGTGTAGTCTGTAGATGGCATTTTTCCTTTAGAATTGAAGCAATCTGAAGTAATAAACAATTAGCAGTAAACTTAAACTGCTAGGGTGAACGCTAAACTGACAGGGTGGTTATTTTTGAAATGATGCTAGTTCTCGGTGTGGTATAATTATATGTAATATTCCTGTGATCATATGCTTTGTGTTAAGCTCTAGAAAGTGTATTTTATTTCATTTTATGCCTTTAAGAGTGCATTAAAATGAGCCAGTTGTGAGAGAAGTGTACTTGGTTTTAGTGATAATGGTGCTGCTCCCTTTTACATGAAAATATGAGACAAGGACATATTTCTACCTAAATATTTTAGATAAAAAGCAACAATGGAATATGTAAAATCAACATGAACTCTGAAAATAAGTGCATTTATTTACAGAGGCAGTTTGTTTTCTTAAGGCCAAACTGAGGTTTATGATGGAGTCTTCATTCTTCTGATGGACACAGTCTGGTCCTTACATAAATGTATTGACTTGTATAGAATATAAATCATGGGTTACATGCACAGGCAAGCAAGTGTGTGCGGGGGATTTCAAAGCCTAGGTAGCAATAAGCATGTAGCAGCTACTGTACTAAGAGATGTATGCACAGTTGCATGCATAGTGTGATAACACCAATTCAAGCAACTGTTGCAGGTGAGGAGGTACAAAAGCAAACTGTTTAAATGAACACATTATACAGTAAAAAATGTGTTGTTGTTTTTGTTATTTGTTTGTCCAAGAGGACTTTATATGCTTCATAGTAGGGTAAAAGAAAACCTTTAAATGAACCATAGTCTTTATTCTTAACTGGCAGCTATTGATTGCAAATGCCTAATGCTAAAGTGTTATGTTAATGCAAGTGTTAAATGTTGTGGGTGAAAAAAGGATGCTTATAAGAGGATTCAAAGTAGCTTGGAAGTATTTGCTTATCGGGTGTCTCATCTGCAAATGATAACCTCAATAAATCATTGCATCAGTAAAGTATTTGTTTTTCATTTAGATATGTCTCACAGCATTTGTTGAATATATGTTTGATTTTGCTTCATTGGTTCACAATTTTCTCTATTATTTGGGAAGCAATAATTGGGATAGGAATTTAGTTTTGTTAACATGCAAATAAAACCATTGCAAAACCACAGCTTCAGAACCCTGATATTGTTTCATGTTAAGGTGTAGAAATGAAGCATGCTGCTGTTTATACTGGAAAGATCATATTAACTAGTCTATTTAGGCTCCTGGCAGATTGCAAATTTTCTGTCCAAGTTGTTCTAGTCCACTAAAATATTTAAATGTAGAAATCTTGCAATGGGGCAAGGTAAAAGGGGTTGAGGAGGTTCTGATATTTTGATAACTACTGTTACCAGTAAAGAGTTTCACCTGCAGTCCAACAAAACAAACTCCAGTAAATACGACAAATCATTTATCTTGCACCCATTAGAGTTTACCACTTCATTAGGTATTATAATTTAGAACCTTTTCTTTCCTGGAGATCTCAGCTATGACATTTTTACTTTAGCCCCCTGCTATTTGTTTTGAAAGGAAACACTAATTTGCGCAACCAGAACACCCACTGTGAAATAAGAGTTGAGTCATACAGTTATGTGACACTGAATTATATTTCATGATATATGTTCTTATTTAAATTGCACACCAAGTTAGCTGTGCCTGATTTGTATTTAAGACTGAAAATTTAATTTTTAATATGCTGGTATCATGGTTTATTGAGTTACTTGTACTGTTCTTCAGAAAACAAGTTCATTCCAGAGGCATTCAGGTTCAAAGAGAAAACATAAAAAATATGCACATTAAACTTGGTGAAGTGAAACATTAAGACATGCAGATTTTATTTCCATTATTAGTCTCTTTTGTAGACATGGGGTAGGAATGTGTAATAGTAATGTATGCTAATTTATATAGCTTGAATTTCCAGGTCTTTTTTTTCTTTGCTTTGATATGCATTTTTAATACATAGCCTGAGGCCAGATCTCATTTGGTGAAAGTTGGTTCAGGGGTGATGATGAGCCACTTCAGAAGGACAGAGACAGCTTGTTGTTTCCTCTGTTTTATCTGCTGGCCCCGCATTGTGATCCATGGATTTTTTTCTGCATTGTTTTATTTGCACATGAAATACTTGGAGTATTTGAACTGATTGAGCTATGAAGAGTGACAGTCTGAAAAAGAAATGCACTTTAATTTGTTGTGTGCCTGGATTGCCCTTATTGTGGAGGTGACAGTTAGTGACAGCTGTTTGACACCCCAAAACACACACACTCTTCTCTTCCTGTTAAGTGATGTCAGCTATCACATGGATAGGGGAGTGTGCTGTCTTTTTAACTAATATCCCTTTATAGAATATCCATTTCTAAGGATAACTTAACATTGCATTTTCATTAATCTATAAGCCTGATGGGAGTAAATATTTAGAATAATGAGAACTCTCAGAATAACTATTTCTAGACACAGAAAATCCAAAGCAGAAATATTTTTAACCATAGTACTAGATACATATGATTATTGCTGTAGAAATTCTGAAGCTTTTAAAATCTTTACAAAGGCTTGTATTAGCTAGTCTGAAGACACATATACGGCCTGGATACCTGTCCCTGCCTGTTCTATATATTTTAAGAAGTCAATTCATCCCTCTACCCACATGGTCTTGTATTGACTGTTGTGTGATAAACTTTCCAGATATGTAGCATATCAATCATGACAAAGAATGGGCATGCGTGATTTTGTATATCAATCATGAGCCCACCCATTGCCTGTTAAAGTGCAACAATGCCAAATGATGATTCCTGTCCTCTGTTATGGCTCCTAAATATAACTGACCCCATTCTGCCCTTTCTGTTGTACAGTCATGATAGTTGTCTGCTTCTTTAGGGTGTTGGTTATACAGCTGCTGAAAAAAGTTATGGCAGGTTATCAAAATCATCCCCTTGCAGAACAGGGCATTTTAACTTTTGTCTTAGCTACACTTGAAGTTGATTGACTGCCAGCATACTAGATTTATCAGTCTTTATGTAAAACGTACAGAGTAATAATGTTTTTGGTTTTGTGCCCAAATAGAAAATTATATTGGCTGTGGTGCTGTAAACCGCACAAACTTTTTTTTTTCAATGCCTGCAGCATTTACTTGCTTCACTGTATTTGCATGTTTCTTTGTACTGGCTTTAAATAATGGAATACATTAAACCTGAGCCAAGTGTCTACTTAAATCTGTCTATGATAGACCATGGTCTAGCATTCATGTGTTTGCAGTTAAAATGTTTGTTAATCTGTTAGCAAACTGTATCATCCATAACCAAATTTGATATAAAATTAAAGTATTTCTTATATCAGCTGTAGCACAGAATGTGAATTACAGCAACCTTTCATAAAATGTGTGTTGATTTCAGATACAAATTGTTTTCATAGAGCTTCTGTCAATTAAGTTATGATAGAGCTTCTATCAGTCTCATTGAATGAATACCAGAGTTCCCTCTGATGCTTGTAACACCTGATCAAATTGGGGGGAAGGGGTGTCCAATATTGTAACATGTTTAACCTCACTGCTTCTATTTGCACTTTGGCAAGACAGTGTGATCCAATGAATTAAGCACATCATTCTGAACCATGACTGCAGGTTCAAATCTCTCCAGAGCATTTAGTCAGTATATGTGACCTTAAAGAATTTTCTCAGCCTGCCTGTGCTTTAGTAGAAAGTTGAAACAGATCCCCATGTAAATGAGATGTTGAATCTTGGCTGGATTATTTCAGGTAAATACACTGTAAACAAAAAAGATCATGCTCATTGATTTTTTACAAACAGGTAATGTCCCTGTAATTGGATTGATTATATTTTTAATTGGTCCATAACAATTGGTAAAAGTGGTCCCAGACTTGCTTGGCACTGTCCAAGTTATCTAGTGGAACCTGGTTTATGAGTATTTTCATTTCCAGTACATTTTACATTAAGTTCTTAAGTCTCTTGTATGACTTTCATCTCCAGTTTATCAGCTTATGCTGACAAATGCTATGCATGACTGAAAATCAACAGTTGCCTCAGAACTTTAGTGTGCTGGTCAGTGCAGACCCTTCCCAAGCTGTGTTGCTGTGCAGTTTAATTTATGCAGAGAAGAGGAGGGAAAGTAAAACTTCTCAAGCTGTCTAATATCCATAAAATGATAGAATTAAGCAAATAAGAAATAACTATAAAAACAATGAAAATAGAAAGAATCTCTCTACCTGTAGTATTTGGGACCCACATAGGCAGTGATTATATTTTATAGTGGTTACCAACACTCTTCTTATTTGGTAGGATGTACTGTAGTCCTAGGCCTTTAGATAATGTTAGCTAGGTCTAGCGCTGTCTGTAGGAGAAAACATGTAGGGTTTGTCCATGTTGTAGGAAGTACAGGAAACATTTTGCTGTGATTCCCATATACCAAAACATGTTTTATTTTTAGATGCCAAATGAACAGCATACTATCCTGTTAACTGTCCCCTCTGGTTAGGAGTAAACATTTCAGTGCTTGCACAATGTTGTCTAATTAGTTTGATTATGCTGTTTATCAGAATGTATGCAAAATGACTACCTCATTTCACCCTTCTGTGTAGTCACTCAGAACAGTCTTTTTAGAGTGTTATTTTCCATCCTGGTGCTAAGGGACACCAGAATAAAGAAAACTGAAAAAAAAAAAGCTGTTACTAAGATACACACGATTTGGAAACTTTAATTTTTTAAGCATATATTACTGTTACTAAGATACACATGATTTGGAAGCTTTAATTTTTTAAGCATATATTACTTTGAAAATAGCCAGCAGCACTAAATTGTAAAAACTGACTAAATAAAAGTACTTTTTTTGTTGTTTAGGTGGCTATAGGCAGTGGTACACTGCTAGCCAAACTTAAGATGTTCTCTGGTGTTTATGCCCCACATGTCAGATGTTTAATTGTTAGCACAGTACATGATAGTTATCTAAACCTTTACAATCTGCAAAGTAAACCATGGGTTGCCATTCCTCATTTTGAGTTACATGATGGGACTTATTGCCTCTTGCTGGAAAAATAAGTAAGGAATCAGCTTATTCTTAAGAAGTATAACATCATTGTTTTAAGTGCCACCATGAGTGTGAATGAAAACATGAAACAAGGACACAACATTTGTCATGATGTTTACATTACTTTTTGTACCAATGTTAAAATGAAGTGTACATTACCAATACAATGACACACTCTTGAACTAACTTTCCCCAAATATGTGGGGAATTAGTGCATGTTTTATGCATTAATCTATGTAAATCCTATGTTACCTTCATAAAACCTTTTGATAGATACAGAATATGGCTGTGAATATAGCTAAAGAAAGAAATATAGGTGTCCCCATGCAGCTTTTAGCTTTATCTGCCTTCAAAGTGGTAGTTTAATAGCTGTTGACTCAGTACAAAAGTAACTAAAAAAAAAATCCCAATTAAATAAAATATGTCAGAAAGCCATTCAACCAATACAAAAGTACGTGTAGAAAAATTTTAATATAAAAGAAAAAGTAACCCATGACAGACAGATAAGAACGTAGAGCATCACAAAAGATGCCTATGGGTATAACTGTGGAAGCTTATTTCCTCACTGTCATCCTATTTAGATCTTTAGATGGACATAATGTAATAGGGTAAATCATTAATCTAATACTAGCTCCACAAATACATATATAAATGTACTTGTGCCTGTAAACAGCATTGGAAAGGTTTTTGAGTGCATCAGAAAAATTTGAATCTGAAACACCAGGGAACATCTTTAACAATCTTAAGTAAATGTATCACAGATGCATTCTGATGTTGCAGTGAAAAAATGACTAAAAGCCTAGTTACATTTTCTAAGGAATGATGACACACTCCAGAAAGTGTTAAAACGTCTTGCTGAAATTGCACATGTGTGGTGGAGTCAGTTAGGTGTGGAAGATAAGCATGTCTTCAAATTTGTCTTCAAATCTTTGCCCATAAGTGGGAAGTATGAGACATTTTCATATACAGTACATGCACCTAAATGCCTTGAAATGTGCTTCTGTTCAATAATTTTATTTTTCATATATAAAATACTTTATTGATAGCTTAGGCCAAAATGTGGTGGATAAAGACAGAGACATCACCATATATAAATGTATAGGGGTTTTCAGATAGTATTAGGCATCAAAAGGCCATTTCATGGGTTCTTACTGATAAGGAAATAGGTTATGACCATTGAGAAATCAGGAGGATGGTCTCTGTAGGCTAAACGTCCTTATGTCGAGACCTCGGCATGTACTCCCTGGAACAAAGAAGGAAGAGGGGGAACATGATTGAGACCTTCAAATATATCAAGGGTATTAACAGGGTACCAGCTGGGGACATCTTCCAGCTCAGGGAGCAGTCGATAACTAGGGGGCATGGTAGGCAGATAGTAGGGGAAAGGTTCAGGGGAAACATCAGAAAATTCTACTTTACGGAGAGGGTGGTGGAATGCTGGAATAGGCTCCCAGAGGAGGTGGTGGGGGCAAGAAATGTGGGGGGGTTCAAGAGAGCATGGGACAGACACATGAGTCTGTTAGTCCCAGGGAAGAGGGCGGGTGTAAAGCAATAGCAAAATCCTAGTGGCTTGCTAGGCACACAGGGCAGACTGGGTGGATCTGGTAGTCCTTTTCTGCCACACATTCTATGTTTCCATGTTTTTATGTCCTAAATGTTACAAAGTCCAAAAGTTGAGTAGGGGTGTATATCCTCACCACCACCACCGTCACCACCACCATCCAATGGTTACACATATGGATTTGGGCCCCCTGTTCTCTAAAGAAATTCTCCAGTGTAGGGTCATTGGTAAAAATCTTTTGAGAAAGGTGACCTGGGTCTAAAAGCAAACTCTTGATAGGCTTTATACAGTTTTGCTTTAATGGAGAGATGCAAGTCTGCATGGTATAAAAGTTTGTCAAAATTCAAATTTGTTTCCAATTTCCAAGTATTTTGCTTACAGTATTTTTGTATTTTAATATTGCTGCAAGTATATTTCTACTGCATCTACATGCTTTCACATCTTGCACAATAGTAATTGCCTTTAAGAATATAATAAGCTCCTGTTTTTCTTTTAATTCTTTGGTAACCGGGTAAGGCCCAGTGGGCCCAAGGCCTGTTTTCAGGGGCAACCCTGGAGCACTGAGAAGATTAAGTGACTTGCTCAGGGTGATGCAGTATGCAAGTGGAGGTTGTGGGACTCAAACTGAGATCTGCCAGATGTACCAAGCTCATTGTTATATGGTTTAGACAAGCAACAACTTTTACTTGTCATATTTCTGGAGCATAAATATTACTATCATACCTACTGTAGGTAGACAACAGGGCAGCCTGGATATAATGTGAAGTCTTCCTCTACCATTAATTTTCTATGTTCTGTGTTTCCATCACAATTGCTGCACCAGAGTATCAGAACTTGTATATCCCACTGTTTGTTTTGAATGGCATGTTGTGTTCTGTACCAAGAATGTCTGGGCCTATAGCTATTATACGTGGTGTGAAAACACATTTTCTTTTTCCAGTGACAGACAATGTCTAGTAATTAATTTGTCCTGTGTTCGAAGAGAAATTTTGTACCCTGTTGGCCCATTCTCCTTGGGAAAACAAATAGGTCAGTTTAATATAGCAGCATGCAAAAGATGTATCTTAATAAGAGACTACTGTATAATCCAGATTTATTTGATGATCCAGTAATAACTTTGACCAAGAAAAGTAGTTCCCATTTGTGATGCTGTAACAGTTAAAAATGCTTACAGTTTCCCAGCAGGAGGTTTGCAGCATTGACAAAAGAATAACACATCAGATTTGCTTCATATACCCAGAGACTCATGTCCTTTCTATGCTCGTTTCTAGATTTAGCAAAATTCAATGATGGTGCTAAATCAATTTTTTTTAACTTCCAAGGGAGAAAACACTGGCAAAATTGTGTTTTCTAGGGAAGGCGGTGTGTGTAAATGAGAAACCGTGGATAGCAGCAGAGTGATCTCCTGTGGCCTTGCTAGTACAAGCTTTCCCCATATTGTCTCCTGCTTTTATATTAATTACAACTTGCATTATCAGCTGCAAGTCTGTAGCCCAGCAAATAGAAAATACTGCCCCTGGAGACCTAGCTTCTTGTATCTATTTTCCATCTACCTCTATTGTGCTGTGCTTAGTACTTGCTGCTTTTCTCCTGGTAACTCTGCTCTTTAACACAATTAGGAAAGAGCAGGGAGTGCACCATATTTGACTCCTAATTATTAAAGCCATTGGGAATTGTTACATATGTAGTATTTGTGATTATGTCTGCACTGTAGGAGTGTGTGGAATATGTATTGAACTAGCTAGCATTTTTCTTCATAAAAACAAGTAAAATATTTTTAGGTATACTTTTTTAATTCACATAATTTTGTTTCATGCTGCTGCACATATACTTTGGGATAGGGTATTAACTGTTTCACAGAAGTCTGCTTGTTAGTCTGAAGTGCACTTATCATTTACAAATTGCAGAAAATTAAAATAATTGATATAATAAGTAAAATAATTCTGAGTGGCAAATTATTGTCAATGTACTTAGTTATTTTTATGAATGCACTATAAAAGCAAATAATTTCAAGTAGACATTTGAACATCAGTAATTCATATAGAAGCACCATCATGGTGTCTTTTATTTGTAGTGGCGATCATTTTTACCAGTTGCACATGCTACAGATGGTTGACAGAACCTGGCAGTGGAATCCTGGGTTAAAGCAGGGTTTCTGAAATATGATCACCCCTTAAAGTCCAGTATTCAATTGCAGCCAGCTTTTGCATGCACTAACAAACTTAGGGGTGCATAAAGTGTGTTAGCCACGTTTGTCTGTATTTAAAATTAAGCACATAAAATCCCAGAGAAGGATCAATTTAGCTCACCAGCATTTAAACACTAGGGGCCCCATATTCAAAAGTGGCAGGCTGCATCGCACAAGTGCTTGTGCTGTGTAACTCAACTGCGCTGGCACAAAATAATGGTATATTCAGAAGTTGCACTGTAATATGTGATTAACAAGGAGGCACAATTTGAAGATAGAGGGGGGACGGCTCAGGGGCAATGTGAGGAAGTATTGTTTCATGGAGAGGGTGGTGGACACACAGAACCACCTTCCTGAGGAGGTTGTGGGATCAAAAACAGTGGGAAAATTCAAGAATACATGTGACAGACATAAGGCAATTACAGTGACAGGTAGGAGGAAGTAGGCTGTTGGGTAACTAGAATCAGAAGCTTATTCAATAGGTAGGGAAATGGGCAGACTGGGTGGGCCAAGTGGTCCTTATCTGCCATCAAATTCTATGTTTCTATGTTTGGCTAAATATCCCAAACATGCACGATCGCGCAGTGGGAAATGCACAGCAGGTGCCCAGAGCCCAGTGCAGGGCATAGGGAAGTGTGCAATGCAAAGCCACTTGCACGGCATGCAGATTTGCAATATTCAGCCAGGATATGCAAATGGCCTCATTGTACAGACAGCGATCACACAGCACATTTGCATTTCATTACTGGAATGTATTCAGTCTATTTGCATACCATTGGCATGTGCAGTTCCAGCATTACAGGGCAGCACCACCACTCCACAAAGGTGATCAGGAATTACTGCAGCATAGCAGGCAAGTGAGAATGCATGTTTGTTTGTGGGTGGACTGCACTGGCCTAAGTACAGTGCTACATACCCCCCCAACCTCTTAGCACCCAAATGTGTGCCAAGGTGTGTGACAACTGGTCGGAATGTGTGACACAGCAGCAAACATGACAGTGCAAGCTCAGAAGACTATAGAAATAAGTGCACCAATGTTGCTACTGTGTGCTGATACCTAGCATCTCATATTATCATACAGTTCTGCATAACAGTCCCAGTGGCCGGTGTGTACTGTCACCCACTCCATTTGAGTCAGAGGGTGTCTGAGTGATAACATAAGTTCTGTACCCCATATTGTGTGACAGTTGAGAGGTTTGCAGTGCTACTACTCATGGCCATGTCCATGCCCTAGGTGGCTGCATGCACAACACCGGAAGGGTCAGGTGTCCTTGGGGCATACCCCTGCTGCCTCTAGGCCACAGGTGGTGCCACCCATGTCCCATGCTGCTGACAGTTGTGCACTGTCCATCACCAATACACCATAGTGACTTGAACCCAGGATCCCCCTGTGACATTGTCACACCACAGGGATGGCACTGGTGACATGTATTTGGTTCCTGGTGGCATGGGTCTGGCACAGACATGCTGTGTGTACTTGTGGTGTTACAGTGTGGATTTGTGCCACTGGGCTGTCCCTGATCCATGCCATGCAGCCACTATTACCACCATGCATCCTGCTCACCATTGTCCCAGATGCCACCGTGTGCACATGCCTCCACTGGGTGGCACTCTGATGGCCACATGGGTCCAGGCCATGGCACCTGGTACATGAGTGGCATTGTAGCTGTCTGCTCCACTGGTGTACTGGGGGGCACCTGACTAGCATGTGGCAGCTGGGCATCCCTGACTTGGGTGTGGTGAGGGGGGCTGCTAGCTGGGTGGTGCCAGTGATGTCACCCAGTGGCACCCAGCAGATGCCTGGTAAGCTGGCACAGCATAGCTGTGGTGTTGGGTACTACCATTCTGGCATGACTGCTGTGTATAGGTGCCTGGAGCACATGCTGGTGCACCTCTGAGGGCTGTCTCAAGGTTGCCTGTCTGCAGTTCTGCAGCCTGCCTGTGGGTGGCTGGGTGATTTAGGCCATCCCTTTACATACCTAACTTTGTGCAGCAAAGTTTTGTGATGCACGACACATGTATCGCACATTTGTCTGAATATACATTTGCGTGGTATATTCAGGTGCCAGACCCCTCTCTTTGCACCACATACATTATTTCTGCATGGTCATGCATTCAGAAATGCTTGACACATCTCTCCCTTTCGAATACTGCACTTCATTGCATTTTCTGGGATGTGCCACATATTACCATTTTGGGACACGCATCTCCTTTGAATATGTGGGTCTTTCACTATTTAAATGTGTTATTCTAGCTGTATATGTGCAAACTGTGGTGACATGCACGTGCACAGTCCCAGTAAGCTCAAATTAACCAATTAGATGAATAAGGATAAATTCAAATGTTGCATTTCATCTCAGTTTGGCAGTGAAAGTTACTTTTGGAGGCCCCCCTGTTTTGAAGAATAGAATATCCTCTAAAATGAACTTGTATTTAAAATCTGAGGCAAAATGTAAAATTGGATTATTGATCATTTTAAATAATAGTGCTGACTGTAGCAGCTCCATGATTCTTATGGTTATCTAGTAATAATTTCCCATTATAAAATATGTTAGAAAATCCTGTAACGTGACTATATGAGATCAGCCATAAGGGGTGTAATCATTGTTTAAGCACCACACAGTTAGAGACTGTTGGGGTTTGGTCCAACTTGTGACTTAACACTCTACTCCTACAAAGGTAAAAACTCAAAATTGTCAGCTACTCCCCACAGCAAACCACCACATTGGCGTATCTTAAATATTATGTAATATATTAATAACACTCATGCTACTATCAAAAAGCCATACAAACAAATTTGCCATAATACTATCATTACAATTCTACCAATAGTATTGCAATGCTCTCATTGCAAGCTCTGAGGATAGTATTATGAGAAAGCGCCTTCCTCACATGCTACTGTATTGCTCATGGTAAATGCAAGCCAGCTTTTACTGTAGTCATCATGTACAGTAAAAGCCAACTGATTGCTGATAGGAGGGCACATTTTTTAAAACATTTTCTAAAAAGTGAAAACTGGATTCATATATTATCAATCATAACAAATACGGGACAGTGTACCTGTCAGCTAAAAATACCATCTTGAGGTTCTTGTGACATGTTCGGAACCTCCCGAGCTTCACTCTTGAGGTTCAGATGTCACCTCTTGATGGTATTACTGCCTTGTAACACACAGTCCCTTACCTATTATTCTATTTGTTACATCCAACCATGCAGCAGGGATTATCCAATGTTGTCACCCCATAGGGTCTAATATTCAAATATAGCCAACCTATGTATCGGTGTATGTTAAATATTAGGTTACCCCCATGACCCGTTTTTGTCTAAAATTTAAAAATGTACAGTATTTGTAATCTTTGACCAGGGAAGGCACACTAAGCTATGACAGCTTGTTTCCAGGTGTGATCTGGGAGGTGGGTTACATGATCCTGTTTTATTGATGGGGGAATTTTGGCATCAACACCAGGGAAACTCCCATACTCTTCATTGATATGTACCATGGGATCTTTTACTTCCACCTGGACAGTAACAGGCAGAAGGGACCTTGGTTTAAAATAAACTGTAAGATGGTACCTAAAACAGTGCATTACCCCCTCATACAGCACTACAGTGTCAGTTATGGGTATTATCCAAGGTACTTGGTGTGGGGCTAAAACCCAGGACCTTCCCATCTTCCAGCCTTGGAGGCAAGTGTGCTACCTACTGAACCACTGAATCCTGCCCATATTACTTTTCATTAGTATATTTTAAAAAGCTAAAGTAGCAGGTAGATATACAACTTAAATTATCCACCCGGCCGCTAAGCTGCCTAAATGTTTCCTTTTCCCCTAGAACTTCTGATTTTTGCAAAAATGAACTGCCAACTTGGACATGTTTGGACATTGTGGAATAGGCACAAAGGGTTGGTCAAATAATCTGGGAGGGCATGGGAGTTGGGGAGATTGGTCATAATTCCCTAGGGGCATGTACAACCTCATAGGGAAACCCGGATACATTGCAAGGATGTTTCTAGGTTACTCCTAGTCAGTGTCTCCGCGAGGTTACAGAGATGTGTGTGCAAGTGTTTCTATAGTAACATTCTCACGTGTAACTCTGTAACCTCACAGAGCCACTGAATTGGAGTAAAACATGTAAGAATTGGTAGCTCATATTTTCAAAAAGCCAATATACAGTAAAAGGGGAAGGGGAAGATGGACGGTGTTGGCAGCTTAATGGTTGGGGTGGGAGGTAAACCATTAATATATCTGGCACATATAGAAATTTTTAAATATGATTAGCAAAAGTAATTTGGACTGGAGGAAGGGAGTGTCATAGGTACAGGTGCTATTTTTTACGTTTTCAAGGAAAACAGTTTTACAGTGGGGATTATTATATTTAACATTACAATCACTGGCATCTTCTTCGAAAGATAAGGTCATAATAATGATAGACTGCCACACCTTTCTCCTTAGAAACCATGGAATTTCATTGTCAGGAGAAAGGATTTTTCATTTAAAATCTATTAAAATGTATTCTATTAATCCCAAAATTAAAATTATACTAAATTATGGTAGTACCCATTATATAAGTGCAATAATATGCTCAGGGTATAGGGTCCTGCTATAATAACTCACTTCACAGGTTGTTGAGAGCACTCAGCTATGCCTGATGCCTCACAATGCATCCATGGAGCATGGTTATTATAGCATAACCACGCTCCCTGGAGTGTGCTATTGCTTCTCAGTAAAGGCTTGCACCCTAGTGGTCTACATCGGATGTGCAGGTATATAATTATGCTTTTATACAACTACTCTTTGCCCATGCATAAGTCTCCCTGCCACCCCAGCATAATTATTTATTTATATGTTCTGCAGCATGTGCAGTTAAATGAGAAAATATACTCTGTACTCCAGTTAGCACTTTGTCTGTTCTAATGCTTCTCCATTTACATAAAGTTTTGGGTCTGAATGAATATAACAGAAGTGTACACATTCCTGATTTCCTCTTGGCGTACTCCCAGATTTGGTCTGAATAGTTAGCCCTAAGTGTTTTCAGCTGCAGAGACGTGTTTTTGAAACCAGTACTCCCCCCCCTCCAGTCTTGCTTAGCTATGCCCCATCTGCCCCATGCAACCACGCAGCCCCATCATCCCTACCTGCAACCATCCTTCCAACTCCACAGCTTACCTCCCCCCCCGAGGTGGGGCCAAAGAAGGTCAACCCCCCCCTTTAGAGCACATATAAAATAGGGATGCATGAGGCTGTCCAAGGGCCAGTTGTACCTGGCAACATCCTGTCAGGCAGCATCTTTTTCCTTCTGATTTACTTTCCTTCACTGGATATCAGGAATGAGGGCTGTAATATGTGTGCATGCACTCAGCTACGTTCAGTCGCACTGAGCCAGCTAGCACCCTTCCCTCCCAGCTGCTCCAGCCTGTACTTCTTCTTGTGCTCACTGATGTGTCAGTGTGACAGTGGAGTCAAAAATCCACCCTTTTCCGGAGGAGGAGGAGGAGAGCATCCTCTGGGATATTCAGTCTTCTTCCTCACCAACCAGCCCTCCAGTGATCCAAACTCCGTGTACAGACCCAGGTTGCTGCTACTGTGAGCAGCAGTGCTGCTGCTGTGCTGATGGGCCAGCAACTGCAGAAAAGTCTTACTCAGAGATGTCGCTCTCTGAACGCATACACCCATGTATGCAAGTATACACAAATGCACACTTTTGAAACATAAAGATTGCAATGGCTTTTAAAAGACTGACTGACAGTTTTTTTTGATGATATTGGCCTTAAAATATGACAGAGGTGTCAATGGCTAATTAATGTAATTTTCACATCTGCGGTAAGCAGTTGTAGCAGAAGACGGTTTAAGAGAGCCCTTAGTGCATGAAATTAACACCACTCTGTGTGTCCATTTAAAGCCCTAGTCTAGGTATACATATTGCACTTTTTACATTTTCTATGGGAAGGTTCTAGCTTGATGTTGTTGAGAACTAAACTCATGCTGTGCTATTGTTCCTTCTCTTTTTTATGTAATTCTTCTGGCTCTTTATCTGATTGCCATCCGGCAAACAGCTGACGCTAAGAGGCTGCAGAGGGTTGAAGAGCCATGTATGCTGTTTGCCTTCAGCTTGAAGCTATTTGAGTGGTTTCCTAACTCACAGATAAAAAGAGGACCTCATAGGCACAATCCTAGCTAATTCAGGTGACAGGGATAGTTGCACAGTCTTTGCATTTATCCCTATAGTATTTGGTTATTATTTTCTTCCTGTATTTGTTTGGGACTGACAAAGATTCTGTTTATGAAAGCCTCTACTCCATAGAAATTTCATCTTTCATCTGGTTTTTATTTCCACCTGCCTCTGCTGCAAAATGGTAACATATATTTTTATTATACTTTTGTAAGATGGTAATTAACCTTCAACAGATGTTTCAATAGGTTTAGTGAACCTAAAAATTACTTGATGCTTATTATTTTAATCCTTCCATTCTGCAGCCTCATGCCAATAGTGAGGTTATTTTGCATAGGCTGTGATGATTTCTTAGACATTACATTTTGTTTTCTATCTTCTGCAGCCTCCTTCCTTTACTGGTGTACTTTAATTCAAACTAAGCCCTTGGTATGCTTCACATAAAAATGTTAGTGTACATCTTTTTTATGAGTATTGTCACACACAGGTGGCAAGTAATACAGGTCCAGCCCTAAGGCCACTTCTTTGTTTCATATGTTCTCTTTCTCCTTTCTGCCAGAGGAAATTCCATCTCTTGCCTGCCTTCATGTGGTGCTGATAAAGCTTTTCCTGTACAGTAGAAATCCTGTTTTCCTTTAAGCAACAGCAGGGTATTGGGAATGATCAGGAAAGGGGAGGAGGACCAGGAGGAGAATACACTCCGCAAGGCAAGCTCTAGGCTGTAACTCTCCGTTTTCCTCTCCTGTTAACTCAACCTTGAGTCTTTCAGTTCAGGGAAAGCAGTCCTGAATGCAGAAAAAGTAATCATGAGTTTTTCAGCAATAGTATAAATGGGTCACATCGTGTTATGTTAACTGTTGTTCTCTGTCTTATACATTCTTATGTCTTCCTGTTTTTGCCTCTATGTGGGGGGAAATTGCATAGTTTCTGAGCCTAATATTTATGTGATTGCTTGTCAAGTATAAATGGAGATTTGAAATTCATAAAACTTCCAGACTCTTTAAAGTATAATCGATTACAGCCAGCATTCTCTGACCTTCCAAACTGTGGTATCATGGAGAAAATTGTCCTTACCTCAGCTGCTCTCTTTGACTCTTTTTATAATATCCAGATATATGAGGCAGCGATCAAACTTATAATAATGGCATTAAAAACACATAATTCACATTTAATTTACATTTATTTTTTTAAATTTCTCTTTAATGCTGCCCTGCACCCAGTGCCACACTCTTTTGGAAACCCAAACTGTTCCCTTCTGCCCACTAGGCTCACCTCCTGCTGTTGGCAGATACATCTGAGTTACACAGATTGGCCTGTCCTCTGTCCTCAGCTCTGACATATTCCTGCCGGGTGGTCTCCTCCACCAGTACCAGTCGAAACATTGGCATCAAAGGGTATGTGACCTGAGGGAGGATTCAATGCATTGAGGGGGCTGGAGGCATTGGAGGGTCCAGCGGGCCATCATCTGGCACAAAAGGCTGAGCAATGTTCTGTTTTCTTTTCCTTCCTGCCCCAAACCCATTTTTCCATACCATGGTATACTGGGGTGGAGGTGCACACAATGTGTGGTTACCCACATTATTCACACCACCTCAAGCCACTGTCAGGGGCAGTTCCTAGAGTGGTGCAGCAACAAATCATCTCCCAGCAGGAGAGACTCTAGAAGGATGCTCTATGCCCTCCCTGCCAGATTCTTCTCCTGATGTCCTGGCCATGAGGCACAAGTCTGGATTGCAAGCATGCAGAGCAGATGCCCTATCATTCAGTGCCACACAGCTGTTTTATTTTTTTTTAATTGGGAACTCATTTTTGTGGAATGAAAATTTACAGGTAATTTTTTTACTCTTAATTAGCGAACCCACATGTCATTCCTTTTAAAAACATGGAGGGCTGCTATGTTCAGGCATTTGCTAGAGAAACTGACAATAACAGAAACTGACTGCCAAAGTATGTCATGTGTTTCTGTGGAAACCAAGACAGGTATATGAAAATGAAAATAAAATGCCTGGATTGGGTTCAATAAGTATATGACAAATAAAATATTAGTGATAGGCATGTGAGGCATAATCCTGAAACAAATCACCTTTAAAAGATACTTTACATAGACTTGATGTAAAAATTAATCAGTGAGTTGAATGAATAGACTGCATTGCCTACTAATGTCTAACAACTATCCAAGAGTTGGCTAACAGCTGCTTCAGATAACCAAAGTTTATCCAAACAGTCTAGAAATATCACAAACTAGCTAAATAATTTTATAATCTGGCTAACAACATACCATGCTAGCTAATTAAGAGGTTGATCTTAATGAAATTTCCACATGATCTTTACTGTGTGTTATGTATGCTTAGGTTGAAGGGAATCTTTAATATAAATATGCCCAGTGGAGAGCTCTTATTCGAACACAAAACAGCTGATGTTTTACTTTAGTAGTTGCTTGCTGCAGATATTATGTTACATGTATCTTCGGTAACTAGTATATTTCAGAAAAACTAATGTGGTTCCCTTTTCTGTTGTCTCCCCTCTTTCTTTCCCTCTCACTTGCTCTCTCTTCCTAATTTGCTTTTGGAATGGTAACTGTGGAAAAATGCTTTGGCATTCTGACATTAGAACCCATCGTCTTGGAGAGACCATGATGATGCAACCTCAACACACTCTGCAGGCACGCCAGGGCCCTCCAGTGGGGGACATGCTTCCCAAAGTGGAGACAACAGCAGCGAGCAAGGTAAGAGGTCAAAGTCTTTCCCTGTCCAAAGTAGGCATAACTAAAATAACTCAGTTTTTTATTGTATGTGTACATCTGTCCTAGTGTAAACACTGGAATGGCAGGCTTGGAGTTTAGTCAGCTGTAACGTAGAAGAGATGGTGTTTCTTTTTCATCACGTTGCAATTATTTTGTTCAAAAGGTACATCTCGTCTTTAAACAAACCTAGCATAAACAATATATTAGTTGTATTAATTTCTTCTTTTTTATGAATGTGGTATCTAAAGCTTATTTCTTTGTGTTTAGTAAGTGAATATAATAGTGTCGGGAGTGCTTTCTAGATGTATTGAAATAATATTGTATTGTGGACATTATTTTTGCCTTGTAATGTCAGCTGTAAAAAGGCCCTCATGGTGAAATGGTGAATAGTGATTGGTAATATGTTATTGTTCAAGTTTTCTTACTACATTGTACCATGGGGATGGTCATTCCCACACTGCTAAAACTATCAGGGGAAACTACAGTATGTAAGCGCACATCCCCCTTCAAAGGAAAAACTGCTGCTTTCTAAAATATTGTTGAAAAACTACAATTCTGCTACTCTTTGCCATACAATTTCCACAACAGGAGTGGCACAGAAGGGAGATTGAAATGCAGAGTTACGCTACTGGTGTTGATGTTTTCAGCTCTTTTAGTTTGCCACCTAAAATAGGAGTCAGTGTGACTAATGTCACCTCTTTTCATTACCCTTAGGGCATTGTGTAATCATAATCATTTGAGGATAGCAGGAGAAAATATAAAAAAGGCTTTTTAGATTGAGATATATTGCAGTTTTTTTTCTATAACATATTGTTCTTTCCCTATTTTGGGGTCAGCTTAGTAGCAGGTTTTGATGTGGACAAGTTGTAGGGGATTTAGTTTAACTTGGTGTGCTTAAGCATGTAATATCACATATAAAATAACTGTCCCAGAAGAAATGTATTGCAGATCTGTGCATTAATGACATGCTTTATTGATGATGTTGTAGTGTAGAATGGAGTGGGCATCATAGGGAAACCATCTGTTTAACAAAATAAAAATGCATTGTGGCTTATTTAGAAAGGGAAGTTCTATTGTGATATACTCTTCAACATATATGGCAATTTATTTTCATGACAGCCCTACAAAAAACATTGCACACTTTTTCTTGTTGTCTTTACATCATGTGGTTTAATCCCCACAAGATCAGGCTATCAGGAAGGAGCTAGGTTTTGTGCTTGCCTATTATCCGATTTTATCTAGTACAGTTGTTATGTTAATGATATATACTCTAAAGAACTTACTGCTGGAACTAGATAATGGCTTGATCTCATTACTCAACATGTAATTTCACCAAATGTGACATATTAGCATTTCATTGTAATAATAAATTGGGCTTTAGAAAAAAAAGGATTGTATCTACCCCTGTCTTTGCAGGTGTGGCTACTGGATCTGTGTTTACCTGTACTTTAATGTTATACTTAAACGTTATTCTAAAACACAGATCCTATGGGCAGAGATAATGCCACTGTGAAAGCCAAGTTTTGAAACTGTGTTGTGCAAATGACCTTCAGAAAGTAAATTATGAAAGATAATCCTAATTTTAGTAGTACTGTAATAGGCCTGCTGTGTTTTTTCTCATGTGTCAGCTTTGTTGGGTCAGGGGAAAAAAGGAAATTCGACAGAATATTGATCAGCTAACATGCATAAGTGCAAGTGACCTGTACTCTACCAAGTATGTATTGATTTATCCTGGTTCAGATCCAGTGGTGCTGATCAGTGTAACATAATACACTCTGCTATGAATGTTGTGCAGTTAAAAATGGCCAGTGGTCACAGTGAGAAAAAGGGTTAACTATAGCTATTAATAGCAATGAAACTCTCTAAACATTTTACAGAGACAAAGGGGGAAGAGAAGCTGATTTAATGGTCTAATGAGGCCATCTTCCAAAGAGTTGTTTTGTGTGAGGCTTGCTTTGACCTTTCACTTTGCTCAGGAGCCCGATGCTTCATTTTTCACATTCTTGCAATTACGTTAACGCTTGAAGCATTTCTGAGTCCAAGTCTGCTAGCAACACCAGGCATAACTCAACACTATGAGTTTCTCCCCTCTCTGCAGTTTCAATAACAGGTCGCTGGGGTCCAAGCTGAAATTCAAAACTGTCTGGTTCATTTGGGTTAGCTGAGTTATGGTGGGTGAGATAGCAGAAAGGGGCTGAGGAAAAAGACAGCCCTGGGGTTTCTGGCAAGCAGGGAGTATGTATTTGAGTGTGCGTGCGCGTGTGTGTGTGTGTGTGTGTGTGTGTGTGTGTGTGTGTGTGCAACCTTAATAGGTAACCATTTCCCTAAATAGGTATTTCAATAGTTCTTGGGTTACTAGCTTTTGTTTTACTAACACCCATGTTCTTTGATTTCATAGTGCCTACAGAGGTATCAGAAACTTACTTACTGACATAGTTAAGAAACTCTTTGGATTTGTACATCATCAGTCTCATAGAGTTTTGGACAGTCAACAGTCATTTAAACATAACCCATTAGCTATAAGTATTTCCCCCACACAAATATACTCAGATAGATAAGAATCTATTTCAGCAGTATGGATAAAAAAAAAAGAAATACTTTAATCTTTACACATCTTTACAAAAATACAAGAAATACATTTAAAAACATTTGACTGATTTATTTAGAAATGTACACCAGGAAAAGCACATTGAGATGAGGCTTGTTTCTAGGAGCGTGACCTAGGGAAGGGGTCATGTTGTCATATAAAATACAGAATAATAACAACATGTGCAATATAAGTCAAAGTAATGGGTGCAAAATCAACAGTAGGATATAAAATTAGGTAGTATATAGAGATGTGGTATATGTAATTATTACACAATGGTACTATATATATATATATACAGTATATATATATATATATATATATACATATATATATATATATATAAAATACCGGTCCAGTAGGGCCAGTATAGTTAGGGTTGCACAGTCACTGCTATGTTAAACCTAAAAGTTTGCACTTTAATAACTTTGTCCAATTTGGCTGAAATTTTGCATGCACAACTGCCAACCATATATCCCTGGATGTGGAATGTTTTGTTCCAGTCAGCTGTACGGTTGTGGAACCATAGGACATTCAAAATGAGTAAAAGTGCCAACTTTTGTGCATTTTTTCAGTAAGCCATAATGGACTGAAGAATGCATTTCAGTGGATTCAGATTTGTTTGTCTACATGTGGCCTATGTTGAACTGGTGCCTTTTGAAGATTTGATAAAAAATATTGCTCTGTTCAAAAGTTATTCCATTTTTTCATGTCCCATTATAGCCTATGGGAAAATAAATATGTGCATTGTGAAAACTTTTGTGATCAAATTTTTGTTGTTGTGCTCCCTGAATTTGTTTTCGTGCTGCCGCCATCTTGTTTCCAGTTAGCGAGAGACATACTGTAAAACTTTGTAAGTCAAAAAATAATGTCGTTTGGTAAACACCAACAGTTGTGTTTACCTAATCGGGCCCTGAGGAACATGACCCTGTCATTAGTTTTTCACCAGCTGATCTGGAAATATGTTTTTCAAACTTATCACACCATTTTGCCATTTTCTGATCACGGTAACATTTTTTATTGCTGTGAAAACAATCGCGATAAAAAAAAAAGGAACCTCAACAACATTTTTCTGTGTGTGATAACATTTCCATTATAGAGATAGGAGTGTTGCAAAAACATTAATCGTGATTGATAACACTGCACAAACTCATTTTCTAATGTGTTGTTTTCTTTGTCACCTTATTTTGTCAAGGTGGATTGTGTTTTTGGTCTGAAATTTTCAGAGTGGCAAGCCCTGGTCCCACAGATGTGTCTTTTAGTGGTTTGGTACCAAAACATTCAATATGCCCTTAGTTACAGTGTTCCAAATTTGAGAAATTTTCCCATAGGTTAACACTGAGGTACCCGTCACGCCTTTCGGTGCCTGTATCTCAAAAGCGGTTTGAGATACGGATTTTTCATTGCAAAAATTCTTAGTCCCCTTGAGGACTAAGTATAGAAGTAAGCTGGAAAACCATGAATACCATGAATTTTGAATTTTTTTTCTACCTTGTATGGTTACTGAGATATTTGGAAATTAATATTCCAAATGCTCCTTTTCATGTCCGTAGGACAGTATTACTCCCTCAAAGTTAGCACCAGCAGCGCTTTTTTGGTGCCTGTATCTCAGAGATGATGCAAGATACAATTTCATTGATTTATCTTTTGTGGAGGTCTTGCTCCCTTGATTACAACAGCACTAGAATTTTATTCATAGCTGCTACGGTTCCTGAGATATTGGCAAATTAGTGTTACAAAGGTTCCTTGCCCTATAGGGCTGCTGTATGGCTCTGTAGTTATGAGTAAGTGGGAGCACAGGGCCCAGAAGGCCCACACTCCTACAGACACATATCATTATGCACAAATGGGCAGCTTGGGCACCACACTCCCACCAACACATACCATTTACTATTTATATTACACTTTTTCAAAAAGTAAGTAAATTCTTTGCAAAAAAACTTTGTTAATGCATCAGTTAGGGTTGTTTTCACAGTGACAAAAGTGTGGAAATTCAACATTAGGGTTACCAACCCTAACACCACCACCCTACCCTCCCCACCCTCCACACAACAACAGGCATTACGGTGTTCATTGGGGTTGTTGTGCTAACTCTCACCCATCCTCTTATACTACAATACCTCAGCTTGCTTACAAATGAAATGGGGTGAGACTTAGGCTCAGTGACTCCAACAAAGACCCCAGTGCCTGTTGTTGTTGCAGAAGAGGGTGATGGGCAGGACTGTTAGCATTGGTAACCTTAACGCTGAATTTCCGCCGACTTTGTCACTGTGGAAACAACCCTAACTGATGCATTAATAAAGTTTTTTGCAAAGAATATATATATATATATATATATATATATATATATATATATATATGCATATGTGCACTAAGTATCACAAATGGTGAGGCCACTTCACTGGTTCAGCAGTAGTAGCACAATGTGCTCTGTGCATTTGACCTCAATTCATCAGTAAGCTCACAAAGTCATGTCAGGTGGCAGGCTGGACCACAGCAGCTGCAGCTTGGCAGTCCTCTGTGGTTAGGGAGAACTGGCATTGGGCTTCAGTGCTGCAACAACCCTTTTGCCGAGCTAAGAGAGCTTGCTACCTCCAAATGACAGAGCTGCATGCAGCCAAGGCCTCCAGGAAGGCTCATCTGATTCAAGGGAGGTAGGAGGGCCAGGAAGAAAACATGAGAACACAAGTCATCTGCATGACTTCCTGGTCCTGCAGCCACAGGGGATTCTCCACTGAGCTGCTGTCCGATGCTAGTCCTAATGCACTGCCTTGGGTGAAAGGACAGCCCTCCCCTGAGAACCTCTACCATAGAGGCAAAACTGTAGGGGTTGACAGTTTCAGTGGAAACCCCGGAACTTTGACCATTGTCCTCAGCAGGGTATTATCCCTGGGATCAGGGTATATCCCTGCAATGATGGTGGATCCCTGCAGTGATGGTGGATCCCTGCAGTGATGGTGGATCCCTGCAATGATGGTGGCCAGGGCTGGAAAAAGCTGTACTGAAGTAAAAACAGAGTGCCACAGGTGAAAAAAAATGTAGTAAATTTGATAAATGTCAGTCTACTAAAACAAGGGCAAGTACATCTGATTCTGCTCATTGGGCCAGTATGGGGTACCCCTGGGCAGAGAGTAAGGTGGGTACACTTTGAATGAACTGGCTAGGCACAAGAGCAGGAATGGACTGTGAACTCAAGGAGTAAGGCTTTCAGAGAGAAAGGAAGGGAGGAGAGCAGGAGGAACAGACAGTAATAGGGAGGTTGTTCTAGATGTGGAAGAGTCTGTAGGAGAGGAAGAGTGGTCTGGCAGAAGTTTTGAAAATGGGAGATTTAAAGAAGTAGGAGCCAGAGTTTCTGAGGGAGTAAGCAGAGGGGGATGACGAAAGAGAGGAGGGAGAACAGATAACAGGAGGGGGTGGAAGAGTACCAGAATTTAGATAGTAGGGTGGCAGAAAGGAGAAGGTGTCAGCCTTCAAGGAAGGAAGTGCAAGGTTATGAGCAAAGCAACAGGGTGAGTGGTAGAGGGGGCCCAGCTGGGCCCGCATGGATTTCGAGGTTGTACTATAGACCACATCACAATAATCAAACAGCAGAAGAATCAATTTGAGAAGAATCTCTCAAAATGTCCTCCCAGTGTTTGATTATGGTGATATAATGTGTGCAAAAAGCTGATACATTGCTGTTACAGTTTCACTGACTAATGGGTAGGAAGTAAACATGTTGAACCCAAACACAATACATGCCATACGTTTTTGTCAGAGAGTTGAATCATATTACATGGCATTCAGGTTCACTGATGTCGGGGATTGTATTGTAGACCCATTTCTTATTTTATACAGAATATCCCCCACCCAACTGAAAATGAACATGTATGAACTGGTGAGACTGTGATGTTTGGACCTTTGTATTCTGTACACTGCAACTTTGTTCTGGAAAGAGTGTATGTTTCAGGACAAAGGCAAAGAACACACTGACTGGAATAACAGTCATCCCAGGGTAAATGTTAGGTTGATAAGCAATCAGAAGGTTAACATTTGATTTTGGGGTTCTACTGGTAGTGCTGCAAGAAGTGTATATAAGGAATAATTATTACTTTCTCACATACACGTGCATGCGCACGAGCGCACACACACATTTTTTTTGCCATAATGCAGCATTTTAATGGAGAAGGTTATTTGTTTCTATAATTGCACAGAAGACATACTTTACAGAAAGTAGAAATAGTATCAGTTTGTTGGACAGTTGACACAGTCAATAAAACGGCTTCAGTGTTTAGATGCTCTATGTTAAAAATAATGCATCCAGTGGAAAGAGCATAAAATAGAGCAGCTTTGGGTTATTCTTTTACCTTGCTTCTGAGGTGTTTTTGAGATGCATGGCAGATGAAGTGTATATTATATTTTGTGCTGTAAATAAGACACTGATATCAATTACAGAAAAGTGCCGAGCTGCCATTTTAAATATCCTGACAAATGTATTTGCTATGCCTTGAACATTGGTGCGGATTTTGCAATAACAAATAATCAGACCAGAATAAATATTACTTTTTTATTTAATTTCAGTATCTGCACCAGTCTGAAATAGTTTGTCCTAAGCAAGTAGAATGCTGGCCTAATCATTAGCAATGCATGAAAGAAAAATTGATGCTGACATCTTTGCTGTAAAGTTGTTGTAATGGTGCCTTCCTTACAATTTGTTTTTGTAAAAAAAATCATTTTGTACATTTTGCAGCAATTGAACAATCTTTGCACTGTGTATAGGCAGAATTCCCAGAAATGCTGAGACAGTTGGCCCAGTAACTGCTGAGCTCACAGTGTACACCACAAGTGTTTTAACCATGATGCTGCCAGATCTTGTTAGCTACATATATTAACATTTTGGGAACCATCTGCCTGCCTGTCTGTTTGCCCCTCCATACATGTCTCTATTATATCTGCCTTTAACTGCTTCTGTGCAAAGGATTTATTTGGACCAGAAACTTTCCATTTAGAATTCCTATTCTGTGTTGTGCTTTGCACTAACCACTTTAAATTGAAGTGCTCAGAAAATCTAACTTTCCAGGAGGCATTAATGAAATTAGAGCAGTGGAAATATTTTAAAGTAAGCTTAAGATTGCTATGCTGACTGTCTTCACAAGTTTTGCTAGTTGTTTACATCAGTTTTGCCTTGGTGGCCATTTTGTACCAAGGTTAAGCAATGGAAAGCTCAAACTTCTAAAAGTGCGAGAGGTAGTTTTTTAAGACATTTGTATAGATTGCAGTGGGTCATGAATAAACAAACCTTTAGCTGAAAACAAAAGCTTAAACAAAAAATTTAAAATGAACAAACTGTTAGCACTAACTGGTTATGCATGCTTTAATTCTGAATGCATAGTTTATGGAAATGTGTTGAAGTGATTCATTCAAGCTACTGTCAAGAAAGTTTCCTAAGCAGCAAATTACCCTTTTTTTGTTAAAATGATGACCCTTTGTCCTCAAAACATTATAAGAGCTGAACAGCAAAAAGCATATTGGACAGTTTGTAAATAAGAGGCAAAGGTGTTCTAGTGGTTACAGCACTGGCTTGGGAGTCAGGATATTATGGGTTCAAACCCTACTAGAGCCAAAGACATAGTGCAGAACAGAAAATGTAAAACATAGGGAATGCACCAGCATGTCTAAAGTTCACAGTGATTTGTGGACTACGGGCCTCATATTCCAACACTCTGCATAAGACAAAGTAGTTTGGTGTCCTTCAAACAGAGTTTTGCTTGCTAGAGATGTACTTAGTACTCCAGTTACTATTTTGGAAGGCTCTGTTTGCATGGCACAAATCATTTTGGCCATCAGCACAAAAAGGAAGCTTCCAGCACATGCAAATAAAAGGCAGAGCCATGCATACATTGCAGAATGGTATATTGGAAGCCCAGTATCCATGCTTAATTGGCTGCTTGTGTAGTTTAGCTACTATCTGAGAAAAGAATGTTTTAACAGTGCACAAGTAGCACAGACCATACACACCCTACTTGTCTTCATGTAGAGTACCCCTGGTGTCCAGTGACACCCGCTCACCAGTTCCACGATGGTGGACAGCACAATCCTTCTGCTCATCTCCTCAACAAGCCATTGTCTGACTCATGCAAACACAAAATTGATATACCAGCGGGTATATCAATATACAATAGATATAGTATATGGGAGAGCACTATTCTAGATGGAATTTGATGAAAACCTAACCTTGTTGTACCATTGATGTGACATCAAAGTGTTGTTGTACCGTCTTGAGTATGTCACATCGATGGTACAAGCTGTAACCCCCATGCTCTCCTATTACCTTGACTGCTGTCAATCTTTTTTTTTTTTTTGTTAGTTTCTCCGACCTGCTCCACTCACCACAGGGAGCCATCAAAATAGCTTTCAGACACCCAGCACACTATGTGCCTCAGCCCCGTTCTGATCGCAACTCACCTAAGCTTCTCCCAAACTGCCTCAACATTCCCCGCTCCACTGAAGCTGCATGGTAGAATCATCTCCCAGCTCAGCCATGCTACAGTTGGGCCACAAACTAAGAGTAAGATAAGGGCTCAATGTGGCCGGGAGGGGTGGCTGCTTATGAAATGCACCGATGTTGTTGAACTGTTGCCCATACACTATAAAAGACAATGGACAGGAAACAGTTAACAAACAATGCTGTGTCCACTTCTCAAGGTTGTCATGCCAATGTAGACCTCTCGAGTTTCGCTCTTGAGGTCTACTTGGTTGGCATGACAACCTCTCAAAGTGGACATAGCGTTGTTGTTACTGTTGCTCATCCATTATCCTCTATGTCGTGAGACGTCACTGAAAATCACAGAACTTCCATGATTCTCAGTTGCTATACTGATATACCCACTGGTATACTCATATAGGGGAGCTATGCACAAAGGTGCACAAAGTACGCACAATTTGCACATAAATGGCCTGTGTGCCTATGCACACAGGACAGGCACACACCAGCCAGTATTCACCACTGCTAGCTGCCTGTCTGTTTCCCTACCCCCTGGCACATAACCATGTGGTGATGGCTTGGAGCCATGCAAGATAAAGTGTAGAGTGCTGGCAGGCATCCCCATCCTGGGTGCCACAGTTGATCCCCTGCCGTGCACAAGCGTCCCCAACCCCGCCAATCACTTCTCAATATTAAAGTTTTTCCCCAGTATCTAGTGGCCCACCCCTTCACTGATCACCAGCAAGATATAAAATAAAGTATCCCAATCCCTGGTGGTTAACGGTCTCTCCCCCACCCAAACCCATGCCCCATAGTGTAAGTTAAAGTATTCCCTGGTGTCTAGTGGATCCCCCCTCCCCCTTAACCAATCGCTGGCACCATGTAAGATAAAGAAAGTAAGTAAGTAAACTTTTATTTATATGGCACCCAATCCCAGGGGCTCTGGGTACCTTACAAAGGGTCAAACAGGCAGTGTTATACAGACAATAACACACAGGGTCCATAATTATACAAATAAATTAAATCTTTAATAAATAATAATAGCACTAACACCCACTGCAATTAATCAGAATATGCTTCTTTAAAAAGATAAGTTTTCAAACCCCTCTTAAATGCCTTTAATGACAGAGCCTCCCTCAGAGATCTAGGAAGCAGGTTCCAGAGGACAGGACCAGCCACCTCGAACGCATGATCACCCAAGATTTTCAGCCTGACCCTCAGAACCACTAGTAGTCCCCTGGTGGAGGAGCGGAGGGAGTGCACTGGCATGGCAAGTGTAAGAAGGTCAGTCAGGTATCCAGGGCCCGAGCTGCATAGCGCCTTATAGGTGAGCAAGCCCACCTTGAAGATGAGCCTCCACCTGACAGGCAGCCAATGTAGATCCCGCAGGACGAGGATCACATGACAAGACCTAGGTAGACCCATCAGCAACCTGGCCACTGTGTTCTGCACCAGCTACAATCGACAGAGGTTTCCTCCACTGACCCTGAAGTGCAGAGCAATGCAGTAGTCCAGCCTGGATGTAACAAAGGCATGCACCAGAGAGGGTAGGTCCTCGGGCAGAATTAAGGGTTTAATCCAAGTGATGTTCCTTAGTGGTAAAAGCTACTTTGGACAACAGACGACACCTGAGCATCAAGTGTCAGCCTGTCATCAAGGATGACACCCAGATTTCTCACCCTAGTGGATGCCATCAATGGGGTAGAGTCCAGGACCAACCCTGTTGCCACCCAAGAGGCACCCCCCTCACATCTGTGGCCATGCTTGATTACCAGTACATCTGCCTTGACAGGGTTTGGCCTCAGCCAGTTAGAGGGCATCCAGTCCTGGATCTTGGCCAGACAGTTGTTTAGCACTGCAATGGCGTTATTTGTCCCGGGGCAAAGGACACATACAGCTGGGTATTATCTGCATAACAGTGAAAACCCAGACTATAATGTCTAATGAGCTCTCCCAGGGGCAGCATGTACACTGTGAACAACATTGGTGACAGGATCAAACCTTGAGGAACTCCACATGGCAGGGGATTCAGAGAGGAGGAGAAATTCACCATCACCACCCGTTGCCTCCTGCCGGAGAGATAGGACCCAAACCAGTTGATGACAGTACCGGCAAGTCCACAATACTCTCTAAGGTGATCCAAGAGCACAATGTGGTCCATAGTGTCAAATAGTGAGGAGAGATCAAGGAGAACAAGAATTGATCAGTCTCCTCTATCCCTCACTATGAGGAGGTCATTTTGCACTCTGACCAATGCTATCTCGGTGCTATGCCTAGCCCTAAATCAGGACTGGAGTGGCTCATAGATGTAAAAGGCCATGAGGTGTGCCTCCAGCTGCAGTGCTATCACTTTCTCAACAACCTTTCCTAAAAATGGGAGGTTGGAGATAGGTCAATATTTCGCCAAGACGTCAGGGTCGAGCGATGGTTTCTTCAGAAGGGACCTCACCAACGCCTCCTTTAAGACATCAGGGAAGAGCTCCTCTGAGAGCAAACACTGGACTATCCTGGTGAACACTGGACCAATGATCTCGGCACATCCCACTAGGAGATGGGTCAGGCCCGGGTCCAGTTCACAAAAGGTGGGTTGCAGCTTCAAGATTATCTTGATGACCTCAGCCACCTCCACTGGCCAGAACTCTTCCCAGAGAATAGGAGTGCCTCTGTTCCTAACAGGCCCCCCACCATGGGGCTGGTCTGGCCCCACTGGGGAGATCGCTGACCAGACAGAGAACATCCTGTCAGAGAAGAACTGAGCAAACTGTTCACCCAGAGCAACTGATAATGCCCTTTCCAGTTGCAGGCAGACAGGATGGAGTAGTCTGTCCACAGTCCAAAAGAGCTGAGCTGGTCTGTTCTTCCCTGTGGCAATCTCCCTGGGCAGGTACTCTGCTTTCCTATGGTTGATTGCCCTTTGATAATCACTATAGTGAATTCTTAAAGACAGTTTGTCCTCCACGGACCGGGTCCTTGCCAGCAATGCTCCAACTTCTGACTCTTGGTGTTCATCTCCTTGGGAGCCCTATCAAACCATGGGGGTCTCAAACAAGAAGACCTGGTCATATATGAACTGGTGCGATGGCAGTGAGTGCTTCAGAGTTGGCCCTATTATAGGCCACCACCGCCTTGCCTGTGCCAACCGCACAGGCAGTACTCGCTCCAGAAAAATCTACTACTGCCAAAAGTCCCTCTGGGGACAATCCCCTTAAAGGGCGATAGCATACCATCTCAACAAGAGACAGCCTATCGGGGGGCCCCAAACGAGAACTCCATTGTGCAATGATCGGACCAAGTGACCCAATCATTCCTGAAGCCAGTGACTTCAAACCCCAGTGAGAATATCAAGTCCAAGGTGTGGCCATGGTGGTGAATCACAGAAGTTACTGCTTGTGCTAGGCCCAGTGATGTCATCAACTGGAGGAGGTCATGTACAAAATGTGAGGATTCATCCTTGATCCAGGCATTAAAGTCTCCCAGAATCAACTATCTGGGCAACTTCAACACCCTGTCACTGACTAAATCTGCAACCTCCTGCAGGAAATAACCCCCCCCCACCTTGGAGGATAGTAAACAAGGAAAATTCTGCAACCCGCACCTGGACCCCACACACTGCCACACATTCATAAGATGAGGTAGAACTCACTGGGTGCACAGAGAAGTTCAAGCTAGATCTAAAACAGATGGCCACACCCTCACCCCTGCATTCCCTCCTCAGGCAATGCACTGCAGAGTACCCAGCAGGGACTGATGCCTCCAGAATTGTCCCTGCATCATCCCCCAACCAAGTCTCCATGATGCAAGCCAGATTGACTGAGGAAATCAAGTCCGCCATAATTGCAGTCCTGTTCCTCATCGATCTGGCATTGCACATTACAGCCCAAAAGGGACCAATGCAGGTGGCATGCCCACCGGCTGCCTGCCTACTCAGTCTGGTGGGAACCCTGGGGATGGGCATTAAACATGTCAGGCCTCTCTCCTGGCTCCATTTAGCCCCAGGGCACCTCCTGTTCCTAACTACCCCAATACTTCTCACCTCCACTATACACACAGTGCTCTGCTGCCAGCCCACTTGCCCCCTACTAATACCTACCTCCCAATGGCATCTTACCACCATAGCTGGAAGGGGGAGGTCGGCAAAGGGGCAAAGGCCATGCAGCAAGGATTCTGTGTAGATGATATGAAGGGATCAGGGATTCCAACACATCACGCAGCTACTACTTACTAGCTAAAATCTCCTGCTACAATTAAAACCAACCATAAAACAAGGATAAAACCTATCCACAAGCATACATCAATCATCCACACACTATAACACAAAATAACACCCTAACCACACTCATACCACACTCACACACTATCTAAACCCACACACCACCCCAAAAATAACCCCCAATCAAATTTAAATAATTAGAACATAAAGGAGAATCCTGGCTATTTTAAGCCCAGATGATAAATCCAAAAAGTCAGTTATAGTAGTATAAATTAACCAGTGTCCACATCCAAAATCAGAGTCACAGGTTCATAGCAGCACTCTCACCACTGCTGGCAAGGAAATGCAGGGCCAGGTAAAAGAGAGTGCTCTCATCACTTTCTTTAGCAGATGATACAATGGCAGCCAAACTGATGTACTAGGGTGCTTAAAGGTCCCATGAGTGGTGCTCGCACCACCACTCAATGGAAAGATGGAAAGTGTACAATACTCACAGGGGATATGGTTCACAGGAGGGGGTCTGCCACAGATATGCTGCTATTCAACTGGCTACAGTCCTCAGGGTCTCTGCTCACCACAGCAAGTTGAGGAGTAGTCCTGGAATAGTCCACAAATGGAAATTTAGGCATAATGCTCCAGGTCCCACTCCTCTTGATCTGTTCCTACACTACACTCCTGGCCCAGATTCAAAGTTACTATGGCCGAAACACAGCCACCATAGGACTACCAAGCCCACAGTTAACACAGAGTCCACTCCGTCTCCACCAGCAACCGCACACTGAAGTTCCTCAGCACTTCAATGCAGACACTCCACAGACAACTTGGCACACTGGAATGCTGCTACATGTTCTTTCAGCTGATTTCCTTCCTCCAGCAACCACTCCCCTCTTCCAAGGCAAATCCTTGTTTCTAACTGAGTCTCTGGTTGGAAACTGCTGAAGTGGTGCTTAATTTGAAAAAAACAGAAGTCCTCTGTGGCTAAACACATAAACACAGCAGATTCTAAAAAAAAATAGTAAAGCTATTTCCTAAACTAACTCACTGCAATTCCCTGCCTAACCCTCATTGCCCTACACCTTAACACTAACATCTACTTACTAACTAAAGATAAAACCAACTCTCGCCAGATGATAAAAGCATCTGGAAAGGCAAACAAACTAAATTAAGCAGAATTCTCCTGAAAAGAAATGTAAATTTAGCAGAAATAAACATTAAGAGGTAGGTGTATCCTGTGCTAGCAGGAGCACAGACGACAGATGCCCAGCCTGGCGACCATCTTGGTATGATATGGTAGCCCAATCTCCGGTGACTAGTGGTCCCTCACCCCACCTGAACCCATGGCCCATATTGTAAGTTAAAGTATTCGGCCTCCTGACTGAGCTGGAATGAATGAGCATTTGTTTGTACAAGCACATGTTCATTCATTGTTAGCTTGTGCTCCTTCATTGAGCTGTTTTGGAGGTGCAGACAAGAACGGAGGGTTGTTCCGGCCACAGCGGTGGGGCTGGGATGGGGGAAGGCATCATGGACCCCCTCTGGGGTCCATGATGCTGTTCCCTCCACATCCCGACCCCTGGCCGGTGATCAGAACAGAACAGCCCTCTGCTCGTGTCTACACCCCCAAAACAGCTGAATGATTGAGCATGATCTGGCCTGGCTGTCCATGAATGAGAGTGTGTTTGTACAAGCACGTGGTCATTCATTCCAGCTCAGCTGAGCAGCCAAATACTTTATCTTACACTACAGAGCATGGGTTCAGGTGGCAGGAGGGACTGACTGCTAGCCGCCAGGGATTGGGATACTTTATTTTATATCATGCTGGCAATCAGTGAAGGGTGGGTCCACAAGACACCAGGGAATACTTTAAATTACACTACAGGGCATGGGTTTGGGTGAGGGGAGGGACTGCTAGCCACCAGGGATTGGGTATTTTATTTTATATCGTACTGGCTATCAGCAAAGGGGGGAGGCACTAGACAGCAGGGAAAAACTTTAATGTCTGACAGCGATCATCGGGGAAGGGGAGCCACTAGACACCAGGGAATTTAATTTTACAAGGGGCCAGTGATCGGTGGGGGGGCACCAGACACCAGGGACTTGGGCTGTCAGTCAGGGAATTTGACATTTGGTAACTGCCTTGATTTTGTTTTTTTTAAGTGCAATTTGCACTTAAATAAAACCAAAAGTAAAGCGAAGTCAGAAATGGTGAAGTTTCGGTCAAACAGGAAAAGTTTGGGAAATGATTCGCGGGACAGATTTGATGAATTTGTGATAAATTTGCCCACGGATTTCAGCTTCACTGTGTCTCTAACCCATGCACACCACTTACTTCCACACACAGCGCCATTGTGCATGTCACACTATGTGGGCATGCCCCCTGGAATGCCCCCGGACCACCCAACTGCATGATCGGGCAGGGATTGTGTGCACAGATCACCTGTGCATCTCTCGTTAATGCCACCGGAGCTCCACCGGACCCCCCACTGCATGGCATTCTGATGTAGGCAATCTGCACTTTTGTGCATAGGATACATAGTGTTTGGGTGAGTCATATGGTGGTGGTGAGCAGAGAGTTTGTGCCAGCTGCCATTGCGGGATGGGGGGGTTGGGTGCTCCTGGGGTGAGAGGGCCACTGAACATGATGGATGATTTACATGGTGATAGGAAGAGAGAGGGGGATGCCACTGAACACCAGAAAAAATTCACATGGGAACAGGGAGAAGAATTGTAGTAGACATTGAAGGAGCACACCACAGATGGCATGCCAGCTCCCTAATCACAGGCATGGACCTAGTTCAGTGTAGAAAAAGGTTTGATGAAGTCTCACATCTCACCCGTCTCACATGTGGAACTGGATAGGTCCTACGTACTCCACAGCCCACAGCCTTCAGCCACTGCCTGGAACAATTTGGCTTGAAAATGACAGGTGATTGGCAGGTACTGCTATGGTAGGATGGCAGGTACTGCTACGGTGAGGATATGGTAACACAGTGGTAGTGTCATGCATGTTGTAAGGCCATTAGCATTGTGTGCATTGTGTGGACCAGTATTGCAGTTCAGCACTTCAGCACTAAGGTGTTTGTGCCTCCCAAATTGCCCAGCTTACTCAATGTAAAGAGGTGCTAAGGGTTTAAATACCAGTGCTTTGCACTCACACAGGAGTTAGGGATTTGCACTGTGCAGTGCTCACAGGAGGCATAATTGCAAACCTGCTAGCTTTACAAAGCATTAGCTTCCAATATACCTCCTGTTGTCTCACTCACATAGTTGGATGGACATTCTGCCCTTTCCATTTCACTTAGCACAACCTTTGAATATGGGGCCTAAGTCTGTAAGAAATACCTGTAGAACAATTCAATAAAATAAAGCAGATTTGCAACATTCTTTAAGTCTTCTTTTATAGTTTATTTAGCCAGGATAGCCCAGTTGAAATACAACATCTCAGTTTTAGTGAGGTCTTGTTTCATCTACCTATTTCTGGGTGGACTAGAGCACTGTAAGGTTTTTGTTCCTTGCTCAAGTTCACACAGTAAGTATTTGGCTGTGGTAGGGTTTGAGCCTATGATCTCCAAGTTCCCAACCTCATGTCCTTACCACTACAGCACAATGCCTCCATTTGTCTGCCGTACCCTAGTTCTTTCCATAATCCTCTGTTTGTCCTCCCCTTCTACCTGGGTCATTCAGGTGGACTTTTCTCATGCAACCTCTCAGCCCTGTCTGGTACAATTCCTTCGATTAGTGCCTTTGGGGGTCTCCACAATATCTAGGTCTTGAATGTGCTGGTGGTAGTCATATGGTCAGCATTGTGGGTTCTCCTGGTCTATAACCCAATGGAAGGGTGTACAGCCTTTGTAGACTTCATGGGCATGTAGCAGTCACTTTCTGGGAGGGTAAGTTCCCTGGCCCATCAGTAAATGTCACTGCAGTACTGGCAGAACACACTACTTCCTCCCCCCAGACTGGGAGGCTGTTAGCCAGCCTCCTGATCACCTGCTTCCAAGATCTGCTCCCAAACCTGGGTCGGTGGCATGCCTGCATAACCGAGCCATCAGGCAACCCCTGCCATACCCCCATTCTTGACTGATAACAGTAGCACATGAGCTATTTAGAAACTAAGTTTTTCTAAATGAAGTTATAAATATCTAATTTAATTCTATTTTTTTCCTACCAAAAACAAAAACCAGTAGGTCAGTATTCGGTGCTGCCACTCAGTACACATGGGTTTGGGGTGACCTTTGTCCTCTAGTTTTTCAGCCAGTAAAAGGTGAGCGTATCATAAGAGATTTTTACATGGGTCTTACCGGTACTGCTTGTTCCATGAAAGCCCTGTGTTCTGCTCAGTCTGTTGTGGAGAGGATCACCTTTACATGCTGGGATCTGTATTGGAACGTGCGGTACAGATCAACCATAATGTTACCCTTTTGTGTCGTGTACAGGCGATCCACTCTGGAACAGCCAGAAGAACACAGGATTCCCTTTTGTCAGGGGACAGAAATGAGTGGAAGGGTACTTCTACACAGCCAGGCAGAAGAGAATAAAACCCTGCCAACCCAGGAAAGCAGGGAACACATTTTAAGGGAGTGCTCTCTTTGGTTGCAGCACAGAACCCCCGTACATGGCTAGATAGGTATCATTAGAGTGTGTCTGTACTGGTCATTCCGATACAGACCACTGTGTGTAAAGGGGCCTATAGAGATAATGCACTTACTGTCTTGGGAGGGAGGGCTAAATACTGCATACTCCAGTTCCCTGCTGGCAGGCCAATAAACAGTACTTAGCAGTGTCATGAAGGAGACTGCTGTTCAAGCCTATTGCAGGCAAAGTCAGGTGCACAGTGCTGTGTAAGTGAAAGGAAAGAGGACAAAAATGAGACATCTCTTTCAATTAAAAGAACCTTAGAGGGGAACAGTCAGCAACAAGGGCCCCAGACAAGTGTGGGGCTGGTCCCAATGTTTTTTTTCTTTTTTTTTTAGTTGTTTAACCAGGAGTAGCACACTAAACTGAAAGCTTTTTTACAGGAGCGACCTGGGAGCACAGGGAAGTTGGACACAGTATGCAAGTGGAAGCTGTGGGATTCAAACCCAGGTCTGGTCTGCTGGATGTCACCAAATTTGCAGCTTGGAGCCTTAAACCACTGTGCTATACTGCCTCCCATAGTCATGGGTCCCATGGGTCAATGTGCAATTCATGTGTAAAAACATTTTGGTTTGTACTGTTTACTGTAGTATAGTAGATTGTATCAGAGACTAATTTTACTTAGTTCTAGGCTGACATCTTCTGTCACTACAAATTCTAGATTCACCTGCAGCTGACATCAGAGCAGTAGGGAGTAGTGGAAGATTCAAGGGCCTGACGTACATGTTAAAGCTTACATGAACTCTAATCTTTTGTTTGCTGGTCCTGCTGTCCTTTCCTGGCTATATACAGTCACAGAGGACTGTACTTAGCCCCTGGAGAAAAGCAGACCCAGAAAATACCTAATCATAGATTAGAAAAGCTCTAACATGCATTACAGGCTGTTGAATCTTCCACTGCTGCCTACTCCTCTGATGTCAGGTGCAGGGGATTCTGGGTTTTGTATTAACAGAAGATGTCAGCCTAGAACCAAGCAAAATTATTTCGATATAATTTCCTGTACTACCACAAACAGTGAGTAAATCAAAATGCTTTTGCACACAAAGTGCACATTGGGACCAGCTTCATGCTTAAGCGTGGTAGGCGAGCCCTTTATGATGACTGTTCCCCTTTAATTGGTATTCGAAGAGGCAAAGCCCCAAGTGCAGCAGTTTGTTTGTTTGTTTGTTTGTTTTTGCAGATAGTGCACTATCTGATTTATCAGGATACAGTATCTGGAGGTTCCAATAGTGTGCTATCTGAATTTTGATCCATTTAGCCCTGCTAATGGCTTCAGATAGCGCAGCATCTTCTCCAGATCCACAGATTCACACTGTCCGAAATGGAACAGATATATGCACAACTTGACAGGCTAGGCTGGGGTTCAGTAGGGCTGCAGGTGACCTAGAGTCAGACCCCACAGTGCGCTATTTAAAGTGTATGCTCAGCATCTCTCAGGTTGCTCGGTTTTCATTGCTCCACCACCCTATCCTCCACATTCAGGGACTTCATTTTTGTCCAGGGGAGGGTATATCTTCCCTAAGGTACCTTTAATTTAACAGGACCAAGTTTCTGTGGCATTTCAAGTGGAGGCGACTTTTACTGGGATGAGCATTTCATCGTGCCACACATCCCAGTTCTGTGGTACTCTGTGAGAGTGTTAGCCCTAGCTGTGGAACAGAGAGTGTGAAGGGCTACATCCATGTTACATAAGCACGAGCATTACATGTACTTTAGTTGCCCACTGATCCTGTGAATTCTAGTCCTAATGAATGCCTTTTGCAGTATTCCAGAACATGTCCCAGCAGGAGTCAGCTTTAGAACCTTTAAAAGATGTCTTAAGCGGTAACAGAAGTGTTTCTTTTAATGGGGGTGGCAACATGCTATCCCTTTTGTCACCTCTCTATGCCCTGGCAGTGTGCATTCATTTGCAGTGCTTTTCAAGGAGTGTCAGGGTGACGAAGGCTCCGAAACTTGTAACTGGGACATTAGATTGCTAGCAGATGATGCTATCAGCTTGTGATAACATGCCAGAGTTGTGCTGTGGAGCAATATCTATTAGTCTGATGCTAACATTGGTTCAGTTTCATCTTTAAAAAAGTTGTGGGTCATTTTTTGCATTTGACTATTTTCAGCTAGAATAACCCAGTTAAGTGACAGCATCAAATTTTCACAGGGGTCCTGCTTCTATCCAATTATTCAGCAAAGAGGACTGAAGTGCAGAGAGATCAAAAGACTTGTCTATGGTCACACGTTTTAAGCTAGTGGTTGTGCAAGGGTTTGACCCAGTGACCTCCTGGTAAAATGTTCAGTTCCCAACCCCTAGACCACACCTCATTTCCATGGGCATTAAATGTCATGCCTCTGTACAGCTTTGTAAATTTTTTATTTAATTATAGTCATAATCAAATAGAATAAGTTTGTGCATTTTTCTGGCCATGTTATTTAATTTCATGTTTACTCAAAACCAGGTACTGCAAACTTTTAACCCAGAGTTTATATAAAGGGATGTCTCATGATGCCTGTTTGAATTTAATTTAGGGTAGCAAATAAACCTGAATACTGCCTCATAAACAAAAAGATAAACAATAAGCCATGGTGCTTCCTTGGTCAACCAAGCATGAGAACCGACAGAGGTACGTGGCGGCCTCCGAACACCACGCCCGGGGAGGGGGTAAGTCGTGGAGCAACAGCCAGGGAAGATGTAAGTCCCGGGGCAACGTGTGACTGGGCTGGGAGCATAGTCAGGCCAATGGGGGCATGGCTGGAGAGGTGAGGGAAAAAAAAAAAACAATAAGCCCACTACATTCCTTGCTCTTTGATGACTTTCTTTCGCAGCTGTTTTAGCACTGATGATTTTTTACACCATGAACTACCTGTCACAGGGTGCTGAGGACAGAAGGTCAAGGGGTAGCTCTAAACTACTAGAAATAACACAAGATTACTGTTTTTATTACCCAGGTGCTTAGGGTCTAGTATTTTATTTAGAGCATCTCAGCAATGAAGTTGGCCATTATTTCTATTTTTAGAATTCTAAGTTTGTATCTCATCTCCTTTGGGGAAGGATGCATAACTTGGTTACACCCATTTTGCTCTTTTGCAAAGAAGGCAGCATTGCTTTTCCTCCTAATGCATCATCAAATAGGCATCAAAATCATTGCTAAACCTTGTTGATTAAAAACACGTTCAATCTTTGTTAATGCTTGAATGTGTTTATCACTATAAACCACCAAAGAAACAGCGATAATGGAACCCTCTTCCACCCAAGGCATCAGAAAGGCCATAGTTCTCAGATCATTCTGCTGTTAAAGCTGATTTTGCTGTCTCTCAGGTACTACTACTAGGTCTTCTGAATACAGAAGCCATGTTTTTTTTCAGTGGGTGGGGTAATTGTTGAAAGCTGAGAATAACGGCTTTGAAGACGGAGGGATACTTTTGTGATCCCATTAGCATAAGAGTGGGTAAATTATTCATGCCAAGTGAGGATTCTGTGGGGAAAAGTATAGTTAATGCACATAGTTTTAAATGTATCCCTTTCTGTCTTGAGACCAAATTCTTGCTGGATTCAGAGCTCAGACATTTACGGGAAAGCTCTGGTGGCAAGTTAGAAGCAGTTCATTTTTCTATTGCTGCTCTCTCAATAGAGACCATCTGGCAAAGATCCAGAAGGTGATTAAACAAAATGATCAGCTCTTGTTGCTGTGTTACATGTCCAACACTCTGGATTAAAAACATGACCCATTACAGTCAGCTGACGTAATTGTCATTTCTTTTAAATATTCAGATGGTCTGCAGACATCTGTGCCATCTTTGTGTCTGTACAGCCCATAATCATGAACAGGTTGTGTTAATGGCCTTATCTGTAGCATTGTCTTTCAGCGCAGAGAAACAGTTCATAGTAACTGGGTCAAGCTAATGTTCACATTGACATGGGGAAAAAATTACTAAAATTATTCTTACAACAGACACTGAGAATGTGTGCTATGTGCCATGAAGGAGGTGGGGTTTTGAAAACTGTATTGTGCAGTCACATTTTTATCCTTCAAGACAAAGTAGAAAACAATGTATTAAAAAAGAAACAAGCTGAAGACAATATGAACAATAACAACAATTGCAATTAAGATGTTTTGGACCTAGACTAGCTAGTCATGTTTCCCAGTATTTCACCTGAAATTATATTTGATTTTTAACAGGCTGGGCAATTTTACAGCACAGTGCAGCTCAGCTGTACCATAAATGCACTAAACACTTCACAGAAACTCAAAGCCTCAATAGACTTACATTCACCCTAGAGACAACATTGTAAATGCACTGTCAGTTTCTTGGGTTGTCACCACAGTGAGTCTTCTGAAGGCTGAGTCTAACTGATACATACAATCTGACTTTGAATCTCACATGGCCACTCCCCTAAATAATGTTGTGCTTGTTTCAGGATTTACCCATTCTTATTTTACCATGTTTTGTTTTAGCTCATACTCTACATTGGCTTCAGTCTCCATGCTTCTTTTTATTCTAAAGCTTGAACCAAAGCTATTATTAATACCTCATTCTTAAAATGTAGGCTGTCACTAGCAAGTCTGTCTGAGGGTGCTGAACACATAAGGTTTCCAAGGTGTCTATTGGGAATAGTTCACAACAGAGGTACATCCTTCCAGAGCTCTACACCATCTTTTCATCCACTATTTTCTGACACAGTGATCATGTTATATGATAATCATTTGGGGAAATATTGAATCACTTGGTGGAAAGGGCAATAAACAATGCACTCATAGAATACTGCAGGCTTTTTATACTTCACAACAGCATCTAAATTTAGAATTGAGTAGGCTTACCTGCCTTGCTTCACATCACTGTGTATGACCAGTATTGAGCACTGCAAACTGTTAGAAGAAGCCATCATATCTGATAGTGGTGCAGGTCTTGTAAATAACAAAACCTATTTGTCCTGGCATGAACTTCTGTTTTATATTTCCTTAATAGTTATGTGAATGAAAGTTCAGTTCTTCAAATGTAGAGTAGTAGTCAGATTTCCAATCCAGCAGACCAGATTTTATTACTCAAAACTGTGATAGGGCTCGTGTAATGTCCCACTTTATCAGTCATCTGCAAAGCTTGTTACTAATGATTGCTGCAGTAGCGATATTTACCATACTAGCAAGAAACATAGAGTTTGCAATAAAAACTTAGCTGTTATTCCTCTTGATAACAAACCAGTGGGGAACCATATGAATTGTTTATTGCACTTGAGGTGTCTGTTATAGCAGTCAGTATTGTCTTTTATGATAGCCAGTAGGGAACCATTTATTCACTGTTAAAAGGTCTGCTATTATAACCTATAAAACTTTCTAAGATATTACAATATCTACACAGGAGCCATACTTTCAAATTGCAGTACTGTATCCAGTCTTGGCTAGTATAAGCAAATCCCCAAAAATGACCTCCGTTGATACTCAATATAAACACTGCTAGTCATTTTCCTGTGTTCTACACATGTTCAGTTTGTGATCAGCTAAAACCAGGGTTAGTGAAGGTCAATGTCCATTCACATTAGAGTCCATGGGGTAGCTGCCTTAGCAGGGCACTAGCCATAACCACTTGATTCAGTTTGAGTCCATGGGATGAAACTACTGAAATGACTGAGATTATCTGAATGAAAACTAGAAGGAAGGTCTCAGGTGATCTTACAGTATTATGTAGTGCATGCTGTTGGAATCTTGGTTAGTGTTTATAATACTTTTTTCTGGGAAAGCTGCACTGGATGTTGCTCCATCCAAATGCTGCCAGTAATGTCACCATGGGACACCAATCCAAGGAACTTCTTTGACTAAAGGGGATAGGAAAGGAGGCATATAAGAAAAGACATTGCAAACAAAAACAAACAAACAATAAAACCTAAGGAAGGTGAAACTTGCCGTGAAGACAGCTAGCTCCAGACAAGGGCCAGATGAGCTCTATCGCCATGGTAAATAAAATAAACTGTTGTACCCATCTCACCCCCACTGCTCCCAATACAGAGTACTTTAATTATGTACCCAGTAAGTTCCATCTCACATCTGTGGCCTAGTTTTAAAGCTAGATATTTTGACTATGCCCCATGTATTAATTCTTTCTGGTGTCTTTGCCATTTAATTTTACTTCACAATAAATGTCAATTTTTGCTGTTTGTTTTCCAGTCCTGATTTTTATCCAGGCTGGCTGCATGTTGGTACCCCTTTTCCATCCAGGAAACCACCCAGCCCCATCTGACCTTAATCACTCCATTGCCACCATTTCACAGCTTGCCTACTGCTTTAGGGTCCTTGTGGAAGGGCAGTCTACCCCCTCCCCAACACAAAGGATCCATGTGAGGGTGGAGGGTTTTGTGGCACAGAGCCCAAGTGTATCAGCCATCATGTAAATGGCAGCCAGATTTATTCCACCCATATTGTCGCCCCTGCACCCACCACCTTGTTGGCCTTGAAGGGCACAATACAATGTGCAACCCCTCACAAGGGAACAAGCTCCATGTCCTACCATGAGGGATTGCTGCACCAGCAGGATGTTGATGTCTCCCTCCCTTAGCTGGCTCATGTCCTTCTAATCCCACTTGAATAATATTCCACTGTCCCATATCACGACATCCTTTTCCTCTGGGAATATTGATGTAAAAGCTGATGTCTCCCTCCCTTAACTGGCTCATATCCCTCTAATCCTTCTTGAATAATATTCCACTGTCCCATATCACTCCATCCTTTTCCTTTGGGAATATTGATGTAAAAGCTGATGTATCCCTCCCTTAGCTGGCTCATATCCCTCTAATCCCACTTGAATAATATTCCACTGTCCCATATCACTCCATTCTTTTCCTCTGGGGATATTGATGTAAAAGCTGATGTCTCTTTCTCTTAGCTGGCTCATATCCCTCTAATCCCACTTGAATAATATTCCACTGTCCCATATCATGACATCCTTTTCCTCTGTGAACACTGATGCAAAAGTTGATGTCTCCCTCCCTTAGCTGGCTCATATCCCTCTAATCCCGCATGAATAATATTCCACTGTCCCATATCACTCCATCCTTTTCCTCTGGGAATACTGATGTAAAAGCTGATGTCTCCTTCTCTTAGCTGGCTCATATCCCTCTAATCCCACTTGAATAATATTCCACTGTCCCATATCACTCCATCCTTTTCCTCTGGGAATACTGATGTAAAAGCTGATGTCTCCTTCTCTTAGCTAGTTCATGTCCTTCTAATCCCACTTGAATAATATTCCACTGTCTCATATCACTCTATCCTTTTCCTCTGTGAATACTGATGCAAAATACAAGAGGAATGGTTAGTAACTTGATTTTTTTACACACCTTCCATAGGATGGCAGTACAAACCATTCAAGCTTTGCTTTTGTGGTTTATGTGGCATTCCACACCTTTAGTATGTAAGAAAAAAGAACCTTGTTACATGCCACTCCCTGAGCATTATTTTGTATATCGTATACAGGTGAAATCAACCCTGGGTACACTGTTTTCTCATTCAACTACCTAACTATATGCTTGATTACATATTTCACATATGCAGCTCTGTGTGCAAAATTCAAATCTTTCAACACTGGATATGCTCCCACTTGATGTGAGTTATTTCACCTAGTTGGTTGGCACCAGACCTAAGTGCTTAATTGCTCATGCTCCCTTTATGTGTCAAAGATCAATGAAAACTTTCTTTATTAATGTTCCCTTCTCATGGGGCTTATTTTACAAGTGGCCACAGTTTTGTCTGGTCACCATCTACAGTATGTCACTTCCTCACCATGCATGAGTGAATTCATGCAAGAAACATGGAAGGTATTAAGTGGACACTGCCACACTGGGTTCCACCATTTCCAGTTTAAAAAAAATGATAAAACAAACCACATTTTTTCTCATCTCCCATTTCTGGACATTTCTACACCTAAACCATATTGTGTATTGCTCCACTATTTCATGGTGCAGAGTTTGCTATGTCTTTTCCTTTTCTAAAGAAATGCGCATTTGCCTACTTATTCTTTCTTGATTAGTTTTCTTATATTTTTTATTGCCTTTGAAAAATACTCCTTTACAAAAACACATTCTTGGGAAGGCATGCAAAACATTTTTAGTAAAGAGTTTTTAGTTGAAGAGCTAATGTACTTACTCCATCATTTGGGCACTAAAGACACAGTAAACTTTCCCTATTTGTGAAATTCAAAATATGGAGAATAATGTATGGGCAACCATACACAGTAAGGCTGTCTTCCCATCAAGGGTCCATTATGACATCTTCATGCCCTCCAGAGCAAAGCTTGAGAGGTTCTATGTTATCATAACAGGCCTGAGATGGGAACACAACTGAGTTGTGTGTGGTTGCACATATATAGTTTTTTATAGTGTATGGTTTGTCTGGTATATACAGTCTTTCTAACAGACACAAAACAAATCTGAAACTTAAATGAAATGGCACCTCATGCAGCACTGAGGATATGAGAACCTTGCAGCACCTCACATTCAGCAGCCCATGGGGGGATCATGTCCCCTCAGAGCAGAGGTGGCGCTGACATTTTTCTGACAGAAAAAAAGTCATCGTACCACTGTAACAACTTTTAAACCAAGGTACAGTAACTTTCAAAAGTCACTGTATGATAGTAATGACACTTTTTTTTTAATATACTCTATTTTTGCTCCACCCTGGTCGCCCCACGTTCAGGAGGGTATCCCTGCCCCACCCCCCGATGTCCACCAGGACTTACCGCCAGCCTTTCTGCCCTCAGGGCTTGCCCCCCTAGTGGGGTCAATGGGGCGAGGCTCTTGACCCCCATCATACACAGGATCCAGCTCAGTCTGGTGAGCCCGGCCGGTCATGGAGCGGGGCCTGTGAGTGCCCACCTTCATCCAACCACCAGAATTTTTTTTCCTCCAAGTTTCCTCCCCCAACACGGAGGAGAATGTGAAAAGATGCCAATAGCAGTGCCACACATGCTCCCATATGAAGCACATTGGTCATCTGCCCCACCTCTGCCCTTCCATTGTACAGCATCGGTGTGCCAGCCTCTAACCTCCACTAGGGGCCAGGTTAACACCGACCACTGTTCCCCTCCCTTCACAGAGGAGGAGAGCTGTCCTGAGATGCTTGATCCTCCTCCTCCTCCTCCCTGGTCAACCATCGGTGAACCACTCACACTGCAAATACAGGTCACCGGTGTGGCAGGAGGTAAGGCATTGATGCCTCAGCCCTCCATGCCATTGGGCCAGCCTATCATAGTGATACTAAACTACAGCACACCAACTTTCAATAGTCATTGTATTATAATTCTGATGTCACAGCTATGGGAAAACAGGATTTCTGAGTGCATATATTTACATACAGTACACAATAGATGCTAACCCTAAACTGTATGTAAATTCAGCTTATGGGTTGGATGGTTACTGTTTAATGGTAACTATTAGACTAAACAATGGAACTAGTACTCTAGCTCTTTTAGTAAACTGGGCCATGTTGGGTGGGTGCTACCTAAGAACACAGAGAATCCCAGTCCGATTATATATTTTGAGCCACTGTTACCAGATACATACAGATGCAACTAAACATTTCTGTAGACCCAGTCCCTATATATGGAGAGGCTCTTCACATTACCCCCAAATGACAAGGTGTGGCTCACTGAAAGACATTTGTTGCTGGTCTTGGTGTTTGGCATCCACAGGTATTCAGTTTTGAAAGTGGCCCTGAAGATCTGACATGTAGTATAAGGTACCTCAAAGGTTTTATTTTTCCTGGACTGCAGATTCCTAATATGTCAAAAGAGGAAGACATTTTACCTGGTATGAATCTAACAGCTCCATTTGGACTACTATGTCTGTTAACTCTCATCTGTCAAATTAAAAATGGACACAGTAAAATCTTTTACACCCAGAAGAGGAGATAAAATGTCTAGGGAGCGCCCTCCATCCCAGTAAGTGGACTCCTACAATACTGTGAATGTTGGCAAATAATATGCTGTGGTCATATTTCTAAATAGCTATAGTTATATATTCATGCTGTTGTAGACAGGCATTTATTAGTAATTTGATTGCCATGAGATCTTTTAGCAGGCCTGCTTCTATTCTTCTCACTTTCTTTTTTATTCTCGACAGACAGTTATCACAGTATGGTAGCTCCTTTGTAAGAGCCATATAGTTCAGATAAATAATTAAACCACTGACTCCACCTAAGTTTTAAAATCATGATTAGGGTTGCTCTTATCCAAATTAATGCGTAAAGGCCTGATTTTACACAGAAACTGAGATATGGCAATTTTGCACATATGCACCCTATACAGCTCTGTACTCCGATGCAAGTCAGTACCACATGGCATCTAGAGCCCCCAACCACCCCCTCTGTGAGTGCAGAGCTTTGCATAGGAGCAGGGGTGGACCTGAAGGGGCTGTGGAAAAGGGCTGAACATGGGCTTTTAATTGGTACCCAAGTCAGCCAGTGAATTGATTCCCTATGCCAGATAAGAGGCTGTTGAATATGGACTATGATATCCTGTCAACAGTTTTTAAAATACTGTATTAGAAACCTTCACCCTGCCCTACCTGGACTTTTAAATGGCTATGGAGGGCTGGCCACTCCAACAGAGGTGGATTGTCAGAGGTCTTGTACAAGTTTTTCACCCATGCCTCAGGAACAAGTAGGAATAATGACAGAGGTCACCCTGGTATTGCCTACACACCCTCCTGGAGCCTCTGCTGTAGGTGATAGCTCCTGCTGGCATAAAGTGCAGCCACTCACCCTTGTGGACCCCAAACCAACTGCTCATGTAGATCCGTGGCTCTGGCCAGGGCTACCTTACATACGTGGTATTTCAGCTATGTGGATGTACAGTGGCGTCTGCCCCTGCAAAGCACATGCCCTGGCTTGCTCTACACATGACTAAATGGGTGTATAGTGCTTTGCAGATTGTGCCCTGTTCTTTAACAATGACATGCAGATTTTACTCTTGCTGCATCTACCACTTTGCATGTTTAATACTCATGCTTCCACCTCTTCTCAAAAATACCATAGCGACCTCTAAGAGTGGAGAGGTGTACAGACTTACTGACTTTTTTTTTCACTTGTACTTTTTCCCTCCTACCATGATCTTCCTCTGCAGGACGTTCCTCCACCATCACTAGATGTCATCTGTTCCCAACCATGCAGCCCCATCCAGTCCTCTGTCCCATCCCCACTAATTCACGGGATCCCACCAGTTAATTCCCTTGGAGATGTGTCCTTACCTTCAGCGCTGAGGCAAACATTGATGCTCTATCTCACCTGCAGCTGTGATGAGCCTGGAGGTGTGAAAACCTTCTGGGAGTTAGGGAACAGGACCCTTAGTAGCTGTGGAGACAATAGGCACAACGACTTCATCCTCCCAAAAGAGGGCTCCATTTCCTGACTTTCTGATCCCTTACCCCAAGGACATGTGCAAATGATGCTTTCTGACTCTGACAAGCCTGTTGCATTGGTGTCCACATGCCCATCCCACACCAGAAACGTGCACTCATATATTTCCTCTGCATGACCACCTGTGGTCACCCAGTGGCAACAGAACAGTGGGGAGTGCAGAGCTGCTGAGAAGAGTGGCCCTAGGATGGTAAGTTCTCCTCTCACTGGCTGCACCCTAGTGACCCTGGTTCATTCCCAAACCCAGGTCACTTGCATCATGAGTAGTAAGCCTACTGCTGTGCCTATGGGCTGGCCTCATATTAACTTTCTGGTAGACCTCTGTCGTATCTTGATTTTGTAAGTAGTGATCTGCACTGTAGTGAATACCTATGATTATAAAACTAACCATTTTAAAGAGAATATCTTCACCTTTTAAAATTCAAACTTTACTAAATGCTTGGCGAGAAGTAGGAATTCCTATTTATTTATTTCATCTCAGATTATAAATACCTTTGACCTAAACATAGCTCATTTACAAAGGTTCCACGTCAGTGGGATTAGGGTAACAAAGTGACGAAAGGAAGCTAAAAAAGCAATATACCAGCAACAAAAATTGGCAATAACAAAACATCATTAAACAGCAAAAGTAGAATTATTTTGATTCCAACAAGCACTGGTCATACAATATAGGTTAGGTAGTATAGTGAGCGGAACTGATAATTGAGTATGTTGAACACCTAGGACTGACAATTAGCGGCTGGTGGGTATAAAAGTAGCTGAGAGGGAGAGAGGAAGATAGGGAGGCATGAGGGAGGGAGAGAGAGAGAGAGAGAGGAGGGAGGGGGAGGGAAGAGAGTGAGAAGGGATTTAATGAGAGGTGAATCTGGTCAGGAGGGGCACAGGAAGCAGGTAGGACCTTTATATTATGGGATGTAGTCACAGTGGCTTTCAGTTGCAAGGTGCTGCTGAAGTAGTTGCTTGTAGCGCCCCATCTCTGTAAGGTTAGTTAATTCAGAGCTTAGGCCATTGTACCAGTGTGGTCCCTGGTACAGGAAGGTCCACTGACATTGAGAAGTCCAGCATCTGGGAACTAGAAGGAGATCAGTAGTAGAGTTAATCAGATGCAAAAACTGTTTGACTCTAGCATAAATGCTGTGATCCAGTTTTTGACTGGAGCAAAACTAGCATATTTCTCCAAAAACTGAAAAGGCAAAGACGTGTGTATTTTAAACAGAAAATTGGAAAAATCTGGTAAAAACGTATCATTTTAACTGGCGAGCCAAACAGAAATAATTATAGACAGAAGACATTTTGATAAGACATTAACAATGGAAATAAAAAGAAATCAATTATTTGCCAAATGTAGTCAAAACGAGTTATACAAGCGAAGTCTTTGAGGTATCCAAGGCCAGAATTTCAGTAGTCCTGATGCAGGCACAGCTAGGAGATGCACTGGCGTCCAGATGCCCCTGCTGTCTCCTTCGCTCATCTGGAAGTCCATAAGTGAACCTTCAAAACTTTTTTTGCCAGCATGCAGCCAACTGTGGATTTATCTGCTCTTTAGGGACTAAGTCAAGACTGACCATTAACAAATGACCTAGCCAGTTCACGACTCATTTGGGATGGCAAAAAATACAAAGTAAGCTGCAGCAGCTCCACCTAGTAAGAGGCATGGGGACTTGCACTTCCTTCTCTTACAGTGTCTTACTGGGCAGCACATCTCCACTTTATACTGTTAAGGCACCTTGGAGGTCAGGGTATATCCTCACTTGATATAAAGTGTGCCCTCTTCCCAAATCAACAACTTGTGAAGGGCATGTACCACTGCCACTGGAAATCACACAATCACTTAATCTATAGTTTAGATATCATCTGAAAGAGTGGTACACTTTAAGGCATACACTACACTTAACCCCATTCCTTTCTCTGCTTTGTCCGATATCACATCTAGAAAATGTTCCCCCATCCCTTTTGGATCATAGATTCCAGAAATGGGAATGTCACTCACTACAATACCTATATCAGTTTTTCTCAGAAGTGGTCCGAACTTTTAATAATCTGCAAATGGCATATAATCTGCACAGAACAGATTTCTATCAGTATCTTCACATTAGACACTATGTTAAGTTCCTCCTTTTGGGTGCTTGGACTCCAGCTAATTACCCTCCGATTATCTCATGCATATTTAATTTATTTTTCATTGGGGCACACCCTCATATGATCTCCCAATTATATCAATCTCTTCAGGCTACATCAGAAGTTACTTTTATGGAAGTTGCACTGAAATAGGACTATGAGATGGGCTCCCCCATAGATTTAGAGACATGGAAATGGACTTGTCCACCCTCATTCAAGGTAACAAGCTCACATAAATGGCAGGAGTATGCGCAGAAGCAGCTTAGCAGATTCTTTTGCATCCCAGTGATTACTGCTCATTATTCGCCCACTAACTCCTCTGCCTGTTGGAGAAATTGTGGTGAATGAAGAGTGACGTACTACCATGTAATGTTGGAGTGCCCTCTTCTGCAACCCTTTTTCAAAGCTCTTGAAGAAGAGTTGGAGGCCCTGTTCTTTGCCTCTGTCCATCTTACAGCACCATAATTTTTCCTGCTGCAGTACTAAGGGGCCATGGGGATCTCAGTACTCGTTATCTATTAGGAATGTTTATACAATGGTGTGTGAAAATCATGTAACTTCATTGGTCAAAACATGTCACATGACCGTGGGTAAATCCTGCATAACCTACTGCTGAGGAATGGCATTTATGAAAAACATAAACATGTTTTAAATTTATTTTACACATGGGTCCATTGTCTAATCATGATAAGGCACTCCAGGGTGTGAATTATTGGGTGATTTACCCACTTCTTGTGTGATTAAGTCACTCGGCTGCGCCTCATGACACACCACACGAGGTGTGGGTAAATCCCCAATAACCCACACCCTGTTGCGCCTTATTGCTTAATAATAACAGTGGCAAAAAAGTAGTCACTCAGTGTTGACTCGCCCTTCATATCTCAGATGTGGCTAAATGGAGGACACTGGTGCCACAGGTTTATAGAATGGAACAAATTACATACTCTTTAAATGAACAACAGGAGGCATGTTCCTCCCGATGGACTCACTGGCTTGTTCATGCCATGGGCAGAGACCTAACATTGATACCATAAAATAATAGGCTAATAACAAGACTATATTGCTCATCTTATTATTAAAAAGAGCAGGAGACAGCTGCTGCCCCCCCTCCCCCCGCTTGGTCAAAGTTCCTCTTCCCCCTAGCTGATTCGAGCCACATATAAGATTAAACATATTAGATTGAGCATGATAATGCCTGGGCTATCTGCAGCTTACAAAGTCTGAAATTATATTATTGCACACTTGTCACTCTCACCGTGCTGTACCACAGGGGAGACACAAATAACGATGCACTAGTTGGAGATGTTAGAATGCTGATAATCTGTATTTGAAACCTGCCGACTGATAATGTACTGCCTCCGTATACTTGTACAATGAGCCATGTTGTTCCTGGAGAAGTTGAATAAAGGTTATATTTACAAAAAAAAATATCTAGCCAGCTTAGTCCATTGCTTTTGCTTTCACCGGTGATTTGCAGACTTGCTCTGATTCCCCCTGCATCTTTCTTATAATTATTGCACCCATGCACATCAGGGCTGATGCAGCCCTTTAAAAAAGTCACCAAGTGCAAGGCAGATTTAGGGCTTCAATAATCTGGCCCCTGACCTCCAGGCAATGACACTTGGTAAGATTTATCTAAACCGAAGAGATGAGTATCCAAGTGAAGTGTCAAACATTGTGTAATAAAGTACTTGTTGATGAATAGTGGAAGCAGATACACTCAAGGCTGTGGATGAAATTTGCAGAGAAAGTTGCTATTAGATGTTTTAGGACATTGGACACATTTGCCTTTGTCCGCAGAGAAAAAACATCAGATATTTAAGCAGTAATCCACGACAGGGTGTGGATTATGCTGGGATTTATTCTCACCTGGTGTGGTTCAGCCTTGTGACCAAATCTGCACCAGACGTGAGTACATCCCAGCATAATCCACATCCTGGAGTAGATTATTGTGATTATACAATGTATACCTATATTGTTTTGTAAAAAAAAAAAAAATTTTTTTTTCCAGTTTAAATAATTTTTTTTAATGTATTCTTATGCCAGAAAAAAAATATATCCTGTTGCTGTTGAGGCATTCACTTGTATTGCAGCTGCCCTTGAATAAAGGAATAATGCATGACAGGGTGTGTGTCATGCTGGGATAGCGTCACGCCTGGAGTGCGACTAATCACCCCAGAGTGACATTATCCCACTCGACACACACCCAGAGATATTCTATTCTACTAATGGCTTGTTGTTATATATAAAAATAATTTTAAATAATGTTTTTATTAGCGTGGAAAAATATTTTTTGTTTCTTAAGAGGAGATGCAAAAAAAGAGAGCAAGCTCCATAACTATGACAGTAGACATTGGTTTACAGTGCTGAGACTAGACCTGTGATGTTATGCTGGGATAACATCATGGGTCCTGCCCCAAACTGACCAATCAGAGTCCAGGAAATGTTGCTGCCGTTGTATAATCAGGAGCTGATATGTTTGTGTGTTGTTTTTTTTTTACTTTTGTTTGTGGAGCTGCACAATAGATATATAATATATATATATATATATATATATATATATATATATATATATATATATATAATTATATAGTATATACTTTTGTATGCTGGTAGCATGAGAGCCTCCAGCATTGAGTTGCAGTGAGTCACAAAGAAAGACAGAGTGAGTTGCAGCAACCATTTGGGAAAGTGGCAGTTTTATGCTGTTATTTGGCTTTTTTTTTTTTAATGGCTGCTGGAGCTCCAAGTGATTATGTGGCATAGAGGTGCAGAGGACTGGAGTTTACGCTGCTCAATCAGGAGCTCAGGTTTTTATTTTATTTTTTTTTAATTTTCAACTTTTGCAGGGGAAGTAACGGCAGCCCCTTCTCCCCTACAGATGGAGTGCAGCAATTCAGGGTGTGTGCGGCAGTTCAGGGTGTGTTCCGGGGTCCATGTTTTCCATTCAGGGGGAAGTAACAAGATTCTCTTCTGAAGGAATTGAAAAGGGCGCAGCCTCAGGTGAGTGGCGTAGTGTGAACAGCCACCCAGTGGTATGCCTTTGTTGAGGTTGACAGGACTGGAGTGTGACTGGAGGGGGATTGCATGTACCACAGATGGAGTGGAAAGAGAGCCGCAGTCTGAGTGTGGCCTGCACTGTGGAGTAGTAGAGGAAAGGAGTAGCGGGAACAGCTTGAAGCGTTCCTTCCCATTTTCTGTTTTTGGCATTACAAGTGGGTTTGGGACTTTTATGGTGTCTGACTTGTATACAGCATTCTTTTTTAAAACTCCCACTTCTCCATTTGCAGCTTCCATTTTCTCATTTTCAGTTTACTGTGTAATCAACTTGATGGCATTAATGTTGTGATTTTCAGGGTCGGATGGATTTTTTTGCAGATACAGCTGACTGGGTCTTTTATCCATGAGTTATGTTGGGATTTACTTATGGATAAAAGACCCAGTTAGACAATCAGCATGCTTTTCTCAAAAGTTCCATTGTATAATTCCCTATATCTGACGGTATATAAGTGCAATATATACAACCAATTAACTACTAACACCTTATTAACCCATTATTACCACCATAATAACACCATATTGCTAATCTTAGCCTTAAAACCTTATGCTAAGACCAACAATAAGGTTCATACCTCTCGGTCGCTTGCCTCTTGAATCAGGGACAAGGCTTAAAAAAAAATCAGGGACAAAGGCTCAAAATCAGGAACACATCTTAAGAATTGATACTATTCGCTCAGAATGCTGATAGAATAAGAGGATTTGTGTTAAGATACATTTTCTAAAGAAGAACTAGTCTGTAACTTTAATGTTTGATATTATTTTCTGATTTTAATCCCCACTCTTCTGTCACAAAAACACAAATTTTATGAGGGACAGAGAAACATTTTGAGGCAAAATCAGAGACAACTCTGAAAATCAGGGATGGTTGAGAGGTATGATAAGGTTTACAGCAATTCCAATGAACTTTTGCCCTGCCCCCAAAGTGCTTTCATAAAGCAGCACCTTCCGAGTTAAAAGGAAGCAGGTTAAAATAAAAATAAACTTGCCCCATGCCATGATCTACTTTTTCACACTAGGATCTTTGTAGTACAGAAAAAACAAGGACTTTGTAACACATGCATTTATCTTGAAATACAGCTTTTCAGAGATGATTCTGGCAGTAAGCAACAGTGTAAAGTAAAAAATAAATAACTTATTTTTTCCACAGTTACCTGGAAATATTTTCAGAGCACAAAAAGGGATTTTCCAAAAGACACCATCATAATAACTGCAAGTGCTGAAAAGTTTTAGAATCAAGCCATTTGATATTATCCCTACGCAAAATTTTAAATATCTGTTAGCAAAGTGGTATATACTTGGGAACTATTACTATCTTAAGGGTTAATGAGCTTCTAAAGGCCACTTTGCTTTTGGCCTCGTGGCTTTATGTGCCACCTGTTGCAGCTTCCTTGCTGAGGTGACACATGGGGTGTTAGCTCTTCATTTCTGGCAGTCAATTTTAAATAAATATATGTTATTCACCAGTTTGGTGTATGCACCATTTTTTTTATTTTACATATCCCATAACACCCTGCTTAAACAGACCGTGGTATCCACTTGCAGACAAAAGTGGGCTTCAGATTGCAAGCTGGGTATCCAGCCTAACTTCTCCCCTTAGTTGATCCCTGTCCATGAAATATACCCTTGCTGTGCCACCGGCATGTATACACATCCTAAAAACCTATACGTTCTAAATCTTTTGGCAGCCTGAGGGTTAAAGAAGGAAAGGAATTTGGCTCTATAGTATCTTTCATACAAACTGTATCCCAGAGCATTTTACAGTCCAAGTGAGGGAGGGGCAAGAATTGTGCTATCATTTTCAGCACACAGGGAACTTCAAAGATCATAGCGATAGATTAGAGAGCAATTACAGAAAGTTTAGGCATAGGGAGGTTGTGACTTGCTTAGGGTCATACTGTGATTATGGCATTCAAGTCTGGGTCTCCAGCGTAACAGCTATGGGCTTTAAACACTAGGCCACACTATCTTCCAGGCAAATAATTCCCTGGCAATGGATGGAAGCAGCTAGGGATGAGAATGCTGCCCACAAACTGGACTAAGCTGTGTGGGTCAGCTATTAATAAATCAACTGTCTGCCAGCCTATTTTCAAGAATGGTCCAAAGATTTAAAACAAAAAGTCATATACATCCAGAAAAAAGAACAGCGGATATACTCCAATTCAGGTTTCAAAATAAATTCATTTATTGAGGCTGTGTATGAAAATAGAGTTGCTGTGTAAAGACCAGCAAAACATTGTGCAGCTATCCCAGCAGATTCATCACGGGGTGATCTGATCAGCATTCTGTGCTGCTATAGCTTTGGTGGACTACTCAGGTGCCAAGTGTCTTGTTGTAAACATAAAAGCATACATTTCCACAGTGCTCTCACCTTCTATCTCTAAGATTTGATGTGTTCCACATACACCTTTGTCTCACATTTTGAAGGTCATGATGTCCTACGTTTCTATGCTAAAGCGTACAAAGGTATGCATACAGTTGGCTGCTGCTACATGATTCCAGTTTAACAACAATGCCGCAATTCCCGATTCATTCTAAAGGCTTTTTTAGAGTATTTCATCTGTCTTTATGATGCCAAAATGTTTCAGTAATTATGGTGTGTTGTGTCATTAAGAGATTTTAGAGGTTTTCAAAGGGTCACTTAATTGTTTGTCAGAATGCTTCCTTTAACAAGTTTTGGAACTTGGTAAATTTCACATCCTGTCCATTAGCTTGTGCATGCTTGTTTTGTTTTGCAGCTAAAACATAGATTTTCTAGATTAGAGGGATAAGAAAAGCAGCTATGTTGAAATATGCAGATCGCTGTACATAATTCTGCTGCCTTATGACTATAATACAATCATTGTGTTTTGTGAGGCTGAGAATGGACTGTGACTCATCTTCATAAAGCATGGTGCAATATAGAGCTTCATTGCAGTGGCACTATTCAGTTTGATTAGGATCAGGTGCAAATTATTCACGTACACTGCCCAGGCACCATGACTGTTCAACGACTGTACTCAGTGTAGAAAAGGCAAATGGCTGTATGGTAGAACTGCAGAGATTTATTAGTGTGAGAGTTTGGCAGAGATGAAAAGAGTGGTGCAAAACAGCATGCCAACAGGATATGAATTAGGCATATTACAAACCCCAATATTTATACCTTTGTAACTTTCTGAAGAGCTGCTCTCTGTCTTACACCAGTGCCCCCTTTCATAATTGGATATGTACAGCAATTTGAGTTGTGTGTAACAGTACTGATCATTCTGAATGTCTTTTTATGCAAAGAGTTAATTCATCTAGGATTTCTGGGAATCTCTCTATTAATAAAAGTAAGAGTGTCTTTTTGTATGATGTCTGTAAAAGCAGTAGGACACATTGAAAAAGCCAGAACATTAGTTTGAACTATTAAGACATTGTTATCATAAACAACTACTTAATTTTCTAATTACCCTGAGGAAAGATTGGGACTGTGAGTCAGCAAGGATAATTTCTTATTTACAAACCCAAAGCCTACTTGGAGGAGAGGCGTTATGCTCAACAAAACAAATCAACATTCCCAGCAAGCATGCGAATATGCGGAACTCTGCTTCTGGCACTTTTGTGACAATATGTTTACTGTGCATTGAGACTAGGCTTAATATGTAATGAATTGTAATTAGGTATATTTCAAGTGAATATGCTATCACCTTGCATGGTACTGATGGGAGACCTAATCAAATGGATACAGCTAATTCTTCCTCAGAGGATTTTTGTGAATTCATGTACAGGTTTACAATCAGTTTCTAAGCGGCATACTATATAACCTAGAATACTACTAAATGACTTTTAACTAAGGGAAACAAAGTTGTTAATAGGTTTCATGATACAACTCTGTTCTCAGTATCTTGGAAAAGTAAGGCTTTGTTTTAAAATAATTCTGGTTCATAATCAAATTGTAGACTTTTTATGCATTTACCAAAATATATTAAGAAAGGCATATAGACATGCATTTATTTGATTCAGATATGGGTTTTATCTATTTACTTTGAAAAGGCACAGCTGTCTAGAAATGTTCACCAGATAGTCACAAGTTGCAGCTTTGCCCAGTTTTTACATTTGTGTATTGGCTTTATTCAGTAAATAATCTATTGAAATGAAAAGATCCAGTTAACAAGAGTGATTAAGGAATTCACGTATCTCCATTCATCACACACATGCATTCATACATACAGATTTTGTAGGGACTGTGAGGAACTCTAAGCTTCTCCATTAAACTCAGAATTTGGAATACCAGTATATTATAAGATTGATGACAAGGAGCAGCCATCAAACTCTTAATGTACTGGGCCCCATCAACCTATACAGCCTTCTGTTTTTACTGCCCTGGTTGGTCCACTCATTCCAAGGACAAAGGTCTTGTTTGCATTCATCAACACTACTGGCAGCCATGTTTTTCTGGTTGCCACACCAGCCTTCTGGGATGCTTTACCTGGTGAAATTCACTGTGTCTTGTCACTAAATGAGTTCAAAGGCTGCTGTATGATTTTAGTAGAGGTGTAACTTAAGGTGGATTCCATTAGATTTCCACATCGGCATTTTGGGGAACCCTCTGCCTCTTGAAGTTTACTTTAGACAGTCTTTGGATATGACCCCTTGAAACTACAATTTATGTTACTCAAAAGAAAAAAGGCAATGCCAGTTTCAATTCAGCATGGGAGTGACTTAAGCTCCATTACTGAATCAAGCTACTGTAAGCTAAAAATAACTAAGGTAACATTGTTAATTTTTACCTTAGTTATTTCCTTCAGATCCACAGAAGAGATGGCTCTGGCCAACTCCTGCTGATGTCGGACCAGTCTTGGTAGATGTCCATTTCAGATGTCTGGTTCGATTGGGCTTGAGTCAGCAAGGATAAGCCAGAGTGATCCTCTCTCCAGACCCATAGAAAATAACTAAGGCTAAAACAGAATATTTTACTTGATTTACTTTTAGTCTACAGTTGTACAGTTAGTCAGTGTAAAAAAATGAAAATGTTCAATAATGTCTTTGTTTAATGTGAGAGTTATTGCTGTACTTAGTTGAAGGGAAACTGTACTTTTTAACAGCTCCTTTTGTTTTTGAGATTTAGTATTTTCCATTATTATTTCAGTGATTCATTTGTGATGAAAAATCTTTTTTTAGAACTTTATCATACCACGATACCTCTAAAGCACAGTCCCATGTTCCATCACTTTTGATTGTATGTCATATGTGTATTTTCAGGGTTTTTTGATTTATTTATTTACTTACTTTTCGTTAACCATATAAGCATGCTAAATCATTACTTGCCTATTTTCAGGTATGACCCAGAAGATTACAGCAGAAAAACATAGGAAAAACAAATTACAGAAAGGCTGTGATCATACAAATGGGGAAACCTAGCCTATTACACAAGAAATAGTTATACAATAACCAGGAAAGCCAGAAAATGCATCTTTCCAGTAGCAATAAAACAATCAAATGTACAGCAGAGTTAAAGCAAACAAATAAAATAGAGAATAAAGTATGGGGTGGTGTGTTTTAACGAGAATTTGCACACACCCAAAGGGTTAGATGCTACATAAACCCCGAAAGCGAAGCTCGAGGGGTTTGTACAAAGCATCTAACCCCGAGGGTTTTTCACCACAGTAATTATATAAAATAGCTGAGGTTCTGGCTCCAGGTTGTGACTGAGGGGGATCACGCTACATTTTTGTGCGGTGACAGTGCCCATGGTTTTAAAATATTTAAAAAGACTATATAGCGCAGTAAATGTAGAATGGAAAATATATATAACTTACCAATGAGTAACTTTAGAAGGTGGCAGTTGACCTTTTGTCGAGGGCAAGTGGAGCGGTCAGGAAGTGACGAACTGTGGCAGGTGCATGCGCAGCATGAGGGAAACTGTGCTCGTGTTTGCCATTAGAAACACTCCTTTATAATGGCAAATTATGCCACGGTTTCCCGATGGGAAAAAGGGGAACCCGGTTATTATCAAGTGATAATATATATTGTCAGCATAGTTGCAATAATCAATTAGAATTACTGACAGAGTAATAATTTTATACAGAAAAGAACATGGCAAAAACACTGCCATGGGAATAAAGAAGTTGCCACAGTCAATGCACTGTGACAAATAAAACTTAACTGCAGTGTTAAAAAATGTAAATAAGTGAAGCATGTCAGACAGGCCAGGTGCAGTTACAGGCTGAATTGGAGACCCCTGTTAGAACACTGTAAACTGAGATGCTAGGGTTTGCTGGCGCCAGTTCTTTGCTTTGAACATAATATATTTATTTGGATTTCTGAGTCATGACTGTTTACATGGAGTGCTTTCACTTTGCTGTTTGTTGAATTGGTCATCAGATGGACCCAAGTGGGCTTTCTAAAAAGACAGTGGGAGGAGGAGTCACAGACCAGCAAACAGAAAGAATTCCAGAGTCTAGGGGCAATGGCCTGGTCCCCCATATTGTTTTTCACTTTAGGGACTACCGACAGGGATTTGTCATTAGACCTTAAAGGACAGGACTGGTGAAAGGGTTTAAGAACTTCCACAACAGGAGCAGAGGTAAGGAAATGAAGGAGCTTGCCACCAAAGCAACCCAGTGCAAACAAGTGACCGTTCGATGGGGATAACCATCCCAGATTTTCATGAAGGTCACACTGATGTGTGGAAAATGATTAGATGACAATGCATATTAGCAGATGTTGTTATGGGTGGCATCCTTTCTAGCCATTGTTGATTTACAAGTGTTAAGGAAGAAGGGTGTACCATAGTTTAAACTAGGAATGAGAACACCTTTTGCAAGGGCAATATGAGCAGCTAGGGTAAGGATTTGTCTGTCTCTGTAGGCCATACCTAACCTGGCAATTAAAAGAGTGGGAGATACTGGAAACATGAGAAGAAAAGTTGAGGGAAGGATGCTGTGACACCAAGGTACTTAAATGTGTGGGCCACATTAAGCAGAGGGTCATGATAACAGGACATGGACAAGGCCTAAGTTTAGCTGAAAAGCCAAACAGCATGACGGGTCTTTTTACTATTTAGCAGCAGTTTGTTGTTTGAGATTCACACCTACTGTATAATCTCAGAAAGTCTGCATTAAACTGAGGATTGATCAGACCTGCACTTTTGAAGTTCACCATAGACACAAGGTCATCAGCATAGACTGTGATAGCACAGAATGTCACCATATGAGGGAGATTACTGATAAACTAGGAGAAGAGGGGTGGACCAAGCACGGAACCTTTCAGAACACCCTACTTCAGGGGAGCCGTGCTGGACAGAGTTTGGTAAATTTAACAATTTGTTCCTATTACTAATATAGTCCGCAAACCAAGCAACAGCTTTGGGGGGAAGGGGAGGCAAACCTAAAGTCAATAATTTGGAACAGAGCAATTTGTGGTCACCCAGCATTTCGTCTGTAGCATTAAAGTGACTTAGTGAAAGCAGCGGTGGTCAGCACTGCACTCACATCTAAGGGCTCCCAAGTAAATCTTTATGCTTCTACACTCTCTTTTACTGACTTTGAAGCACTGCATCGATTAAAGCTGCATCAGTGTTTGTCATTGCTTCAGTTGGAGGAGAACACCAAGAGGATCCAAGTTCATATCTTGGAATAATTTAAAAAGTTTCTGCAGTGAGAGCAGGTGTCTGATTAGTTAAGTCCAGGCATGCACAGAAAAGGACACCTCTTAATCACTGACCAATGCTTGTCAATATTTAATTAGTCATACTTCCCGCTGAAATACCTCAACATTTTTGCATACAGATGCTTATTCAGGAGAGGTGGTCCATTCTTGTTCTATAAAGAAACTGTTTCACTCAGTAAGTTAAGGGTTCACAAATGCTGCAATTTCCACTGATTTGTGTGCCGTTGGCTACATTTAACACAAAACAGAGTGGGATAGGTTAAATCTCTCTGCTGACATCTGACATAGAAAAATACTCAATATTGTTTCCTGTGTCAGCTGTTGGCAGAGAGATTTAACCTATCCCAACCATATGTGAAACCACAAGGGTTTTGGTGACCAGTATGACTAATTAAATATTGACAAGCATAAGTCAGTGACTGAGTTGTGTCCTTTTCTGTGCATTCCGTGTCTTTGCTACAGCTCAGTTAAGTGAAAAAATACAAATACAGCAACACTAACCATAAACATGTAACTGAACATGGAACACTGGGCAACCCTGGTGAGACACACATGTCACAACTTGCAAAGGGGAGATTGCAGAGCGCAACAGAAACTAAGGTAAAATGGTGCCATGCTTTGGGGGTCTTGGGGTATGAAAAGGTTTTTACAAAATTATTTTTGCCACAACTGGATCACCAGCACAATAACATGGGAGGTAGGGGGGTTGAGAGACTCAAAAATGAAAGGAATAACTAAAAGGTTCAGATTCTTTTAAGTCTTGTATATTCCCCCCTGTAAAATATTTTATCTCTTAATGTATTTAATAAAGTGACCCCCCCACCCCCGAAAATGAAAGTGTTTTACCTCGCTGCATGTTGGTAATATGATAAACCAGGCTAGGTGATACCTACATACCAGTGGCAATATAAATATAGTAACATTTTGAGCTTATGAAGCTGCCACTTGTTTCCTAAGCAGAGCACACTCAATAAAGAGACTGTATATGTGTCAGTGTACCTTTAATTGATATAAATATTGTAAAACATAAATAAATTACAATGCCCCCACATACAATTTAGTGATTTGATTCAGGAGTATAACAACAGTGGCTTACTAAAAGCAAGGGTTAAAAGCTTATTTAAATGCAATACTTTATTACAATGATACAAACCAATGCTTTGTAAAAGAAATTGTTCACATAATGAAATTAATTTATTTCAAAATGCAAAGCGTGTGTATCTTACCATGAGAGCAGCAACGCATTGTTAACAGTGGGATGCACATATCCCAGGATGCAACCTTTTGACAACTGAGTGTCTGCTGGAGACATCTGCGAGTGGTGACCTCTTGACCTGGAAAAGAATGCTCTGAAGGTGGGGGAATGCAGCTAGCTATCCTCTGTGGCCTGAAGGATGTTTGAAATGCACACTAAGAAGTATTAACATTTTAAAAACTTGACACTTAAAACTACAGCTAATTTGTAATTAAATTGTAGCTCTCATATTTCTGGTGTGTTTGTTCTTTCAATCTTTACTCAACCTAAAAAGTTTTTAAAATAAAACAAATGCTGTATGTAAAGGATAGAATGAGAGGGGTCACTTCTTGCAAGAATTATTACCAGTACAGACACTTGCTATTCTGGTGGGGCTAATTTATACCCCTTGAAGAAGTTGCACTTCTTAAGTTGAACAGGTGTAAAAGTCATGGGAGATAGTGCGTGTTCTTTCTCTTTTGATGAATTGTGGTCCTATGTAGATAGGAACATAAGGCTCATTGACACAGGCAACCAAAGAATCATTTCAAAAACAATTACTCAGTTTGCGTAGTATCAGTCTGCCTGGAGAATTCACAGAAGTTCAATGACAGCACAACAGAATTTACATACTCTGGAAAATCTGCAAATGCTTTAAGATGAAGCATTTAAACAACCCACTCTGTTAAGAGACAATGTTTGCTGGATTTGTTGTTTCTGGATTATATATATATATATATTCCCATCCAGTAACACAGCCATGGATATATTAAACTATTTATTAGATTACTCATTCTTAAAATCTGCAAATGTTCAGCCAAGTAATTTGGAGCTGCATTGCCAAGTATTATTTCAGACCAGCCCTATGAGAATGATACAAAACATCACTGTATTTACGATGACCACTGATGTATTCCACTAGTAGTTACTACATGTTTGTTGTCAATAGATGTCCCTTGGCACTTGTTCTGTTGAGTTATTCCTTTTAAAACTGTTCTTGTGAACATACCTTTCTCCTAAATGATAGTTAGGATTCAGTAACTCAGTGCAGAACAGAGGGCAGTAGATATTGAGTCCCATGAGAACTTATAGGTGGAGAGGTCTTACATAAGAAAAAAAAAAACAGGTTCCTTTTTTTTTCTTGGCACCATAGTACTGTCTGCATGCTTGAGAACTGATTTCTCTGCTAGTTGGGTCTCAGGAGGCCTTATTCAGGTTGGCATTGATCAGGGAGTTGCAGCTGTATAAAATGAAGAAAAAAAAATGTAGTTTGTATGAATTGTTCTCTACCTTGGTTCAGACTCAGAGTGGCAGCTGCACGCCGACTTTGTATGTGACAGCACAAAGGACAGCGAAAGAGAAAAGCAAGTCAGCAAGCAGAGAGACAAAAGCAACGATCAGCTAACACAGCTCCACATGGCCTGACTAATTTATGAGAAAAAAACTGTGCTGTTCACTGGATCAGCACTCTGAGGAAGCAGGTGGAATGGTAGGAAGTTTTCATTGACTCTCCTGAGCAACTGGGGAAACCACGAGAGATTCTTCTCAGTTTGAACTTTATCAGGGGCTACGCTTAATCAATATGGTATTGAAAAAAGAATTAATTACTAAAGCAGAATAAAACAGCTGCATTTTAAACCAAGGATCCATCAATGCAGTAATCTTCCAGTTACAGCTTAGGTGCCGTGAGGATCATTCCTATTTCATGTAATGAGGAACTGAGGGAGTTTCCTCATGAATGGGCAGGGAATTCACATTACTTGGTTTCAGCTGTTTGTCATCAGTACAACTCATTTCTCCCCTTCTCATTCACAATTTGTACTCAGTACACTCTCAAACCTGTGGGCTTCTCACAAATTTCCAGTATTCATGTGACTAAAATCATTAATGCAGAAATCATTGGCACCATGAGAAAAAAAAAAGTCTTTGCCTTCCTACAGCTCTGTGCTTTATAGGCTGTGGCCTGAGAGGTTCCACACCGGACATACCTCTATTGTATTCCTTGTGAGGGTCAAAGACCTGATTGTCGAAGAAGCAGTAATTTGAACACAGCCTGTAAATGTTTCATTCGTAATTTCCATAATGGTGAATTTCAAGGAGGGTTGAAAGGGTTATGGGAGATGAATTAGGTTTTTAGTGAGCTCATTAGGAAGCCAAACAGAGTTTAGATAGAAAGGCGGTGAGTGTGGCTGTAATCAGTTCTGCTCGCTTTGTTCCCTGCCTTCGGGACATTTCTCGAAAACTTCATGGCAGGGGCTGATGAGAATATGCTGAGCAGAGGCTAAAATCTGATGGTTGACTTGTTGATTTGTAAACCCCTTAATTCACTTTTTTGTCCAATTTAATCTCTTTCCCTCTTAAAGAAGATTACATAATATTAGCCATCTTTGCACCAACCACCTCCTAAAATCATTCTTACTTTTAAGAGTTTGACATGCCTGAGTGATCACGAAACACTTTTGTATTTTCCCAGATGAGGCACACCCATTTTAAACACATTTACTTACAGTTCCTGGAAATGTCTCCTTAACTGAAAAAAAAATCTAGGTGTGTGGTGTTTTGAACTACCATTATACACCCATACACACACACACACACACACACACACACACACGTCTTGGCAGACACAAAATGCTGTGTGGTTTGTGCCTCATAATATCCATTTTATTCTCAACATGAAGAAGGGCCCTTGATAGAAAATTGATGCAGTTTGCTCTGCTAATTTCCATGCTCATTCCAATTAATTTAACATGACCCAGATTTCCTTCCTTGGGCTCATCCTGACTAATTAAGACGGCAACACCTAGAACAAGTTTTGTTTAATAACACTGCAGTATTGAGGGGTATTGAAACTAATAAAGATATCTCAAATTAGACATGTTGGGGTGTAAATTGTTGCCCCAATATGTTTACCTTGAATATTGAGGGCATATGCTTTAGCTTCTGTTTAGCACAATTCTTATAAGTCCAATTTGTTGCATGGTATAATGAGGTGTGTGAGATAATCATTTGGATAGAATTTATATAGCTGGAAGCTGTTACTACACAAGTTTTGTATCAGTGCAAGTAAAACAATGGAGAGCATTACAATGAGAGAGGTGGGTACTTGGGTAGATAAAGGTATCTCTGAGACTTAGCTAACACCTAGATAACCTCTGGAGCCAATTAAAGTAGTTTTGTTTGTAGACCCAGCAGAGCTGTTCGTTTGTTCTACAGAATGGAATGGGGTGGAATTGTCAAAAGATCACAAACTGTGACACCTGTGGCCTGGGCCTAGGATTTCCATTAGGCACTGATTCTTGTCATACAAGAGAAAGGCAGTGATAGGCATCATGAAGCATGAATAGAGGGGCATGGTAGTCTTGCCTCTGCAAAATTAAATCATTGGACTTTATCCATGTATATTATTATAGTGATCATATTCAGTTTTGACCCAACTGACCACAAGTAAAAAAAAAAAAAATAACCTTGCTGTTCAAGGTCTTTGCTCAAAATAAACATAGAAAATGACAGCAGAAAAGGCCTGTAGCACATGCAGTCTACCCACCCAATCTTATTACACAGCACTGGCCCTAATGGCCATTGCACCCTCTTACCTTTACCTCCCCTCCCTTTTACTATGGCCACGTGCCTGTCTTACCCTACCTTGACCCCCCCACTGCTGTTTTTAGCTTGCCCCACCTCCTTGGCTAGCCTATTCCACTTATCTGCCTCTCTGTGCAATAAAAAAATGCTCGCGGACAGCTTTCTTTAGCCTATCTCCTGCCAATTTCAATTAATTCCCCCTCATTCCTGGGTTCTTGCTTAAGGGGAAACATAGAAACATAGACTTTGACAGCAGATAAAGGACCACTTGGCCCACCCAGTCTGCCCATTTCCCTACCTACTGGATAAACTGCAGATTCTAGTTAACCAACAGCCTACTTCCTGCAACCCCCCACTATAATTGTCTTGTGTCTGTCCCATGCATGTTTGAATTCCCTCACTGTTTTAGACCCAATGACCTCCTCAGGAAGGTTGTTCCATGTATCCACCACTTTCTCCATGAAAAAAAAATTCCTCACATTACCCCTGAACCGTCCCCCCTCTATCTTTAAATTGTGCCCCCTTGTTCTTACACATCTCTTTTCTGAAAGATGCTACCCTTCTGGACTTTGTTGATTCCCTTGAGGTACTTGAATGTTTCTATCATGTCCCCCCGTCCCTCCTTTCATCAAGAGTATACATATTAAGCGCTCTCAGTCTCTCTTCATATACATACCATTGAGCTCCACCCTATTTTTCCTGTGCAGGTACTTGCAAATTTCTATCATGTCCCTCTCTCCCTCCCTCCTGGTCTCCACATGTTAAGGTCTTGCCTCCTATCTTCATATGCATTTCCTCCATCTCCTGAACCATTTAAATCACCCTTCTCTGTACTTCCTCCACTCTCTCACAGTCTGTACATAGATATGGATTCCAGAGCTATGCACTGTACTCCAGGTGCAATCACGCCAGTGGTCTGCACAGTGGGAGGATCACTTCCTGGCTTCTGCTGCAGATTACCCTCCCACTGCACACTAGCATCCTGTTCTCATTGCCCATAGCCTTGCTGCAATGTACTGCAGATTTCAGGTTATACATTATAATCCCTAGGTATTTTTTCTCAGCTGTGCTTTCCAGTATCACCCCCCCCCCAACACTGAATACTGCACTCTTGGCCCCCTTTTTCTAGATGTGCATTACTTAAATTTTTTTAGCATTGAATCTTAGCTGCCAGAGCATAGACCATTTAACCAGTGTCTCTCAATGTCCTCCATTAGTGCCCTAATCCTCTCATCGGTGTCCACCCTTGCATAGATCTTTCTGTTGTCTGTGAAGAGGCAGATCTTCTCCTCTTTGCCCACCACTATGTTGTAAATAAATATTTTGAAAAGGATGGAGCCCAGGACCAAGTCCTGTGGTACCCTACTTGCGACTTCCTCAACATCCTGGTACTTACCATTTACCACTACCCTCCGAGTCATGCCCCTCAACCAGCTCTCTGTCCATGTAGCTGTTCATTCTTCCACTCCTTGGTCCCTCTGTTTTTTGACCAGCCTACTGTGGGAGATGGAGTAAAAAGTCCTTGCTAAAGTTCAGATACAGTATGTTGACTGCCTGTCCTTTGTCAGCTGCTCTTGTCATTCAGATTAACAACTCTATTAGGCTTATATGGCATGACCTCACCATGCTGCCTGTCACCCTGTAACCCATTTATTTTGAGAAAGTTTGCCAGTCTTTACTTTAGTGTGGCCTCAAGTAACTTACCCACTATAGATGTCACTTGGTGTGGTCTGCAGTTGCCAGGCTCATCCTTCCTTCTGCTTTTGTGTAGCAGGACCATGTAGACTGTCCTCCAGTCCGGTGAACAGCTGAAAATATGTGCAAGTGGAACTGTTATTATCTCTGCTACTTCCTTTAGCATTCTAGGGTGCAGACCATCCTGCCCTGTTGATTTGCCTACCTTTAACCCGTTTAGTCCTCCAGCACTTTTTCTTTTGTGAACTTTTTCCTGACTGCTACAATTCCCTTCCTCCATCCTGTGACCCCCACCCTGCATTCTAGTAATGGTCCTCTTCCCTGGGAAATACAGACCATAAACATTGGTTCAGTGACTCCACTTTTCCCTCATCTCCTTCCTCCCATCCATCCACCTTTTTCAACCTTACAGACCTCTCTCTGACCTTGTACTTCTCCCAGATATACTGGAAGAATGCCTTGTCCCCGAACTTCACTTCTTCTGGTATACTTAGCCTTAAAAACTTCATAAAAGTATGAAAATACATTAGATTTTGTATTTTTAGAAATACAGCTTTAAGCATGTACTGGAATTTGTGTTATTCAGAAAAAGAATCAGTGAACAGAAACAAAGTTTACCATAGGTTACGTTGTCTATACAAGAAAATCAAGTGGGCATAAAAAATTACTCTGTTTAAATAAAAATGTGTGAAACTTGCTGGGGTGTTCAGAAACATCTTTTTTTTTCTTTGTTACAATTTTTGCACACCTTTATGGACCTAGAGCGATACCTTTTTCTATCACCCTCAAGCCTTTCACACCGGGGAGCCCCTCAACTCCACTAACTCTGTTAGTCCACATTTTTTAATTTAGAACTTGTACACCCCAGGATTGCCTCCTTTAGATGTAACACCTATTTTCCAAGAGAGTCCTGGGGAAACTTGAGAGCAGCAGATCAAGACAGTTACTCATACAGTATAAAACTCTAAGATCCTATAGGTTAAATGTTACAGAGTACATGAACACTGAAAAATGCAAATTATAATAGGCAGAGAGATGGTGAATAAGTAAAATGTGGTATGTATTCCACTAATAAATGTGATGTGTTATGTTCAATGACTGCTGTGCTTCAAGAGGAGATGAGGGAGGGAGAAAGGAGCTGAGTGAGGGAATAGGGGCTGCAATCAGTGTTAAGAGTGATTACAAACAAGAGCAGGGGGTGTGCAGGTGACTAATTGTGGTTATTTTGAAGTGTGATAAATTTCTTGCTTCCTTGATGTTGTCAGGTATTGAGGTCCAAGTGATGGGGCAGCCATGGAGAAGGCCTTATCTCCAATTGCTTTGCAGACCCAGTGCACTTGTAACAAGTCTCTAACTTGTCATCTCAGTTGGTAGACCACCATGTTTTTTTGTTTACTAGGTTACAGAGATAATTAGGGTAGTGGTCCTGTAGACATGTGTAGACCATTGTGCTCCATGTGTGTTCTTGCCTTTTGTCAGATAAGAGTATGTTGAGTGTGGCATATATAATGCAGTGGTGAGTTTATCTGTCCCAATCAATTGTGAATCTGCATAGGTTGTTGAAAGTGACTTTTTCTCAAGGCTATGACATTAGTCATTCTGTACACCTCACTCCCATGTTCCAGGGCTGGCAAGAGTGAGTGCATAAGCAGCAGACATATTGCTTTGAGGCTATGGCCATTTCTATTTTGATTGTGGAGTCCTAATGTTTGGTTGTAGTTCTTGTCTTGGTAACGTAAGCAATGTAGGAAAGCTGTGTGTCCAACCACAAGTTAAAGATATTTGAAAAAGATGGGGCTGGCAGTGTAGCTTAGATGTTAGATTAATGAGCTGTGAATGAACTTGGTGCACCAGCAGACCTAGGTTTGATTCCCACAATCTCCACTTGTATATGGTGAGACTCTAAGCAAGTTGCTTAACCTCCTGAATCATCCCTGGAAATAGGCACTTGTGTCTAGTAGGCCTTACCCGGTTACCAAAATAATGAATGAATGAATGAATGAATGGACTTTCTCCAAAGGATTTCCAGTGGGAGTTGAGATATGGAGAGGGTTTGGTAGTTTTAATTTACTGGTAAAGAACAGAGTTTTCATTTTTTAGCTGTTGAGGAGGAGTCAACTGGAGATTATCCAGCCCTGCACTTTATCAACAATTAATAGAAGACTTACTGACTTTGTCTGCAGACTTGACTTCCTTGTTAATAATTCTGTCATTAGTGTACAAATCAATGTTGGCATTGGTGTTTCCACAGACTGCAGGGAGGTTGTCAACAAATAAACTAAAAAGGTATGTGCCAAGAATGGAATCTTGAGGGACCACAAAGGGGAAGGGAGAGGTATGGAAGTCAAGCACATTAACCTCGATCACTTGTGACTTTCTATTAAAGAGCATCAATCATGCTCATTTGAATATTAGACTATATAAATGCAAGTCCACCAGCCATACATTCAACTAAAATAAAATACCTCTAGGACAAACAATCACACTGTTTTGGGAACCCCAAACATATATGGAAAACTATTAATCAGCTCCTTGGAAAGGGATTTATCGATGAGCAGATCACCCTAACTAAGGATGATCAACTCATCCAGGACCCAAAGGAAGTTGTTAACCTGTTCAGCTCCTATTTTGGGGACCTAGACAAATATAAATCCACAATACATCATACAAACAAGTCAATCCCACCTTCAACCCCAGACTCCCCAAAATCCCCACCTGCCCAAGTTTCAACTTTTGCTACCTCTCTCCAACTCAGGTCATTAACTACATTAAAGAAATTGACCCCAAACCCAGCCTAGGAGCCAATGCCATTGACTACTGCATCCTAATGCTTGGTTGTGAACACATTGCACTGCCACTGACAAATATCCTCAGTCACTCACTCTGCACCAGTGTTCTTCCTCACAAGTGGAAAATGGCCACCATCAAACCCATCCACAAATCCAGCTCAAAAAACAAGGTTAGCAATTACAGACCAGTTTCACTGCTCACTCCCCTCTCCAAAATTTTAGAAAAGATTGTCTGAGATCAAACCAGGGAATTCCTTGAAACACATAACCTACTCACCAAATCCCAGCTTGCCTTCAGATCTGGCCACAACACAGAAACCACCCTAGTCAAACTCACTTATTTTATCAACAAGGCCATCAACAAAGGTCTATATATCGGTATGGTATTTGTGGACCTCGACAAGGCTTTTGATCTTGTCGACTACCACCTACTCATACAGACCCTCTCCAATCTTCCAACCTCCACTTCTATGATGAAGTACTGAAATGGTTCCTTAACTACCTCAGTAATAGATCCCACTCCACCTTTAACAAAGGACAAAACTCTGATAACTGTCCCATCAAATATGGAGTACCTCAAGGCTCCATCCTTGGCCCACTTCTCTTTTCCCATGCCATAAATTCCCTCCTGGAAATCTGCAATCACACAGAATTAATCCTATATGCAGATGATGCAGCCCTTTTCTGCAGGGATAAGTGTCCCAAGGTTCCATGTCATAACGGCAACTGCTAAACAGTGATCATCGTTACAGTGAGTGTACATCATTGAAAAGCACAATGGCGATGTACACTTCCCAGCGACCACAACAACAGCACCGAAATTTAACAACAGTGACAAACATATCTTTGTGGGAGGGCTGTGTCCCCTGGGGATTCTCTCACCCACGCACCCCCCTAAATTAAGATTACCAACTCCAGAGGGGTGCATGTCTGGGAGAGGGGGAAACTCGGGGGGGGGGGGACTTTAACTCCTGGAAACACCAACTAAAAATAGTACCTCTACCCAGCCCTGCACCCTAAGCCTCTGTTGCATCTGTCCACCCTCACCACCACACCACACGGCCAGCTAGGCAATACCCTGCCAAACTACCTCGCACATACCTCTTCCAGTAATCCTCCTGTTTTGATCGCCCTCCTGAATAGTCGCTGTTATTTTTCCTGCACTTGCACTATCACCACTCCTCACTAACCACCCACACTCACTCACATAACTGAGTTGCTCAATTTGAGTCACCCATATTACATGATACCATGTCCTAAATCTCTCCATGACAAACTCCAGCTTGACATCAGTAAACTGTACTCCTGGTTTGCATCCCAAGGACTTGCCCTAAATGCCAAAAAAAAACAAAGTCCATGGTTTTCTCTGGCACCAGAAAAAAACAACCATTCCAACTACATACTCACAGATAACAATGGAAACAACTTCAAAGGAGTCACTGACTTTAGATACCTCGGTATACACCTAGGCTGCCACCTCACATACAAAGTCCACATTAACCAACTAATCAAAAAAATTCACCAGAAGACTTAGGAGGTTATGCAGAGTTAACCAATTCCTAATTCCCAGTACTAGGGCACTAGTTGCCAATAGTTTCCTGCTCCCACTTCTGAACTATGGATCCATTGTCTACTCATCCTCCACTTGCCAAAAGACCCTCCTCAGACTTAGTGCCACCTACCATAACATCATCAGATTCATCACAGGCCTACCCAGATGGATACGTCACTGCAACCTGTACAAAGCTCCAAACTGGCTCCCCCTCAAAGAAAGATTTCACTACAATATCCTCACTTTTTCTTCAAAATGCCCCAGGGCTGCTCCCAAATTCCATCACTTCTGAATTCCAAAGGCCTACCCACACACACACACATACCACTAGATCCATCTCCCTCAACTCCTACCAAGTCCCCTTTTTCCACACTATTCAAGGACTCCATTCCCTCACCGCCAGGACAGGGCTCTTCAACAGCCCCCACCCACCCTCACTATTTCATCTTCCTTTGATACTTTCAAATCCCACCTCAAGCAGTACCTCATGGTTAACTCTGCCTGCTCCTGCCATTAACAATCACCCACCCCACTAAATTATTCCCTACCCCCCACTCCCCACCTTGCTCCTACTACATCCCCCTCTCCCAATTGCCTGGCTAAGCAAAAGGGTAATCCCTCCATGGGCATGCTCACTCTACTCCCTCTCCTGTTTTATCTAGATGCTTCTTACTTCCCAATGTTAATTTCTTGACCCTATCATCTTTACTCTTACCCCGCCTCAGCTGGTCATCCTGACCACTGTAAACTCGTTGTAATATGTATTTAGTACAGTATTGTTTTCTCAGTATTGTAAGCTCATTGTAATATTTATCTGTTCAGTATTATTTTCTGTGTATTGTATCCCCTATATACCACTGCTTCACTATGTATCTTTGACTGGACACATGTGAAAATGGGCAATTTTGCTCACATCCCTTTCCAGTATAAACAATAAAAACTAAACCAAAACCAAATACATTTCTGGAAGCCCCCCCGACAGTAGCTTACCTACACAGGAGTTGAAGTATTAACATTTTTCTGTTTAATTTTGGTGAAGAGGAAGGGATCGTAAATTAGAGCTGATTACCAGCACCCTTCCCCTTCCTGGTCCCCGATATATGCCAGCTCCATCCCTGTGCCACCCCACACTCTGATGTTTTGTGGCATTAGAGTTTAGAGGTGGGGGTGCCCATTAATAGCCATAGCTATTATTTAAAACATTGATTTTATATTTAGAGGTCCACTGAGGCAAAGCAAAGGTACAGATTGAACTGTGGCTTTGATTTGCCCTCAGCGGACCTCTAAAATATAAAAATCAAGTTTTAAATGATGCTCCCAAATCTATCAAAGGAGCACACCCCCATGTTCTGCAAAGTTTGATGTCACAAAACATTGGTGCTTGGGGCAGCACGGGGTAGGGGTGGCTTACATTGAGGACTAGGAAGGGGAAGGGATGTGGTGACCAGCTCTTATTTCTGATCCCTTTCCTTTCATCAAATATAAATAGGAAAATGTTAAGACCTTAATACTTCAATTCTGGTAGAGGTAAGCTACCAGTGGGGGGCTTTCAGAGTGAATGCAAAACAGTGCTCTAAAAGGTTGCATGCCTCCTAGGTCCTGTCCACCTCTATTCCATCCTAAGCTTACTTTCTATGGTGGAGCCCTGAGGGAAGATGCAGAGTCTCTGGGAAGTCACTTCTCTGGGGAGTAAGTGGAGCCAAACAATTACGTAGAGAAAACGTGGAAGTGGAAGAGTAACTTGAGCCCTCATTTTGATGAGGGTGAGGTAGATTTCATTGTATCAGTCTCCTTGAATTGTTCCTCAAGATCCCATTTTCTGTGGTGAATGGCTTGTTACACTGTTGTTTGCAAGTCCTCAAATGACAGAATATCAGGACAGAGGCCTTTAGATAACCTTGGGATGTTATACTTGTTGGCTTTTGCCCTGAGTGGAAGCAGTTGGGCATGCACTGCCACTAAGTGATAAGGGCCACATATTCCTTCTCACATATCTCCCTCCCCTTGGTTCCCCAAGGAGCAGGCATGTAGAAAAGGGAGCCCCAATCCTCCCAGAGGCAGGAGACTTCCAAGAGAGATACCACTCCTGCTTCAGCCAGTCTGGAGCCAGTGTCTTGGGCCTGAGGGCATACCTTGTTCAACAGCAAAGCAAGCAGTTTCCACATTGCCATACTGCTGAGTTGGTTACTTGCAAGAACAGCAAGAACATCTTTCAGTCATTCTGAACCCCAACCCTATACAAGTCATTAAGCTATCACAGATTAGAATACAATTGCCTTTTCCAAACTAAATATTATTACTGCAAAAATAAACCACGATACCAGGACAAAAGAAGTAGCATTAATGGAGTCTACTAATCCAGGTGCAGCTTTTCAATTATTCATATAATACAGCATAGTTGGTATAACAAAGGCTTACTTTAAGATCATTGAGGTACTTTCAGGGGTTCAGGGAAGCTGTATAAATAGGTCGTCAGTATTGTAATGTTAGGAAATGTGTAAGGCAACCAAACCGAGTGATGGTGGTAATATTTGACAGAGCAATCCTGTAATGAGCAGAAAGTTTCTTCTTGATCGTTCTTTCTTTACTTATAATTAAGTGATAATATGATAGACCATCGAGTACTTTATCTCAATGAGGCAATGAAATTATTGATAAGAATGGTGACAGCACTATCAAATTATTACTATTTTGACACATATGCCACACGGAGGAAACAGTGCAGTTTAAATTTAGTTAACCTGAGCTGTTTCTATGTAGTGATTCCACTCTAGCACAATAATCTGGGCTATCACTGCTTTGCCTGTTGTGGGAATAGGACATCACATTCTGCTCATATCTGCCTATTTCTCACCCCTCAGTAAACAAACAGAGCTGTATTAGGCACTGCCATTACCACTGCCGTGCATTAAGTTTGAGCCGGCCAAGTGTGGCACAGATCTGTTTATATGACCATGCATTAGAGAATGTCCTGACAAAGAAAAACAAGATAGGGAAAGTCATTTTTTGGTTTTGCAAGCTTGTTACTTGGGAGACAAGAATGATTAGGGGATTCACTATGTCTACTGGGAGGCAGGATGGCTACCAGTGTGGGGGGGGGGGATTGTGCCGACCCTATATTAAGAAAAGTTAAGAAAATTAAATATAAGGAAGTGAAAGAAAATGTTTTTCTTGCAAAAATGTTAAGTATTAGGTATTAAACATGAAGTGTTGGATAAGAATGATCAGGGGATCTAGTATACGGTAAGAATCAGTAGATGGGATGACTCTTGGTGAAGGTGAGGTGGGGGTATTGCTGTGCCATGGAATAAAAGTATGAAAAAAATTTAAACTGCAGCAATAAATTATTTGAATCCTAAAGCTCCAGTGAGAAGCTTTACATGGTGATGTTGTCATGCTAAATGTATTTATTTAGTTTTCGTTGACCGGGTGGGTGTTCTAAACAGCAGAGTTGCCTATTTTCAGGCATGACTCAGGAGATAACTAGACTGTCTTGATACTATCCCAGTCATATAATTCAAAATAAAAAGATTCATATGATGTAACAATACGTAAAAGGAATAATCCAGGGCAGAATCAAGGAGCCATTCAGGCTAAAGAAGGTGGGAACAATCAGGGGACATGAGTGGAAGCTGGAGGGGGAAATTACAGGGGGAAATGTAGGAGACATTACTTCACTGAGAGGGTGGTGGATCCATGGAATGCTATGCCCAGGAGGCTGGTGGAGGAGGGCACAGTGGAAGGTTTTAAGAAGGGGTGGGACCAGTACAAGGGGAAACTGAAGCCAAAGAAGACCCTCTCGAGGGCTGGGGGGGGCAGGAAAGCAAGCACCCACTAGGTGGCTGGCTACTGAGCAGACATGACAGACTATTAGGCCTATTCTGCTGGCTTTTAGTATGTTAGTATGTAATCATGATACTTTAATTAAAAATGGTGATGTTAGTTTGTGACAAAATAAAATGCGATTTAGTCTGGCTTGTGATTGAATGAGAGGGTCCATAACTAGCATTATTGCAAATAATTACATTTAGAATCATTAAGGCTACAGTCAAATAGCATACAAGAAAAATGTTACCCTACCTTTTGTTTGTATTGTACATTTCAGATGCTGTCAGTACACTTTATGTACATGCAAGGTATTCAGATTTTTTTTCAGTGTTAAGGGTCTATTTTATTCCTGTTTCTCCTTTGCACAGCCACTGTCCTCCTCAGACAGCTACCACCCAGCTCCATCCCCATCCTGGACTTCAGAGAGCCCCCATCCCTGCCTTGTGGATAACCCCTCTATAGTAGAGCCTTCTGGGGAGGGATCCAGTATCCCCCTATGTCAGCTATGAATGAGGTGTCAGGGGACTCCTCTTGCTGGACAAGTAGGTTGAATGGGGCCCGTGGAGGCCATATTTTATCCTGTAGGTCTGGAAGTGATTTCCATGTGCTCTCTTCCTTTAGAGCAGTGGTGCAATGTGCTCCCAGCTGTGCACACAACAGACATGGGTGGAAGCATACCACACGTCCTTTCTCCCATCACTGAACTTATTGCAGCCTGTTCATCCTCAGGTGACACTGGGGTGGTGGACTACAAACACTTTCTTCTCCTGGAGAAGATGAGCATACTCTGGGACACTCAGTCTTCCTGCCCCAGCACCACCACATCAGCTGAGTTATATTGCATTACTTTAAATGTAATCTTTCTCAAGAAATAAAATACAGCAGTTCTGTGCCTTGTTTTTCTGTTCTGTTTTGCTGCCTTACATGCTGTCCCATTCAGAGTGTTAGTATTTCGATATCCCAGTAGCTGTGCACTGCCCCCAACCAGCTAAGAAATGTCATTTTGGGTGTCTCAAAAGAACAGGATCAAGCCATACAAGAAATGACACTACTGTGGAGTACAGAAAGCACTTAGATAAGCAAATGTGGTATGTATACCAAAATGTTATTAATTTTAGCCGGTAGCTGGCTTTAAAAAATGATTAGACTATTGCTTTTAAGGAAGCTGTTTTTATACACATGCTGGGAAAATACTCCTGATGTCCCTGTGTCACCACTCTCCTGCGTATCTTCACAACATCCTCCTGTAGCTGTGGCTGATTCACCCCTTGATGCCCTACTGTCGGTTCCCCCTTCCCTCACTCCCTTCCCCTCTACCAAACTTATCCTCCTCTTTTCTTCCCCTTACCTCTTACTCATTTCACCTACCCTATTTTATATCACCTACTCATATCTTCCTGTCCACTTCTCTACTAAAATCACTTCCTATCCCCCTTCTTTTGACCTACCTCCCCATATGAGTTGGTTCACGAGATGTTGTCCCCTCTGGATAAGCTTAATTAAAGTTATGTACTATATCTTGTATTGTATCTCTACTAAACTAAATTGTAACTGTTAACCTGTTTCAAACTTATTAATTTGTATATGACTGTTTTCTCTTTTGCCATTCACGTAGGTTTCTTTTTGCTCCTATTTTAAATATTGTATTTATGCTGATGTTCTGTTCCTGATGTACTTACCCACTTACTCTTTCCCCTAGGACGCACCTGGAAACAAGCTATTATAGTTCAGTGTGCCTTTCCCGGTGAAACTTTTCAAATAAATAAACAATAAATAAATGTCCCAAGTTAGACTCTCATAGTAAAAAAAATAGCTCTGTTCGTTCTGCATGTGGTTGAAAGAGTGTCAAACAACCAAACAAAGCAGCTCTAGGTTAGCTAAATGCCATTTGTACTAGTACTACAGGAATTAATGCAAGTTTTTTTTTATTTATTAAAAGTCTGTACGCTATATTAATTCTGTACAACTGTAGGCTTGTGAAAAAGAACTGCCTAGCTTATATTGCTCTCCAGTATAAAAATACATGAAAGTAAAATTAAATGATTAACCTGTGGGAAAAACGGAATAAATCAATGTAGCATTGTTTTCAACTGGGTCCAGGTGCTATAGGCTTGGATTCCTGAATACCAGGTTCCAGTGAGCAGCACTGACCAGTTCATTGTAAAGTACAGTAAGCATCCAGCAGTACATTAACATCTGTGTGCCATGTGAAAAGTCACCAGTGCTGGTTTGAAATGTTCCTTGATAGTAAGCAGTAGCAGAATGACAAAGTTGTCCATTGTGTGATGCAGTAGTAATCAAGGGTTGAAAGACAACAATTGCAGGATCTCAAAGGTACTATTTACAGTATAATGAGATAATTGAGGGTACAGGTAGCATGTTAATTACACTTGTAATTATTATACTCAGAGTCTTTGATAATGTTTATAAAAGAGCTACTCAAACATCATGAGTCTTGATAGATGTTTATCTAGAATTATGCACAGTATCCAAAATACCAAGTGGTTTGCTTGTTTGCCCCACGCACATGCTTCATGGCAGCTCATTAAAGATATTGATTTGTTATGAAATGAACAGTTTTAATTCTTAAAAATGTCCTCCAGACTTATAAGGCTCAATTGGGAGGGTGGTCTCTGTCTCACTGTTTGCATTACTGTAAAGGGAGGGAGGGAGAGAGAGAGAGAGAGAGAGAGAGATGATATCTGCTGCATTCCTGGGATGACTCTGAGATAGCAGCCCTCTGTGTTTGAGGTTGAAAGATTGTGAACTCTCTCTAGGCATAAATGGTACACAGGAGGGAGGTGAACAGACAGAAAAGAAAAATGCTTCAGTAAGTTTGCAAAGCTCAGAGCAATCAGTGGACTAGAAAAAGAAGGTGAAGTAACACAAATAGAACCCTACGGCTGGGAGGCCTACTTTTTTTAATCAGGTTTGTCCGTTTTTTTATGGCACATTCTACACTTACACAGTGGTACACAGGTACTGATCTCGTCAGTAAATAAATGCGTATCACTGGGATAGAAGCCCATTAATTTGGGGTTTGCGGAAATGCTACATGGTAGGGAGCTGAAACTGCGTAAGTGTTTTCTGTCTCAGTGTGGACACCTTCCACCACCTGCAGTGTCACTGGAGTTGCAGTCAGCAGGAAAAGAAGTGTAAACCCAGCAGATGGAGAGAGGTTTTATTTATTTTTAAGTATATCAGAACTAGATCGGGGAAACTAGTCGGGGGTAGCAAGATGAAGGATTTTTTGTTTGTTTGCTTTAAAAAATTTTTACATCAGGATCTAGTTGAGGAAGGAGGTAATCCATGAGGTGGGCACATGAGGAAGGGCACTATCCATAATGGTGACTCCTTCCCGGCGTAGTCCCTCATGGTGATGGGGGGGGTAGGGTGACCGGATGAGGCTGTGGACGAACTGGGTGACAGGATGTCATTATGCATACACGCGTGGGGTGGGTGGGAGTGAGCATGGCGAGCATGGGCTGGGAGGCAGTGGAGAGGCTGTAGGGGGTGGTGTTGCAGTAGCTGTCCAAGCTGCGTTGTGGCATCAGGGGTTGGCTAGTGGTTGGATCGGATGATGTACTAGGTTCGGGTCCGGGCGCTGGTGTGATTTTATTGTGCCCAGCCCGAACCTTTATTTTATTTACTGCTTTCACCCCCCCCGACATGCACCCCCTGGAGTTGAAAATCCGTAAATGGGGGGGTGCGGGGGAGGAAGCCCCCTGTGAGGTGTGTGTGTGTGTGGGGGGAACACAGCCCCCCCTACAGAAAGCAGTAAAAAACTGTCCTGGCACCATTGTTCTGATGCGCCAGGGTTGTCAGAGTGCCAAAAGTGTTTTTGGCACTCTGACTGAGCGATAAAGGTGATCACCTTTAGGCATTCGCCATTATCACATAGACCTGAAGAAGGAAATAAGCCACATGCAACACTTTACAGCCCCCATGTGTGGACCTGCATGCAATATCTGCAGTGTTGCATGTCATGCACAGGAGCTGGAACACTGTAAATGCATCTGGAGTGTAAACACATCTTAAGTGTACTGTACTTACCAACATCTAAATAAGGGTGAGAGAAGTGTAGCAGAGCCATCTTTGGTTTGTCTTTCAGTTGGGACCTGAAAATTCTGTTTGGCTTCACCAGTTTAGCTGAACGACTTCAGCTCCCAGTGCAGTAAATTGCATGGGGTACAACATGCTACAAACAATGGAAGGGGGAGAAAAACATGATTTGTGAATGAACGCATGATAAAGATGATAATAGATAGCACTATATATTGTGCCTCGTGGCTGACAGGCAGTTGCTCATGGCTACATCACAAGGCACAGGTGGCTGTGGTGACACTGGCCAATCATATTGTACCATTTTCTGTGAAGTGTGTAGGCAGGGAAGAAGATGGTGTCACTCACACGCCACAGTGAGGCATGATGAGGAGAATGTAATGCATGAAAAACATGATTTCTGAATGAACACATGATGAATCATGAGGATGATAATAAAAAGCGCTAATAATGCTGCAAGGCAGACAGGTAGTTGTCAAGAACCAGAGCACACAGGTGGCTGTAGTGGCAGGGCACTGGCCCATTGTATTGTACAATTTGCTGGGCAGTGTGCAGGCAAGGAAGAAGGGGTGTCACCCACATGTCGCAGTGATGCCTGATGAAAAAGTTATAATGGAGGGGGGAGGAGGAGGAGGATGATGAATAGAAGTGTTATTTTCTAAAGCCAGATTATTTCTATGGTTTTCGTTTTTATGCAAGAATTATTATTAATAATTATTATTCTTAAAGAGCACCTTTCCTACACTTTTTTGCAATTGCCCAATAAAAAACAAGAAGGACCCTTACCTGCCCCTAATCTCACTGGTGCCACACTGATAATTTATAGATGTCCCAGTTTTGAAATGGAAGGAATCATATTTTGGTTCCATGGAGCAGAGCCACCAATCCCTTCTACTTCATGATACTGACAGCCACTCCTGCACTAGGACATTTTGTGATGTCATTATATGGAGAGCACAGGGGTGTGCTCCGTAGACATCAATGGGGTCATTTTTTAAGTCTATTTATTGTATTTTAGATGGTCATTCAGAACAAATCAAAATGACCACACAACTAACAGGGTCCTTATTAGTTGTGTGGTGGTTTTGATTTGTTCCGAATGGCCATCTAAAATATGACAAATGGACTTAAAAAACAGTCCCACTGATGTCGATGGAACACACTCCCATGCTCTACATACAGTATAAGGATATCACAAAATGTCCTAGCATGGGGGTGGCTGTCAATATCAAGAAGTGGAAGGGATCAGTTGCTCAAATATGATCCCTTCCAAAATCGAGGCATCTATAAATTATAAGTGTGGCACCAGTGGGATTAGGGGTAGGTAAGAATCCTTCCTGTTTTTTGTTGTGAGCACCAGAAAAGGAGCTCTTTGAATTTGGCTTTCTTTATATGCTGAAAAATCATGATTTCAGTGGATCTGTGATGCCATCTGTAAAATACTCCCTCACTGCAGAGGGTCCATTTGTTTTGTTTAGGTACAGTCAAGATGGTGGGCAGGAGGTACTTAGTAGAGAAATTGGGCACCAGGACAGCAACTGTGAGTTGATAACTTTTCTCAGCCACTGTGTAATGAAATGCCATCAGATTGCTTCTGGCAGGGAAGCAGATATGATATTTGACCAGATAATATAATCTAATATACTGTACTGTACTGTACTATAATATGATGTAATATATGCTAAAAAGTAATCTGATATGATATATCAGAAGGTAATATAATCTGATACAAAATGATATATGACAAAATAATATAATCTGATATTATGTATAAGATTACATAATCTAATATATATATATATATATATATATATATATATATATGATTATATAATCTGATATAATGTGCTATAATATTGATTGAAACGATTATAATCTGATATATGAAAACAAAAATAATATAGTCTGGTATACAATTATAGGGCATGACATAATTACAATAATACAGGACAGGGTGTGGTATATCATTGGATATCATCACGCCTCAGGTGCATTGTGAGGCACGAGGCCACATGCACCTGAAAAGTGATGACATCCCATGATATACAATGCCCCAGAGTCTATTATTTTCTACTATGAACTGGATTCATATTTGCATTAGTAAAAAAAAAAAAAAAAACGGTTGTTAAAATGTTTTAGTAATACATTAGACAAGTGTTGTTGTTGCTACTCATCCTTGGGGGTAATGTGCATCCTAATCCTGGTCCAGTGTCTCCTGAGTCATCTTTTAGTGGTTATCTAGAAATGGCCCACATCAGTCTAGGGGGTCTTATGCCCAGGTTTGATGAATTTAAACTATGGGTCATAGACAATCAGTTTGATGCTGTTGCTGTTACGGAGACTTGGCTACTAGCAGAATTCTAGACAGAGAAATATAAATTGGCACCTACACATTATATAGGGTAGCTAGGGCCTCTAGGAAGACAGGAGTGTGCCTGGTGTACATTAAGTCCTTCCAAAACTCCTGCAGACTCCCACTTAGTTTAGAACCTTCTGGCTGTGAGCTCCTTACCATTGAACTAAAGCCTAGGCTCAAGGGTGATACAAATATCAACCTCCTTGTTACCTATATACCACCCAAAAATGTCATGAGTGATTTCAACTGCTTTATCAAGGTTGCCTCTACCTAAACCAGTAGCATGAAAAAATTGTGGTTGGAGACTTCAACTGTAACTGGCTTACAAGCAACAGTAAAAGGTACTGGGACAAACTGATGAATATCTACCTTACCCAAGTAATTAACAAATCAGTCAGGGTTAATTATAAAGCAGGTACGGCAAGTTTACTTGTCTGGGTACTACTCAGCCATTTAGACAAAATACTTTGCAGCAATGTCCTGCCTGACTTTCTTAGTGACCACTTCCCTGTTACCTGCCTATGGTCTGCTAAGGTCAGCAAAAGTGAGCCCATCACCACCTCATCTGCCTGGGTTTTCCACATGCAGAAGCTCCCCTGCTTCCAAGCACTACTGCAACAAGTTGACTGGTCCTTCCGTACCCAAATGAGTGATGTCAATGCAGCCCTTAAATATTTTACTCTCCAATTCAACAGGTTCTGCAATATTGTTGCACTGGTCAAAAATATTGTTAGGAAAGGGGACTCTCAAGCCTTGTACGTGACAGCCACTATGTCCTTATCCTGAGAGCTGGACAGAGCATGGACTCTGTATAAGGAAAGTGGCCTATGCAGACTTCTCCAAAAATACAAGGAGATAAGCAACCAGATAAAAATTCACATCAGGGAAGCCAAGGTCAATTACTACAAATTCCAATAGTTAAATTTGCTTAAATACTACAAGAAGCTCTGGGGCAACATAAATAAGTTACTGGGGAATGCCAAAAGATCACTGCCTAATTCTACAGCCTTCGGTGGTTCCACTGTTAATGGGGACAAATGTATAGCTAATTTGTTTAATAAAACATTTAGTGATCTATGTGCCTATATACCAGGCACCAACCCCCATCCTGCTTCGCTAGGTGACTTATCTGGTGAACGCAGTTTTCCTAAATTTTATTTCAGATGGCTAACCTGGGCAGATGTCTGTCACTACCCGTCTAGGATAAAGATTAAGACTAGTCTGGGCTCTGAAAATATTGACACGAAGCTACTGAAATATGGCCTTAGGGAAGTTGCCTACCCTTTACAGTAAATTTTCAACCTGTCTTTAGCCATTGGTAAAGTTCCAGATAGAACAGTGTTGGTGGCTCAGCAGGTAGCACACTCGCCTCTAAGGCTGAGAGATCAAAAGGTTGTGGGCTCTATTCCCACACCAGGCAATGGGTTAGATCCCAATACTGACATTGTAATGCAGCATGAGGGGGGTGCTGCACTCCTGAGGTGCTGTCTTTCAGATGAGATGTTAAACTGAGGTCCCATCTGCCTGTTCTGGTGGTACTTCAGGTGAATGTTAAAGATCCCATGGCACTTCTTGAAAAGAGTAGGAGAATCCCCCCGTTACCCTGGCCAAATTTCCCCCCATTCACTAAAAAATACCATCAACAGCTTAATCTGGTCCAAGTTCAGTTGGCATTCATCTGTATCCCCCCGGTCATGCCTGAAAATAGGCAGAATTTGTCTAGTGCACTTACCCAGTCAACAAAAACTAAATAAATAAAAAATAAGATATCTGGAAAAAGCCATTTGTGGTCCCTGTTTTTAAGGGTGGTGATGTTAGCTCACCCACCAACTACTGCCCCATCTCTGTTCTCCCTCCCTTGTCCAGAATGCTGGAAAGGGTTGTAAATGACCAGCTAGTGGAGTTCCTTAGCCAGCATGAACTCTCAGGCAAAAGAGCAACATGAATTCAGAAAGCCATACGGCACAGTGACTGTTCTACTGGAGTACACTGAGTCTGTGCATAGTGCTATGGACCATGGAAAACTGACTAAATATATCTGCATAGATCTAACTAAGGCATTCAGTCTTGTCAACCATACTCTCCTCTGTCGTAAAGCTGTTATACTTGAGCCTCTCGGTGGGCACAGTCAGCTGATTTAAGGACTACTTGTCTGGTAGATCCCAGTCACTTAAATGCAGGGCTGTTCTTTCGGATGGCACGCCAGTAAACACTGGGGTCCCTCAGGCTCTGTATTGTGGAACCTGCTTTTTAGTCTGTTCATAAATACCCACTGTTGGCAAATCCTCACGCATAATTCTCTATACAGATGATGCTGTCATCTTTCTGAATGACAGGAACTTGGAGCACCGATGGCTGAGGCTTCAGGATGACTTTAACTCAGCCCAGGCATGGTTTGCCAGCAACCTTCTAGTCATGAACAAGAAAAAGACTAAATGTATTTTGTGTGGCAATCACAATAAGATAGACCTCTCATCTGGCCTTACAATATCCACCTCTAATGGAGCAGTATTTGAACAGGTTATAACCTTCAAATACCTTGGCTTGAAACTTGACAGTGCCATGTCATTTGCTGACAATGTAGACCACCTGGTAAAGTCAGTAAACACTAGAATAGGCTTCCTTTATAGACAAAGGAGCTACCTCTTACCAGAGGTAAAAAAAGTCCTTGTCCAAACCTTTGTCATAAGCAACATTTATTGCCGTATCATGGTCTGTGGGTCTGCAGATGACGGGGTGCTGGCCTGTCAGGGGGGCAGAATAACAGGGCCTGCCACTTTGCACTTGACCTTAGAGTTGACACTCATGTCGGCAACCTGCATACCACTGAACTTGTTCATCTTCAAATCGAGGTTGCTCTACAAAACCCTGATCCTAGGCAACAAAGCTTTACTAGGCTTGCACTCCCCTGGCTTACAAACTATGTTCAGCTATACTGATAATAGGTATGCTACTAGGGACAGTGGGCATGGCACGCTGCCCTTTGCTGCTATCCCATAGGAGAACTGTTCTGGGACAAAACACCTTCTCCCACTATTTTGCTAAGCACTGGGATGACCTTGTGGACACAATAAGGGGGGGGACTCTATCATGTAATTTAAAACATGGCTGTTTACTATGCTTATGGTTTCTGGTATCTGTAAATGCTTTAAATGAACTGCCTATAACTTAACAAAGTATCCCTTGAATACTGTACCCTGTTAAATTGTCTGCAACTGTTATTTCTGCACTAGAGTACAATATGTAGTATATTATACTCTCTGTATTTATGACTGTAATGTGGAAACATATATGTATGCATTATTGTTGAATTCTGATGCTAAACTCTTTGAAAATAAGCTTCCACCTAAATTGTTTTTCTGTGAAATAAAAAATAAAAACTTAAACTAAACATTTTTAATATTGTAGTGATAAACTGAAACAAGATAGTCCTTTTGCTTTTTGTTGCGTGCAGCAGGTGGCGCTGTTGTAATTAATGCATACTGTGAATCAGGCTGACTGTGTCCTGCAGTGACCTTTGCTGGTGTTTTTTTTTTTTTTTTTTACTTATAGTGGCCTGTTAGGGGGATGTGGTTCCCAGTGCAAACAGGAGCTTGAAAAAGAGCAAGATTTTATCACCAGAGTTTAAGGTGAGGCATCAACAGGATTCGGCTGGTTTGTGCGGGAGCGGGTGTTTGAATGATCAGGACTGACCACTTCTGTTGTTGTGCTGCACTTGATTAGTATGGTCTCTGAGCTCACAGCCCAAGAAGGCTGTTCTAATCTCTGCTTAGTCATCCGGGTTTTCTGTTTTGTCGTGGGGAATTTGGTATTGAATCTATTGATCTACAGCGTGTCTGTCAGTGGCGGTTAAGGTGGGTGAAGGAGTTAAAAAAAAAATGGTTTTGTTCAGAATGGCTGTCAGCGATGGTTCCTGTGTCACCACTGTATGTGTGTGTGTGGGGGGGGGGTAGTGACAGACACCAGCTCTTTGGAGAAAAAAATGGACATTTAAACAATCAGCAGGCAGCTCATGTAAAACCCACTGTCTCGCCCGCTGCTGCAACCGGCTGCAACTTCAGCCCTGCTGCCAAAATGTACAGGTGGTTGGATCTGAAACAGGTAAAACAACCTGTTGGCTGGCACATTTTCTTACTTATGATTTTGTTGTGGATTTAAATCATGGGTAAGAAAAGGGTTCAGCCAATCAGGTTGCTGGATTTTTTACCCAGTTAATAAATATAATTTAACTTATGATCATTTTCATTATTTTGTATTTATTCTTATTTTTATTTATGTGTCAAGAAAGCAGGAAATTCAGCTTGTGATTTGGGTTTGCTGCTTGACTCTCTTCCCTCATGCAGCTTTCATAAATCACTAGTGACAATGGCGGTGGGGGGACTTTGTGGCATTTGGCAGTGAACGCAGGATTATTTTTTTGTGTGAACTAGCATTTATGGCAGGATCACTTCTGTCCAGAGTAGGGGAACTGGAAGCACTTGAAGAAAGAAAAGGGGAAACAGGTGTGCTTCTGGATTGCTCAGGATCGTTTCATCACCAGATGCACCAGAAAGCCTGCAGGGAAGGCTGCTTGCACTGCAGTGGGATTGGAGCCAATGGATTTCTGGGGACCAGTGAACCATGGATTCTTTCATTGTACTGACATGCATCTAGCAGCCCTTGTGCTCACAGTCTCACAACCATGACTCCTTGTCCCTGTTCCACTATGACCAGCCCCAGTCTCCCCTACCACCACGTACAGAACTTGTACTTGGTGGAACTGACATGGTGGAACATTTGTCTGCTCCCCCACATTTCTTTTTCCTCCTGTTTTTGTCTTCATGTTTTCTATACACATCGCCAATACATACACTGCTGGACTCTAACAATGATACCTCACAATAATCATCAATTTCTGAATGCCTACACAGAATGCAACCCACACATCCGCTGCATGGACAAGCAGCAGTGCTGCATGCCTCATGAGATCATAGAGAAAGGGAACACAACAAGACCACCCCACCCCTCACAGAGAGATCATACCCCACCCCTCTGAGAGACCTTGGGCAGGATTTTCAAATGCCCTAGATCGTCACAAGTCCCGGTACACTGATGATACGGTGCACGGGGCTTAAGGCGATCTAACAGGATTTTCTATCTTGTGCGGAAACTGCCACAAGTTAGACCAACTTTTTCTGGTCTAACTTGTGGCAGTCCTGGGGGCCTGTTTTATGGAGCTTGCCCCAAATATTTGGCACAAGCTACTGTAATTTGTGAAAACTGTAGCAACTGTTCCTGAGATTGTAAAATCAGGCACAGTTGCAGGGGAAGAGTTTGGCACACCACCAGATCCAAAGTGTCCTGGCACAGTGCTGGGCACAAGCCCTGTGGCACGTATTGAAAATCATGCCCCTTGTGTCTTACACTACAGTCTACGTTACTTTTCACTCCCTGATTGGCTGGTCAGCTCACACACACAGGCAAAAAAAAAAATGATTTTTGTGCCCTGCTGCACCACCAGCAGTCAGAAAAAAAATATTTATCAAATCATTCAAAATCCCCCCTGCAACACACAAATAAGTATGGATTTCTGTGTCTTTTACCACACTGCAAGCACTCAGTAAGAAATAATTTGCCAAATAAATCTTTCAAAAATCCTCCTTCCCTTGCCCCTTTTACCAATATGTAAATTAACTCTGCCTGCTCCTGGTACAGGGCCCACATCTGCCAGTGCAAGCTTACACTGTGTCTTTTGCTTCTTTCCTCTCCAGTACAATTTCACTAGCTGAGCCAGCCTAAAATGTCTTGGTGATTTGCATATACATCCCATGATGCTTTGCATTATCAGGGTATGTGTGGTTTTGTATTTCTTCAAGATAATACTGAACTCTGTGATGATTTTGGAATTTTTCTGATCATTCAACACTCATTCTTTTTTCACGTAGAAATGAGCTCCTTTCCAGCTACAGGTCCTTCCTCTGTGAGAGAGAGAGAGCGTGAGAGAGAGAGAGAGGGAGGGGGAAAGGGGAAATTGTTTAACCAGGAAAGGCACACTAAGCCGAAGCTTGTTTCCAGGTGCAACCTGGGAGCACAAGGAAGTTAAGTGACTTGCTCAGGGTCACACAGTATGCAAGTGGGGGCTGTGAGATTCAAACCCAGGTCTCCAGGTCTGCAACTCAGAGCCTTAAACCACTACGCTATACTGTGTATAGGGAGAGGGAGAGGAAGAGAGAGAGAGCGAGACAGATGTAAATGCCACTGAGATGTGCAGAGTGAGAGGAGTTATTGATCTTCAGTCTCGCTGATTGACTGCTGCAGGTCATGAGACTTGCCAGCAACTTGGGCATGCTCAGTGTGTTCTCCTTGTAAAGTGCTGTGTCATGATTTTGAAGGGCCAAAATGCCTAAGGGAAACCAAGTTCATTTGGACTTACTTTGTTGGTGTCCAAAATGTCCAGTTTCGGCATGTTCACTGAATGTATATTTGTCATCAGCTCGCCCTTACATCTAAGCACCCCAATGAGTGAGTTTTTGTTTTGTTGTTCTCAGACAGCTAGTGTTCGAACCCACTCGGGAGTGAGCAATCTTAGAACTGGTACTCTCAAATGGAGACTGAGAGAGGATCTCAGATTTAGAAATGGGTAGCCACCTGGGAACAAGCGACCACCAAACAGTGCAGTTCACAATAAACACAGCCATAGAGTCAAGCCATATACAAGTGAGGGTATTGGACTTCAGAAAGAACAACTTTGGCAAAATGGGAGACTGCCTGAGAAAACCACTAGCAAACGGGCAAGAAGGAGAGGTGGAGAAAAATTGGGAAAATCAAAACTGCCATCACAGAGGCAACAAGCCTTTGTGTGAAGCAAATAAACAAAAAAAAATGAAGAAAAAAACTACTATGGTTCTCAAAAGAGGTGGCGGGGAAGGTTAGGGAGAAAAAGATAGCATTCCGGACATATAAGAAAACACAGAAGGAGCAGGACAGAACTGTACCAGTTAAAGCAGAAGAAAGCGGGGAAGGCACAGTTAGAATAGCAAAGGTCCAAACCAAGGAAAGGACAGCCAACTCAGTTAAGAAGGTAGATAAAACCTTTTTTAGGTACATTAGGGAGCAAAAAAAGACCCTAGGGATGGATCATGAGGCTTAATGGGGGGGGGCAGAGGGTGCAGTGAAAAAGCAGGGATACTGAACGAATACTTCTGCTCAGTATTCACAAAAGAAGAGGAAGGGGAGGTACCTAAACCAAACAATAGAAGCACTCTGGATAGGTGGTTGATAATAGTCCATTCACAGAAGAAAGGGTCCTGAAAGAACTCCTAAAACTGAAGGTGGACAAAGCAATGGGGCCTGATAGGATTCACCCCAGAATTCTAAAAGAACTAAGAGGAGAACTAGTGACACCACTGACTACCCTTTGTAACAAATCATGGGAGGATGGTGTGGTATCTGAGGACTGGAGGAGAGCTGGTGTGATTCCCCTTCACAAAAGTGAGAGAAAGGCAGAGGCAGGAAATTATAGACCTGTTAGTTTGACCTCGGTGGTAGGAAAAATGATGGAATCACTTCTGAAAGAAAGAATTGTTGAGTACCTAGAGGCCAGCGGGGCACGGGACCCATGGCAGCATGGATTCACAACAGGAAGGTCATGTCAGACGAATCTAATAGATTCCTTTGACTGGGTGACCAAAGTAGTAGACCAGAGAGGGGATGTGGACATGGCCTACCTAGACTTCAGCAAGGCATCTGACACAGTCCCACACAAAAGATTAATAAACAAGTTAGCCAGCCTGGGAGTGGGTTCCTGGGTTGTAGCCTGGGTAAAAAATTGGCTGGACAGCAGGACGCAGAGGGTAATAGCACACCAAGTCCACTCCAAAGAAAGCAGGGTTACTGGCAGGGTACTGCAGGTTTCAGTACTGGGACCGGTCCTCTTTAATGTCTTTATAGGTGACATTGCAGAGGGACTAGAAGAAAAAGTATGCATCTTTGCAGAGGACACAAAGATCTGCAACAGGGCTGATATACAAGGGGGGTGGAAAGATGAGAAGGGACTTTGCAAGGTTGGAGGAATAGTCAAAAGTATGGCAGCTTAGATTCAATGCAAAGAAGTGCAAAGTAATGCACTTGGGAAACAAAAATCCAGGGGAAGAGTACACAATAGGGGGGGAGGTATTACCAACAAAAAAAATGGAAAGAGACCCGGGGGTAGTCATATCAGATGATGTAAAGGTAGGCAGGCAATGTGAGAAGGCAGTAAGGAGGTCTGGGGGATACTGGGATGCATAGGGAGAGGCTGGCAGTATAGCCTAGAGGTTAGAGGAATGAGATGTGAACAAGCTTGATACATCCAGTAGACCAGACCTGAGTGTGATTCTCACAACCTCCACTTGCATACTGTGTGACTCTGAGCAAGTCACTTAACCACCCAGTACTCCCAGGTCACCCCTGAAAACATGCACTTGTGCTTAGTGGGCCTTACCCGGTTACCAAAAACTAAAACAAAAATAAAATAAATCACTAGTAGAAAACAGGAAGTTGTTATTCCTCTGTAGATACAGTTGGTGAAACCCTGTCTGGAGTACTGCATGCAGTTCTGGAGACCCCATCTCTGCAAGGACATAGACAGGATAGAGGCAGCCCAGAGGAGGGCAACTCAACTGGTGCAAGGTCTGCACCAAAAGCCATACGTAGAGAGGCTGAAGGAGCTTAATATGTATATTCTCGAGGAAAGGAGGGAGAGGGGGGACATGATAGAAACTTTCAAGTGCTTTAAGGGAATCAACAAAGTCCAAGAGGGTGGCATCTTTCAGAAAGAGAGATGTGCAAGAACAAAGGGGCACAATTTGAAGATAGCGGATGGATGGCTCAGGGGCAATGTGAGGAAGTGCTTTGTCATGGAGAGGGTGGTAGATGAATGGAATGGCCTTCCTGAGGAGATTGTGGGGTCAAAAACAGTGGGAAAATTCAAGAATGCATGGGACAGACATAAGGCAATTCTAGTGTGGGGGTAGAAGGATGTAGGCTGTTAGTTAACTGGGATCTGCAGCTTATCCAATAGGTAGGGAAATGGGCAGACTGGGTGGGCCAAGTGGTCCCTATCTGCTGTCAAATGCTATGTTTCTATGTTGTTGGTTTTTTTTTGTTTGTTTTTTTTCGCTATTTTCACTAGAGGTGCCCTCCTTAGCTTGGCCTTCTTCCTGCCCCTGTCCTTTCCTGGCACATAACTCCTATTTTCAGGGTGGGGTTCACAGAGCACCTTCTACTCCATGGTGGATTCCATCAGGGGTTGTGCAGTAGTCCTCTCTAGTCTGCCATATGTGGGAAGGGAGATGGTGTGTCTAATCAGAATGGCCTGAGAACACTGGCTTCATGCTGTGCATTCCAGGGCTTTTCCTCCTTTAATTAATACCTCCTCTCAGACACCAGTGACATGGATGCTATGAAGCACGCATGCACGCAAGGTGTGGTGGTGCTCTGGCATCAGTCTTCACCTGCCCACAAGCAGCTCCTACTATACCACCACCTGTGGTCACCCGGGAGGGTAGTACTGCAGTGTAGTCTGCTACCCTCCCTCCCTTCCTGGAGAAGGAGAGCATCCTATGAGATGTTTGATCCTCCTCTACCCCACTGGTCCCCAATGCCTAGGCTCTTTCCAAAACTTGTGTTGCCTGTGTCATGAATGGCAGTCCTGCCACTGCCCTGATGAGCCAGCTCCAATGAGTGAGAGTTGAAAATATAAATATTAGCTTCTTTGTGTATCTTACTGGAAAAAATAAGGCTATGCCGGAAGTTCAGTTGGATAGTGGGTACCAAGTCCCTCATCCTCCCAGCAATACGGAAGGAGCATGCTGCAAATGTTTCCTGACTCACATTTGTTGCTTTGCCACCTATCCCTCCTTCTTCAGCAGCGGCTCCCTCCATTTGGGTGATTTTGCGTATTCCCCAAGGTGCTGTTCGTCAAAGGGGAGCTTGGCTCTGTAGCACCTCTGGGGTAGAAGCCTCCTCAAAATGGGTTCTGTTGACAGATGGCTGAGTTCAGTGATAACTCAGGAGGATGGTAGTCCCCCTCTTGGGACAGAGAGTAATGGCCAAAGTTCATGTTCTATAAGCACGTCACATTCACCATTCCTAATGTACGAAGTTCCCTGTTGACCCAGTGAATCTACATTTGGGAGTGAGGGATATTTAAGCAAGAATGTGTTGGTTTTTGCTTTATGAACATAGAACAGCCCAACTGGACTTTGCTTTCGGTGGGTTCTGTTTTACTGAGTTTAACAGCTGGAAGGCTTGAAGCAGAGGGAGGCTATGTAACTTGCTCAAGGAAACACAGTGAGACAGTATCTGTGGTGGGATTTGAACCTGTAATCTTGTTTCACAGTTCAGTGCAGCATAGCATGTTTCTTGTAATCAGTCATGTACAAATTGTGTTTAAGTACTTGTTCCAAACCATGAGCCCTTTTTAGCCTACAGTGCTATAATTTTGTATTACAAGAACTTGAGGAGGAGGAGGAGAATATTACATGGCTGCATTGTAAGAGGGGCACTGGTTAGTGACTATGGCAGTTTAAAATTAAACTTTTTGTCAACTTTTGTCATTTCAAGTATGGATCAGGAGTACATAACTGGCCTGGAGGTTGGATTGACATTATTGTTTCATTTTGAATGAAATCCAGAATTGTATCAAAACATCTTGCTGTTTGTGTGTGTGTGACAGATCATGACCACACACAACTGGGAGAGGGTTGCAGTTTGCGGGAGTACAAAACTGAAACTCCTGGTCACTCCCCTGGTTTAGGGTTACTTACAACCAAGACAAAAAAACAAATGTTTTACTTGAAGTAGGTGATGGGCAGCAAATCTGGTTTAGAAGTAATAGTTTCAGAAGTTTTGTCATTGTGCAATTGCTAATGGGGCTTTTCTGAAATAGCATTTTAATAGCAAACCTCTCCACTTAAAATCAATACATCTTAGATTTTTGAGTACCTAAGTAACCCTCTGAGCATTCCATCAGTAAATAATGTAAGAGGTTTGTTTGAAATAAAAAGTTGTTGGAAACTATTTGAGGAGTTTGAAAGCTAGACACATTCATGCACCTTGCAATAGAACATTATTGGCCACTCAGATAAGCAGATACTGTAAGTTTAATTGGCACAAGAGGCAGAAACAGCTCTCCATTGACAATTTCTGTTAGTTAGCATATTGTTACCATCTCAGTGTTGCCGAATCCTTAATCCCAGGTCAGCATGAAGCTGCAGTGGCTACAGTCCTGTTGCCTGATGCGGTGTGAATGGAAGTGCTTTCTGTCAGGAACATGTGGTCCCTTCAGTGGAGAGCCTGTGTAAATCCTGTGTAAATAGAGGGAGGCTAACAAAGGACGAGCCCCCGCAGCTCCCAGCATTTGGAGCCATTTGAGGGCTGAATGTGCTAAATGCTGCTTATACCGCCTGAAAAGTCGTGGAGAAAGGAGCATAAAATCCCTTCTTTTTTCTCTTTCTGCTCTTATCCTGGGGGGAGGGTGTTCAGGGCCAGGCAAGTCTGAGGTAAGCCTATGAACAGTGTTTTTTCAGTGCTCCTTTGAGTGCGAAGAAGGTGGCATGGGTCACTGTCCCCTCTTTAACATCGGAAAGCCCATGCAGTTTGTAAATGCTGCCTGCAGGAAAAAGAAATTCAGCTGTTTCGGATCTCTGCAACTGTAGGCCATGAACTGGTCACTTGAAAATCACAAGAACAACTAAACCTTGAAATGTACAGGCATTTTTTGCACAGGTAGATGGAGAAAAGTAGCAATTAAAAAGTTAACGTTTCCCATACCTGCCAAGTTTTGGTGAAATGTTTCTTCCTAATGTAAAACAATGATCTAATTTGCATGCATAAGAAATAACTTTCATTAGAAACTGGTAAATTCTTACTATACATTATTATTAATTGTCCCATTTTTCTGGAAGAATTATGCTTGGTT